>CAKAOJ020000239.1:0-642500 GCA_916701645.2 Sebastolobus alascanus
GGTAGAAACGCATGTCTGGGTGGTTTTGGGAGAGAAATACACTTTTATTGATGAACACTAAAGTTCGAGATGAACTGGAGCTCAGAATGTAGATTTGATGCTTGGAGCACAATTCTTATGTGAAATCTGAAAAAAAAAAACTATGTTCCCTGTCATCCTGTTTTGCAGGTTTTCAATTTAAACATTTGTTTGTGAAGAAATTAAATCTTTTTCAAATCAGTCTACTTTTTGAGTGTTTCTTGAGTAGAATTGCGTTTCTGAGTGGTTTTGGGAGAGAAAGACACTTTAAGCCAGTTTATTGATGAACACTAGAGTTTCACATGAAATTGAGCTCAGATTGAAGATTTGATGCTTTGAGGCTTGGAATCTGATAAAACTATGTTCCCTGTCATATTCATCCTCTTTTGCATGTTTTCACTGCAGTACTGTTTCATATCAGATTTTATCAGATTTCATATCAGATTTTGAGTGTTTCTTGAGTAGAAATGGGTTTCTGGGTGGTTTTGGAGAAAGACACTTCAAGCATCGAATCTTCATTCTGAGCTCAATTTCATGTGAACTGTAGTGTTCATTAAAAAACTAGCTTAAAGTGTCTTCTACCCAAAAACATTCAAAAAGTACACTGATATGAAACAGACGCAATTTCTTCACAAAGACATGTATTGCATTGAAAAACTGCCAAAAAGGATCAATTATGACTAGTTGTTTGTTTTTTTTCGGATTTCACATAAAAATTGGCCTCCAAGCATCAAATCTTTATCTGAGCTCAATTTCATGTGAAATTCTTGTGTTCAACAGTAAACCAGCTAAAGATGTCTTTCTCTACCAAAACCATCCAGAAACGCATTTCTAGTGAGGAAACCCTCTAAAAGTAGACTTATATGAAAAATATGTCATTTTCTCACAGAAAAAAATGTATTGCATTGAAAAAATGCAAAACAGGATGAATATGACAGGAAACATAGTTTTATCAGATTTCACATAGAATTGGCATCCAAGCATCAAATCTTCATTCTGAGGTCAATTTCATCTGAAACTCTAATGTTCATTACTAAACTAGCTTAAAGTGTCTCCCAGAACCACCCAGAAATTTTTCACTGTCATTCATTCTCTTTTGTATGTTTGCAATGCAGTATATGTGTTTCTGTGAAGAAATTAAATTCTCTCACATCACTCTACTTTTTGAGTGTTTCTAGAGTAGAATTGCATTTCTGGGTGGTTTTGGGAGAGAAAGACACTTCAAGCTAGTTTTTGATAGACACTAGAGTTTCACATGAAATTGAGATCAGAATAATGATTTGATGATTGGGGATGATTGGGGGGCCTAAAAAATCTATGTTCCCTGTCTTTTGCATGTTTTCAATGCAATACATGTGTTTCTGTGAAGAAATGGCATCTTTTTCATATCAGTCTACTTTTAGAGTGTTTCTTGAGTAGAAATGCGTTTCTGGGTGGTTTTGGGAGATAAATACACTTTAAGCTAGTTTATTGATGAACACTAGAGTTTCACATGAAATTGAGCTCAGAATGAAGATTTGATGCTTGGAGGCCAATTCTATGTGAAATGTGATAAATCTATATTGGCCTACAAGCACCAAATCTTCATTCTGAGCTCAATTTCATGGGAAACTCTACTTCTTAAAGTGTCTTTCTTTCCCAGAACCACCCAGAAATTTCACTGTCATTCATTCTCTTTTACAGGTTTTCAATGCAATAAATATGTGTTTGTGAAGAAATGACATCTGTTTGAAATGATGAGAGTAGAAATGCATCCAGAGTAGAAATGCATTTCTGGGTGGTTTTGGGATAGACAGACACTTTAAGCTAGTTTATTGATGAACACTAGAGTTTCTGAATTGAGCTCAGAATGAAGATTTGATGATTGGAGGCCAATTCTACGTGAAATCTGATAACACTATGTTCCCTGTAATAGTCATTCTCTTTTGCATGTTTTCAATGCGTTTCTGGGTGGTTTTGGGAGAGAAAGACACTTCAAGCATCAATCTTCGTTCTGAGCTTAATTTCATGTGAAACTCTAGTGTTCATTGATAAACTAGCTGAAAGTGTCTTTCTCTCCCAATACCAAGCATTTCTACTGAAGAAACACTCAAAAAGTAGACTGATATGAAAAAGATGTAATTTCTTCACAAACACATGTATTGCATGGAAAGCGTGCAAAAGAGGATGATTATGACAGGGAACATAGTTTTATCACTATCATTCATTCTCTTTTGCATGTTTGCAATGCAATACATGTGTTTCTGTGACATTTTTTCACATCACTCTACTTTTTGAGTGTGTCTAGAGTAAAAATGCATTTTTGGGTGGTTTTGCGAGGGAAAAACACTTTAAGCTGGTTTATTGATGAACGCTAGAGTTTCTGAAAATGAGCTCAGAATGAAGATTTGATTATTGGAGGCCAATTCTATGTGAAATCTGATAATAGTCCATGAGCCAGACCCCCAAAATTTGGCTGACGTGCCACTTAGAGGGACCAAGTCTCATGTGATTTTTTTAAAGGTCTATGTCCCTAGTGTTGGAAAATGCATGATAGCAATGGTAGCTTTCTATGTGCTATCACTCCCTTTTTCATCCCTCCATCATTACATTTTACCATCTTTTTTCACACATAAATCCAATATAAAAGAGGGTAACCTCTTTTATATTGGATAACAAAAAAAAGGTTACCAATTAAAGAGTTTAACAATATTCAATATGACCTTAACAACTTAAGCTTAAAAAGAATATAAGTAACACAAATATATCTGAGCTTCTCTAGGCCTTGGAGTAGTCTCTGACTACTCCTGCTGCCCAGGACAGATGTGACATTTACACAGTGCTGTGCACTTAAAGGTGGCTTTTTTGCATTTGAAATGCCCCTAGCCTTTCTTGCAGCCACAATATCATGATGTTATATATATCATTGTAAAGCTTAGAATATAATCTATCCATCGGTCACATTGTCATGACTCTGAGGTCAAGACAATTTGACCTTTGACCTCTAATGCTGCAATCAGGCAAATTCTGAATAACACTGCAAATGCCCTTATAACTTACTTCATATTGATCTGATGTGTACGTGGATAGTTCCAGCATAAAGAGCACAAAAAGAGCTTTAAAATGATGCATTACATGATTAACAACAATAACAACATTTCTTATCAGAATAAACGTAACTTTGTGCAGTTTGTATCTGATAGAATGTTTAGAACTTTACGTTGGATTCTGTTATTGTGGTAGTTTGTAAATGGCTTTCTAAGCAGCAGAAACACAAAAAAATACAAAACTCAAAAAACTGGCTAAGAAATGTATTCTCTTTAGCCATTATTTTATATTTTCTCACTCTTACCTCATTGTCAATATTAACATATTATAACTGATGAGGCCCCGATTCAGTAGCAGTGGGTTGTATTCAAGGTGATATATGAAAATGATCACTTTTTCACAAAGAAACTTGGTACACTTGAACAGTTTGGAGCCCTGACATTTTCTGATATGGAGCCATCGCAAACACGCCTCGCGGCAGCCATGGCGGCCATTTTACTTTACACTATAATCGAATTATGTATTTTGCATCATATCTAATGAACCAAATATGATTACACAGAAAAGGTGATGTCTAACCCTATGTTTTGATGGCCAATGTTTACAATGATACCATACACAACATCATAAACAGTTCAGGTGAATAGCTAATGGTGAATTCAGTGATGTTGTATGAAGCAAAACACAGTATCGAACCTAGGCTACAATGTCATGTCTGTTGCATGTAAAAGCTTTAATCCTTTTGTTGATTAACCCTGACAATTGAAATGACCCTAGCCTTTCTTGCAGCCACATGTGTCATAGCTTAACACTGACGCTGTGGGTGACATTTGGGACTGGTAGGAACTTCAGATACATACCTGCTCACTAGGGGTGTAACGATACGTTTTTACAACAATATGATACGTATCACTTTCTGTGGTTCCGGTACAATTCAAGGATGATATTTGGCTCATCTAGAACGATACGATACGATACGATACGATACAATGACTTGAAATCGATAGAGTAACTTTTTTTGCCAAAAATTCAATCAGTGTGACTGTGCAATAAATATCTGATACTGGACAGTGCTGGGCAGGATTCCTCAAAGTTTTTCCTTGTAAGGGAATCAGGGATAAATTAATTATGGATATAAGTAGGTAAACAACGATTAATGCAATTACATACACCTTTTATTTGAAAATAATAAAAAGTGCAACTGCAGGACCTGCTGATTCAGTTCTCAAGATACAAGGCAGTGCCATATTTAACAAAAAAAAAATAAACCAACTTCTATTCAGGTTAAAAGAACAGCTGCTTTATTTATAGTTTAGCATACTTTGAGACTTATTTATGAGACTACACTAATTGGCTATCATTTTCTCTTTGTTTCAAAGAGTGGTGCCCAGAGGATGATTTAATGTAAATTAAATACTATTCAACATAATTAATAATTATTTTGATAATTATTAATTACTTTTGATTGCCATTTTAATGCCTTTTTTAGCTAATGTACCAACATAATTTGGTGCCCTGTTATTAATAATATACACCGATCAGTCATAACATTATGACCACCTGCCTAATATTAAGTAGGTCTCCCTTTTGCCGCGTGACCCGTCGAGGCATGGACTCCACTAGACCTCTGAAGGTATGCTGTGGTACCTGGCACCAAGACGTCAGTAAGCAGATCCTTTAAGTCCTGTAAGTTGCGAGTTGGGGCCTCCATGGATCGGACTTGTTTGTCCAGAACCTCCCACAGATGCTCGATTGGATTGAGATCTGGTGAATTTGGAGGCCAAGTCAACACCTCGAACTCGTTGCCATCCATATGATGTAAAAGAAAACGTGATTCATCAGACCAGGCCACCTTCGAGTCCTGATATCCAAAAGTGGCATGTGCCAGCATCCAAGTCCGAACAGGCAGGAGCGTAAACAAAGCACTGGAGGAGGCTGAGTCACGGCTGAGGCAATGGTGGGGTCCGTAGCAACGGGGCATGCAGGCATAGGCTACTTCCCGGCGACCAGGGTCGACAACGTCCAGGGCAAAGAGTCAGCAGGATGGTAGGGATGGGACTGCAAGGAGCATATACTACATGGGAAAATGCACTGCACCGAAAGACCACCTGGTCAACTATCTGGCAAGCAGACTTCCACCAAATCATGTTCTTAGTCCAAGCTGTCGACGATGTCCTACCACGGACAGCAAACCTTAACGCTATCGCTGCCGATGACCAAGTGCTTAATGCGGTCGATGAGAGTGTAGCCACAGTCATCAACACCAGCAAGGGCCACCACCAGTCAAAGACCATCACGTTCCTCAGAGCCGGAGAGAAGCCCCACATACAGCAAAGTCCGGTCTCCTCATCACCACTGCCACCGACTGGCAACTGGAAGTGGACTTGGGTAAGCAGCTGAAGTTCCCAGCCTGGATAACATCAACACGGCTTCAACCAGACATGATCATCATTACAGAGTCTACCAAGCAACTGATCATGCTGGAACTCACAGTGCCCTGGGAAGAGCGTATGGATGAGGCCGCAAAATGGGACGCAAGCTGGAGTCTGATCAACCCTGGCTAGGTCGCCTGGGAGAGAGTGTCTGATGTTGAAAGACCCAAAACACCCAATAACCCCAGGTTCCATCACTGATGATTCGTCTCAGCACATTTGCAGGATGTATCTTTGAGCTTTTGTGTTTGAATCGTTCTTTTTAAGCTTTAAGTTGTTAAGGTCATATTGAATATTGCTCTACTGTATTGTCAGCGTTAATGAACAAAAGGGTTAAACGTTTACATACTAGTTAAGTAGTAGTAGTTAAGTGTAGGCTAGGTTCTCAGATACTGTGATTTGCTTCATCACTGAATTCACCATTAACTATTCACCTGAACAGTTTATTAGTAGATACTGTGTAAAGTATCACTGTAAACATTGGCCATCAAAACATAGGGGTAGGCATCACCTTTTCTCTGTTATCATGTTTGGTTCAGGAGATATGATCCAAAATACATAATTTGGTTATGATGGAAAGTAAAATGGCCATCTTGGCTGCCACGAGGCGTTTTTGCGATGGCTCCATATCTGAAAATGTTCAGGGCTCCAAACTGTTCAGTGTACCAAGTTTCATGCCTTTGTGAAAAAGTGAGCATCATTTTCATACATCACCTGGAACCCACTGCTACTGAATCGGGGCCTCATCAGTTGTAATATGTTAATATTGACAATGAGGTAAGAGTGAGAAAATATAAAATAATGGCTAAACCTGGTAGAGAATACATTTCTTAGGAAAGTTTTGTGAGTTTTGTATTATTTTGTGTTTCTGCTGCTTAGAAAGCCATTTAAAAAATTCCCCAATAACAGAAATCCAACGCAAAGTTCTGAACATTCTATCAGATACAAACTGCACAAAGTTACGTTTATTCTGATAAGAAATGTTGTTATTGTTGTTAGTCATGTAATACATAATTTTAAATCTCTTTTTGTGCTCTTTATGCTGGAACCATCCATGTGCACATCAGATCAATATGAAGTTAGTTACAAGGGCATTTGCAGTGGTATTCAGAATTTGCCTGATTGCAGCATTAGAGGTCAAAGGTTGGAGGTCATATTATGTGAAATCTGAAAAAAACTATGTTCCCTGTCATCCTTTTTTGCAGGTTTTCAATGCAATACTTGTGTTTGTGAAGAAATTACATATTTTTCAAATCAGTCTACTTTTTGAGTGTTTCTTGGGTAGTAATGCGTGGTATTGAAAGAGAAAGACACATTAAGCTAGTTTTTGATGAACACTTGAGTTTCACATGAAATTGAGCTCAGAATGAAGATTTGATGCTTGGAGGCTTGGAGGCTTGGAGTATGTCAATCTGATAAAGCTATGTTGCCTCATTTTCATTCTCATTTGCATGTTTTCAATGCAGTTCATGTATTTTTCAAAGAAATTAAAACTGTTTCATGTCAGTCTACTCTTTGAGTGTTTTTGAGTAGAAATGCATTTCTGGGTGGTTTTGGGAGAGCAAGACACTTTAAGCTAGTTTTTGATGAACACTAGAGTTTCACTTGAAATTGAGCTCAGAATGAAGATTTGATGCTTGGAGGCCAATTCCTATGTGAAATCTGAAAAAACTATGTCCCCTGTCATATTCATTCTCTTTTGCAGGTTTTCAATGCAATACATGTGTTTGTGAAGAAATTACATCTTTTTCAAATCAGTCTACTTTTTGAGGGTTTCTTGAGTAGAAATGCGTGGTATTTGGAGAGAAAGACACTTTAAGGGAGATTTTGATGAACACTAAATTTCAAATGAAATTGAGCTCAGAGTGAAAGTTTGATGCTTGGAGGCCTGGAGGTTTGTAGTATGTGAATCTGATAAAGATATGTTCCATGTCATATTCATTCTCTTTTGGGTGTTGTGTTTGTCTTCACAATCTCTTCAGATTACATCTGTTTCATATCAGTCGACTTTTTGAGTGTTTCTTGAGTAGAAACAAGTTTCTGGGTGGTTTTGGGATACTTTAAGCTAATTTAGTAATGAATATTAGAGTTTCACATGAAATTGAGCTCAGATTGAAGATTTGATGCTTTGAGGCTTGGAATCTGATAAAACTATGTTCCCTGTCATATTCATCCTCTTTTGCATGTTTTCACTGCAGTACTGTTTCATATCAGATTTTATCAGATTTCATATCAGATTTTGAGTGTTTCTTGAGTAGAAATGGGTTTCTGGGTGGTTTTGGAGAAAGACACTTCAAGCATCGAATCTTCATTCTGAGCTCAATTTCATGTGAACTGTAGTGTTCATTAAAAAACTAGCTTAAAGTGTCTTCTACCCAAAAACATTCAAAAAGTACACTGATATGAAACAGACGCAATTTCTTCACAAAGACATGTATTGCATTGAAAAAATGCCAAAAAGGATCAATTATGAATAGTTGTTTGTTTTTTTTCGGATTTCACATAAAAATTGGCCTCCAAGCATCAAATCTTTATCTGAGCTCAATTTCATGTGAAATTCTTGTGTTCAACAGTAAACCAGCTAAAGATGTCTTTCTCTACCAAAACCACCCAGAAACGCATTTCTAGTGAGGAAACCCTCTAAAAGTAGACTTATATGAAAAATATGTCATTTTCTCACAGAAAAAAATGTATTGCATTGAAAAAATGCAAAACAGGATGAATATGACAGGAAACATAGTTTTATCAGATTTCACATAGAATTGGCATCCAAGCATCAAATCTTCATTCTGAGGTCAATTTCATCTGAAACTCTAATGTTCATTACTAAACTAGCTTAAAGTGTCTCCCAGAACCACCCAGAAATTTCACTGTCATTCATTCTCTTTTGTATGTTTGCAATGCAGTATATGTGTTTCTGTGAAGAAATTAAATTCTCTCACATCACTCTACTTTTTGAGTGTTTCTAGAGTAGAATTGCATTTCTGGGTGGTTTTGGGAGAGAAAGACACTTCAAGCTAGTTTTTGATAGACACTAGAGTTTCACATGAAATTGAGATCAGAATAATGATTTGATGATTGGGGATGATTGGGGGGCCTAAAAAATCTATGTTCCCTGTCTTTTGCATGTTTTCAATGCAATACATGTGTTTCTGTGAAGAAATGGCATCTTTTTCATATCAGTCTACTTTTAGAGTGTTTCTTGAGTAGAAATGCGTTTCTGGGTGGTTTTGGGAGATAAATACACTTTAAGCTAGTTTATTGATGAACACTAGAGTTTCACATGAAATTGAGCTCAGAATGAAGATTTGATGCTTGGAGGCCAATTCTATGTGAAATGTGATAAATCTATATTGGCCTACAAGCACCAAATCTTCATTCTGAGCTCAATTTCATGGGAAACTCTACTTCTTAAAGTGTCTTTCTTTCCCAGAACCACCCAGAAATTTCACTGTCATTCATTCTCTTTTACAGGTTTTCAATGCAATAAATATGTGTTTGTGAAGAAATGACATCTGTTTGAAATGATGAGAGTAGAAATGCATCCAGAGTAGAAATGCATTTCTGGGTGGTTTTGGGATAGACAGACACTTTAAGCTAGTTTATTGATGAACACTAGAGTTTCTGAATTGAGCTCAGAATGAAGATTTGATGATTGGAGGCCAATTCTACGTGAAATCTGATAACACTATGTTCCCTGTAATAGTCATTCTCTTTTGCATGTTTTCAATGCGTTTCTGGGTGGTTTTGGGAGAGAAAGACACTTCAAGCATCAATCTTCGTTCTGAGCTTAATTTCATGTGAAACTCTAGTGTTCATTGATAAACTAGCTGAAAGTGTCTTTCTCTCCCAATACCAAGCATTTCTACTGAAGAAACACTCAAAAAGTAGACTGATATGAAAAAGATGTAATTTCTTCACAAACACATGTATTGCATGGAAAGCGTGCAAAAGAGGATGATTATGACAGGGAACATAGTTTTATCACTATCATTCATTCTCTTTTGCATGTTTGCAATGCAATACATGTGTTTCTGTGACATTTTTTCACATCACTCTACTTTTTGAGTGTGTCTAGAGTAAAAATGCATTTTTGGGTGGTTTTGCGAGGGAAAAACACTTTAAGCTGGTTTATTGATGAACGCTAGAGTTTCTGAAAATGAGCTCAGAATGAAGATTTGATTATTGGAGGCCAATTCTATGTGAAATCTGATAATAGTCCATGAGCCAGACCCCCAAAATTTGGCTGACGTGCCACTTAGAGGGACCAAGTCTCATGTGATTTTTTTAAAGGTCTATGTCCCTAGTGTTGGAAAATGCATGATAGCAATGGTAGCTTTCTATGTGCTATCACTCCCTTTTTCATCCCTCCATCATTACATTTTACCATCTTTTTTCACACATAAATCCAATATAAAAGAGGGTAACCTCTTTTATATTGGATAACAAAAAAAAGGTTACCAATTAAAGAGTTTAACAATATTCAATATGACCTTAACAACTTAAGCTTAAAAAGAATATAAGTAACACAAATATATCTGAGCTTCTCTAGGCCTTGGAGTAGTCTCTGACTACTCCTGCTGCCCAGGACAGATGTGACATTTACACAGTGCTGTGCACTTAAAGGTGGCTTTTTTGCATTTGAAATGCCCCTAGCCTTTCTTGCAGCCACAATATCATGATGTTATATATATCATTGTAAAGCTTAGAATATAATCTATCCATCGGTCACATTGTCATGACTCTGAGGTCAAGACAATTTGACCTTTGACCTCTAATGCTGCAATCAGGCAAATTCTGAATAACACTGCAAATGCCCTTATAACTTACTTCATATTGATCTGATGTGTACGTGGATAGTTCCAGCATAAAGAGCACAAAAAGAGCTTTAAAATGATGCATTACATGATTAACAACAATAACAACATTTCTTATCAGAATAAACGTAACTTTGTGCAGTTTGTATCTGATAGAATGTTTAGAACTTTACGTTGGATTCTGTTATTGTGGTAGTTTGTAAATGGCTTTCTAAGCAGCAGAAACACAAAAAAATACAAAACTCAAAAAACTGGCTAAGAAATGTATTCTCTTTAGCCATTATTTTATATTTTCTCACTCTTACCTCATTGTCAATATTAACATATTATAACTGATGAGGCCCCGATTCAGTAGCAGTGGGTTGTATTCAAGGTGATATATGAAAATGATCACTTTTTCACAAAGAAACTTGGTACACTTGAACAGTTTGGAGCCCTGACATTTTCTGATATGGAGCCATCGCAAACACGCCTCGCGGCAGCCATGGCGGCCATTTTACTTTACACTATAATCGAATTATGTATTTTGCATCATATCTAATGAACCAAATATGATTACACAGAAAAGGTGATGTCTAACCCTATGTTTTGATGGCCAATGTTTACAATGATACCATACACAACATCATAAACAGTTCAGGTGAATAGCTAATGGTGAATTCAGTGATGTTGTATGAAGCAAAACACAGTATCGAACCTAGGCTACAATGTCATGTCTGTTGCATGTAAAAGCTTTAATCCTTTTGTTGATTAACCCTGACAATTGAAATGACCCTAGCCTTTCTTGCAGCCACATGTGTCATAGCTTAACACTGACGCTGTGGGTGACATTTGGGACTGGTAGGAACTTCAGATACATACCTGCTCACTAGGGGTGTAACGATACGTTTTTACAACAATATGATACGTATCACTTTCTGTGGTTCCGGTACAATTCAAGGATGATATTTGGCTCATCTAGAACGATACGATACGATACGATACGATACAATGACTTGAAATCGATAGAGTAACTTTTTTTGCCAAAAATTCAATCAGTGTGACTGTGCAATAAATATCTGATACTGGACAGTGCTGGGCAGGATTCCTCAAAGTTTTTCCTTGTAAGGGAATCAGGGATAAATTAATTATGGATATAAGTAGGTAAACAACGATTAATGCAAATACATACACCTTTTATTTGAAAATAATAAAAAGTGCAACTGCAGGACCTGCTGATTCAGTTCTCAAGATACAAGGCAGTGCCATATTTAACAAAAAAAAAATAAACCAACTTCTATTCAGGTTAAAAGAACAGCTGCTTTATTTATAGTTTAGCATACTTTGAGACTTATTTATGAGACTACACTAATTGGCTATCATTTTCTCTTTGTTTCAAAGAGTGGTGCCCAGAGGATGATTTAATGTAAATTAAATACTATTCAACATAATTAATAATTATTTTGATAATTATTAATTACTTTTGATTGCCATTTTAATGCCTTTTTTAGCTAATGTACCAACATAATTTGGTGCCCTGTTATTAATAATATACACCGATCAGTCATAACATTATGACCACCTGCCTAATATTAAGTAGGTCTCCCTTTTGCCGCGTGACCCGTCGAGGCATGGACTCCACTAGACCTCTGAAGGTATGCTGTGGTACCTGGCACCAAGACGTCAGTAAGCAGATCCTTTAAGTCCTGTAAGTTGCGAGTTGGGGCCTCCATGGATCGGACTTGTTTGTCCAGAACCTCCCACAGATGCTCGATTGGATTGAGATCTGGTGAATTTGGAGGCCAAGTCAACACCTCGAACTCGTTGCCATCCATATGATGTAAAAGAAAACGTGATTCATCAGACCAGGCCACCTTCGAGTCCTGATATCCAAAAGTGGCATGTGCCAGCATCCAAGTCCGAACAGGCAGGAGCGTAAACAAAGCACTGGAGGAGGCTGAGTCACGGCTGAGGCAATGGTGGGGTCCGTAGCAACGGGGCATGCAGGCATAGGCTACTTCCCGGCGACCAGGGTCGACAACGTCCAGGGCAAAGAGTCAGCAGGATGGTAGGGATGGGACTGCAAGGAGCATATACTACATGGGAAAATGCACTGCACCGAAAGACCACCTGGTCAACTATCTGGCAAGCAGACTTCCACCAAATCATGTTCTTAGTCCAAGCTGTCGACGATGTCCTACCACGGACAGCAAACCTTAACGCTATCGCTGCCGATGACCAAGTGCTTAATGCGGTCGATGAGAGTGTAGCCACAGTCATCAACACCAGCAAGGGCCACCACCAGTCAAAGACCATCACGTTCCTCAGAGCCGGAGAGAAGCCCCACATACAGCAAAGTCCGGTCTCCTCATCACCACTGCCACCGACTGGCAACTGGAAGTGGACTTGGGTAAGCAGCTGAAGTTCCCAGCCTGGATAACATCAACACGGCTTCAACCAGACATGATCATCATTACAGAGTCTACCAAGCAACTGATCATGCTGGAACTCACAGTGCCCTGGGAAGAGCGTATGGATGAGGCCGCAAAATGGGACGCAAGCTGGAGTCTGATCAACCCTGGCTAGGTCGCCTGGGAGAGAGTGTCTGATGTTGAAAGACCCAAAACACCCAATAACCCCAGGTTCCATCACTGATGATTCGTCTCAGCACATTTGCAGGATGTATCTTTGAGCTTTTGTGTTTGAATCGTTCTTTTTAAGCTTTAAGTTGTTAAGGTCATATTGAATATTGCTCTACTGTATTGTCAGCGTTAATGAACAAAAGGGTTAAACGTTTACATACTAGTTAAGTAGTAGTAGTTAAGTGTAGGCTAGGTTCTCAGATACTGTGATTTGCTTCATCACTGAATTCACCATTAACTATTCACCTGAACAGTTTATTAGTAGATACTGTGTAAAGTATCACTGTAAACATTGGCCATCAAAACATAGGGGTAGGCATCACCTTTTCTCTGTTATCATGTTTGGTTCAGGAGATATGATCCAAAATACATAATTTGGTTATGATGGAAAGTAAAATGGCCATCTTGGCTGCCACGAGGCGTTTTTGCGATGGCTCCATATCTGAAAATGTTCAGGGCTCCAAACTGTTCAGTGTACCAAGTTTCATGCCTTTGTGAAAAAGTGAGCATCATTTTCATACATCACCTGGAACCCACTGCTACTGAATCGGGGCCTCATCAGTTGTAATATGTTAATATTGACAATGAGGTAAGAGTGAGAAAATATAAAATAATGGCTAAACCTGGTAGAGAATACATTTCTTAGGAAAGTTTTGTGAGTTTTGTATTATTTTGTGTTTCTGCTGCTTAGAAAGCCATTTAAAAAATTCCCCAATAACAGAAATCCAACGCAAAGTTCTGAACATTCTATCAGATACAAACTGCACAAAGTTACGTTTATTCTGATAAGAAATGTTGTTATTGTTGTTAGTCATGTAATACATAATTTTAAATCTCTTTTTGTGCTCTTTATGCTGGAACCATCCATGTGCACATCAGATCAATATGAAGTTAGTTATAAGGGCATTTGCAGTGGTATTCAGAATTTGCCTGATTGCAGCATTAGAGGTCAAAGGTTGGAGGTCATATTATGTGAAATCTGAAAAAAACTATGTTCCCTGTCATCCTTTTTTGCAGGTTTTCAATGCAATACTTGTGTTTGTGAAGAAATTACATATTTTTCAAATCAGTCTACTTTTTGAGTGTTTCTTGGGTAGTAATGCGTGGTATTGAAAGAGAAAGACACATTAAGCTAGTTTTTGATGAACACTTGAGTTTCACATGAAATTGAGCTCAGAATGAAGATTTGATGCTTGGAGGCTTGGAGGCTTGGAGTATGTCAATCTGATAAAGCTATGTTGCCTCATTTTCATTCTCATTTGCATGTTTTCAATGCAGTTCATGTATTTTTCAAAGAAATTAAAACTGTTTCATGTCAGTCTACTCTTTGAGTGTTTTTGAGTAGAAATGCATTTCTGGGTGGTTTTGGGAGAGCAAGACACTTTAAGCTAGTTTTTGATGAACACTAGAGTTTCACTTGAAATTGAGCTCAGAATGAAGATTTGATGCTTGGAGGCCAATTCCTATGTGAAATCTGAAAAAACTATGTCCCCTGTCATATTCATTCTCTTTTGCAGGTTTTCAATGCAATACATGTGTTTGTGAAGAAATTACATCTTTTTCAAATCAGTCTACTTTTTGAGGGTTTCTTGAGTAGAAATGCGTGGTATTTGGAGAGAAAGACACTTTAAGGGAGATTTTGATGAACACTAGATTTCAAATGAAATTGAGCTCAGAGTGAAAGTTTGATGCTTGGAGGCCTGGAGGCTTGTAGTATGTGAATCTGATAAAGATATGTTCCATGTCATATTCATTCTCTTTTGGGTGTTGTGTTTGTCTTCACAATCTCTTCAGATTACATCTGTTTCATATCAGTCGACTTTTTGAGTGTTTCTTGAGTAGAAACAAGTTTCTGGGTGGTTTTGGGATACTTTAAGCTAATTTAGTAATGAATATTAGAGTTTCACATGAAATTGAGCTCAGATTGAAGATTTGATGCTTTGAGGCTTGGAATCTGATAAAACTATGTTCCCTGTCATATTCATCCTCTTTTGCATGTTTTCACTGCAGTACTGTTTCATATCAGATTTTATCAGATTTCATATCAGATTTTGAGTGTTTCTTGAGTAGAAATGGGTTTCTGGGTGGTTTTGGAGAAAGACACTTCAAGCATCGAATCTTCATTCTGAGCTCAATTTCATGTGAACTGTAGTGTTCATTAAAAAACTAGCTTAAAGTGTCTTCTACCCAAAAACATTCAAAAAGTACACTGATATGAAACAGACGCAATTTCTTCACAAAGACATGTATTGCATTGAAAAACTGCCAAAAAGGATCAATTATGACTAGTTGTTTGTTTTTTTTCGGATTTCACATAAAAATTGGCCTCCAAGCATCAAATCTTTATCTGAGCTCAATTTCATGTGAAATTCTTGTGTTCAACAGTAAACCAGCTAAAGATGTCTTTCTCTACCAAAACCACCCAGAAACGCATTTCTAGTGAGGAAACCCTCTAAAAGTAGACTTATATGAAAAATATGTCATTTTCTCACAGAAAAAAATGTATTGCATTGAAAAAATGCAAAACAGGATGAATATGACAGGAAACATAGTTTTATCAGATTTCACATAGAATTGGCATCCAAGCATCAAATCTTCATTCTGAGGTCAATTTCATCTGAAACTCTAATGTTCATTACTAAACTAGCTTAAAGTGTCTCCCAGAACCACCCAGAAATTTCACTGTCATTCATTCTCTTTTGTATGTTTGCAATGCAGTATATGTGTTTCTGTGAAGAAATTAAATTCTCTCACATCACTCTACTTTTTGAGTGTTTCTAGAGTAGAATTGCATTTCTGGGTGGTTTTGGGAGAGAAAGACACTTCAAGCTAGTTTTTGATAGACACTAGAGTTTCACATGAAATTGAGATCAGAATAATGATTTGATGATTGGGGATGATTGGGGGGCCTAAAAAATCTATGTTCCCTGTCTTTTGCATGTTTTCAATGCAATACATGTGTTTCTGTGAAGAAATGGCATCTTTTTCATATCAGTCTACTTTTAGAGTGTTTCTTGAGTAGAAATGCGTTTCTGGGTGGTTTTGGGAGATAAATACACTTTAAGCTAGTTTATTGATGAACACTAGAGTTTCACATGAAATTGAGCTCAGAATGAAGATTTGATGCTTGAAGTTTCTTTCTCTCCCAAAACCACCCAGAAACGAATTTCTACTCAAGAAATACTCAAAAAGTAGACTGATATGACACAGATGCAATTTCTTCACAAACACATGTATTGCATTGAAAACATGCAAAAGAGGACGAAAATGACAGGGAACATAGTTTTATCAGATTTCAAATAGAATTGGCCTCCAAGTATCAAATCTTCATCCTGAGCTCAATTTCATGTGAAACTCTAGTGTTCATTATTAAACTAGCTTAAAATGGCTTTTTTTCCCAGAACCAACCAGAAATGTCACTGTCATTCATTCTCTTATGCATGTTTGCAATGCAGTACATGTGTTTCCGTGAAGAAATGCATTTCTGGGTGGTTTTGGGAGAGAGAGACAGTTTAAGCTAGTTTAGTAATGAACACCAGAGTTTCACACTAAATTAAGCTAAGAATGAAGATTTGATACTTGGAGGCCAATTCTTATGTGAAATCTGAAAAAACTATATCCCCTGTAATATTCACTCTCTTTTACAGGTTTTCAATGCAATACATGTGTTTGTGAAGAAATTGCATCTTTTTCAAATCAGTCTACTTTTTGAGTGTTTCTTGGGTAGAAACGCATGTCTGGGTGGTTTTGGGAGAGAAATACACTTTTATTGATGAACACTAAAGTTCGAGATGAACTGGAGCTCAGAATGTAGATTTGATGCTTGGAGCACAATTCTTATGTGAAATCTGAAAAAAAAAAACTATGTTCCCTGTCATCCTGTTTTGCAGGTTTTCAATTTAAACATTTGTTTGTGAAGAAATTAAATCTTTTTCAAATCAGTCTACTTTTTGAGTGTTTCTTGAGTAGAATTGCGTTTCTGAGTGGTTTTGGGAGAGAAAGACACTTTAAGCCAGTTTATTGATGAACACTAGAGTTTCACATGAAATTGAGCTCAGATTGAAGATTTGATGCTTTGAGGCTTGGAATCTGATAAAACTATGTTCCCTGTCATATTCATCCTCTTTTGCATGTTTTCACTGCAGTACTGTTTCATATCAGATTTTATCAGATTTCATATCAGATTTTGAGTGTTTCTTGAGTAGAAATGGGTTTCTGGGTGGTTTTGGAGAAAGACACTTCAAGCATCGAATCTTCATTCTGAGCTCAATTTCATGTGAACTGTAGTGTTCATTAAAAAACTAGCTTAAAGTGTCTTCTACCCAAAAACATTCAAAAAGTACACTGATATGAAACAGACGCAATTTCTTCACAAAGACATGTATTGCATTGAAAAACTGCCAAAAAGGATCAATTATGACTAGTTGTTTGTTTTTTTTCGGATTTCACATAAAAATTGGCCTCCAATCATCAAATCTTTATCTGAGCTCAATTTCATGTGAAATTCTTGTGTTCAACAGTAAACCAGCTAAAGATGTCTTTCTCTACCAAAACCACCCAGAAACGCATTTCTAGTGAGGAAACCCTCTAAAAGTAGACTTATATGAAAAATATGTCATTTTCTCACAGAAAAAAATGTATTGCATTGAAAAAATGCAAAACAGGATGAATATGACAGGAAACATAGTTTTATCAGATTTCACATAGAATTGGCATCCAAGCATCAAATCTTCATTCTGAGGTCAATTTCATCTGAAACTCTAATGTTCATTACTAAACTAGCTTAAAGTGTCTCCCAGAACCACCCAGAAATTTCACTGTCATTCATTCTCTTTTGTATGTTTGCAATGCAGTATATGTGTTTCTGTGAAGAAATTAAATTCTCTCACATCACTCTACTTTTTGAGTGTTTCTAGAGTAGAATTGCATTTCTGGGTGGTTTTGGGAGAGAAAGGCACTTCAAGCTAGTTTTTGATAGACACTAGAGTTTCACATGAAATTGAGATCAGAATAATGATTTGATGATTGGGGATGATTGGGGGGCCTAAAAAATCTATGTTCCCTGTCTTTTGCATGTTTTCAATGCAATACATGTGTTTCTGTGAAGAAATGGCATCTTTTTCATATCAGTCTACTTTTAGAGTGTTTCTTGAGTAGAAATGCGTTTCTGGGTGGTTTTGGGAGATAAATACACTTTAAGCTAGTTTATTGATGAACACTAGAGTTTCACATGAAATTGAGCTCAGAATGAAGATTTGATGCTTGAAGTTTCTTTCTCACCCAAAACCACCCAGAAACGAATTTCTACTCAAGAAATACTCAAAAAGTAGACTGATATGACACAGATGCAATTTCTTCACAAACACATGTATTGCATTGAAAACATGCAAAAGAGGACGAAAATGACAGGGAACATAGTTTTATCAGATTTCAAATAGAATTGGCCTCCAAGTATCAAATCTTCATACTGAGCTCAATTTCATGTGAAACTCTAGTGTTCATTATTAAACTAGCTTAAAATGTCTTTTTTTCCCAGAACCAACCAGAAATGTCACTGTCATTCATTCTCTTATGCATGTTTGCAATGCAGTACATGTGTTTCCGTGAAGAAATGCATTTCTGGGTGGTTTTGGGAGAGAGAGACAGTTTAAGCTAGTTTAGTAATGAACACTAGAGTTTCACACTAAATTAAGCTAAGAATGAAGATTTGATACTTGGAGGCCAATTCTTATGTGAAATCTGAAAAAACTATATCCCCTGTAATATTCACTCTCTTTTACAGGTTTTCAATGCAATACATGTGTTTGTGAAGAAATTGCATCTTTTTCAAATCAGTCTACTTTTTGAGTGTTTCTTGGGTAGAAACGCATGTCTGGGTGGTTTTGGGAGAGAAATACACTTTTATTGATGAACACTAAAGTTCGAGATGAAATGGAGCTCAGAATGTAGATTTGATGCTTGGAGCACAATTCTTATGTGAAATCTGAAAAAAAAAAACTATGTTCCCTGTCATCCTGTTTTGCAGGTTTTCAATTTAAACATTTGTTTGTGAAGAAATTAAATCTTTTTCAAATCAGTCTACTTTTTGAGTGTTTCTTGAGTAGAATTGCGTTTCTGAGTGGTTTTGGGAGAGAAAGACACTTTAAGCCAGTTTATTGATGAACACTAGAGTTTCACATGAAATTGAGCTCAGATTGAAGATTTGATGCTTTGAGGCTTGGAATCTGATAAAACTATGTTCCCTGTCATATTCATCCTCTTTTGCATGTTTTCACTGCAGTACTGTTTCATATCAGATTTTATCAGATTTCATATCAGATTTTGAGTGTTTCTTGAGTAGAAATGGGTTTCTGGGTGGTTTTGGAGAAAGACACTTCAAGCATCGAATCTTCATTCTGAGCTCAATTTCATGTGAACTGTAGTGTTCATTAAAAAACTAGCTTAAAGTGTCTTCTACCCAAAAACATTCAAAAAGTACACTGATATGAAACAGACGCAATTTCTTCACAAAGACATGTATTGCATTGAAAAACTGCCAAAAAGGATCAATTATGACTAGTTTTTTGTTTTTTTTCGGATTTCACATAAAAATTGGCCTCCAAGCATCAAATCTTTATCTGAGCTCAATTTCATGTGAAATTCTTGTGTTCAACAGTAAACCAGCTAAAGATGTCTTTCTCTACCAAAACCACCCAGAAACGCATTTCTAGTGAGGAAACCCTCTAAAAGTAGACTTATATGAAAAATATGTCATTTTCTCACAGAAAAAAATGTATTGCATTGAAAAAATGCAAAACAGGATGAATATGACAGGAAACATAGTTTTATCAGATTTCACATAGAATTGGCATCCAAGCATCAAATCTTCATTCTGAGGTCAATTTCATCTGAAACTCTAATGTTCATTACTAAACTAGCTTAAAGTGTCTCCCAGAACCACCCAGAAATTTCACTGTCATTCATTCTCTTTTGTATGTTTGCAATGCAGTATATGTGTTTCTGTGAAGAAATTAAATTCTCTCACATCACTCTACTTTTTGAGTGTTTCTAGAGTAGAATTGCATTTCTGGGTGGTTTTGGGAGAGAAAGACACTTCAAGCTAGTTTTTGATAGACACTAGAGTTTCACATGAAATTGAGATCAGAATAATGATTTGATGATTGGGGATGATTGGGGGGCCTAAAAAATCTATGTTCCCTGTCTTTTGCATGTTTTCAATGCAATACATGTGTTTCTGTGAAGAAATGGCATCTTTTTCATATCAGTCTACTTTTAGAGTGTTTCTTGAGTAGAAATGCGTTTCTGGGTGGTTTTGGGAGATAAATACACTTTAAGCTAGTTTATTGTTGAACACTAGAGTTTCACATGAAATTGAGCTCAGAATGAAGATTTGATGCTTGAAGTTTCTTTCTCTCCCAAAACCACCCAGAAACGAATTTCTACTCAAGAAATACTCAAAAAGTAGACTGATATGACACAGATGCAATTTCTTCACAAACACATGTATTGCATTGAAAACATGCAAAAGAGGACGAAAATGACAGGGAACATAGTTTTATCAGATTTCAAATAGAATTGGCCTCCAAGTATCAAATCTTCATCCTGAGCTCAATTTCATGTGAAACTCTAGTGTTCATTATTAAACTAGCTTAAAATGGCTTTTTTTCCCAGAACCAACCAGAAATGTCACTGTCATTCATTCTCTTATGCATGTTTGCAATGCAGTACATGTGTTTCCGTGAAGAAATGCATTTCTGGGTGGTTTTGGGAGAGAGAGACAGTTTAAGCTAGTTTAGTAATGAACACTAGAGTTTCACACTAAATTAAGCTAAGAATGAAGATTTGATACTTGGAGGCCAATTCTTATGTGAAATCTGAAAAAACTATATCCCCTGTAATATTCACTCTCTTTTACAGGTTTTCAATGCAATACATGTGTTTGTGAAGAAATTGCATCTTTTTCAAATCAGTCTACTTTTTGAGTGTTTCTTGGGTAGAAACGCATGTCTGGGTGGTTTTGGGAGAGAAATACACTTTTATTGATGAACACTAAAGTTCGAGATGAACTGGAGCTCAGAATGTAGATTTGATGCTTGGAGCACAATTCTTATGTGAAATCTGAAAAAAAAAAACTATGTTCCCTGTCATCCTGTTTTGCAGGTTTTCAATTTAAACATTTGTTTGTGAAGAAATTAAATCTTTTTCAAATCAGTCTACTTTTTGAGTGTTTCTTGAGTAGAATTGCGTTTCTGAGTGGTTTTGGGAGAGAAAGACACTTTAAGCCAGTTTATTGATGAACACTAGAGTTTCACATGAAATTGAGCTCAGATTGAAGATTTGATGCTTTGAGGCTTGGAATCTGATAAAACTATGTTCCCTGTCATATTCATCCTCTTTTGCATGTTTTCACTGCAGTACTGTTTCATATCAGATTTTATCAGATTTCATATCAGATTTTGAGTGTTTCTTGAGTAGAAATGGGTTTCTGGGTGGTTTTGGAGAAAGACACTTCAAGCATCGAATCTTCATTCTGAGCTCAATTTCATGTGAACTGTAGTGTTCATTAAAAAACTAGCTTAAAGTGTCTTCTACCCAAAAACATTCAAAAAGTACACTGATATGAAACAGACGCAATTTCTTCACAAAGACATGTATTGCATTGAAAAACTGCCAAAAAGGATCAATTATGACTAGTTGTTTGTTTTTTTTCGGATTTCACATAAAAATTGGCCTCCAAGCATCAAATCTTTATCTGAGCTCAATTTCATGTGAAATTCTTGTGTTCAACAGTAAACCAGCTAAAGATGTCTTTCTCTACCAAAACCACCCAGAAACGCATTTCTAGTGAGGAAACCCTCTAAAAGTAGACTTATATGAAAAATATGTCATTTTCTCACAGAAAAAAATGTATTGCATTGAAAAAATGCAAAACAGGATGAATATGACAGGAAACATAGTTTTATCAGATTTCACATAGAATTGGCATCCAAGCATCAAATCTTCATTCTGAGGTCAATTTCATCTGAAACTCTAATGTTCATTACTAAACTAGCTTAAAGTGTCTCCCAGAACCACCCAGAAATTTCACTGTCATTCATTCTCTTTTGTATGTTTGCAATGCAGTATATGTGTTTCTGTGAAGAAATTAAATTCTCTCACATCACTCTACTTTTTGAGTGTTTCTAGAGTAGAATTGCATTTCTGGGTGGTTTTGGGAGAGAAAGACACTTCAAGCTAGTTTTTGATAGACACTAGAGTTTCACATGAAATTGAGATCAGAATAATGATTTGATGATTGGGGATGATTGGGGGGCCTAAAAAATCTATGTTCCCTGTCTTTTGCATGTTTTCAATGCAATACATGTGTTTCTGTGAAGAAATGGCATCTTTTTCATATCAGTCTACTTTTAGAGTGTTTCTTGAGTAGAAATGCGTTTCTGGGTGGTTTTGGGAGATAAATACACTTTAAGCTAGTTTATTGATGAACACTAGAGTTTCACATGAAATTGAGCTCAGAATGAAGATTTGATGCTTGGAGGCCAATTCTATGTGAAATGTGATAAATCTATATTGGCCTACAAGCACCAAATCTTCAGTCTGAGCTCAATTTCATGGGAAACTCTACTTCTTAAAGTGTCTTTCTTTCCCAGAACCACCCAGAAATTTCACTGTCATTCATTCTCTTTTACAGGTTTTCAATGCAATAAATATGTGTTTGTGAAGAAATGACATCTGTTTGAAATGATGAGAGTAGAAATGCATCCAGAGTAGAAATGCATTTCTGGGTGGTTTTGGGATAGACAGACACTTTAAGCTAGTTTATTGATGAACACTAGAGTTTCTGAATTGAGCTCAGAATGAAGATTTGATGATTGGAGGCCAATTCTACGTGAAATCTGATAACACTATGTTCCCTGTAATAGTCATTCTCTTTTGCATGTTTTCAATGCGTTTCTGGGTGGTTTTGGGAGAGAAAGACACTTCAAGCATCAATCTTCGTTCTGAGCTTAATTTCATGTGAAACTCTAGTGTTCATTGATAAACTAGCTGAAAGTGTCTTTCTCTCCCAATACCAAGCATTTCTACTGAAGAAACACTCAAAAAGTAGACTGATATGAAAAAGATGTAATTTCTTCACAAACACATGTATTGCATGGAAAGCGTGCAAAAGAGGATGATTATGACAGGGAACATAGTTTTATCACTATCATTCATTCTCTTTTGCATGTTTGCAATGCAATACATGTGTTTCTGTGACATTTTTTCACATCACTACTTTTTGAGTGTGTCTAGAGTAAAAATGCATTTTTGGGTGGTTTTGCGAGGGAAAAACACTTTAAGCTGGTTTATTGATGAACGCTAGAGTTTCTGAAAATGAGCTCAGAATGAAGATTTGATTATTGGAGGCCAATTCTATGTGAAATCTGATAATAGTCCATGAGCCAGACCCCCAAAATTTGGCTGACGTGCCACTTAGAGGGACCAAGTCTCATGTGATTTTTTTAAAGGTCTATGTCCCTAGTGTTGGAAAATGCATGATAGCAATGGTAGCTTTCTATGTGCTATCACTCCCTTTTTCATCCCTCCATCATTACATTTTACCATCTTTTTTCACACATAAATCCAATATAAAAGAGGGTAACCTCTTTTATATTGGATAACAAAAAAAAGGTTACCAATTAAAGAGTTTAACAATATTCAATATGACCTTAACAACTTAAGCTTAAAAAGAATATAAGTAACACAAATATATCTGAGCTTCTCTAGGCCTTGGAGTAGTCTCTGACTACTCCTGCTGCCCAGGACAGATGTGACATTTACACAGTGCTGTGCACTTAAAGGTGGCTTTTTTGCATTTGAAATGCCCCTAGCCTTTCTTGCAGCCACAATATCATGATGTTATATATATCATTGTAAAGCTTAGAATATAATCTATCCATCGGTCACATTGTCATGACTCTGAGGTCAAGACAATTTGACCTTTGACCTCTAATGCTGCAATCAGGCAAATTCTGAATAACACTGCAAATGCCCTTATAACTTACTTCATATTGATCTGATGTGTACGTGGATAGTTCCAGCATAAAGAGCACAAAAAGAGCTTTAAAATGATGCATTACATGATTAACAACAATAACAACATTTCTTATCAGAATAAACGTAACTTTGTGCAGTTTGTATCTGATAGAATGTTTAGAACTTTACGTTGGATTCTGTTATTGTGGTAGTTTGTAAATGGCTTTCTAAGCAGCAGAAACACAAAAAAATACAAAACTCAAAAAACTGGCTAAGAAATGTATTCTCTTTAGCCATTATTTTATATTTTCTCACTCTTACCTCATTGTCAATATTAACATATTATAACTGATGAGGCCCCGATTCAGTAGCAGTGGGTTGTATTCAAGGTGATATATGAAAATGATCACTTTTTCACAAAGAAACTTGGTACACTTGAACAGTTTGGAGCCCTGACATTTTCTGATATGGAGCCATCGCAAACACGCCTCGCGGCAGCCATGGCGGCCATTTTACTTTACACTATAATCGAATTATGTATTTTGCATCATATCTAATGAACCAAATATGATTACACAGAAAAGGTGATGTCTAACCCTATGTTTTGATGGCCAATGTTTACAATGATACCATACACAACATCATAAACAGTTCAGGTGAATAGCTAATGGTGAATTCAGTGATGTTGTATGAAGCAAAACACAGTATCGAACCTAGGCTACAATGTCATGTCTGTTGCATGTAAAAGCTTTAATCCTTTTGTTGATTAACCCTGACAATTGAAATGACCCTAGCCTTTCTTGCAGCCACATGTGTCATAGCTTAACACTGACGCTGTGGGTGACATTTGGGACTGGTAGGAACTTCAGATACATACCTGCTCACTAGGGGTGTAACGATACGTTTTTACAACAATATGATACGTATCACTTTCTGTGGTTCCGGTACAATTCAAGGATGATATTTGGCTCATCTAGAACGATACGATACGATACGATACGATACAATGACTTGAAATCGATAGAGTAACTTTTTTTGCCAAAAATTCAATCAGTGTGACTGTGCAATAAATATCTGATACTGGACAGTGCTGGGCAGGATTCCTCAAAGTTTTTCCTTGTAAGGGAATCAGGGATAAATTAATTATGGATATAAGTAGGTAAACAACGATTAATGCAAATACATACACCTTTTATTTGAAAATAATAAAAAGTGCAACTGCAGGACCTGCTGATTCAGTTCTCAAGATACAAGGCAGTGCCATATTTAACAAAAAAAAAATAAACCAACTTCTATTCAGGTTAAAAGAACAGCTGCTTTATTTATAGTTTAGCATACTTTGAGACTTATTTATGAGACTACACTAATTGGCTATCATTTTCTCTTTGTTTCAAAGAGTGGTGCCCAGAGGATGATTTAATGTAAATTAAATACTATTCAACATAATTAATAATTATTTTGATAATTATTAATTACTTTTGATTGCCATTTTAATGCCTTTTTTAGCTAATGTACCAACATAATTTGGTGCCCTGTTATTAATAATATACACCGATCAGTCATAACATTATGACCACCTGCCTAATATTAAGTAGGTCTCCCTTTTGCCGCGTGACCCGTCGAGGCATGGACTCCACTAGACCTCTGAAGGTATGCTGTGGTACCTGGCATCAAGACGTCAGTAAGCAGATCCTTTAAGTCCTGTAAGTTGCGAGTTGGGGCCTCCATGGATCGGACTTGTTTGTCCAGAACCTCCCACAGATGCTCGATTGGATTGAGATCTGGTGAATTTGGAGGCCAAGTCAACACCTCGAACTCGTTGCCATCCATATGATGTAAAAGAAAACGTGATTCATCAGACCAGGCCACCTTCGAGTCCTGATATCCAAAAGTGGCATGTGCCAGCATCCAAGTCCGAACAGGCAGGAGCGTAAACAAAGCACTGGAGGAGGCTGAGTCACGGCTGAGGCAATGGTGGGGTCCGTAGCAACGGGGCATGCAGGCATAGGCTACTTCCCGGCGACCAGGGTCGACAACGTCCAGGGCAAAGAGTCAGCAGGATGGTAGGGATGGGACTGCAAGGAGCATATACTACATGGGAAAATGCACTGCACCGAAAGACCACCTGGTCAACTATCTGGCAAGCAGACTTCCACCAAATCATGTTCTTAGTCCAAGCTGTCGACGATGTCCTACCACGGACAGCAAACCTTAACGCTATCGCTGCCGATGACCAAGTGCTTAATGCGGTCGATGAGAGTGTAGCCACAGTCATCAACACCAGCAAGGGCCACCACCAGTCAAAGACCATCACGTTCCTCAGAGCCGGAGAGAAGCCCCACATACAGCAAAGTCCGGTCTCCTCATCACCACTGCCACCGACTGGCAACTGGAAGTGGACTTGGGTAAGCAGCTGAAGTTCCCAGCCTGGATAACATCAACACGGCTTCAACCAGACATGATCATCATTACAGAGTCTACCAAGCAACTGATCATGCTGGAACTCACAGTGCCCTGGGAAGAGCGTATGGATGAGGCCGCAAAATGGGACGCAAGCTGGAGTCTGATCAACCCTGGCTAGGTCGCCTGGGAGAGAGTGTCTGATGTTGAAAGACCCAAAACACCCAATAACCCCAGGTTCCATCACTGATGATTCGTCTCAGCACATTTGCAGGATGTATCTTTGAGCTTTTGTGTTTGAATCGTTCTTTTTAAGCTTTAAGTTGTTAAGGTCATATTGAATATTGCTCTACTGTATTGTCAGCGTTAATGAACAAAAGGGTTAAACGTTTACATACTAGTTAAGTAGTAGTAGTTAAGTGTAGGCTAGGTTCTCAGATACTGTGATTTGCTTCATCACTGAATTCACCATTAACTATTCACCTGAACAGTTTATTAGTAGATACTGTGTAAAGTATCACTGTAAACATTGGCCATCAAAACATAGGGGTAGGCATCACCTTTTCTCTGTTATCATGTTTGGTTCAGGAGATATGATCCAAAATACATAATTTGGTTATGATGGAAAGTAAAATGGCCATCTTGGCTGCCACGAGGCGTTTTTGCGATGGCTCCATATCTGAAAATGTTCAGGGCTCCAAACTGTTCAGTGTACCAAGTTTCATGCCTTTGTGAAAAAGTGAGCATCATTTTCATACATCACCTGGAACCCACTGCTACTGAATCGAGGCCTCATCAGTTGTAATATGTTAATATTGACAATGAGGTAAGAGTGAGAAAATATAAAATAATGGCTAAACCTGGTAGAGAATACATTTCTTAGGAAAGTTTTGTGAGTTTTGTATTATTTTGTGTTTCTGCTGCTTAGAAAGCCATTTAAAAAATTCCCCAATAACAGAAATCCAACGCAAAGTTCTGAACATTCTATCAGATACAAACTGCACAAAGTTACGTTTATTCTGATAAGAAATGTTGTTATTGTTGTTAGTCATGTAATACATAATTTTAAATCTCTTTTTGTGCTCTTTATGCTGGAACCATCCATGTGCACATCAGATCAATATGAAGTTAGTTATAAGGGCATTTGCAGTGGTATTCAGAATTTGCCTGATTGCAGCATTAGAGGTCAAAGGTTGGAGGTCATATTATGTGAAATCTGAAAAAAACTATGTTCCCTGTCATCCTTTTTTGCAGGTTTTCAATGCAATACTTGTGTTTGTGAAGAAATTACATATTTTTCAAATCAGTCTACTTTTTGAGTGTTTCTTGGGTAGTAATGCGTGGTATTGAAAGAGAAAGACACATTAAGCTAGTTTTTGATGAACACTTGAGTTTCACATGAAATTGAGCTCAGAATGAAGATTTGATGCTTGGAGGCTTGGAGGCTTGGAGTATGTCAATCTGATAAAGCTATGTTGCCTCATTTTCATTCTCATTTGCATGTTTTCAATGCAGTTCATGTATTTTTCAAAGAAATTAAAACTGTTTCATGTCAGTCTACTCTTTGAGTGTTTTTGAGTAGAAATGCATTTCTGGGTGGTTTTGGGAGAGCAAGACACTTTAAGCTAGTTTTTGATGAACACTAGAGTTTCACTTGAAATTGAGCTCAGAATGAAGATTTGATGCTTGGAGGCCAATTCCTATGTGAAATCTGAAAAAACTATGTCCCCTGTCATATTCATTCTCTTTTGCAGGTTTTCAATGCAATACATGTGTTTGTGAAGAAATTACATCTTTTTCAAATCAGTCTACTTTTTGAGGGTTTCTTGAGTAGAAATGCGTGGTATTTGGAGAGAAAGACACTTTAAGGGAGATTTTGATGAACACTAGATTTCAAATGAAATTGAGCTCAGAGTGAAAGTTTGATGCTTGGAGGCCTGGAGGCTTGTAGTATGTGAATCTGATAAAGATATGTTCCATGTCATATTCATTCTCTTTTGGGTGTTGTGTTTGTCTTCACAATCTCTTCAGATTACATCTGTTTCATATCAGTCGACTTTTTGAGTGTTTCTTGAGTAGAAACAAGTTTCTGGGTGGTTTTGGGATACTTTAAGCTAATTTAGTAATGAATATTACAGTTTCACATGAAATTGAGCTCAGATTGAAGATTTGATGCTTTGAGGCTTGGAATCTGATAAAACTATGTTCCCTGTCATATTCATCCTCTTTTGCATGTTTTCACTGCAGTACTGTTTCATATCAGATTTTATCAGATTTCATATCAGATTTTGAGTGTTTCTTGAGTAGAAATGGGTTTCTGGGTGGTTTTGGAGAAAGACACTTCAAGCATCGAATCTTCATTCTGAGCTCAATTTCATGTGAACTGTAGTGTTCATTAAAAAACTAGCTTAAAGTGTCTTCTACCCAAAAACATTCAAAAAGTACACTGATATGAAACACTTAGAGGGACCAAGTCTCATGTGATTTTTTTAAAGGTCTATGTCCCTAGTGTTGGAAAATGCATGATAGCAATGGTAGCTTTCTATGTGCTATCACTCCCTTTTTCATCCCTCCATCATTACATTTTACCATCTTTTTTCACACATAAATCCAATATAAAAGAGGGTAACCTCTTTTATATTGGATAACAAAAAAAAGGTTACCAATTAAAGAGTTTAACAATATTCAATATGACCTTAACAACTTAAGCTTAAAAAGAATATAAGTAACACAAATATATCTGAGCTTCTCTAGGCCTTGGAGTAGTCTCTGACTACTCCTGCTGCCCAGGACAGATGTGACATTTACACAGTGCTGTGCACTTAAAGGTGGCTTTTTTGCATTTGAAATGCCCCTAGCCTTTCTTGCAGCCACAATATCATGATGTTATATATATCATTGTAAAGCTTAGAATATAATCTATCCATCGGTCACATTGTCATGACTCTGAGGTCAAGACAATTTGACCTTTGACCTCTAATGCTGCAATCAGGCAAATTCTGAATAACACTGCAAATGCCCTTATAACTTACTTCATATTGATCTGATGTGTACGTGGATAGTTCCAGCATAAAGAGCACAAAAAGAGCTTTAAAATGATGCATTACATGATTAACAACAATAACAACATTTCTTATCAGAATAAACGTAACTTTGTGCAGTTTGTATCTGATAGAATGTTTAGAACTTTACGTTGGATTCTGTTATTGTGGTAGTTTGTAAATGGCTTTCTAAGCAGCAGAAACACAAAAAAATACAAAACTCAAAAAACTGGCTAAGAAATGTATTCTCTTTAGCCATTATTTTATATTTTCTCACTCTTACCTCATTGTCAATATTAACATATTATAACTGATGAGGCCCCGATTCAGTAGCAGTGGGTTGTATTCAAGGTGATATATGAAAATGATCACTTTTTCACAAAGAAACTTGGTACACTTGAACAGTTTGGAGCCCTGACATTTTCTGATATGGAGCCATCGCAAACACGCCTCGCGGCAGCCATGGCGGCCATTTTACTTTACACTATAATCGAATTATGTATTTTTCATCATATCTAATGAACCAAATATGATTACACAGAAAAGGTGATGTCTAACCCTATGTTTTGATGGCCAATGTTTACAATGATACCATACACAACATCATAAACAGTTCAGGTGAATAGCTAATGGTGAATTCAGTGATGTTGTATGAAGCAAAACACAGTATCGAACCTAGGCTACAATGTCATGTCTGTTGCATGTAAAAGCTTTAATCCTTTTGTTGATTAACCCTGACAATTGAAATGACCCTAGCCTTTCTTGCAGCCACATGTGTCATAGCTTAACACTGACGCTGTGGGTGACATTTGGGACTGGTAGGAACTTCAGATACATACCTGCTCACTAGGGGTGTAACGATACGTTTTTACAACAATATGATACGTATCACTTTCTGTGGTTCCGGTACAATTCAAGGATGATATTTGGCTCATCTAGAACGATACGATACGATACGATACGATACAATGACTTGAAATCGATAGAGTAACTTTTTTTGCCAAAAATTCAATCAGTGTGACTGTGCAATAAATATCTGATACTGGACAGTGCTGGGCAGGATTCCTCAAAGTTTTTCCTTGTAAGGGAATCAGGGATAAATTAATTATGGATATAAGTAGGTAAACAACGATTAATGCAAATACATACACCTTTTATTTGAAAATAATAAAAAGTGCAACTGCAGGACCTGCTGATTCAGTTCTCAAGATACAAGGCAGTGCCATATTTAACAAAAAAAAAAATAAACCAACTTCTATTCAGGTTAAAAGAACAGCTGCTTTATTTATAGTTTAGCATACTTTGAGACTTATTTATGAGACTACACTAATTGGCTATCATTTTCTCTTTGTTTCAAAGAGTGGTGCCCAGAGGATGATTTAATGTAAATTAAATACTATTCAACATAATTAATAATTATTTTGATAATTATTAATTACTTTTGATTGCCATTTTAATGCCTTTTTTAGCTAATGTACCAACATAATTTGGTGCCCTGTTATTAATAATATACACCGATCAGTCATAACATTATGACCACCTGCCTAATATTAAGTAGGTCTCCCTTTTGCCGCGTGACCCGTCGAGGCATGGACTCCACTAGACCTCTGAAGGTATGCTGTGGTACCTGGCACCAAGACGTCAGTAAGCAGATCCTTTAAGTCCTGTAAGTTGCGAGTTGGGGCCTCCATGGATCGGACTTGTTTGTCCAGAACCTTCAGGAGATATGATCCAAAATACATAATTTGGTTATGATGGAAAGTAAAATGGCCATCTTGGCTGCCACGAGGCGTTTTTGCGATGGCTCCATATCTGAAAATGTTCAGGGCTCCAAACTGTTCAGTGTACCAAGTTTCATGCCTTTGTGAAAAAGTGAGCATCATTTTCATACATCACCTGGAACCCACTGCTACTGAATCGGGGCCTCATCAGTTGTAATATGTTAATATTGACAATGAGGTAAGAGTGAGAAAATATAAAATAATGGCTAAACCTGGTAGAGAATACATTTCTTAGGAAAGTTTTGTGAGTTTTGTATTATTTTGTGTTTCTGCTGCTTAGAAAGCCATTTAAAAAATTCCCCAATAACAGAAATCCAACGCAAAGTTCTGAACATTCTATCAGATACAAACTGCACAAAGTTACGTTTATTCTGATAAGAAATGTTGTTATTGTTGTTAGTCATGTAATACATAATTTTAAATCTCTTTTTGTGCTCTTTATGCTGGAACCATCCATGTGCACATCAGATCAATATGAAGTTAGTTATAAGGGCATTTGCAGTGGTATTCAGAATTTGCCTGATTGCAGCATTAGAGGTCAAAGGTTGGAGGTCATATTATGTGAAATCTGAAAAAAACTATGTTCCCTGTCATCCTTTTTTGCAGGTTTTCAATGCAATACTTGTGTTTGTGAAGAAATTACATATTTTTCAAATCAGTCTACTTTTTGAGTGTTTCTTGGGTAGTAATGCGTGGTTTTGGGAGAGAAAGACACTTTAAGCCAGTTTATTGATGAACACTAGAGTTTCACATGAAATTGAGCTCAGAATGAAGATTTGATGCTTGGAGGCTTGGAGGCTTGGAGTATGTCAATCTGATAAAGCTATGTTGCCTCATGTTCATTCTCATTTGCATGTTTTCAATGCAGTTCATGTATTTTTCAAAGAAATTAAAACTGTTTCATGTCAGTCTACTCTTTGAGTGTTTTTGAGTAGAAATGCATTTCTGGGTGGTTTTGGGAGAGCAAGACACTTTAAGCTAGTTTTTGATGAACACTAGAGTTTCACTTGAAATTGAGCTCAGAATGAAGATTTGATGCTTGGAGCACAATTCTTATGTGAAATCTGAAAAAAAAAAACTATGTTCCCTGTCATCCTGTTTTGCAGGTTTTCAATTTAAACATTTGTTTGTGAAGAAATTAAATCTTTTTCAAATCAGTCTACTTTTTGAGTGTTTCTTGAGTAGAATTGCGTTTCTGAGTGGTTTTGGGAGAGAAAGACACTTTAAGCCAGTTTATTGATGAACACTAGAGTTTCACATGAAATTGAGCTCAGATTGAAGATTTGATGCTTTGAGGCTTGGAATCTGATAAAACTATGTTCCCTGTCATATTCATCCTCTTTTGCATGTTTTCACTGCAGTACTGTTTCATATCAGATTTTATCAGATTTCATATCAGATTTTGAGTGTTTCTTGAGTAGAAATGGGTTTCTGGGTGGTTTTGGAGAAAGAAACTTCAAGCATCGAATCTTCATTCTGAGCTCAATTTCATGTGAACTGTAGTGTTCATTAAAAAACTAGCTTAAAGTGTCTTCTACCCAAAAACATTCAAAAAGTACACTGATATGAAACAGACGCAATTTCTTCACAAAGACATGTATTGCATTGAAAAACTGCCAAAAAGGATCAATTATGACTAGTTGTTTGTTTTTTTTCGGATTTCACATAAAAATTGGCCTCCAAGCATCAAATCTTTATCTGAGCTCAATTTCATGTGAAATTCTTGTGTTCAACAGTAAACCAGCTAAAGATGTCTTTCTCTACCAAAACCACCCAGAAACGCATTTCTAGTGAGGAAACCCTCTAAAAGTAGACTTATATGAAAAATATGTCATTTTCTCACAGAAAAAAATGTATTGCATTGAAAAAATGCAAAACAGGATGAATATGACAGGAAACATAGTTTTATCAGATTTCACATAGAATTGGCATCCAAGCATCAAATCTTCATTCTGAGGTCAATTTCATCTGAAACTCTAATGTTCATTACTAAACTAGCTTAAAGTGTCTCCCAGAACCACCCAGAAATTTCACTGTCATTCATTCTCTTTTGTATGTTTGCAATGCAGTATATGTGTTTCTGTGAAGAAATTAAATTCTCTCACATCACTCTACTTTTTGAGTGTTTCTAGAGTAGAATTGCATTTCTGGGTGGTTTTGGGAGAGAAAGGCACTTCAAGCTAGTTTTTGATAGACACTAGAGTTTCACATGAAATTGAGATCAGAATAATGATTTGATGATTGGGGATGATTGGGGGGCCTAAAAAATCTATGTTCCCTCTCTTTTGTATGTTTGCAATGCAGTATATGTGTTTCTGTGAAGAAATTAAATTCTCTCACATCACTCTACTTTTTGAGTGTTTCTAGAGTAGAATTGCATTTCTGGGTGGTTTTGGGAGATAAATACACTTTAAGCTAGTTTATTGATGAACACTAGAGTTTCACATGAAATTGAGCTCAGAATGAAGATTTGATGCTTGAAGTTTCTTTCTCTCCCAAAACCACCCAGAAATGAATTTCTACTCAAGAAATACTCAAAAAGTAGACTGATATGACACAGATGCAATTTCTTCACAAACACATGTATTGCATTGAAAACATGCAAAAGAGGACGAAAATGACAGGGAACATAGTTTTATCAGATTTCAAATAGAATTGGCCTCCAAGTATCAAATCTTCATCCTGAGCTCAATTTCATGTGAAACTCTAGTGTTCATTATTAAACTAGCTTAAAATGGCTTTTTTTCCCAGAACCAACCAGAAATGTCACTGTCATTCATTCTCTTATGCATGTTTGCAATGCAGTACATGTATTTCCGTGAAGAAATGCATTTCTGGGTGGTTTTGGGAGAGAGAGACAGTTTAAGCTAGTTTAGTAATGAACACTAGAGTTTCACACTAAATTAAGCTAAGAATGAAGATTTGATACTTGGAGGCCAATTCTTATGTGAAATCTGAAAAAACTATATCCCCTGTAATATTCACTCTCTTTTACAGGTTTTCAATGCAATACATGTGTTTGTGAAGAAATTGCATCTTTTTCAAATCAGTCTACTTTTTGAGTGTTTCTTGGGTAGAAACGCATGTCTGGGTGGTTTTGGGAGAGAAATACACTTTTATTGATGAACACTAAAGTTCGAGATGAACTGGAGCTCAGAATGTAGATTTGATGCTTGGAGCACAATTCTTATGTGAAATCTGAAAAAAAAAAAACTATGTTCCCTGTCATCCTGTTTTGCAGGTTTTCAATTTAAACATTTGTTTGTGAAGAAATTAAATCTTTTTCAAATCAGTCTACTTTTTGAGTGTTTCTTGAGTAGAATTGCGTTTCTGAGTGGTTTTGGGAGAGAAAGACACTTTAAGCCAGTTTATTGATGAACACTAGAGTTTCACATGAAATTGAGCTCAGATTGAAGATTTGATGCTTTGAGGCTTGGAATCTGATAAAACTATGTTCCCTGTCATATTCATCCTCTTTTGCATGTTTTCACTGCAGTACTGTTTCATATCAGATTTTATCAGATTTCATATCAGATTTTGAGTGTTTCTTGAGTAGAAATGGGTTTCTGGGTGGTTTTGGAGAAAGAAACTTCAAGCATCGAATCTTCATTCTGAGCTCAATTTCATGTGAACTGTAGTGTTCATTAAAAAACTAGCTTAAAGTGTCTTCTACCCAAAAACATTCAAAAAGTACACTGATATGAAACAGACGCAATTTCTTCACAAAGACATGTATTGCATTGAAAAACTGCCAAAAAGGATCAATTATGACTAGTTGTTTTTTTTTTTTCGGATTTCACATAAAAATTGGCCTCCAAGCATCAAATCTTTATCTGAGCTCAATTTCATGTGAAATTCTTGTGTTCAACAGTAAACCAGCTAAAGATGTCTTTCTCTACCAAAACCACCCAGAAACGCATTTCTAGTGAGGAAACCCTCTAAAAGTAGACTTATATGAAAAATATGTCATTTTCTCACAGAAAAAAATGTATTGCATTGAAAAAATGCAAAACAGGATGAATATGACAGGAAACATAGTTTTATCAGATTTCACATAGAATTGGCATCCAAGCATCAAATCTTCATTCTGAGGTCAATTTCATCTGAAACTCTAATGTTCATTACTAAACTAGCTTAAAGTGTCTCCCAGAACCACCCAGAAATTTCACTGTCATTCATTCTCTTTTGTATGTTTGCAATGCAGTATATGTGTTTCTGTGAAGAAATTAAATTCTCTCACATCACTCTACTTTTTGAGTGTTTCTAGAGTAGAATTGCATTTCTGGGTGGTTTTGGGAGAGAAAGACACTTCAAGCTAGTTTTTGATAGACACTAGAGTTTCACATGAAATTGAGATCAGAATAATGATTTGATGATTGGGGATGATTGGGGGGCCTAAAAAATCTATGTTCCCTCTCTTTTGTATGTTTGCAATGCAGTATATGTGTTTCTGTGAAGAAATTAAATTCTCTCACATCACTCTACTTTTTGAGTGTTTCTAGAGTAGAATTGCATTTCTGGGTGGTTTTGGGAGATAAATACACTTTAAGCTAGTTTATTGATGAACACTAGAGTTTCACATGAAATTGAGCTCAGAATGAAGATTTGATGCTTGGAGGCCAATTCTATGTGAAATGTGATAAATCTATATTGGCCTACAAGCACCAAATCTTCATTCTGAGCTCAATTTCATGGGAAACTCTACTTCTTAAAGTGTCTTTCTTTCCCAGAACCACCCAGAAATTTCAATGTCATTCATTCTCTTTTACAGGTTTTCAATGCAATAAATATGTGTTTGTGAAGAAATGACATCTGTTTGAAATGATGAGAGTAGAAATGCATCCAGAGTAGAAATGCATTTCTGGGTGGTTTTGGGATAGACAGACACTTTAAGCTAGTTTATTGATGAACACTAGAGTTTCTGAATTGAGCTCAGAATGAAGATTTGATGATTGGAGGCCAATTCTACGTGAAATCTGATAACACTATGTTCCCTGTAATAGTCATTCTCTTTTGCATGTTTTCAATGCGTTTCTGGGTGGTTTTGGGAGAGAAAGACACTTCAAGCATCAATCTTCGTTCTGAGCTTAATTTCATGTGAAACTCTAGTGTTCATTGATAAACTAGCTGAAAGTGTCTTTCTCTCCCAATACCAAGCATTTCTACTGAAGAAACACTCAAAAAGTAGACTGATATGAAAAAGATGTAATTTCTTCACAAACACATGTATTGCATGGAAAGCGTGCAAAAGAGGATGATTATGACAGGGAACATAGTTTTATCACTATCATTCATTCTCTTTTGCATGTTTGCAATGCAATACATGTGTTTCTGTGACATTTTTTCACATCACTCTACTTTTTGAGTGTGTCTAGAGTAAAAATGCATTTTTGGGTGGTTTTGCGAGGGAAAAACACTTTAAGCTGGTTTATTGATGAACGCTAGAGTTTCTGAAAATGAGCTCAGAATGAAGATTTGATTATTGGAGGCCAATTCTATGTGAAATCTGATAATAGTCCATGAGCCAGACCCCCAAAATTTGGCTGACGTGCCACTTAGAGGGACCAAGTCTCATGTGATTTTTTTAAAGGTCTATGTCCCTAGTGTTGGAAAATGCATGATAGCAATGGTAGCTTTCTATGTGCTATCACTCCCTTTTTCATCCCTCCATCATTACATTTTACCATCTTTTTTCACACATAAATCCAATATAAAAGAGGGTAACCTCTTTTATATTGGATAACAAAAAAAAGGTTACCAATTAAAGAGTTTAACAATATTCAATATGACCTTAACAACTTAAGCTTAAAAAGAATATAAGTAACACAAATATATCTGAGCTTCTCTAGGCCTTGGAGTAGTCTCTGACTACTCCTGCTGCCCAGGACAGATGTGACATTTACACAGTGCTGTGCACTTAAAGGTGGCTTTTTTGCATTTGAAATGCCCCTAGCCTTTCTTGCAGCCACAATATTATGATGTTATATATATCATTGTAAAGCTTAGAATATAATCTATCCATCGGTCACATTGTCATGACTCTGAGGTCAATACAATTTGACCTTTGACCTCTAATGCTGCAATCAGGCAAATTCTGAATAACACTGCAAATGCCCTTATAACTTACTTCATATTGATCTGATGTGTACGTGGATAGTTCCAGCATAAAGAACACAAAAAGAGCTTTAAAATGATGCATTACATGATTAACAACAATAACAACATTTCTTATCAGAATAAACGTAACTTTGTGCAGTTTGTATCTGATAGAATGTTTAGAACTTTACGTTGGATTCTGTTATTGTGGTAGTTTGTAAATGGCTTTCTAAGCAGCAGAAACACAAAAAAATACAAAACTCAAAAAACTGGCTAAGAAATGTATTCTCTTTAGCCATTATTTTATATTTTCTCACTCTTACCTCATTGTCAATATTAACATATTATAACTGATGAGGCCCCGATTCAGTAGCAGTGGGTTGTATTCAAGGTGATATATGAAAATGATCACTTTTTCACAAAGAAACTTGGTACACTTGAACAGTTTGGAGCCCTGACATTTTCTGATATGGAGCCATCGCAAACACGCCTCGCGGCAGCCATGGCAGCCATTTTACTTTACACTATAATCGAATTATGTATTTTGCATCATATCTAATGAACCAAATATGATTACACAGAAAAGGTGATGTCTAACCCTATGTTTTGATGGCCAATGTTTACAATGATACCATACACAACATCATAAACAGTTCAGGTGAATAGCTAATGGTGAATTCAGTGATGTTGTATGAAGCAAAACACAGTATCGAACCTAGGCTACAATGTCATGTCTGTTGCATGTAAAAGCTTTAATCCTTTTGTTGATTAACCCTGACAATTGAAATGACCCTAGCCTTTCTTGCAGCCACATGTGTCATAGCTTAACACTGACGCTGTGGGTGACATTTGGGACTGGTAGGAACTTCAGATACATACCTGCTCACTAGGGGTGTAACGATACGTTTTTACAACAATATGATACGTATCACTTTCTGTGGTTCCGGTACAATTCAAGGATGATATTTGGCTCATCTAGAACGATACGATACGATACGATACGATACAATGACTTGAAATCGATAGAGTAACTTTTTTTGCCAAAAATTCAATCAGTGTGACTGTGCAATAAATATCTGATACTGGACAGTGCTGGGCAGGATTCCTCAAAGTTTTTCCTTGTAAGGGAATCAGGGATAAATTAATTATGGATATAAGTAGGTAAACAACGATTAATGCAATTACATACACCTTTTATTTGAAAATAATAAAAAGTGCAACTGCAGGACCTGCTGATTCAGTTCTCAAGATACAAGGCAGTGCCATATTTAACAAAAAAAAAAATAAACCAACTTCTATTCAGGTTAAAAGAACAGCTGCTTTATTTATAGTTTAGCATACTTTGAGACTTATTTATGAGACTACACTAATTGGCTATCATTTTCTCTTTGTTTCAAAGAGTGGTGCCCAGAGGATGATTTAATGTAAATTAAATACTATTCAACATAATTAATAATTATTTTGATAATTATTAATTACTTTTGATTGCCATTTTAATGCCTTTTTTAGCTAATGTACCAACATAATTTGGTGCCCTGTTATTAATAATATACACCGATCAGTCATAACATTATGACCACCTGCCTAATATTAAGTAGGTCTCCCTTTTGCCGCGTGACCCGTCGAGGCATGGACTCCACTAGACCTCTGAAGGTATGCTGTGGTACCTGGCACCAAGACGTCAGTAAGCAGATCCTTTAAGTCCTGTAAGTTGCGAGTTGGGGCCTCCATGGATCGGACTTGTTTGTCCAGAACCTCCCACAGATGCTCGATTGGATTGAGATCTGGTGAATTTGGAGGCCAAGTCAACACCTCGAACTCGTTGCCATCCATATGATGTAAAAGAAAACGTGATTCATCAGACCAGGCCACCTTCGAGTCCTGATATCCAAAAGTGGCATGTGCCAGCATCCAAGTCCGAACAGGCAGGAGCGTAAACAAAGCACTGGAGGAGGCTGAGTCACGGCTGAGGCAATGGTGGGGTCCGTAGCAACGGGGCATGCAGGCATAGGCTACTTCCCGGCGACCAGGGTCGACAACGTCCAGGGCAAAGAGTCAGCAGGATGGTAGGGATGGGACTGCAAGGAGCATATACTACATGGGAAAATGCACTGCACCGAAAGACCACCTGGTCAACTATCTGGCAAGCAGACTTCCACCAAATCATGTTCTTAGTCCAAGCTGTCGACGATGTCCTACCACGGACAGCAAACCTTAACGCTATCGCTGCCGATGACCAAGTGCTTAATGCGGTCGATGAGAGTGTAGCCACAGTCATCAACACCAGCAAGGGCCACCACCAGTCAAAGACCATCACGTTCCTCAGAGCCGGAGAGAAGCCCCACATACAGCAAAGTCCGGTCTCCTCATCACCACTGCCACCGACTGGCAACTGGAAGTGGACTTGGGTAAGCAGCTGAAGTTCCCAGCCTGGATAACATCAACACGGCTTCAACCAGACATGATCATCATTACAGAGTCTACCAAGCAACTGATCATGCTGGAACTCACAGTGCCCTGGGAAGAGCGTATGGATGAGGCCGCAAAATGGGACGCAAGCTGGAGTCTGATCAACCCTGGCTAGGTCGCCTGGGAGAGAGTGTCTGATGTTGAAAGACCCAAAACACCCAATAACCCCAGGTTCCATCACTGATGATTCGTCTCAGCACATTTGCAGGATGTATCTTTGAGCTTTTGTGTTTGAATCGTTCTTTTTAAGCTTTAAGTTGTTAAGGTCATATTGAATATTGCTCTACTGTATTGTCAGCGTTAATGAACAAAAGGGTTAAACTTTTACATACTAGTTAAGTAGTAGTAGTTAAGTGTAGGCTAGGTTCTCAGATACTGTGATTTGCTTCATCACTGAATTCACCATTAACTATTCACCTGAACAGTTTATTAGTAGATACTGTGTAAAGTATCACTGTAAACATTGGCCATCAAAACATAGGGGTAGGCATCACCTTTTCTCTGTTATCATGTTTGGTTCAGGAGATATGATCCAAAATACATAATTTGGTTATGATGGAAAGTAAAATGGCCATCTTGGCTGCCACGAGGCGTTTTTGCGATGGCTCCATATCTGAAAATGTTCAGGGCTCCAAACTGTTCAGTGTACCAAGTTTCATGCCTTTGTGAAAAAGTGAGCATCATTTTCATACATCACCTGGAACCCACTGCTACTGAATCGGGGCCTCATCAGTTGTAATATGTTAATATTGACAATGAGGTAAGAGTGAGAAAATATAAAATAATGGCTAAACCTGGTAGAGAATACATTTCTTAGGAAAGTTTTGTGAGTTTTGTATTATTTTGTGTTTCTGCTGCTTAGAAAGCCATTTAAAAAATTCCCCAATAACAGAAATCCAACGCAAAGTTCTGAACATTCTATCAGATACAAACTGCACAAAGTTACGTTTATTCTGATAAGAAATGTTGTTATTGTTGTTAGTCATGTAATACATAATTTTAAATCTCTTTTTGTGCTCTTTATGCTGGAACCATCCATGTGCACATCAGATCAATATGAAGTTAGTTATAAGGGCATTTGCAGTGGTATTCAGAATTTGCCTGATTGCAGCATTAGAGGTCAAAGGTTGGAGGTCATATTATGTGAAATCTGAAAAAAACTATGTTCCCTGTCATCCTTTTTTGCAGGTTTTCAATGCAATACTTGTGTTTGTGAAGAAATTACATATTTTTCAAATCAGTCTACTTTTTGAGTGTTTCTTGGGTAGTAATGCGTGGTATTGAAAGAGAAAGACACATTAAGCTAGTTTTTGATGAACACTTGAGTTTCACATGAAATTGAGCTCAGAATGAAGATTTGATGCTTGGAGGCTTGGAGGCTTGGAGTATGTCAATCTGATAAAGCTATGTTGCCTCATGTTCATTCTCATTTGCATGTTTTCAATGCAGTTCATGTATTTTTCAAAGAAATTAAAACTGTTTCATGTCAGTCTACTCTTTGAGTGTTTTTGAGTAGAAATGCATTTCTGGGTGGTTTTGGGAGAGCAAGACACTTTAAGCTAGTTTTTGATGAACACTAGAGTTTCACTTGAAATTGAGCTCAGAATGAAGATTTGATGCTTGGAGGCCAATTCCTATGTGAAATCTGAAAAAACTATGGCCCCTGTCATATTCATTCTCTTTTGCAGGTTTTCAATGCAATACATGTGTTTGTGAAGAAATTACATCTTTTTCAAATCAGTCTACTTTTTGAGGGTTTCTTGAGTAGAAATGCGTGGTATTTGGAGAGAAAGACACTTTAAGGGAGATTTTGATGAACACTAGATTTCAAATGAAATTGAGCTCAGAGTGAAAGTTTGATGCTTGGAGGCCTGGAGGCTTGTAGTATGTGAATCTGATAAAGATATGTTCCATGTCATATTCATTCTCTTTTGGGTGTTGTGTTTGTCTTCACAATCTCTTCAGATTACATCTGTTTCATATCAGTCGACTTTTTGAGTGTTTCTTGAGTAGAAACAAGTTTCTGGGTGGTTTTGGGATACTTTAAGCTAATTTAGTAATGAATATTAGAGTTTCACATGAAATTGAGCTCAGATTGAAGATTTGATGCTTTGAGGCTTGGAATCTGATAAAACTATGTTCCCTGTCATATTCATCCTCTTTTGCATGTTTTCACTGCAGTACTGTTTCATATCAGATTTTATCAGATTTCATATCAGATTTTGAGTGTTTCTTGAGTAGAAATGGGTTTCTGGGTGGTTTTGGAGAAAGACACTTCAAGCATCGAATCTTCATTCTGAGCTCAATTTCATGTGAACTGTAGTGTTCATTAAAAAACTAGCTTAAAGTGTCTTCTACCCAAAAACATTCAAAAAGTACACTGATATGAAACAGACGCAATTTCTTCACAAAGACATGTATTGCATTGAAAAACTGCCAAAAAGGATCAATTATGACTAGTTGTTTGTTTTTTTTCGGATTTCACATAAAAATTGGCCTCCAAGCATCAAATCTTTATCTGAGCTCAATTTCATGTGAAATTCTTGTGTTCAACAGTAAACCAGCTAAAGATGTCTTTCTCTACCAAAACCACCCAGAAACGCATTTCTAGTGAGGAAACCCTCTAAAAGTAGACTTATATGAAAAATATGTCATTTTCTCACAGAAAAAAATGTATTGCATTGAAAAAATGCAAAACAGGATGAATATGACAGGAAACATAGTTTTATCAGATTTCACATAGAATTGGCATCCAAGCATCAAATCTTCATTCTGAGGTCAATTTCATCTGAAACTCTAATGTTCATTACTAAACTAGCTTAAAGTGTCTCCCAGAACCACCCAGAAATTTCACTGTCATTCATTCTCTTTTGTATGTTTGCAATGCAGTATATGTGTTTCTGTGAAGAAATTAAATTCTCTCACATCACTCTACTTTTTGAGTGTTTCTAGAGTAGAATTGCATTTCTGGGTGGTTTTGGGAGAGAAAGACACTTCAAGCTAGTTTTTGATAGACACTAGAGTTTCACATGAAATTGAGATCAGAATAATGATTTGATGATTGGGGATGATTGGGGGGCCTAAAAAATCTATGTTCCCTGTCTTTTGCATGTTTTCAATGCAATACATGTGTTTCTGTGAAGAAATGGCATCTTTTTCATATCAGTCTACTTTTAGAGTGTTTCTTGAGTAGAAATGCGTTTCTGGGTGGTTTTGGGAGATAAATACACTTTAAGCTAGTTTATTGATGAACACTAGAGTTTCACATGAAATTGAGCTCAGAATGAAGATTTGATGCTTGAAGTTTCTTTCTCTCCCAAAACCACCCAGAAATGAATTTCTACTCAAGAAATACTCAAAAAGTAGACTGATATGACACAGATGCAATTTCTTCACAAACACATGTATTGCATTGAAAACATGCAAAAGAGGACGAAAATGACAGGGAACATAGTTTTATCAGATTTCAAATAGAATTGGCCTCCAAGTATCAAATCTTCATCCTGAGCTCAATTTCATGTGAAACTCTAGTGTTCATTATTAAACTAGCTTAAAATGTCCTATTTTCCCAGAACCAACCAGAAATGTCACTGTCATTCATTCTCTTATGCATGTTTGCAATGCAGTACATGTGTTTCCGTGAAGAAATGCATTTCTGGGTGGTTTTGGGAGAGAGAGACAGTTTAAGCTAGTTTAGTAATGAACACTAGAGTTTCACACTAAATTAAGCTAAGAATGAAGATTTGATACTTGGAGGCCAATTCTTATGTGAAATCTGAAAAAACTATATCCCCTGTAATATTCACTCTCTTTTACAGGTTTTCAATGCAATACATGTGTTTGTGAAGAAATTGCATCTTTTTCAAATCAGTCTACTTTTTGAGTGTTTCTTGGGTAGAAACGCATGTCTGGGTGGTTTTGGGAGAGAAATACACTTTTATTGATGAACACTAAAGTTCGAGATGAAATGGAGCTCAGAATGTAGATTTGATGCTTGGAGCACAATTCTTATGTGAAATCTGAAAAAAAAAAACTATGTTCCCTGTCATCCTGTTTTGCAGGTTTTCAATTTAAACATTTGTTTGTGAAGAAATTAAATCTTTTTCAAATCAGTCTACTTTTTGAGTGTTTCTTGAGTAGAATTGCGTTTCTGAGTGGTTTTGGGAGAGAAAGACACTTTAAGCCAGTTTATTGATGAACACTAGAGTTTCACATGAAATTGAGCTCAGATTGAAGATTTGATGATTGGAGGCTTGGAGTATGTGAATCTGATAAAACTATGTTCCCTGTCATATTCATTCTCTGTTGCATGTTTTCAATGCAGTACATGTGTTTGTGAAGAAATTACAGTTTTGGGAGAGAAAGAAACTTGAAAGCATCAAATCTTCATGCTGAGCTCAATTTCATGTGAAACTCTAGTGTTCATCAATATTTGGGAGCTTAAAGTGTCTGTATCTCCTAAAACCACCCAGAAACTCATTTCTACTCAAGAAACACTCAAATAAATAGACTGATATGAAACAGATGCAATTTCTTAACAAACATATGTATTGTATTGAAAAACTGCAAAAAAGGATCAATATGACAAGGAACATAGTTGTTTTCTTGTTTTTTCTCGGATTTCACATAAAAAATAGCCTCCAATCATCAACTCTTTATTCTGAGATAAATTTCATGTGAAACTCTAGTGTTCATCAGTAAACCAGCTAAAGGTGTCTTTCTCTACCAAAACCACCCAGAAACGCATTTCTACTCAGGAAACCCTCTAAAAGTAGATTTATATGAAAAATATGTCATTTTCTCACAGAAACACAATGTATTGCATTGAAAACATGCAAAAGAAGATGAATATGACAGGAAACATAGTTTTATCAGATTTCCCATAGAATTGGCCTCCAAGCATCAAATCTTCATTCTGAGCTCAATTCTATGTGAAACTTTGCTGTTCATTACTAAACTAGATTAAAGTGTCTTTCTCTCCCAGAACCACCCAGAAACGCATTTCTACTCAAGAAACACTCAAAAAGGTGCAAATCGCAAGTCCCGCCCTCTCTCATAACTCATAAGCCAATGCTGTATAAAAATATTTTTAATTTTGAGTTTTACATGTTTGTCAATAGTTTAGACTTCATTAGAATGTTTCATTAGTAAGTCAAATTTATTCTTATTCATTGTATGATCTAACTGCTACCATATGCAGGTAAAACTTGCAGATATTGCTGAATGTAGCAAGCACAAAACAATATTTTTGAACTGTGACAATTACTTGAGTAAATATAATATGGCCTTTCATGTAAATGCCAAAACAATCAGCAGGACACCGCAGGGAATCGAACCCCGTCCCAGTAAACCAGGAGTAACATTACCAGTGCTTTTTGCTTTTTGCTTTTTGCCGCTACTTGGAAGGTAAAGCAAAAGCTGCATTAGCAACAGAATATGAGTGGCAGCATTTCACAGTGTGGCAAACAGGCTAAGTACTCAAAATGACTTCTATGGTAGTTCCCGCTACAGTAGGAGTGTCAAGGACCACATTTTGCCAGGATGACCATACAGTAGCAACAACCCCACCTCGGTTGCCAAATAAAGCGGAACACATGAATTACACCTACAGCTGTCACAAGTCTGAAGTTATTCTGCTACGTCAATTTGGGAAGTTCTACATTTAAAAGAACATACAATCCCCTCATGATCGCTGAAATAGGTTGGCGACACTATTGATTCTACATCATATTGTGTTGTCTTCAAATACACATGGTCAAGTAAGGTCCCTTTCTCTGTTGTGGGTTAAGTGACAAGCTTTGTCTGCTATAAATTTGGAGATTGTGCATGATTTTAAGATGTTGTCACTAAAATATCCCATGACAGCAATTGTGTTACATATTGGATCTAGCCAATCAAGTAACTTGCCTAGATATTCTTTAAACAAAGACATAGGATAAGATGGTGGCCTATAAATGACTGCTAGAACTATGTTGTAAGTCACACAGTTGTACACTAAACATTCCAAATTTGCATCTGGTACTTTAAGTATGTTGTATGTCAAACTATCTGACCTATACATGCCAACACCACCCTGTTGTTGGCCTTGCAAGCAACCAATGTGGGGGACATTTCGGTGAACTATTTTCATGAAATAAGGGAATAAAGTTTCCAAACGAGCCTCGATACTGTTTCCGGTTTGAAAGCTGGGAGCAGCAGAGCAGCCCACGGAGGGAAAGCGTTCGTCCAATAAGGTGCAGCCGGAAGAATTGGAAATAAAGCCGGGAAAACGTCACCGCCCAGTATTGGTCAATCATCTATCGTGTCACCGCCTAGTAGCACGCCCACCAAGCGTCCAATGTTGTGAAGCATCGCGTCCCCTCGCGATAAAAATACGCCCCTGTGGACAACGCCCCTGTGTCCACAGGCTCCGTCTTTTCCAAGCTTCCGGCCGTGCAATGCATTCTGGTACCAAGTACTCAAAATGACTTCTATGGTAGTTCCCGCTACAGTAGGAGTGTCGAGGACCACATTTTGCCAGGAAGACACATACAGTAGCAACAACCCCACCTCGGTTGCCAAATAAAGCGGAACACATGAATTACACCTACAGCTGTCACAAGTCTGATGTGTGGTTAAGTGACAAGCTGAACATAACCTTTGTCTGCTATAAATTTGGAGATTGTGCATGATTTTAAGATGTTGTCACTAAAATATCCCATGACAGCAATTGTGTTACATATTGGATCTAGCCAATCAAGTAACTTGCCTAGATATTCTTTAAACAAAGACATAGGATAAGATGGTGGCCTATAAATGACTGCTAGAACTATGTTGTAAGTCACACAGTTGTACACTAAACATTCCAAATTTGCATCTGGTACTTTAAGTATGTTGTATGTCAAACTATCTGACCTATACATGCCAACACCACCCTGTTGTTGGCCTTGCAAAGCAACCAATGTGGGGGTTTTGCTGCTGTATGATGAACTTCGAGGACAACTATCAAAGCTATGACCACTGATGTTTACAGAGTCAAATGAGGAAGTAGCAGGTAGCCATGTTTCTGTAACAGCAATACAGTTAAGCTGCAAATGCTGCATATACAATGCCAGAACTGATACATGTCAAGTCAAATTTTGCATATTCATCAAAAACACTGTAAAACCATGTGAATTCAGTGTGTGCCTTGTTATATTGTAATAAATATGGGTTTTGTTTGGATGTGGCAGGAAAACACTGCCACTTACGTGTCCAGAGGCTCCGTCCTTTCCACGCTTGCCATTCATTTGGCTCGTTGGAGATGAACTGCGCCTCGCCTGGAAAGTAGACGAGATCAGGCGGCAGCAGCAGGGGGAGGTGACGAAAAGCTGCGGTCAAGTCGGACAGTTTCCAGCCGTTTCGAGCAGCCTTCAAAGAATTTACAGGAAGTCACAGAAAAAATGACTTCCTGTTAGATCCGATCTGTAGGCTACTTGCAGTTTTCAGACCACGTTGGGATTTATTTATATTTGTTTGTAAATCTATGTGGAAATGTGCGTGTATGTGGCATTGGATTCTATCCTTTATTATTTTTATGTCTGGCTTGTAAAGCACATAATGAGCATACATTTTGATAAGTGTTATATATAGACAACCTTCATTATTATAATCATTATCATTATCAACCACACAAGATGTGTTTGTTAACAGATGAAACCTTCAATGCACAACATGAGACTAATAAAATCTAGCGTTAAATATTACAATTACACAGAAAGTTGTGACTTTCTACAACACGTGGTGTTTGCTGTCAAAACTAAGAGCCAATCAGCTCTTTGATCAGGCGCGAGCCAGGAGTTTCCCATAATGCACTGGGTCACGTAGTTTGTGGAGAGCAACTGGGCCGCCTCGATCTCGTGAGGCTATCGTTACCCACGTGTGCATGACGTCAGAGCAAGTCGGCATCAAGTCGGACACAAATCTTACCGGCATGCATGCGCGGCGATCGATTCTGCGCAGACCTGGCTCATCTCGAACGAGCCTAATGTCTATGTGAACTGCCGTGCAATGCATTCTGGTAGCGTGGCGGCGCAATTCGAGAAACGGAGCGTCACGACGCCCGCTCCTCATTTGCATAAAGTTGAGGGCTAGTCTACTTTATGCAAATCACGGGCGTCCGACGCGACTCGCCGCCTCTCGAAACTCCCGAGAATCTTTTAAAATAAACGTTGTCGATCCAAAATAAAGACAGATTTAGCAACTGCGTGGCTTATTTCTCGCCTCAAATGTTTTCAGAAACACATTTCGGTGAACTATTTTCGTGAAATAAGAGAAGAAAGTTTCCAAACGAGCCTCCATACTGTTTCCGGTTTGAAAGCTGGGAGCAGCCCACGGAGGGAAAGCGTTCGTCCAATCAGGTGCAGCCGGAAGAATTTGAAATAAAGCCGGGAAAACGTCACCGCCCAGTATTGGTCAATCATCTATCGTGTCACCGCCTAGTAGCACGCCCACCAAGCGTCCAATGTTGTGAAGCGTCGCGTCCCCTCGCGATAAAAAAACGCCCCTGTGGACAACGTCCCTGTGTCCACAAGCTCCGTCTTTTCCAAGCTTCCCATTCATTGTCTATGTAACGGCCGTGCAATGCATTCTGGTACTAAGTACTGAAAATGACTTCTATGGTAGTTCCCGCTACAGTAGGAGTGTCGAGGACCCCATTTTGCCAGGATGACACATACAGTAGCAACAACCCCACCTCGGTTGCCAAATAAAGCGGAACACATGAATTACACCTACAGCTGTCACAAGTCTGAAGTTATTCTGCTACGTCATTTTGGGAAGTTCTACATTTAAAAGAACATACAATCCCCTCATGATCACTGAAATAGGTTGGCAACACCATTGATTCTACATCATATTGTGTTGTCTTCAAATACACATGGTCAATTACGGTCCCTTTCTCTGTTGTGGGTTAAGTGACAAGCTGAACATAACCTTTGTCTGCTATAAATTTGGAGATTGTGCATGATTTTAAGATGTTGTCACTGAAATCTGCCATGACAGCAATTGTGTTACATATTGGATCTAGCCAATCAAGTAACTTGCCTAGATATTCTTTAAACAAAGACATAGGATAAGATGGTGGCCTATAAATGACTGCTAGAACTATGTTGTAAGTCACACAGTAGTACACTAACATTCCAAATTTGCATCTGGTACTTTAAGTATGTTGTATGTCAAACTATCTGCACTATACATGCCAACACCACCCTGTTGTTGGCCTTGCAAAGCAACCAATGTGGGGGTTTTGCTGCTGTATGATGAACTTCGAGGACAACTATCACAGCTATAACCACTGATGTTTACAGAGTCAAATGAGGAAGTAGCAGGTAGCCATGTTTCTGTAACAGCAATACAGTTAAGCTGCAAATGCTGCATATACAATGCCAGAACTGATACATGTCGAGTCAAATTTTGCATATTCATCAAAAACACTGTAAAACCATGTGAATTCAGTTTGTGCCTTGTTATATTGTAATAAATATGGGTTTTGTTCGGATGTGGCAGGAAAACACTGCCACTTACGTGTCCAGAGGCTCCGTCCTTTCCACGCTTGCCATTCATTTGGCTCGTTCGAGTTGAACTGCGCCTCGCCTGGAAAGTAGACGAGATCAGAAGGCAGCAGCAGGTGGCGGTGACGAAAAACTGCGGTCAAGTCGGACAGTTTCCAGCCGTTTCCAGCAGCCTTCAAAGAATTTACAGGAAGTCACAGAAAAAGTTACTTCCTGTTAGATCCGATCTGTAGGCTACTTGTAGTTTTCAGACCACGTTGGGATTTATTTATATTTGTTTGTAAATCTATGTGGAAATGTGCGTGTATGTGGCATTGGATTCTATCCTTTATTATTTTTATGTCTGCCTTGTAAAGCACATAATGAGCATACGTTTTGATAAGTGTTATATATAGACAACCTTCATTATTATAATTATTTTCATTATCAACCACACAAGATGTGTTTGTTAACAGATGAAACCTTCATTGCACGACATGAGACTAATAAAATCTAGCGTTAAATATTACAATTACACAGAAAGTTGTGACTTTCTACAACACGTGGTGTTTGCTGTCAAAACTAAGAGCCAATCAGCTCTTTGATCAGGCGCGAGCCTGGCGTTTCCCATAATGCACTGGGTCACGCAGTTTGTGGAGAGCAACTGCGGTGCCTGGCTTTAAAAACTGCGACCGCCTCGATCTCGTGAGGCTATCGTTACCCACGTGTGCATGACGTCAGAGCAAGTCGGCATCAAGTCGGACACAAATCTTACCGGCATGCATTGCGCGGCGATCGATTCTGCGCAGACCTGGCTCATCTCGAAAGAGCCTAATGTCTATGTGAACTGCCTAGCAATGCATTCTGGTAGCGTGGCGGCGCGATTCGAGAAACGGAGCGTCACGACGCCTGCTCCTCATTTGCATAAAGTTGAGGGCTAGTCTACTTTATGCAAATCACGGGCGTCCGACGCGACTCGCCGCCTCTCGAAACTCCCTTGAATCTTTTAAAATAAACGTTGTCGATCGAAAATAAAGACAGATTTAGCAACTGCGTGGCTTATTTCTCGCCTCAAATGTTTTCAGAAATGCATTTCGGTGAACTATTTTCCTGAAATAAGAGAAGAAAGTTTCCAAACGAGCCTCCATACTGTTTCCGGTTTGAAAGCTGGGAGTAGCAGAGCAGCCCAGGGAGGGAAAGCGTTCGTCCAATCAGGTGCAGCCGGAAGAATTTGAAATAAAGCCGGGAAAACGTCACCGCCCAGTATTGGTCAATCATCTATCGTGTCGCTGCCTAGTAGCACGCCCACCAAGCGTCCAATGTTGGGAAGCGTCGCGTCCCCTCGCGATAAAAAACGCCCCTGTGGACACGTACCATTATGGTCAGAACCAAATAACCACAGAAATACAAATATATACACATATAGTCAATCTTTATTGTAGGAAATCCCACAATTCATAAAAAGGGCGAAGGGATACACCAGGAGACCCGCACGTCCACCGAACATCAAAAGCTCTCACTAATATGTGACATCACCCAGTTCACACAGGGCTAGACTTCTAGCTTAAGGCACACCACGCGGACACAGCACGCTATCACCCTCTCCTGGAGGCACATCAACCTAACACTGGTCAACCCACACAGCACAATCACTGCAATCCACACGTTACCAATTTAAGGTAAGAGCTTTCTACTCAGGGTCGTAGTTTATCTCCCCAGGTTCTCTCCCTCCCCACTCTATTAAAACACTAATAAAATATAGGACAAAACTATCTAATTGTATACTTAGCTCGGTCGGCGAGAGACCCTCCCCCGGGGTCTACGCTTGGGACGCAGTCCAACTCCCCGGGGAGCGGCTGCGTTGAACGGCGTGGACGGAACGCAGCTGGCGTTGCAGTTGCTGTAGCTGGAGCCCGCACGAGCGATGGTGGCTACTGAGCGTCGGCGCTGCTTTCGTGGGCCAGTACTGGGAGCGGTGGATGGCGGCTACTGCACCCTCTATAACCCGGCCCTGACTATCTACAGGGGGCAACAAACCTCCCCTCCTCACACTGGAACAACTAACCCCCTGTTCTGGCTGTCTTCATCGCCGGCAGCGCTAAACAGATACGAACGATGCCCAGAGTGCCGAGCCACTGTAAACAGATGCTCCAACCTCGACTCCCCTGTTTCGACTGCCTTTTGTCTCTCCACCCAGAGTCTCTCGCGTCCGCAATCAGGCACACCTGTTTTCACTTTAGTTAATCAGCCCATTCACCCCACACCCTCCCCCCAGTCAATCAGCCCACCCACATCACAATATTTTCAATCAAGATTGGTGCCATACTCTGAAGTGCATCCTTAATGTCATCCTTACAATATATGTTTTTTATCCTCAAACTCTTGAATAACCAACCCTGACAAACTTCTAACACGACTTAATGCCACATAGGCTTGTCCTGCAGAAAAGATTTTTTTAAGACACACCCCAGCGCCATCAACAGTAATGTCTTGTACTTTATGTACAGTACAGGCCCAAGCAAGTTTTAGTGGAAATTGCCGGCGCAATCCACCTTTATTAGTAACCCTTTCCTCTTCTGGTTCAATACCTGTAGAACCCATTACAACTGCTGCAGAATTAGCAGAGCGTTTCTTCCTCTGTGCACTTACTTCATTGTCATCAAATTTGACAAACACAGTTTGAGGAAAATTATTATTATCGTTGCCATAAACTATATGTGTTACACTGCCACATACCCCATTAACCAGACCATCCACTACATCTACATTTTTACACATTACACGAGCATCTATCCCCAAATGCAGCACTTCAGCCAAACATGTATCATATGCTTTAGCATGATGTCCACTTATCAACTCAAGCTTGCCTGTTTTCTTACTATTAACAAAATCTTGAGCATCTATCTTAACATATTCAGGACAAGTTCTAAGTAGCTGCTTATCGTTATGCTCATTTACTTGTTTATTTGTAGGAAATATGTGTAAAGCGGAGCTAACCTCACCGGTTTCACAACGTTTCAATGTCACTGTCTAACATCGGGGTCCCTTTTGAACGCGTTCTCACTCTGTTCAACAACCGGGCAAACACGTGATCTTTTTGCCGAACGATAGTTTTGAATTCTACAACCTTAAATAGGCTAGACCACAAATCAACACCTACATCATCAACATACAGGGGTTTCCCTTTTACTGGAGGCAACTGGAAAAAATCTCCAACAGCAATGACACTAACATTTCCAAACGGGGAATAGTCACCAGATTGCTCAATCTGTCGTAATCTTCCATGGATATAAGACAACAATTTATGATAAACCATGGAGATTTCCTCAATTATCATAATCTGCAAGCAACTATATTTAGCAAGTAAAGAATTAAGCTTCTCTTCACCCAATGGCGTGTAAGGTAAGCGTACATCTTTCCCAATGCCAAATGTGTTGTGAATAGTAGCTGCATGTAAATTATATGCAGCTATCCCTGTACACTCTAAAAAAGAATACACTAGCTCAACTTAAAAAGATTAAGGTAACAATTTGTATGCATCTTTTTAAGTAGTTCCAACTATGACATTATTGAGTAAATCCTATGAGTCTTTTGTAGTCTGACTAACCCAATTACTTAAGTTCAACCAACTTGATTTGCTTTGACCTCTAAAGGCTTAATTAAAGATAGGGTCGACGATGTTGGAAAGCTAGCATAATTTGAATGTAGCATTGCCTCAGGAGCTCCGTCTAAACCCACCCCCTCCCCTCGGGGCTCCTTCCAAGGCAACGCCCCCCACACACATGCACGAGCACCGCCGCATCGTAACTACTGCACAGACACAGAGCGGAGAGAGGGCCTCAACTAAACAACGCTACCTCATGACAAGTGCTACTTTTGGCTGAGTTTTCTCTCCCTCTCTCCAGTAAATGTGCGGCGGCGACGCGCTTTGAGTTCAGGCCTGTGCACGCCAAGGGTAGAGTACGAGCAGGGAGGCATCTCATTGGTTCTTTCCAAGAGGACCTCGAGGCAGTGAGTGGTAGACGTTTTTACAGGATTACAGCAGCTACAGATGGCGGCTCTTTTCCGGTCCTTTTTCAGAGCTCATAAGTAATGGATCGCTGTCGGGGTGTAAAGACCATTTCAACCAATATAACAAATAGTGTATACTGGATAACATCGTCAACCCTGCCTTTAAATTCAACCAACTTGATTTGCTTTGACCTCTAAAGGCTTAATTAAGTTTAACCAACATAATATTAATCCAAACATTGTGGTGATAAGTTGTCAAATTACTTTATTTAAGCTACTCTTACTTATTTATTTTAACTCCATCCTACTCAAAAACGTCCATGCAAATTGTTACCTTAATTTTTTGGAGTATTAGTAAATCATTTCACTTATATCAAAATTAATAACATATTTCACTTCCTGTTTTTATGATCAAACAGTTTATTTTAGACTTTTTAAAAACTTTTTGTCCAGCTAGTTTCTTTTAACCATGAACATTTTTTATACCATGGTGTGTGCACAAAACCATGTCCAATGTTCCTCATTCCAAATGAGATCAGGACAGTAACCAAAACTTTCACCAGGAAACAATCGGTCAAAAGATCTCCTGAAATGCATCCAACTCTTCACTCACAGCTTTGTACTTCAAAAATAGAAATAATACAAACATCAGAACTGAATTTAAACAACATACACTCAATTACCAGTTTATTGGATACACCTGGCTTTAACTAATGCAGTTTATCACAACAGTCCTCCAATAAATCAATAAATAAGTAGCCGTGTAATAAGCGGGATAATGTACAGCTAGCGGGTCATTGTTGTGAAAGAAGCCCCTTCAGGGCGCTTCAACGTCGGGGTGCAACATCGCCCTGTCGGGGATTCTTTCACAGCAAGGACCGGCTCGCTGTACATTATCCCTTACATAATAAACATTCTACAAATTACAGTGGCAGTTTGAGCCTTGAACGTGATATGCTGATGTAGGCAAGCTGTATGTTAACAAAAGTTTACAATTTCCTGCTGAATTTGAGGACAGCTGTCTGCTTTTTGACATTTTTAGGACAGCAGTTTATTTTTTAGCGATATTACCTTTGGGCTGGCTTTCAGTCAATCTAGTTCGAGAAGTATCTTTAGAAATACCTCAAAAGTTTTCATCAGTTGTTTTGGGTAGCTGAGGTTGAGCGCGTATATCAGCCCCATCAACAAGGCACAGGCTCTTGGCACATCCAGGTTTTCCAGGACTTCTGTTCCCTTGATCACTATCCTTGCACTGGCTGGATCAGTCATTATTGCACCCCTGGTGACGACAATTTTCATCACTTCATCAGTATCCTGCACTTCACCATCCTTGCATAGGTAGATCAGAATAATAATTTCAGTGTTAAGTCATCACATTTAAAAACAGTATATAAACTGTATATAAAGATATATATACTGTCTATGGTGTTGTAAATTACGTTTTCAGGTTTGGGATTTTTTCTGTTAATTTTCAGATACATTTTCAACATACATGAATATAACCATAATTAAAAAAAAAAAAAAAATGTATTGGGGACCCACTCAAAACCTAAAAACACAAATTTTATTGGGGACCCACTCAAAACCTATCAACATCACTGCAATGTGTTTGAGTGTAACACAAAGTACAGTGTGTCAGAACATAAGCATCTGATTTACCTACAAAGTGTTCTTTGAAGAGATCCTCCTCCTTTTCTCGGAGACACACCACCAGGCAACAGATAGCGACCTCTTTCCTCTTTTCCACCGAATCATCCTGTGAAGGAGAAAAAATAAATCTTAAAACTGCTGCTCCATAAGGATGTGTTTTTAATGATTACATCACTGGGAAAGAAGACTGAAGGGTGAGGTTTATGAGGCCTGGAGTGTGGCAATTATTGATTTCGAGCGTGCTTACTTAAAATTGATAAATAAATTGATCATTTTAAAGAAAGTATTTGTAACTCAATTAGTTTGCATTTCAATTATGCATTACAAAAGTTGAAATAAAAAAATAAAACGGGCTCTGTGCCGCAGGTTGTAGTTGCGTCATTGGTTCTCCTTTGCCCGCTTCTCTGACTTCCTGAAAACTCTAATATTCGGACAGCGGGGATGAAGACTCGCTGGGAGCTGTGGTATGGTGGTGCGCAGCTGTCTCCCCATGAGGAATTGTGCAGGGGAGTAACCGCTCCCGAGAGGTGTTGCGAGGTGTTGCGCAGCTGTCTCCCCATGAGGAGCTTTGTAGGGGAGTAACCGCTCTCGAGAGGTTGCTCCGCTTCGCCGTTCGCCTGTGGATACCTCGGGCGCCTGGGAATGTGTGTAAATCCATCCTCAGTGGCAAAGTCCTTAAAAAGTTCACAGCTGTATTGCGGTCCGTTATCTGACATAACAGTCTCTGGTATACTGTGGCGACTGAACGCCTCCTTCAGGGCTGCGATAACTGTGTTGGCAGTGGTGACGTTGAGGTGGGCTACTTTGATGTAACGTGAAAAGTAATCCACCACCAGGAGATAAGTCTTTTTCTCCCAGAAGAATAAGTCTGTACCCACTCTCTGCCAGGGTCTCGCTTGCACCGGAGTTGTAAGCAGAGGCTCTCTGTGCTCTGCTCTGTGTTGTGAACATGTGCTGCACTGGCTCACCAGCTGACTGATGTGTACAGACAGTCCCGGCCACCAGACGGACTGGCGGGTCCTCGCTCTGCACTTGACTATACCTTGGTGGCCGCCATGAAGGTCAAGAAGAATCGCTTGTCTCATGCAGTGGGGAATCACGATTCTTTGACCTCTGAGAAGCGGCTCCCCCGCCAATGTGAGGGTTTCTCTTTCAGGCCAGTATGGCCCCAGCTCTGGAGGGAGGGCGTGTTTCTCAGGCCACTCAGTCTGACAGTACTCAATGAGCTTTGCACATATGGAGTCAGCGGCCTGTTTCTCTTGGATTTCCTTTAATCTTGCTTCTGTAGCAGGGAGGCTATGGACAACAGCGTCCACAAACACTTTGACCTTTGCCTCATTGTCTTTTTCATCTTGTGTGAATGTGTGTTTCACAGGGGCTCTTGATAACGCGTCTGTTATCAAGCGTTTACCGGGCACATGCACGATGTCGAAGGTGAACTTCATCAGCCTCAGTAGAAACCTCAGCACTCTGGGCGGAAGCTCATATAGTGCCTTCGTACTCAGCAGTGGCACTAGGGGCTTATGATCCGTCTCTAGTTTGAACTGCAGTCCCAGCAGATAGTGTGACAGGCGCTCACATGCCCACGTAGCTGCCAAAGCCTCTTTTTCGATCTGTGCATAATGTTTTTCAGCCTCGGAGAGACCTCTGGAGACCTACACGATTGGTCTCCATGTCCCATCTGTCTGTCGTTGACTCAGGACGCCCTCTAGGCCAAAGGACGAGGCATCAGCTGATACGCATGTCTCCGCTATCGGTGAATATGGGGATAGCCACTCGTGGTGAACTCAGTTCATTTTTCAGTCTCTGAAATGCCTCTTTTTGTGGCGCCTCACAGCACCACTAATTGTTCTCACTGAGCAGATCTTTGATTGGGCGCGTGTATGATGCAAGGTGGGGTAAAAACTTGCCCAGATAGTTGGCCATCCCCATCACTCTCCTCACTCCTTCGACCCTGGTAGGTTCAGGCATCTCCATAATGGTTCTAACCTTGTCTGGATCTGGTGTCACGCCGTCTGCTGTTACACGGTGACCCACGAACATGATGCTGTCTTTGGCGAACACACATTTTTCATTCAGCGTGAGTCCCTCTTTTTCCATCCACTTCAGGACCTGGTGCAGTCTCTCTGCACCAGGTGTTGCTGGTGCTCAACACCATTGTGTTGCTGCATGTCCTCACCGTACACGACGATGTCATCAGCATGACACACGACTCCTTCGTACCCCTCCAGCATCTGTGACATGCGACGCTGGAAATGCTCTGGAGCAGATGAGATCCCGAACGGCAGGCGGTTGAATGCGTAGCATCCGGATGGGGTGATGAATGTTGTCAGAAGCTGGAAGTGGCATCCAGCTTCGTGAACACTTTCGCCCCAGCCAACATGGCTAGTGTGTGGTCGACTGCTGGGAGTATGTGTCTCTCTCGGCGCAGCCACTTGTTCAGATGTGTTAGATCCACGCACAACCGTATTTTTCCTGGCTGCGCCTTCGGTGCCACAACCATGCCAGCGCACCATGGTGTGGGTTGGGTCACTTTGGAAATCACTCCCATGTCCTCCATGCGATTCAGTTCTGCTCTCACTTTGTCACGCATGGGCAGGGGCACCCGACGTGGTGATGACAGAGCGTATGGAACTGCCCCTGGCTGCAACTCAATCTTGTAGGGTTCCTTTAATTTCCCCAAACCGGAAAACACTGTGGGGTACTGTGCTTTAAAACCCTCCTGCTGGGCCTGCACTGTGCAAACACGCTTTATCAGGGCAAGAGCTTTTAATGCAGGAAGACCCAGCAGTGGCTTGGACAGCCGAACAACAACAACATAAATGTCCTGTTCTGTTGATTTATTTTCAAAGCTCAACTTGCCTTTGAAACGTCCTTTGAAATCCAGTTTGTGATTTCCTGGTCCATACAGCACTTTTCCAGGCGGCTGCAGTGTCCCGTGACTTTTGATGGAGTAGGTGCTGCTTGGGATCGCTGTAACAGTGGCTCCAGTATCCAAAACTGTTTTTACTGTTTAAAAACAGTATTTTCCTTGTTCAGCTGCAACATTTCTACCCACTTTTCCTCCACCTCAGAGCACATTTCTCCCAGGAAAGCAAAATCCTCCTGATTGCTCTCTGTCTGGGCGTCTGTAATGTCGTGGACGCCACTGCTTGACCTGCATTTCTTTGCAAAGTGTCCTTTTTTTCGACATTTCCTACTCTCAGCATCATGAGCAGGGCAGTCTTTCCAGAAGGGTTTTTTCGTGTGTCCGCACCTTCTGCATCCTGATGACGGTGTGTCAGTTTTTTCTTTCGCCGTCTTTGGTACCTTATTGTACTTTTTGTGTACAGCCTCAACATGTCCTGTCGTCTGCTCTGGGACACCAGAGACACCGACACCCGGTCGGGACGATAACGTAACTCGCTGCGGAGCCCCGTCACTTCACAAGACACGGGAAACCTCTGTTGGTCTGGAGGAGCTGCAGCAGTTATTTCTGCAAAAACGTCCACTGCACATTCACCAGATATTCTCAGAGCTAAACTAACTCTTCTGCAGTGTGTAGTGTGCGCGCGTTCACGTGGAGGTTGAGCGAGCCGAGCGGGGGAGAACGAGCGCGGTGTGCAAACAGGCAGGAGCAGAGCTGCTGCGCGCTCGCGTACCCACACGCGAGCGCGCATGGGATACCGACCCTTTAAGATTTATGCGCGTGATAAGTTACAAATAGTCCCTTTAAGATGTCTTCTGCGTCGTCCCCGGCAGCATACATGAAAGCATTCACTTGAAATTCCTCTGATTTTTTGTCCAGTTCAGTCGCTATTCTGTAGCGTTCCTAGCGCTTCATCCATCTCGGCCATTCATTAGCATTGGTAAAGTCAAACTTGCCTTGCGGCGCTAGCTGCTTCAACGCTAACTGTGGCAACGTCGCGCCTCCGTCCATTTTCTGTCGTCGTTTTCAGGTTTAGTTTGTCTTTACTTTTTCTCTGCTTTTCCGTGTTACTTCTGACACCATGTTACGTAACTGTTGTGTAAGAGTTCATATTAAAAAGGCAGCGAGTCGGTTTAACGATGTAGTAACGTAGTCTGTTTATTCCAGGACCGGAAGTGTGTGTACCCCTAGTAGGGTCCGTGTAACATACATCACTATAGTTCCACCTTACAGAACAAACTTGAGCGCTTTTTCAAAAGTCAACCCATCCTCCGACAGCAGCCTCCGCTGTATGCTGTTGTCATTTATGCCACAAACCAGACGAATTTTTGTCATTGCCTTTGTTCGGACATTTGTTCCACACATACCAGAGCAGACGGACCAAGGAGTTCAGCGCGTTGAAAGATAAAGGTAAGGTTAACGATTTTGTGGTCAATCGTGGTTAGAAGTTTTGGATAAGAAGTTTTGTGTTAGAAGTTTGTGAAAGCGGTTTAATGCTGGTTAATTTCGAGAGGTTTGAGTTCCTAATTTATAATATCTCGGTCGAAACTGCTAGCTAACGTTAGCTTTTTAGGCGGGCTAACTAGCTAACGTTAACCGAATCGATAGCTATAGCATTTAGGTTCATAAACAACTCTGTGTGTGTATACGTTGACGTTATAACGTTAATTATTTGTAACAGCACCATCTGACATTACAACCTGTCTCCTCTTTGTTCAGTCAGTTTATCTTCACCCCACGGTGGAATAATCTGCCCCAGAGAGCTACGGATTAATAGGGTAAGTAAAGTCTTTTTCCCCGCTCTTATCTCCACTTTCATATGCTTAGGCCTAACGTGACTCAAATTCGGTGTCCTGGGTGAAAAATACTAAGTTGCACTGCAATAAGGGTTACCATTGAAAAGCATATTTTATATGTTTATTCATTTACTCATCGTTATTGTGACTTGCTTGGAGAGAGGTTCACTCACCACCACAGGTGCAGTTTGCGTTGGTTCAGGAGGCTCACTGAACCTAACATAGAACTAATAATTTATTGTAATGATGAATAAAACCGACCTTGTTGTCTATATATCGACAGAATAAGAAACCAACAAGATAAGAAGATAGATTTGTGGTCTTTTTATTTACTTATAGCCTAATAACGTCGGTCAATCTCTGTCCACACACTGTTAAATATGCACTTCTGTTCCCTCATGTACACAAACCACGTACCTATAAACTGTACGGTCAATATCAGACTGGAAACATAACCACTTAAAAGATGAGTGAGTAGCACTTGCTCTCTTCCGACGTGTTTTTTAAACAGAAAACACAGGTTTTATACTGCGAAGTGAAATGAGGAGGTATCGTATCGATAACGCCTCAGTTCAGTTTCACCACGTTCCTCATCCGTTTGAATAAGGAATAAATAGAAACACAGCGTCTGACTCAAGTTCAGCTCAAAACGGCGTCTTGCTGCGCTTCGTCGCTCTCTGCCAGTTAGTTCACTCCAATAGAAAACAATCAAACTGATCTTGTCACTGACGCTCGCGTCACATTCGGTTTGGAGAGTGTAATAATATGTAGCTACACACATCTTATCACATTAGACCTCTCTGTGTTGTACACATTACATTCCCTCTTGATTTTTTTTGTGAACCCCCAACCTTAAAGTTCAAACTGTGCCTATGCTCACCACTATAATACTTGTAGTCATTTTGTTTGTGATGGTGTTGTGTTGAATTGCTCTGGCACAGACTCACCAAAAAGGTGACTTTATGGCCAATGGTTTCATGGTGGTAACATGGTGGTAAAAGCTGATAATGCAGTAACAGGATATGCTTTTTGTGCTTGTCAACATGGTGTGGCCATTCTGATGTGACTGTGTTCGGTATTTTCCACCAACACTGTTTGGATTAATAGATTATGTAACTCATACATTTACTGTACATGACATTTTAATGATCTTAAGTACAGTTGATAAATGTGCAGTATTGAGCATTTTGAAATGTGATAAGTGTTTGTTGTATACCGGTGCTGTGTTAGAAAATGGGACTGAAAGGGCCTCTATAGACATTAATGCATTATATAACTCATAAACTGTATGTCATCATAATGAGCTTAAGCAGAGTTGATGAGTGTGAAATAGTGAGCATTTTGAAATTTCAATGAGCTTGTCACAAATCGCAAATTTCATGTTTAAGCTTTTTATTACCAAGTGTTTCCCCTCATATTTCTGTTAGGAGCTGTAGGAAATGGTTGATGATTGTCTGAAGGCTGATGGTTCTCAGTAATGAACTGAAATTTTACAGTTTGCAATTGTGATGAGAGTTATGATATCATATATTGCTGCCGGCTTTGCACCTGGGGTCGGTTTCAAAATTGCAATACAGTGCAAACCTGTAGCAGAGCTGAGCTACTGTGGCTTCTTAGTGTGGCAGAGATCAGAACCTCTTCCAACTCGTCAGACTCACTGCTCTATTATTCCAACAGGTTACTGTACTCTCTAAAACCTTTTCCCTCCTCATTGCTCTCTTCACCACAATGTTAGCAAATTATGAGTCATGTTTTCCTCCTTTTTGTCATGTGGTGCCTTTGGTCAGAAGTTGTCTGATTATTACCATGGAAACATGGGTATAAATTCTGAGTTAATCCAACGTTGAAGATCAAAGTAAGCGCTCTACATATATTGACCATCATCTTTTCATGTAAAATGTACGGTGTAAGCGGTAACACTGGTGTTCTCAAGTTTATTAACCAATGGGAAACGACCAAACATCTATCAACACATCTCTCTCTGTCACGCGACCACACACACTTGCTACAGATAGGACTCGTTTCATTTCGCAGGATTACCGCGGCGGTAACGGTGCCTTGCGGTGACAGAAAGGGAGGGGGGACTTTTATTCTCTTCTGTTGTTTCCTGCACTAGCTGCAGTGTGCACCAACCACCACCAGGTGGCACATGTGAGCAGTCTAGACCGCAACAGCTGTGAGAGAAGCTGAACCCTGCATTTCTGCTCCTCATGCAGTACAATAGCCTACATACAGTACACTACAGTAGGGAACTTAACGTGGAAGCAACCCTGTCTCCTTAAAAAAATAAAGAGAGAACCTGTAGCAGAGTCAGTTATACCGTATAATTGATTTAACACTAGAACTACCAAGGCAGTCATTTGGACCGTTTTTGAATTTTGTCGAGGGAGAGTGCGAGTGGACTATAGTGTAAATGTGATGAAAAACTTTCTTTGATCATGAAGATCATTGTTACTGCACAGTTCTCTGGTTTATCAGTGAAGTGTATGAACTACACTGCAGACTGGCCTCTCTGAACCTGTCCCGTGGGTTGAATGTGCATCAGCAGGTCGGGTCTGCGTTCAATACGTCCGATGTATGAAATGGCTCTATCCTCACTGCGCTGCATTTTTATAAACATAAAATAATCTGGTCATGGGTCACATCTCTCGGTCGTGTCCCGGCGCCGTCTCGCTCTCTCTTCCTCTTCTTGCCGTTCTAATAGGCCGCCTCATAGCGCTGAGCATCCACTAACTACTATTTTACTTTTAGGATTGTTTTTTTGTTGCTTTGACAGCAAAACGGTACCAGCGGAAACACTGGGTGTTTGTATTACTCTTACTGTGTATATTTCTGTGACATTTTGTGATGTTTATTGCAACTTCATCAATATCTGCTGTCTTACGTTCAAAACACAGCTCCGCTCGCTCACTGGAGCAGCTTTGTAGCAGCCTTCAGTGTTGATAGGCTATTACTCGTGACGTGTAACCAATCAGATAGTGCTGTGGGCGGGACATTGAGTGAGCATACAGAGAGGTGTCTACAGACAGAGGGACAGCTGCTTCAGACTGTTTGTCATTGTTATTTTATTAAAATTACAAAACACAAAATAGTTATGAGTATTTCTACCTTGAATGGCCGTATGCAATATCAGTGTTTCCCACACAGACGCCCAGGTATATTAACGGCCAGGGGGCTGAGAGAGAGAGAGGAGAGGGAGAGAGAGAGAAAGAGAGGAGGGGTGGGGGGATGTCGAAGGAGCGTGCGAGTCCTTTGTCCCCCGAGCCATCAAACTGTACAACTCCTCTCTGGGGAGGAGGGGACAAAGGAGGACGGACAGGACATCACTTTCTCCAATGTTTTTATTTCTCTGTATGTGTAGTTTTTAATGTAGCAGAACTGTTTCACTACATTAGTGATCTCTATATCTCCTATATTTTATGCAGCACTATATCACTTTTTGCACTAGATTCACATTTTTAATAGTCCCGTATCTCAGTTGTTACCCTGCACTATGTAACGTAAGACAGCAGATATTGATGAAGTTGCAATAAACATCACAAAGTGTCACAGAAATATACACAGAGTAATACAAACACCCAGTGTTTCCGCTGGTACCATTTTGCTGTCACAGCAACAAAAAAACAATCCCAAAAGGAAAATAAAACATGTGGATTGCACTTAAACCCCGGCTATGGCCATTTTCCCACGGTAGTACTGCGAGCATCAAAGCTTGCATGTTTCGTGGCATTTTACATGTTGTTTACTTCTCTTGTTCGTAATGTGGGACAGAGGGCATATTATTGTGGCACCAAAAGGCGCGGTGAAAAATTTGGGTGCACCTAAATTATGTGCTGGTGCACCTAAATGAAAAAGTTAGGCACACCAGTGCAACCAATTTAAAAAGTAAGTCTGGAGCCCTGATAACGTACATTATATTGGTGAATATGAACAAATATATTTACTATTTGTCACGGTTCGTTCTTTTTTGTCACAAATAATCTCTTTTAGAGACAAGATGAAAAGGAGACAACCTCCATTAACAAGCTCTGGAGTCAGACGAAGGGCCCGCTCTTCACTCGAACAACGACTCCATGACATTGCTGAAGACTGTTAGTTAACATCACAACAGACGGTAGCTAATAACGGAGACCCCTGTCACAACACCAATGACAGCGATAGCAACAATGACTGTCACACCACCAGTGATGCTGATGGAAACAATGACTGTGACTCTAGAGCCTCTTCTCAGGTGGAAGATGACAATACAGATGGTCTTCACACAGACATAGAATGGGCAGAGGGAGAAATTGTTTCAGAGTCTGATGTAGAAGATTCAGATGAGCATGTGAGCCTTTTGGACAGCTTGGCCAATTGGGCTGTACAGTTCAGTATTTCTTTAGTTGCGCTGACAGCCCTCATTAGTTTGTTGAGGATGTACCACCCTGAACTGCCCAAAGATGCTAGGACTATCCTCAAAACACAAATGGACTACAAGATCCAAGAAAAATGTGGTGGGTTGTATCATCATATAGGTATCTTGACGGCGCTTCGTAACACCTTAACTCAACTGATTAACAATGTTGCTGATGGCTTTACATTCAGGATGCAGATTAATATTGATGGGTTGCCACTGTTTAAAAGCACACTTATGCAGTTGTGGCTGATATTAGGACTTCTGTTAAGCGTTCTAATGAAGGAACCTGTTGTTATTGGCATTTTTAGTGGTAGAAAGAAACCAAATGCAGCTGACGATTTTTTGCGAGACTTCACACAGGAGTTACAGCAGCTACGGAGAGGATTTGATTTCAGGGGGGAAAAAGTGTTCATCGAGCTGGATTCTCTGGTGTGTGATACACCTGCTAGGGCATTTGTAAAAAAACACAAAGGCTCACAATGGATATCATGGATGTGATAAATGTTGCCAGCCAGGTATTTACATTAACAGGCGAATGACATAAATCATTACATGTTACGGACTGACTCATCCTTTTCAGAGAGAGCTGATGGGGACCATCACCATGAAGGGCCACATGGATTTTCTGATTTAGATGTTGGTATGGTAACTTGGTTCCCGCTAGATTACATGCACCTTGCATGTTTAGGTGTAATGCGTCGATTGTTAAAGATTTGGCTGAGGGGTCCTTGAAAGTTTCGTTTGTCCTCTGGTGTTGTTGAGAGGATTTCAGAAAGTCTAACTCGGATGCGTTCGTATATACCAGCAGAGTTTGCAAGGAAACCAAGATCCCTCAGAGAGTTAGATCGTTGGAAAGCGACTGAGTTAAGACAATTTCTCTTGTATACAGGCCCTGTTGTTCTGGCACCACATCTAGGCAGTGATGTATATAACAACTTCATGTTGTTATATACAGGTATTAGCATCCTTGTCAGTCCACAGCTCTGCTAGGTGTATAGTAATTACGCAGACACTTTGCTCACCACATTTGTAAGTCATTTTGGTGAGCTGTACGGCAGAGATGCTTTAGTGTATAATGTGCATGCTTTGGCCCACCTGTCTGCAGATGTACAACTACATGGTTGTTTGGACTCTATCTCGGCTTTTCCATATGAAAATTACCTCCATAAACTGAAGAGGTTTGTGAGAAAGCCAGAATTTCCACTTGCTCAAATAATAAGAAGGTTATCAGAGGTTCAAAAGATTTGCAGCATTGAGTTGCCTTGTAAAGGTTTAAGAAAGCAACATTATGTTGGACCTGTTCCTGATGGCATTCAAGCAGAAGCACAGTACAGAGAGCTACATACAGATAAATGGACAATGAAAGTTTCCACGGGTGATAATGTTTTTGCTATAGGCAGAGATATATGTTCTGTACATAACATAATTCAATCTGTGGAAGGAATTTATGTAGTATTTCAAGTTTTCAAAAAAAATGGGAAATTTCTTCAACTATCCCATGAGCTCTGATTTTCTCAAAATATGTATTGCCTCTCAACCAATAGGGCCATTTAAGGTGGCTTAAGCATCAGAGATCTCTCATAAGTGTGTGCTCCTACCTTATAAAGATAGATTTGTTGTCATGCCCTTCTTGCATAGCCATAGTGATAGGGCATAGTTATGGGCTTAGGAAGTGGGGGTGGGGAACTGAGTAGTGGGAGACAAAAAGACTGACTGACTTGACACTGCCGATACCAACAGAAATGAAGAAGAGCAGCTTTACTCCAAAAAGGTTTCTGGATACTTGTGGAAATTTTGAATGATGTAAGTATCCTTCACAAATATCCATAAAACTACCAAAATCCTACAAGGGATGTCACCTATTATTAATCAACAATCGATTAATTGACATTGACAACTTGATTGATCAAACATAGGTTAGTTAACTAATAAGTAAGAGATAACGAATGGTTGGTGAGTCAGTTGTGTTGTTGTTGTTGTTGTTGTTGTTGTAGTACCAGGTTGTGTCAATAGATGGTGGTATGGTATGGTATCCCTTTCTGTTAGTTGTGATTGAGTAATAAGTGTGTGTTGTCCTGCTATGCTCTCTGCAGCGGTACTGGACATTAAAATGACACTATGGAAATCCATACGTAATCGTTGGCTCTTGGCTTTTGTTAGGCCAGTGCTAATGCATTTGCAGTCCAGGTAGACGCAATTCAAATGGGGGAGAGCGCTGCTGCTGCTACAGTGTCACACTGTTTCTGAGGCCTAGTACAGACCACAAGACTTGCCATGATTTACCTGTCCCAAACAAATTCCTTAGATCTGACACAAAAACCCTATTGGAACGAGCCTGTGCCCATCACAACGGGTCCTCTTGTTCAAGCAAGTCAGAGACCAGAGGCCTGTTTCACCAAAGCAGAATAAAAATATCCGGGATAAGAGAGAAAGCGAGGCTTGACCTAGTCTAGTCAATTCATCCTGGCTTGTTTGGTTTCACGAAGGCCAAGCCAGGCTGAGGAGGAGGGACTAGGTTGAACCAGGTGTAAGTAATTCTGATAGATGCGCGTTCACTGTTTTCCTCAATAGACCACGAAGTCGATCGCAGATTTACTGATGCTGAAATGACGTAAAGGCGTTCCGCGTACTTTAAACCCAGCGAGAAACAGCTTTGAAAGGAAGATTAGGAGGAAGTAAAACATATAATATGTAGAAAAGGAGACACGGCCGTCGGCCGCTGTAATAAAACAGCGAGAAAAACAACGTGGCAGACAATAGCGGAGCGACTCAACTCGTAAGTAATCTAAAAATAGCCGATAACGTTACATTCACTCACCTGTGAGTGCTGTTATTGAAGGAGTTACTGTCACTTCGCCTTAAAAGTGAGCGGTGGAAGTTAATATATTATTTAGGAAATTTACCATGAAGATTAATTACAACCACTAAAATATATATATATATATATATATATATATATATATATAAATATATATATATATATATATATATATATATATATATATATATATATATATATATATATACACACATTGATTAACACATTATGTTACATACATGCTTACAGCGTGCACTGGAATGATCACTTACTTCTCTTTCTAATTTCCTCAATTTCTTTTTATCTCCATATCCAGGTCCAAGTCCTGCACGTCTTTTGTGGTTATAAATGTCGACTCTTTTTAAATAAATCACTTTTTTCATTGATATTTGCACCTCTGCAAACTATATTTGCTTTTTTAAGTGTGCTGTATGCCTACAGACATCTGACAGTTTGTGAATTCTTTAAAACACCTTAATCTGCACAGCAGGAATCGTGCATGGTGTGCCCTATTACGACCATTATTTATATAGAAAGAAAGGATGAAAGAAAGAAAGAAAGAAGGCTGGATGCAGCCTACATGTCAGTCTAGTGGAAAAACTTATTTAGTCCATAATGGATAAGAAGTCAGTGATGTGGTGCTCATAGAAAACATCATTTTAACAGGACCCAGACACTGTACAGCCTGAGAGCAGCCTGGCATCGTAGTGAGTGTAGGACATCCACACACCATGCAGAATTAAGAAGTGATATGTGTTTTACAGAATTCACAATCTTTCAGATGTCTGTACAGCACACACTTAACAATACATACTGAGGGTATCAGAAAGAGAAGTAAGTGATCATTTCAATGTACACTGTAAGTAGACACAGTAACACAATGTATTAATCTTTGCTATTTCTGTCTCCCCCCGCAGACAAGTGATCCAAGAAAAATAAAAGGTCAAAAAGCATTGTGGTGTCCTCTCCCTGTTGTTTCATGAATATACAGAAACACTATATAGTTACTGCTCCAGTCAACTTTATCAGCCATTTCTAATCAATAATATATTCATCAAACCTCTAACAAAAATATGAACAACAGTCTTCATAAACACAATATAACTGTAATAATGACTATCACATGAATGATTATAAAAATGAAAATTAATGATGATCACAATGTTAAAATGACAGTACTGAACTGAATGGTGGTATGTATTCAGTTAAGTACTTATTTTTATTAACCAGCATTAAAATATGGTATTTTAATGCAGGCTAATACAAATAAGGTAAAATTCATGCATAAGATCATGGACTAACTGTAAAAAAACACATTGTTTTCCGATCGGAGTGACTGCTGACTGAACAGATAAGACACCAGGATAAACTAAGCCTGGCTGTTAGCCTGGTCTGGAGCAGGCTAGCTGCACAGAATAAATCTCCATGGTAACTTATGTGCCACTGCTTTCGTGAAACCGAATCAAGGCTAAACTGAGCCAGGATAACCGGAAAACCCCGGCTTAATCCCTTATCTTGGTTTGGTGAAACAGGCCTCAGGTTTCACCTTGTCTTGAGCTGTCATGTCTGTATGGGTACGCGATATGGCCTGCTAGAGGATATGAATGCATCGTTTCTTGTATGCATTGTATGCATGTTGAATTTGAGCATGAAAGACAGAATCTGCCAGTAACAATAAAAACTACTAGATGGAGAAATTATTACTGAATGTAAATACATTCAATGGTTATTGCAGAAAAAATGATGAGCATGGATAGTATAGAAAAAGGTTTTTTAAATAATGAACATTTTAAGCATAATTACTTTAATCTGTAACATTTTCTTTTTCAGATGTATATAGTTGTGGAATTTACTGAGGCCAAGACTGTAAATATTATATCAGACTCATGGTTTGAAGATGGTGTGACTTGGTGGCCACACTATAAGAGTGATGAACGCATCAACAGAGCTGTCCAAAAATGTGAGGAGCCAGGACCAGAATGGAAACGGTATGATGTTTGAGTCCTCTCAAGAGCTGGTAAGGATGCATTAAACTAAATTATGCACTGAAATGTACTGATTCCACAACTATTGGGCCTATTAACTATTAAATGAGCAAACTGAGTTTGTATAAATGTCTGTTTCTAGTAGAGGTCGACCGATATGGATTTTTTATGGCCGATGCCGATTTTTTTACAGAATCAGGACAGCCGATGGCCGATATATGATGCCGATTTTTTTTTTGCCGATATCATTGGCCGGTTTTCTTTTTTTCCTCCATCTGATCAAATATAACAGCTTAATAATAACAAATAATACACAAAATGTCTTAACTTAAGTAAACATTTATTGAACAACACTTATGGTCTGTCTCTCCAATTTGCATTTTGTGTCTGTACTGCAGTGCATATTTTATTTTGTGCATGATGGTTAATAGTAGTAATAGTACAGGGCTCAAAACCTTTTAAGCACCTTTCCAAAACTGTCCTAAAGCATGTTTTTTATTTATGTTTGTTGACAGACACTGTTACAAGCTATATGGCCATAATCTAATTGATCACAAAAACATAATAATAACTTTGTTCACTCGTATTACACAGCCTGCTGCTCACATCTGCTGCGGACTACACAGGCAAGTGACGTCATAGAGGCTCTGTAGGACCCGTAGAGACGTATAATGAGGAAGTGAACTTTTTGCTAAATGTTTCGACAAATTGCTCGTGTTTCCGCCATCACACGCAAACTTGCACTTATGACAAGCATTGTCAGCATCAACTCTAGTAAAGTGTAATCACGCTTTATAAGTTTAGGTTCTCCGCTATAGTTACTAAGAGCAGAAGCTCTGTGTGTGTGTGTGTGTCTGCGCTGCAGCAGCGTGCATGTGAGAGCTGCTCCGCCCCGCACACAGCTAACGTCACCTACGGAGAGAAATTCTCCGTTACCAAAAATAGATTTGATAACGTCGGAGCATTTCATATCTAACCAATTAAATATATAGTGCTTTGAAAGAGAAGAATTTAAGCCTACCGGTTTCTCCCGGCAGAATGGCAATTTGATTGACAAACAAGGGGCGATGTCACACGTGTTCCACAGCAACAACAACACTGGGCTGCCCGCAGATGTGCCTGCTTGATAATCGGCTTAATATGCTCAGGCATCGGCCGATGCCGATTATGAAAAAATGTCAAATAATCGGCCCGATTAATCGGCCGACCGATAAATCGGTCGACCTCTAGTTTCTAGGTCAATTAACATTGAATTAGCAGGTCAAAATAGTAGGGATGGGTATCGTTAGGATTTTATCGATACTACCACTCTTATCAATACTCCTTATCAGTTCAGTTCTTTATCGATACTCTTATCGGTTCTTTTCCATTACTAAATAATTGCTTTTTTTCCTGAGTGAAGTTTATTAAGAATGAAGAACACAGACATCAGTATCAGTCATTCCTCCTGTCCTCTGTCCTCCATCAGTCAGTATCAGTCCTTCCTCCTGTCCTCTGTCCTCCATCAGTCAGTATCAGTCCTTCTTCCTGTCCTCTGTCCTCCATCAGTCAGTATCAGTCCTTCCTCATGTCCTCTGTCCTCCTCCATCATATACTACTACTAGTACTAGTGTACTTTGTAGTTAACCATAATTGATTCTTGACACAGAGTCAGTTTCTGAGATGTGAGTGTGCAGAGACAAACTAATTATTAATCTTTTCTCAATTCTGATCAGGTGATTACCTAAAGGCCAGAGAAAAGCTGAGGGCTTCGCTGACCTGTAATACGTCAGAGTTACAAACAGATGATGAACAAGAAGAAGTAGTAGTTAGGAAAAGAAAGATTATGCCAAGGTTCGGTATTTGCAGACATTTGACACATATGCATTATTTGAAACATACATTTAATCAGAGGTCTCACATAGCAGGTATTGGAAGACTTAACATTTTGTCTTTTGCTGTCTTTTGCCATATGCGCTAAATATCAAATGGTAAAGTAAGCAATGGTCTTGCTTTAAGCATTAACCATATTTTGGACTGTTTGTTGGTACTTAAGAAGTCACAAGAATTCCTAGTGCAGACTCAAAGTGTCAGCTAATGAATATTTGGAGTGTGTGATTGATTGACTTTTAGTGCAACATTTTTCCCATTTTTAAAGCTGCAGGTGCATTTTTTTATTGTCTCTACTACTTTTTGTATGTATTTTTTGCACATACTACATAGTTAATGAGGCCTTGGGGTGTTTTGCTCTGTTAGGCACATCTTTGGTGATACCGACTCTGACAGTGATCCAGAGGAAGGAAACAAGAGGAGACACACCGATCTCTCCTCGACTCTACCACCACCTATTCCTCCACCTACTCCTAACATACCATTTACTGAACCTTGCCAGACCTCTACTAGACCTCTGCCATCTGCCATTGAGGCATACTCAATCGCTTCATTTCACTGGTATGTTCCTGTACTGCAGTAGTATCATTCTGTAAACCTCCAGATACCTCAGGCTAAAAAAAATGTCTTTTGTACTATTTCGATTTATCTGCCTCTGAAAGTCTCTTTTTAGCTTCAAATATAGGTATGTTACACATTTTCTCCGATTCTTTTCTATGTATAACGTAGAATTGAATTTCCTATTGAAGAAAATTATCCTACTCCTACGAGACGAATGTCCTCATGTCCTGGGCGCCGGACCTTGGCCAATGCTCTCTCAGACGACCAAAGCCATTCGTTTATTCCCACTTTCAGACTGGGGAGGACCGGCACTGGACCTGTTCCTTGCTCTGGTAAAATCATATTAAAACACTCTGTGACCATATAACAGATTATAAGAATGCATTATGAAAATGCACTTGTAGTTAGATAATATGGTCTTTGGAACTACTTAACCCATAAATACAGTATGTTTGAATAGGGGGAAATACATATCCTTTATAACAGCTCAAAGTAACTACACTTTTAATACAATTGTTTCTCAACTCTTTTTGTAGCGGCTCAGCTGCACATTCTGACTTTGTTAGAACACATCAAGGAGCAGCAAATGCAGCTTGCTGCTGCTGTAAATCATCTCGCTGCAAAAACAGGAACGGAAACTCTTGTGGCTGAGATGCCGCACAATATCAGTGTTCCAGTGGCCACCCTGTCTGAAGTGGAGGACTTTGAGGAGTGGCTTCGAGATGCGAGAAACTCTCTTGCTAATAAGCATAACATGGTATGGTAACAATGTCATTATCTTTTCTTTTTTCACATCACCACTTAAAGCTGCAGTGGGTAGGAAAAAAAATAATAAATGTAATTATAATTATAAAACTATCCTGACAGTAGAGCAATAGACAGGTAATCTGAAAAAAATCACTTCCTTCTGTGTCCTCCGGTGCTCCTAATGGCATCTGCAAGATTTGGAGCGGGTGAATTTATCTACAAAAGGGGGGCCCTGCAGAAAAAGTTTGAGAAACACTGCATAAGCTATACCCTATACTCTCTTTGGTCTATATCTTTATTTTTGTTCAGATAAGCCCAGTGTTATTTTGTCTGGAATGGTTCGATGCAGAATTACAAATTTGGATGGGTTTCACATAATAAAATTAAACTTTTAGTCCTGATATGGTAAGCCAACATAACATTTGCACAATTATATACAGTTTTTGTCTTGTGATCTGAGATACTTTTTTGTCTTGTCAGATTTCTGCTCTTGGTGCTGTAGGAGGACAGAACACCAAAAGAATCACTTAGAATATATTATCAAGGATTTTCTCAGATGCAGTGGCCAAAAAAATAAACTGGAAATAAACTGGAAAGGTGTCAATGGGAAAAGGTGCTTCAAAGAAATGCTGTCAAGAAACCTGTTGATCAGTAAGTATAGACTACATTCGAAATAGAATGGAGAATTTCTGTTGGTGACAGCTCATCAAGTGATGGACTTTCTCTCTCAACAGAGGCTGTAAGGAAGAACCAAGCTGCTGGCAGTGCTCCAGACAGTGAGATCGACCAGTACGCCATTCGATGGTTCAACCTGGCGTCTGACCGCGGAGGTGGCCGCAAAGATCGTGCCAGGGCTAGAGAGGCATTCAGTGAGGTAAATTTCAGATAAAGCATTGTACTAGTCTTATGGAGCAACATTTCTGTTTTGTGTTTTTAAATTCACAATTGGTTGTTTATAGATATCACAACATTCCATTGTGGATCAGTAGCTGACCTCTGAAAAAGCTACTGTATGTTTTACATATATTTAATTTGTTTTACATATTACACTGGTCAACATACAGTGCCGTCAAAGAAAAGTAGTGTGCAGCTGCGAATATTCCCTGCTACACGTTTGTGTCACATGAATCACATTCAAAACATTTTTTATCTTTTTATGTCCCATTTTACCAGCAGGGATCAGAAAACCCGTTAGCCTCTTTGAACTTTGAAAAGGAAAGAATGCAGTGATTAGGTTACTATGTAGATTCATTAATACTAGGGCTGTCAATCGATTTGAATATTTAATTGCGATTAATCGCATGATTGCTTATAGGTAATCGTGATTAATCGCAAATTAATCACACATTTTTTTATCTGTTCTAAATGTACCTTAAAGGGAGATTCGTCAAATATTTAATACTCTTATCAACATGGGAGTGGGCAAATATGCTGCTTAATGCAAATATATGTATATATTTATTACTGGAGATCAATTCACAACACAAAACAATGACTGATATTGTCCAGAAACCCTCACAGGTACTGCATTTAGCATAAAACAATATGCTCAAATCATAACATGGCAAACTGCAGCCCAACAGGCAACAACAGCTGTCAGTGTTTCAGTGTGCTGACTTGACTATGACTTGCCCCAAACTGCATGTGATTATCATAAAGTGGGCATGTCTGTAAAGGGGAGACTCGTGGGTACCCATAGAACCCATTTACATTCACATATCTGTAGGTCAGAGGTCAAGAGACCCCTTTGAAAACGGCCATGACAGTTTTTCCTTGTCCAAAATTTAGCCATTTTTGGAGCATTATTTAACCTCCTTCGCTACAAGCTACTATGACATGGTTGGTACCAATGGATTCCTTAGGTTTTCTAGTTTCATATGATGCCAGTAACCTCTAGCTACAGGTAGTACGCTAAAACCTCCGAAATTGTGAGTTGAGTTAAAGTGGCAGTAGGCAACATTTTTTTAGCATAATTTGGAAAAAATTCCATAATAACCTTTCAGCATATTGTAATTCAAGTGGTCTGAGAGAAAACTAGACTTCTGCTCCTCAGCATGTCTCTGATTTCAGGCTTTAGAAAAATCTAGCCCGTGACAGCAGACTTTGACTAATCACAAGTCATTTCAGAGAGAGAGAGCGTTCCTATTGGTTGTGCTCCGGTCATGTGACCAGAACTTGGCTTTAACAGATTTTACAATGGTGGCCGCGTCACAAACTTTCTCATTTTACAGCTAAACAGTAACTACAAGATGATTCTGAAAACATCTGAGGTGAGAAATAGTCATTACAGTAACAGAATATTGATTCATATTTGATCAGCGCTGCCTAGTTTGACCGTTGGCCTGAGTTCGCGAGTGATTGACAGCCGGCTCTCATAGACTGCAGCTGGACAGCGGACCTTGTTTTCCTCCGGTAAGTGAAATCCTTCAGATGCCGTTAGGAGCACCGGAGGACACAGTAGGACACAGAGGAACATGATTTTTTTCAGGTTACCTGTTTCATGTACTACTGTCACGATATAGCGGCCGTTTTCTAAAAATACCTTTTTTAAGTCATATTTGCTCCAATCTCGCATACTGCAGCTTTAATGCCCCCCCAGTGGCGTTAAAACGAATTTGCGTTAATGCATTATCATGTTAACTTTAACAGTCCTAATTAATACATAAATAAATGTAGCATGATGATTATGGAGGACGGAACCTGCCAAAATCAAAAAATTAATGAATAAATGAATGACTCAAAAAATGAATAAGTATGTCATTAAATAAAGCAAAAATATTAAAAAATAAATGTAGCCATTAATTAATTGATAAAATGTGACATTAATTGATATTTCTGTTTCAATTTGCTTCTTTATTCACTTATCTTTGTATTATTTCCCTTATTTAATTTTCACGATTATTTATGTATTTATTTTTATTAATTTGAAAATGTATTTATTTATTTTTGCATTTATTTTATATTTATTTTTAAATGTATGTATTTATGCATCTATTTATTAATTAATTTCTGCCCAATTTTCCCTTTGAATTTCAGCCCTTATCTATTTCCCCAAACTTATTTATTTCTGTATTCTTTTCTTTATACATTTCTTTACATGTTTCTTAACATTTCTCTATGCATTTCTGCCTCATTATGTAAATGAGGGGGCTGTCACTCAACATGTACACATGTACTTGATTTGTCAGAAAGAATATTGATGAGGTTTTAGATTTAAATTGCATTTCCCATATAATTGAAATTTTGTTAATATTACTAATCTGTTGATTTTATGTCACTTTTAATTACGATTATCAGTCGAGCAATCACTCTCTCTTTTATCCTTTGCAGAAATCCAAGCACTTCATTTTTCCTGCTTGGGCCGGAGTCGATACCGTTACTCGCTCCGGAGTTAACCCCCGTCACTCCACTGAGGACACACGACACGGGGAAACCTCTGTTGGTCTTGAGAAGCTGCAGCATTTATTTCTATACGGACTGCAACTTCCACTGAACATTCACTTGATATTCTCAGAAATAAACTCTCTGCTCCAGTAGCTTACATTTTGCTCACATCACACACATTCACCACTACTCGCTCTCTCTCTCTCACTCCCCACGTACACACACACACACACTCTACACACTGGTTCTGCTTTTCTCCAAATGACATATGCTACTCTAACAACAGCTCTAGATTGGGCCGTTCACACTTTCATGTCAGCCACCGTTGTTCTGCTACACGCTTGGCATACAGTATGAAAGATGTTATACACTGTTAGTCATGATGTGCTGGTCATGTTGATCATGTTGGTCATGTTTTATTAAAAATGAGTTTCACTCATCTGTAGTTCTATCAGTTTTTGTTGAAGTTATGTGTAGGACAAATAACGCAGTCTTTGTAACAAAATGAAACAGTAGCCTTGACTGTCCATGCTTTTTAACTTTAAAAGAAAGAAAGGTAATTAAGTACAAGTTTAGAGTTTAATGGAAAAAATATATCAACAGATTAATTGATAATGAAAATAACCGGTAGTTGCAGACTTCCATCCCAAAATTGTAACAATTCATGGGCGTTTGCTCCTGCTATGACAGAAATGGGATACCTCCACTGGGATATCCAATACCAGGACCCATAGCACTTGCTGATCCTTGCATGCATACCATCTTATGACAAAAATGCTAACTATACTTTTAACTCACTTATTTAAGGACATTATTGCCCTTCTGTTAAAAAAAAATTTAAATCCATATTTTTGTATAAGGTTTGTTTTGTGGTTACAGATAAAGGTTATTGCAAATGCCACAGGTGGTGTGGATATAGCCCAGAACTAATAAGGTACAGCCCATATTTCAACCAGATAGCTACAAAATGATCTTCATCATCTGGAGCTGGCCCGGTGCCGGTCCAAATGTGGCCCAGGTCCGTTTTACAGATCTGGCGCAGAACTTATGGAGGCTCAGGGCCAGATCCAGTACAGAACTGATCCAGATCTGGCCTAAAGGTGGGCCAAATGACTACAAAATAATCCTCATCTGTTCTGGAGCTGGCCCAGTGCTGGTCCAGATGTGAAAACCGGATTCACGCCAGTATTGGCCCGTTGTGCCAAAAGACACCGGCCCGGGTCCATTTTACGGATCTGGCCCAGAACTTATGGGGGCTCTGGGCCAAATGATTTTTGCTATCTGGGTGACCACTCGTCTCACAGCGGCTGCACATAGAGACCGATGTTGTTTAAAAAAACTGCTACTGATCCATGTCCATCACCTTCAGTTACACAGCAGCACCGTACTTTTTTGGCTGGACCGCAGAGGGCCAGCCCTACAAACGCAAAAGTCTGTCACTGAGTGAGTGAGTGAGTGAGTGATGAAGTTACAGGATTGGTCGGCCGTCTGCTGGTGTTTTCTCATTGGTCGTTGCTCTTTCAAAATGAAAAGGCGGAGAACAGTTCTGTGTACGTTTTCTGGGGAGCGTGTCAGCGGTTTAATGTAACATTACATAGTGCCGTTGTTGTGCATGTGCTATTGTTTATGTTCGTTTAAGTTACGTTATGTTGTGCTTCCTATTGTGTTACCTTGCATTCAAACCAAGCGCGAAGGAAATGTTCGTCTCGCTTTCCTCCATTTCCATTACAGGGACCATTGCACTGACCATATCTAGCAAGCCACACGTCGCTACTGCGGTATAAACCCAAAATAAACAGACTGTGCTGTGATTTAATCGCAATACATCAAAAATAATGCCGAAATAATGACATTATGATGTAGATTTGTAAAAAGACCGAATTCATTCTTTGTCAAGTCTGTCCGCAACACAACAAGCAAACAACTTTTAAAATGCTTGTTTTCTGAACGGAGGTCGGATCGATCAATTCCAGGCTGTGCTAACATTGTAGCTGCTCCGTCAACACTCAACATAACGTCATCTAGGCATAAATACGGCAGCGACGTTGTTGTAAACGGATCAAAGTGTGCCGAAATAACTACACAATTATGCTGATTGGTACAGTCTGAATTCATGCTTTGTCGGGTCTGTCCGCAAGAAGACAAGCAAACAACTTTTAAAATGCTTGTTTACTGAATGGAGTTCGGATCGATCAGTGGCAGGCTCCATTAACACTCCATCTAGGAATAATTACGGCAGCAACAACGTCAGTGATGACAGCTGGAATATCTCAACGCTGATAAACCTTCGCAAGGTATGTATATATTGAACACCACTTATATGATGAATGCTTTTGATACACATGCTTTCATAAAAAACTGAAATACTTTTAATATTTAATATTATGTTGGTTAAACTTAATTAAGCCTTTAGAGGTCAAAGCAAATCAAGTTGGTTGAATTTAAAGGCAGGGTTGACGATGTTATCCAGTATACACTATTTGTTATATTGGTTGAAATGGTCTTTACACCCCGACAGCGATCATTACTTATGAGCTCTGAAAATGGACCGGAAAAGAGCCGTCATCTGTAGCGGCCGTAATCCTGTAAAAACGTCTACCACTCACTCTCTTGAGGTCCGCTTGGAAAGAACCAATCAGATGCCTCCCTGCCTCCCTGCTCGTTCTCTACCCTTGGCGTTCACCAGCCTGAACTCAAAGCGCGTCTCCGCCGCACGTCTACTGGAGAATGGAAGAGAAAACTCAGCCAAAGTAGCACTGCCGCGGTTACTTGTCATGATGTAGCGTTGTTGAGTTGAGGTTCTCTCTCCGCTCTATGTCTGTGAAGTAGTTACGATGCGGCGGTGCTGTGTGTGGGGGGCATTGCCTTGGAAGGAGTCCCGAGGGGAGGGGGTGGGTTTAGACGGAGCTCCTGAGGCCATGCTACATTCAAGTTATGCTAGCTTTCCAACATCGTGGACCCTATCTTTAAGGCTCCTTTCCTCACACATTTTTAAATGGCCATATTGATAATTATACATGACTAATGTAGGCTACAGTATGTGCACCTTGTGATGTTGCATATTGGACACTGTATGCTTGTTGTCCTGCATTCCTGTTATTGTTGAAGCTAGACAGAGCTCCTGAAGCGATGCTACTTTCAAATTATGCTAGCTTTCCAACATCGTCGACCCTATTAAGCACAGGATCGGGGTAACAGTAGAAGATAAATAGGCTACATAAATACACAAATAAATACATACATAGCTACATAAATAGATATTTTTTGTTTTGTTCTTTTCATTAACACACCAATGTCTTTTATCCAAAAAGTGTGTGATAAATTAAAGGGAGGGTCTCTACAGATGTTTTACAGAACTCTGCCGTAATTGACACTTTTCTCTCTCACACCCTATGGGCTGTTTTTTTTATGTCGGCAGGTGCGAAGCACTATGTGGCTACTCCTTTCAACACACCTGACACTTCCACCTTATCCCTTGCACTCCTTAAGGAAGGCTGTAGCTTAGTAGTTGTAGTTCCGTTTTCACCCAGTAGAGTGTACCATTGGACCAGTAGCCTATTTCATGCTCCCATGCTCCAGACAGGAGTCCAGTTTGAGCCAGATACATAGAAAGGATGATAGTAGATAGTAGCTTATTTGAATAAGATTATTTCACAGTTATTAAGCAGTGAATATGTTCACAAAGCTCTATGATCTAGCTCTCAAAAGACACAAAGGTACACAATCCTTTTTGTTATTTCTCCAGACATGGGCAATGCAGAGCCTGGCAAATTCCCATTAAAGCTGCAGTATGCGAGATTGGCGCAAATATGACTTAAAAAAGGGTATTTTTAGAAAACAGCCGCTACATCGTGACAGTAGTACATGAAACAGGTAACCTGAAAAAAATCATGTTCCTCTGTGTCCTACTGTGTCCTCCAGTGCTCCGGCATCTGAAGGATTTCACTTACCGGAGGAAAATAAGGTCCGCTGTCCAGCTGCTGTCTATGAGAGCCGGCTGTCAATCACTCGCGAACTCCGACCAAACGGTCAAACTAGGCAGCGCTGATCAAATATGAATCAATATTCTGTTACTGTAATGACTATTTCTCACCTCGAATGTTTTCAGAATCATCTTGTAGTGTACTGTTTAGCTGTAAAATGAGAAAGTTTGTGACGCGGCCGCCGTTGTAAAATCTGGTGAAGGAAGCCAAGTTCTGGTCACATGACCGGAGCACAGCCAATAGGAACGCTCTCTCTCTCTGAAATGACCTGTGATTGGTCAAAATCTGCCGTCAAGGGCTAGATTTTTCTAAAGCCTGAAAACAGAGCCATGATGAGGAGCAGAAGTCTAGTTTTCTCTCAGACCACTTGAATTATAATATGCTGAAAGGTTATTATGGAATTTTTGCCAAATTATGCCAAAAAATTGTTGCCTACTGCCACTTTAAGATAATGTATTGTATATATTTTTTATTATTTTTTCTGATGTACTATTTAGTTTACAGCATGAATTAAAAGCCTAATTCATTATATGTGGAAATCGCCTTTGTGGTCCTATCCAGCAGAGGTCCCCACCTCACGCTACCAAATTACTGTTCACCATTTCAGAGTAGGCTACTAATAACTTCACATTCTACAACATTATCAAGCTAATGTTCAGTTTCATAGCTGTTGTTCATTGTTGACTACATTACGTAGCTACACAACCTATGGAATTTATCAGTCCTGTGACATTACATAGTCAACAAATCAATCTGCCAACTTGGTATTGATTTTAGAAAATAAAATGGAGGGAAAATTCATAACTGGTAACATCAAGCAGGCATGGGAGGGACTAAACACACTAATGGGCAGATCCAGTAAAAAAGGTGATAGTCTTATATGTAACAGTCAAAACTTTGTTAATGACATGATCAATTTCTACTGTAGATTTGACACTATGGATGGCAGGACGGAGTGTGATGAAATATGAAAAGATTATGCATCCTAAAGGTTATGCCAGAGTTTTATTTGTGGATTTTAGCTCAGCTTTTAACTCAATGAAGACGCATATTCTCCTGAAAAGGCTCATTGATCTCAACATCAACACAGGGTTAGTTCTGTGGATCAGAGACTTTCTTTCCTGCCGCTCGCAGAGGGTCTGTGTCAGGGAGAACATGTCAGACGTGCTCACTGTGAGCACAGGCTGCCCACAAGGCTGTGTTCTTTCCCCTGTGCTATTCTCTCTTTTTACTAATGAATTTATGATCAATGAGAAACATTTTAGACTCTTTAAGTAGATGACAAGTAGATGTCATGGCCTTAGTTGGCCTTTTACGGAAAAAAGGCCCACTAGGTGAAGTTGCCCATTTGGCCCACACAACAGCCCTTCAAACATGGTGTCACACTAGCCAACTTGAAATCAATGTGGCCAAGACGAAAGAATTAATCATGTGCTGCACAAAACAACATCTGATCACAGAGCCAGTTTCACCTGATGGCCAACATGTTGAAACTGTGGAAAACTTTAAATACTTCGGTACAGTTCTCTCCCAGGTGAGCTTCTCGGAAAATACGGAGTATATTTTCAAGAGATGCTCACAACGTCTTTATCTTCTAAGGAAACTTAGTGGCCTCAGTGTCAGCCAGCAGATTTTAGAATTAGTGTACCAAACTATTGTTGAGAGTGTTTCAACCTTTCACCTTCCTGCCTGGTACTGTCACCTAAACTGTAGATATAAGAATAAACTGTCTAGGATTGTGTCAATGGCAGGCAAAATAGTTGGCAAACCCCAAAAGCCCTTGACTCAACTTTTTACAGAAAGGATGAGGAAGAAAGCGAGGACTATCATGGCAGATAGCTCCCATCCTCTCTTCAGCCAGTTTGAGCTCATGAGCTCCTGGAGGTGCTACAGAGTCCCTCTGGCAACTAAAAATGTGTTTAAAGAGTCTTTCATCCCAAATGCCATCAATATTCTTAACTCAACAATGTGACTGAGCAGATCTAAGCCACAGACACTGACATGAACTGTTTTTAATGTGTAACATAACCTGTCAATGTATCTGTTTTTTACTCACTGCTGTATGGTTTTTAATGTCTGTTGTTTTCTGTGTTTGGTGAGCCGAAGACAAATTTCCACCCTGGTGGACAATAAAGTTTTATTGTATTGTATTGTATTGAATTGATCAGATCATATTGAGGGGCCGTCAGCTTTTCAATTTAGTTTGGCTGGAGATTCGGTATCAGTGAAGTCAGTGCATTTTATGAGTAGGCCTTCTGTGACGTTCTGACCCACCACAGGGGTCAGGACATAACTCCTCAACCCCAAAGGATTTTTTTTTTTTTGCAAAAGTTCATCAGTCAAGTTTTCAATTTTGACGCATTTATAGATGAAAAGTCAGGTCAATAATCAGTCAAAATTGAGAATTTGACTGCTGAACCTTTTGAAAAAAAAAAAAAAAAAAAATCCTTGAGGGTTGAGGAGTAATGACCTCTGACCCCTGTGGAGGGTAATGTCACAGAAGGCCTATTCATAAAATGCACTGACTTCACTGATACCTAATCTCCCTCCAAACTAAATTGAAAAGCTGACGGCCCCTCAATATGATATGATCAATACCCCGTTGGCAGATTGACAGCTATGAAACTGAACATTAGCTTGATAATGTTGTAGAATGTGAAGTTATTAGTAGCCTACTCTGAGACGGTGAACAATAATTTGGTAGCGTGAGGTGGGGACCTCTGATGGAAAGGACCACAAAGGTGATTTCCACATATAGTTAATTAGGCTTTTAATTTATACTGCAAAACTAAATAGTACATCACAAAAAATCATTTAAAAAGTACAATACATTATCTTAATGGGAATTTGCCAGGCTCTGCATTGCCCATGCCTGGAGAAATAACAAAAAGGATTGTGTACCTTTGTGTCTTTTGAGAGCTAGATCATAGAGCATTGTGAACATATTCACTGCTTAATAATTGTGAAATAATCTTATTCAGATAAGCTACAGTAGCCTTCTATCATCCTTTCTATGTATCTGGCTTGAACTGGACTCCAGTCTGGAGCATGGGAGCATGAAATAGGCTACTGGTCCTACACTCTACTGGGTGAAAACGGAACTAAAACTACTAGGCTACAGCCTTCCTAGAAGAGTGCAAGGGATAAGGTGGAAGTGTCAGGTGTCTCTTCAGGAGTAGCCACATAGTGCTTTGCACCTGCCGACATAAAGAAACAACCCATAGTAAGGGTGTGAGAGAGAAAAGTGTCAATTACGTGAGAGTTCTGCATAACATCTGTAGAGACCCTCCCTGTAATTTATCACACACTTTTTGGATAAAAGACATGCATGTGTAATGAAAAGAACAAAACAAAAATAATATCTATTTATGTAGCTATGTATGTATTTATTTGTGTATTTATTTAGCCTATTTATCTTCTACCGTTACCCCGATCCTGTGCTTGGAAGATTTAAAACAGTGATTCTCAAAGTGGGGTCCGGGGACCCCCAGGGGTCAGTGGCATTCTGTTAAGGGGTCCACAAAATAATTTGCTATAAATTATAAAATTGTGCTCTATCATAAAAAAGTACATATCTACAGATGGGGACCATTTGCACCAATAAAACAAGCATATTGTTTCCATTACTACCACCCACATTAGCTTTGGGCCAATAGAGACTCTGATATGATTGTGACACATCAGGTCAGTCTGTCATGAATCAGTCACTTCACTCAGGGCGCAACGAACCATTACTGCTGCTGCTTAGCTTAGGTTTTTAGCCAGCTAGCTAGCTGGTGAGCATGGAAAAAATATTTGAGTCAGTCCACATTGTCAAGTGATGCTAAGACCAAACTAGCTAAATTGAGAAAATATGACGACAGTTATATTGAGCGTCAGCGATGGGAGACCAAAATGCGCCATGTGTCTTCAGGTGCTGGCGAACAAAGCCATGAAGCCAGCCAAGCTATACCAACATCTGATTACAAAGCACCTGGAATATCAGGGCAAAACTAAGTGGTATTAACATGATTTCAATTGAAATGTGTTTCTGTTTATCACTATCAAACAGGTCTGAAGTATTTAGGTTGAAAAGTTTTAGAACACAAATGTTACAATGGCATCTAAGAAATGGTAGTAAGCATTATACTTAATCTGTGTTACGATTATGAGGAGTTCCTTGGAAAATGTTCTCCTCTTTAAGGGGTCTCTGGCCCCAAAAAGTTTGAGAACCCCTGATTTCAAAGACTGGATTGGTTAAAGGCAGGGTTGACGATGTCATCCAGTATACGCTATTTGTTATATTGGTTGAAATGGTCTTTACAACCCGACAGCGATCCATTACTTATGAGCTCTGAAAATGGACCGGAAAAGAGCCGTCATCTGTAGCGGCTGTAATCCTGTAAAAACGTCTACTACTCACTGCCTCGCAGTCCGCTTGGAAAGAACCAATCAGATGCCTCCCTGCCTCCCTGCTCGTTCTCTACCCTTGGCGTTCACCAGCCTGAACTCAAAGCGCGTCTCCGCCGCACGTCTACTGGAGAATGGAAGAGAAAACTCAGCCAAAGTAGCACTGCCGCGGTTACTTGTCATGATGTGGCGTTGTTGAGTTGAGGTCCTCTCTCCGCTCTATGTCTGTGAAGTAGTTACGATGCGGCGGTGCTGTGTGTGGGGGGCATTGCCTTGGAAGGAGCCCCGAGGGGAGGGGGTGGGTTTAGACGGAGCTCCTGAGGCCATGCTACATTCAAGTTATGCTAGCTTTCCAACATCGTGGACCCTATCTTTAAGGCTCCTTTCCTCACACATTTTTAAATGGCCATATTGATAATTATACATGACTAATGTAGGCTACAGTATGTGCACCTTGTGATGTTGCATATTGGACACTGTATGCTTGTTGTCCTGCATTCCTGTTATTGTTGAAGCTGCTCAGCCATCACAATGCTGAGAGCCATGTGGAGGCAATCCCTCAATCATAGAGTTGCTCTGAATTCCATATTGAGCTCCTTTAAGCTCTGAGCAGTTTTTACCTGCCATTTTGACATTACAGCTTGTCAATTTCACTCTCTATTCTCAAATTATATTATAAATAGACCCATTATCACTATAAGTGCAAGATAAAAAATTTGCATTTGCTGTCACTGTACAGTAGTAAACCTGCATCAGTTTGTGATCGGTCATGATTTTGAAATACAAAAATATTCAATCATCAAATCAAACATGAAATTGTTAGCTTAATTCATATACATTTATTTACCATTAACTGGCTGGTGATTTATCTGTTCGTATGTCTTCCATATCATGATATTTGTATCTATAATTTGGCTTTAGTCTGTGTAGCATCACAGCTCTGGTGAGTTTTGAAGAACTCCTGGATCCTCTTCCACAGGACGACTTCAGCTGCTGCGTGGGACTTCGGCTCACCCCCCCACAGGACAGGCTTGTTGACAACCCCATGAATACTGGAGGGGCAGTAGGGTCCATAAGGCGTCTCTAGGTAATGTCCCGCTCCGGGGTAACACACACTCTCAAAGTTGTCCTTCCCATGACGCTTCAGTCTCTCCACCATCATGTCCATGTAAGCTTTGCTGTCCCAGTTAAGGTCGTCCTCTGATGCAACAAAGAGGAAACGTCCCTTGGCTTGTTCAATGGGGACCAGGGTGGCCTTATTCTCCTCTGCCAGCGGATCATGCATACCATTCTTGATAATGAAGGCCCCTGACTCAGTGGGAATCAACTTGCTGATGTCAAACATTAAAGCAGGGAGGACTTCACTCTTCTTATAGTAGAGGGGTACAAGTGTGTTGGCAGAGCAGCCATTAATCCACACTGTGGCATCAACATCTGGCAGGTAAGAGGCTATTGATAGCGCAAGATCTCCACTTTTTGAAAGGCTTATTACGCCAACTCCTTTACTGCCCACCTGTGGAAAAACATGCAAACTATTAGCTGCTTTTTAATATTTCTTGTGATGCCACACTGATGTGATGCCCAAATGATGGTATTATAAATAACACCATACAAACTAGCAAATGTGTCCCAAAAAAGAGATTTGGACAGTACTGTTCAAACCACTCACCTTATCTTGTTTTTTTAAAAACTTTATTGCTTCTTCAAAATAATCCAGATGGACCTCTTTGATGTTCCTCGGCATGTCATCATGACCATACAGCGCTAAGGTCAGAACCACAAATCCACGGCTGGCTAGCACAGAGGACCTTTTCTCTGACAAACCACCACCAAAAGTGTACAGATCCAACACAGCAGGGAACGGACCTCCTCCTGGATCAAAACACACGAGAACACAAAAAGACATGGCATTAAAATGATGAAAATCATAGTAAAGCCATCATACAGCAATTAAATCGTAATAAACACTACAACACTACAGCTGTATGTTCAACTGTGGTGGCCCCTAGTAACAATGATTGGTTGCCTGATTCACATTGTTAAAAACATTGTCATTAAAAAATATTTTAAATGAATAAAACAGCGATACCGTTGGACTCAGAAGACATATTCCTACATTACAATGAACTTGGCCCCTTTATTTCTTTCATCTTATCAAGCTAGCAAAGATGTGTCAAGAGAACCACTTTCCCACACCAGCTCTGATTACGTTTACATACACATTAATATCCTGGTTTTGAGATTTATCCTGGTTTGTATCTTATTCAGGATATGACATTTACATGGAATATGAAAATAATCCAAATAGAATATCTTCATTGTAATGAAGACTTGATGTGTTTTTAAAAGGTTTGATGTGCCTGATAAACAGCTTTATCAGGCTGTGGCCACGCAAGCAATACCGGTTAGTAGCATAAATTCACTGTTGTTTTTGTCTCTTTGTTAATAATAATCAAGATAAAATAATGCCACTATTTTCCTTTAACTTTACTAACTGAATAATTTGAAGCGTGACAGAGACATAGACCAACCTGGGGGAGTAAACAGGACTCCACGAATATTCCCCTCTTTGACGGGGAGCCGGCTGACCCCATCTCCTATCAGAAACCTCTCATTGGTCGCCTCTGCCAGCATCCTGCCCTCCCCCTCCTCCTCATGCACAGAGAACTTCACAACGTGTGGGTTTAGTGAATTTGTTTTTTGCAACCTTTTGTGCAAGGCGTCTGCCTTCATGGACCACAGCAGACCCATGGGTTCAATCCCCATGTAACTCCCACCGAGAGAGGCGTCTCTCTCCAGGTCGATCTCCCCGCTCCCATCAGCCTTGTAGGTGGCCGAGGAGCTGAACACCACTCCCTTCTCATCAGTCGATCTGGCTCTCATGGTGATCACCTGTCTCGACCTCAGCCCGGCCACCTTCACCTGAACGGGCTCATCAAACATGCATCTGGCTCTCGGCAGCAGCCTCAGTCTGACTTGGGAGGACATCTCTTCTGAAACATATAAAAAACTTAGAAAATACAATGCATTATTAAAGATTAAATCATCAGACATCATCTATTGGCAAACACAAAGGCACAGAACAAAACACGATGCTATCTGGCTCCAAATCGACAGTGCACCATAGCAGATTATTTGAGCATGGTACTGATCTACAATTAAAAAGAACCTTGACAAAGTACAACCTGGCTCCAGGTAGAGCAAAGGCTGTGCTCTCACATTACCCTGAGTGAGCCTGAAATGGAGCTACACTTCCTCACCAAATGTGAAAAATATAAAAACATCAGGGAAATGTATTTCAATAAAATGTATTTAATTAGTCCTACCGAAGTGGAGGAAGAGCTGGGTGCTGGCAGCAGTCTATGTTGAAAAAGCAAAAATGATTGGTGGTAAACAGTTATGTTGTTTTCCAGTGGTGGAAGAAGTATTCAGATATTTTACTTCAGTAAAAGTAGTAATACTATAGTGTAAAAATGTTCTGTTACAAGTCCTGCATTCAAAACGTTACTTAAGTAAAAGTAAAAATGTGTTGGCATCAAAATATACTTAAAAGTACTCATCATGTCTCATATCACAAAGAAAGTCTTGTAGGACTTTATGTATTTTGGTTTATTTTATGGATGTTAATGCAATGTAATTACTGTTAAACATTTAAATACAATAAATGTATGCTTTAGCAATATGTACAGTGTTATGTCATTCAAATAAAGCCATTTGAATTGAATTGATAAGAAAACAGTACAACAAAAAAACAAATGTTGCCATATAACATCTTATTTCCTACCTCATTAATCATCTCAGGACCCCTCAGATTTATATTGTTACCCTTTTGAAGTGTGACACCCAGTTTTGAGAACCAGTGAACTAACTTGTATTCCTAGATTCATACTAACGTTTTATAAAGTACAGTAACTACCTCCACCTGCCGTGTGCTGCCTTTTTAAAGACGTAGCTGGCCTATAGTTTCACTTTGTGTACTACAGGACAACACTAACTAGGACTAACCATAGACTGTAAGAAGCAGGGACCAACGTTAGCTAAATAGTTGAATTTCTGCCTGAGATTTGCAATAAATTGCAATAAGTCAATAAGGTACGTTAGCTGTCTGTAACGAATTAAAATCTATTGGTTGACATCTTCGTGAACGAAATAATAGGTTAATGGAGCACCAACAAATGTTTTAGATTGAGTTTATTATTTAAGTGCTCCCCTTCGTATGCCATACATTACGTGACGTATGATTGCTACGTTAGCCGCGGGCAACCGTAATCTGGACAGATGCAGAAACGGAACGGTAGAAACGTCGCTTACCTTCGAGAAGTTGACGGATGATGTTCGCCCAACCGGATGTGCACTTTCACGTCGACTCTAATCAGCTCACGGCTGTTTATTTTGACCCCTTGTAACTTTAAAACTGCTCTGTCCAAAGTTTGGTCACCATAACGGCCACGTCTAGAAGGTAACCCGCAAATTGAGAAATCTGGCAAAATTCTTGCAAAAACTCTCGCAATACTGACTGCCCGTCGGCCTATCCTAACCTCAACTATACGACTTAACCATCTCGCGAGAGTTTTTCAACTCGTGGGTTACCTTCTTCTAGACACCACCATCAGTAACCAGGGTAACAGGAAGTTCAAGCTCCTTCACAATAAAAGTCTTACAACGGCTAATCTCCAGAAAACCTTTATTTATGCAGCACAGAAGGGAAGTGTGATTTTCCATTGGCAATTTAATCTCAGGAGTGTATTATTGCACCCTCAATTAGGTGCAATTTCAAATTTGCCACTTTAATTTATTTTTTATTACAATGCATCTACAACAGTCAAAGCAAAGAGTGTGGTCAAAGGTCACAGGGGAGGATGTTCACATTGGCAAATGCATAGATATAAGCAGTTTTAGATATATTGGCAGAAGTCTCACTCTGCCATTTTATGGTTAACTAAAAAAGTTTGTATTAAATTAATTATAAAAGTGAAGTTTGGGCCATTGTTTTGACCATTAAGATGTGATCTTTCCCAAGCATAATATATAACTGATTTACAAATATCATTTGACACATGATAAACAATGAGAGCCTACCATTACATTGTTTGTAGTACAGTACTTATGACCATTTTACTGCTATACATTGTATTAAAAATAAAAGAGCAGACCATACATACCTTGATGTTGGAAAAACAGAATTTTCCGTTTATTATTTTATAATAAGAATTTCTGAAAGAAAAATATTTTGAAATAGTGAAAGCTATCAGAATTGACCAGACTGTGTCTGTGGACTGTGGAAGCTGAAATGTGGCCAGAAATTGTATGGATGCAGGCTATAGCTGGACATTATATAAGTCAAGGTCATGGATGTAGGTCAAATTCCACAGGCAACAATTAGACTTTATGCGGGCCTCTGGAGTTCAGCGTTAAAGATTGATAAAGTAAAACGAAAGTCATATTTGGCTGCAGTATGAACAAAGGACATGAATAAGTGATCTCCTGACAGTGTCCCGCCTGTGCTTTGCACCAGTGATACATGGGATGTTGAGGCCATCTTGTGGCGAAAGTGACTAACGACAGGCTCAAAAGCAATTAAAAACACACCAATGAGCCACAGCGTTGCATTGCATGTTCCTTCTTTAAAGGGACTCTATGTAAGAATCAGAAATTGCTTGTTAACAGCGACACCTGTGGCCCCTAAGTCAACGAAAGTCAGCATCCTGTTGCTCGCGCTCGCGCCTGTGCTCGCTCTTCACAGACATCACATGACATAAATCATTGCAATGATTTATATGTGTAAGAAGTTACAAACAGTACTTTTAACATGAACATTGCCGTTTGAGTCAATCCCACATACGCCATGCATCCTTCTGCTGTGTGCTCTATTGAGAATACTGTTTACTCCTGTTTGAGTTGCATTTGCTGAAAACTGTAGCGCCAAGCTGTTGCTGAGCCTTGAATAAAAATGAAACAATGTTTTTTGGAGGCATTTTGAAAGAATATTGTCTTCAGTTGGACCCACAGGGCTTGAAGCTGAGTGCCACAGACAGGGTAGAGAGTAATGAGAGATGCTCTAACACACTGGTCTTTTTGTATGATTTATTAACAATAAGAAAAATATAGAATAACACCAACCTTATGTATCTTTTAAGAGTGTTTGAAGGTGTTCATGGCACACCTGGGCGAGCCTGAATTATGATATGTCCAACATCTGCAGCATGATTTTGGTTTGGGGTCAGTCCCTCAGAATCAGAGAGCTTGTTTCTACAGCGGACAATTTTGCACAAATGTCCAACAAGCCTACGAGAGGCTAAAATAACTTATTCAAATGTTTACAGCACAAAAAAAGCAAAAAATATTGGTGGTAAACAGTTGTGTTGTTTTCCAGTGGTAGAAGAAGTATTCGGATTAAATAAAAGTAGTAATACTAAAGTGTAAAAATGCTCTGCTACAAGTAAAAGTCCTGCATTCTGTTACCAAGCCCTTAAAACTCTGACGGCCCGTCTTTCAGAGTTGTAGCGGGCTCAGTTTTAAAGCTAGAGTGAAGATTCTGGTATCATATGAAACTAGAAACCCGAAGGAATTGATTGGTACCAACCATGTCACACTAGCTTGAAGATCGCTAAATAACGCTACGAAGTTATGCTAAATTTTGGCGAGGAAAAACTGGCATGGCGATTTTCAAAAGGGTCCCTTGACCTCTGACCTCAAGATATGTGAATGAAAATGGGTTCTATGGGTACCCACGAGTCTCCTCTTTACAGACATGCCTACTTTATGATAATCATATGCAGTTTTTTGCATGCAGTATAAATGTGTTATTTTCGCCTATTCTAAAATGGTGTATTTGAATATTTCTGCATACACGGGTCCCTTAACAGTCAGAATTACATAAATTGGATATCACTGTAAAGATGAGACTCTTGCGGATCCCAAATGGCTTCATGTGTGATGATGTTAGTCCCCATAGTAGCCCTTTCATTGTAGTGAGACCATATTTTGAAACTTGACCTCACTGTATAAAATTACCTGTGGTGACCTCTAGGATAATCACAGCCTCATGAAACTTTACAACCACAAACTAGAGACCTAGGACATTCAGAGGATGTATGGTTCAGTTTCCAGAACAGAAGTGCTCGCCATCCAATTGCTGAAAAATGCAAATCTTGCAGAAATCTCTAAATGTCAAACGTTTTTTAAACCAAATCGTAGCATGGCTTTTTCTATGGTGTTCCTCAAAGTCTTGGTGTCTTAATTTGGTATTTTGGAGGGATTATTGATCATTTTTATTAATTCTCGAGTGGTAAAATAATGGTTAAATTTAGCACCAAATCTTTGTAACAAATGGTATGAACCCAAAAATTGCTGCAACAATTTATGAGACATAATACATCAGTTCAGTTCAGTTCAGACAACTTTATTTATCCCCAAGGGGGCAATTCATTTGTAGCATTCCCAGTCCAAACATCCATACATACAACAGACAACCAATAGTTAGTTAAGTCAAAGGAAACATACTAAAGGCATGGGGCAGTTGGAGGGACAAGTTACAATAAGAACCATATAAATACATAGTAGTAGGAGTATAACGATAAAAAGCCAAAAAATAAAAAAACAATAAATAAGAACAACATATCTTAAAATTTCCTCTAAATAACAGTCATTTAAAATGGATATGGTCTGTGTTCAGCAGCTTAATAGCAGAAGTGATTAAGGACTTGGAGTAACGATTTGTTCTCCTTAAGGGCACATTATAACGTCGGCCTGAAGGCATCAGAGAGAATTCAGCCGAAAGAATGTGATCTGGTTGGTTGATAATTTTTTTTGCTTTCTCAGCTACCTGTTTCTCCCAAATTGTGCCCAAGTCCTCTGGACTCCAATAATCTCGGAGCACACTATGCTATTTAGACTGTTAAACGGTTAAACCAGCAAGTAAAAGAAAAGGTTAAAAGGCTTTCAATAAAAGAATGGTAAAAGTTACATATGATCGTATCACAGACATTAAAAGAATTAAGCTTCCGCATTAAATGAATCCTTTGTCGACCCCGTTTGACAATCAGTTCAGTGTTTACATCAAATTTGAGCTTCGAGTCAAACATAGTACCAAGATATTTGTAGGAGTCAACAATTTCAACGTTCTTCTTATGAATGATGCTTGCTTTTGGTGTGTCATTATTCTGTCTAAAATCAATGATTACCTCCTTGGTTTGTGATACATTAAGATCCAAGAAATTATCATCGCACCATTCTACAAAAGCAGGTAAGGCCTGACCATGGTCTGAGTCTTGGCTCTGAAGAAGACTCAGGAGGGCAGTGTCATCAGAGAACTTTACGATATAACTGCCTTCCTCTGATGTTCTGCAGCTGTCTGTGTACATTATAAAGAGTAAATGTGTCAGGAAACAACCCTGGGGTGAGCCCTTACTTGAAAGCCTGTTGCCGGACATGCATCCACTCAACACCTGCTGGATTCTATTCCTACACAGTAAATTCTACAGTGTTAAATATGCCTTGTCAAAGTACATTAACTCTTTCAGAGTTATTACAACAACAGCTAGAGTAACATACCCCCCAGTGTTGGTGAAAGTGTTCAGAGTTACAGGACTGGTGTATTCTGGAAAGTTCTCTGTACTCTGGAAAGCTCCGCCCACCTCCTACTTCTTTCAAACAGACCACGATTTTCACCACGCCATTTTGTGCTCCTCGAAAGATTGTTGTAAGTTTCTCTTAATCACTTATTAAACTAATTCGAGCAGTTCAGCAGAAGCAGCATTTTAGAATAACTTTATACTGTTGTTTAACATACACTCCAGCCTGTTTTGTGTCTTAAAATACCGAATTACACAGGGCTAACGTCGAGTTGAAGGCTAGCTAAAATGTGCGAACTAGCGTTAGCTAACAAGTTATCCGGGGCTAACAGCTAACGCTACGTTTGCGTGCGCGGTCAAACACAACGTTTTGCATAGTGGTGACTGCTAGGGAGTGGAGACGCGTCGTCTATATACAGCAATGGTCTGAAGCTACAGTATGAGTATGGCTTTCAAATAGCGCTACCTAGCAGCTAATATTTACAGATTAATTAACAAGTCAGTACAGAAACGTTAAGTGTGTCTGTTGTGTTAATGGTAGTGATGTTACGTGCTGTGTCGAGGCTTCGGAGCTGTGTGTCGAGTAATCCTGGAAGTTTTCCGCGATGCGCGTATCGAGGCTTGTATCGTTTTAGACCAATTACGTCATTGATGATATCCGAAGCCTCGCTGCCCGGCCATACCGCGTGACTGGTTCAAGAAGTGGTTCAGATCTTGGCACACATAAGATGCATTACTTACAAAACAATTACAGTTTATTATACATGTATGTTATTTACTTCCTAGAAAATAAACATTAAACTATATATTATATAGATATAAATGGATTACATGGTAATACATTTTTTTTCATTGTTTATAGTCATTCCCAACAGCCTTTACTGGCGCAAAATACAGATCAGCTGGTTAAGATCATATCTGCCTGTTTTACACTCTTTGGCCACCAGGTGGTTGCGTGTGCACATGAAGCCTCGAGAAATGAACCGTTTTCCGAACCAATTTGCTGGAAAGCTTCAATGCTTCATGAAGCTTCAAATCGCCATCACTAGTTAATGGTAATAAGTTTAATAATATATACACACAGTATATCATGCTTCACAACTACTAACAGTTATCTGTAGTGATGTTACGTGCTGTGCCGAGGCTTCGGAGCCAGGAAGTTCTCCGCGATGCGCGTATCGAGGCTTGTATCGTTTTAGACCAATGACGTCATTGATGACGTCCGAAGCCTCGCTGCCCGGCCATACCGCGTGACTGGTTCAAGAAGTGGTTCAGATCTTGGCACACATAAGATGCATTACTCACAAAACAATTACAGTTTATTATACATGTATGTTATTTACTTCCTAGAAAATATACATTATACTATATATTATATAGATATAAATGGATTACATGGTAATAGATTTTTTTTCATTGTTTATAGTCATTCCAACAGCCTTTACTGGCGCAAAATACAGATCACATGGTTAAGATCATATCTGCCTGTTTTACACTCTTTGGCCACCAGGTGGTTGCGTGTGCACATGAAGCCTCGAGAAATGAATCCTGGAAGAGACAACACTGTTTTGCAAGACAGGCTTCACTTGATATAACTTTGCAGTTTTGGTGCTTCCGTGTAGTTTGTCTTGGAGTCTGAGTCTGAATAGCATACCCACACGCGAGCGCGCATGGGACACCGACCCGGTATGATTTATACTTGTAAGAAGTTACAAACAGTCCCTTTAAGGTAAAAGTGAAGATGTGGACACACCTGCGTTTAATAGGCAAATAATGATGAATTGTCACAGTATTATCTCCTGATGAGCCCAAATGAGTAATCTGATATAACACATTTTCAGAAAGATAAGAGACTGATAATCGTATTGTCTTCATGTGATCTGTGACTAAGAAGCTAAGTGACTTTATTTTCCCTTTATTCTTTTTAATGTTACATGACATTTTTCTACTTGGTTTTTCAGATGTCCCCGTTATGTGCTGTGGTCCAGTGATGGTAATTATCATTTTAGATAAGTTAATATTAACATTAGTCTTTGTTTACACACATGTCAAAATGGTTTCTGCTTGCACGCCTCAGAGATTGATTTTGATTGTGATTTTTAAAGCCCAAATCGACCAATACGATTTCCCCAACTACTATATGCCAACAGGAGCTGATGCTACTGTCAGAGTAACTTTGTGTTGTACATCACAACACAGATTCAGTTTTGCTTTTACAGATACCATCATGTTGATTAAAACCAAAATCAATAATGGGGGCGGCTGTGGCTCAGAGGGTAGAGCAGGTCGTCCACCAATCGGAAGGTCGGTGGTTCGATCCCCGGCTGCTCCGGGTCACATGTCGATGTGTCCTTGAGCAAGACGCTTAACCCCAAATTGCTCCCGAAGGTATAGCCATCGGTGTGTGAATGAGTATTTAGATTACATCCTGATGGGCAAAGTTGGCACCTTAGCAGCCTCTGCCATCAGTGTATAAATGTGTGTGAATGGGTGAATGCTGACATGTAGTGTAAAGCGCTTTGAGTGGTCGGAAGACTAGAAAAGCGCTATATAAATGCAAGTCCATTTACCATAATGAACAGAAATATGCCAAGATCAGTGAACCGAGCTTGGAGGAATTCTTGAATGCTGGTAAGCCATCAGTCACACCCCATTGTAAAAACAAAAGGAAAGTGTATGTGTCAGGTCATGATTTTTGAGGATGCACGTCATTGTTCTGTTTGTTAAAAATAATTTCAATATCTCACTTTCTGGCAAGCTACCTTTTGGGCATTTCCAGAGGTCACAGCAATCAAGGGCTGACTTGTATTGGTCGGCTTAGTTGAGTTTGTTTCTCACCTAACTGGTATCTAGGGACCACTTTTTAATTTTTTTTTTTTTAAGATGATTAATGAAAGTTGGTATGCCAGACAGTGTGACCAGATTGGTGGCATGGTATCAAATGGTATGACTCCTTGTTTGTGTTTTTTCCCGAAGCTTTCATGAAGTTCTCCATCCCACCCGTCACCGAAGGCATCAGAGTATATGATGAGACAGGAACTGAGGTTGATGCAGACGTCTTTGAAGAAGTAGCACAGCAGCCCAATGCTGGTGTATTTACTATAAGATTTGACAACGGTAAACTTGTTCTATCTTGTTCTAGATGACATTTCTTTCAGCACAGTCCATGGAATGTTGACTAAGACTCAGTTACACTTTTAGGTTGTGAAAAACCGACAAATGGTACGTGTTTAGTTTTCTCTCTTCCCTCTCTCTCCTGAACTACACGTAGGTTCCGAAGGAACAAGTTCGTCCGGCTCTTCCCATGGGACAACTTCGTCCACCAGTCCACTGCTTGATGTCGTCGCCAATTCAGCGCTGGACCTTTCAGGCTGCTGCCCTGATGATACGGTCGTCCTGGAATTTGTATCCTGCGGCTCTGATGATACAGTCATTCTAGATGAGGATTACAGCCCTTCCAGAAAACGGCAGAAGGAAGATCAAGATGCCAAACGTGTAAGTTGATGTGTAAAATGTTTGTTGTGATAGCTTCCTTTGGGGATTGCAGACTTTTGATTTTATTTGCTGTGTATTTACTGTCAGTTCTTCAAGGTTATTTAATTTTGTGTGAATATTGTCTTGTCTTCTACTCTGTCGTTTGACAGTTGGTTGAATCTGCGCTGGCCAAGAAACCTGGTGGAGACTGTATTGTCAAGGAATACAACCGGACGAAAGGTCTGACTGACTCCTCACGGCGACAGATGGTTAAGATCCTTGCAGCAGACATGACTGAAACTCATGGGTAATTCAGATGCCTTCAGCCTGCCATGCTTTTGCTCTGTGTACAATGACGCAGCTAAAAAACAAGAGCTGAGAATTGTTTACCAACCACTCGTTTCATTCATTTTTATTAAATGCCATTCTTTAATTCTCATTGCTCTGAGATTTACTGTAAGCATTGACGTTAATAGACCTGTTTACTTTTCCCTTGTCAGGACGGCACCGACACGGCATGTCAGAGAGATGTATGCTAAAGGCATTGTTGCCATGTTCCCTTACCTGATGGATCCATATTCCAAAAATGGATATGTAAGTATTTTTATGTGTTCTTGTTATTAGACTGTTAAGAGCATTCTTACTATAGGCTGTACAAAAGAAAGAAAGAAGCAAAGGCAAACCAACACAAGTAAATTTGATCACACCAGTGTGCCCAAATTTAATTACGGTTGTACAACTTAAAATTAGATTGCACAGCAGATTAAAACGGTTGCACTTTATAGGCCTGATTCATGATTCATATTACCCACTTCTCCTGTTTTCATAACTAATAGACTCTGTTATATTTTTAAAGGAACATTTCTATGATGGCGAAAGTGGCACTGGTTATTTAGCATGGAGACTCAAAACCATCCAGAGGAGGAGTGCTTCATCAGAGACCAGACGGTCATCACATCAGCTGACTGGTGGAGGGCCGACAGCTAGAAGAGATGCTTTATTTAGTCCTGAGATGACCCTGAGTGAAGAGCAATGCAAGGAGGCCATGTCATTCATGAAATATTCCTCTGATGAGGCCACTATCAAGCAGAAGATGAAGATGACGTTTGAATATCGTCGTAATATGGTTCTCGATGAAGAGAAATCCTCAGACGTCTAGACTGAATTTCCGCGCTTCAAAGATGTCAAAGGCCTGGTAATTGAGTATTTTGCAATGTGCATTAGGCCATACAAATGTAAATTAATGTTATAACAGCAATACTTTTTTCACCTATTGGGAAAGACTCCAGTACCCTACACATTTGGTGCCCTCTCCCCATCCTTTCGTTGTGGTACTGTACCTGATTCTGTCTACAGTCTGGATGCCATTCACTTCCCATTCAACTACAACCAATGTCAAAATCAACCATAGAGATTCTAAACTTCTTATAGTAATGTAAGATATAGATATTAGTGCATGACTCAATCATACAAAGCATTAAAAGGCTAGTGTTTTTGTGATTGAGAATAATCTCCAGGGATTACATAACTGCATACATTTAGGAATTTCTGAAGTTTATTTTAATATCATTTTGCAGCTGAATGGGAAGCGAATTGCATCTGTAATGGTAAATTAAAAACATGACTATTGTGGCAATAGGACGGGGAAAGGTGACTCGATAAGTACTTCATAGAACCCCACATCAAATAATCTGTAAATAACCCAAAAAAGTTTCTTAAAACTCTCTCTTGGTATGTCATTTATCTATTGCAGATTGAGCAAGATTTAATCCTGCAGTTTGGAGAAGATGTAGCTGCCAAGTTTTTGGAGAGGTTGGTCCCTACTCCGTATTAGTCCTAGCCTAAAAACCCAGTTTGTGGAATGGAATATTGGATTAATCAAGTATTTCTCTATCTAGGTGGCCTACTACATTTAAACAAAAGGTCATCCAGCAGAGCAAGGCTCAACCTACCACAAGTGACCTTGAAGAACTGATTTATTGTGCAGAAGCTCCATCAAGTGAAAATGAAATGGATGATGCCACTGTTGACTCTGGTAGTTTGATTTACTTCATCTAGGGCTTTGACTTTTTCCATTTCAATTCCCTAGCTTTTTCTTGGTTCAGCTGCAGCTTTAAAATAACAGTGTTTTTAAATTGTAAGTTTATAGAACCATTATATTACATTTAGCTCTTTTGTTTCTGTGTACAGGATGGGACAGTGATCTTTCTTCCATTATCCTCCTCCTCTACCTGATTCCTCCTTCAGCCCAAGGCCTGAAAAGACCAGGCAAGGTGTCCGCAACCCAGGCTGAGAAGCATCTTGTTGTGTTCAAGAAGGTTTGTATTGTAGGTTATAGGGTTGTCAAGTGTTTTTTTTTTCTATTTTAAACAAATAGAGTGGGTGTAATGTTGGAAGGAAACACGCTGTTTTTCCCTCATCTGTAATGTCTCCCATGTATGAAATTGGTTGTTGTGTGAAAAATATTTTACCAAAAAATTGGTTAAACTGATGGATACAGTTACATACTACATAAATTATCTCTTATATGAGACACCTTAGACATTTTGAAAAACCTTTTTTATATACCCTCAGTACTAATTTAAGATCTTGAACCAGAGAGATTTAAACAATTTCTTTGATTGTCAATGTTTAACTCTTGCTCATTCTTTTATCCTGAGAGTGGCACAAGCATCCAGGAACATGTTTATGCCATCAACAGCACCACTCAACCCTATCTACTTGCCGTTGGGATGAAGAGGAGCACCATCCATGAGTTCTTCATCGTTTTGGACAAGCAGGTCATACCATGCAAGTCAACCAGTTCTCTTGGAGCGTTCGATGAACTTTTTAAGGTACACTTTGTATTTGGTACCATGTACAATAAGATGCTCCACAACATGTACACCTTCGTACAGACCACTGTGTACAACATAGACATCGGCAAAGTCCATGAGAGTCCACGTGTTGCAGAAGTTAGAGCTAGACTACTACAGTAGTTAATGCATACATTGACTCCCTGATATTGTGAGTGAGTTTCTCATTTCACCCAGTCTTATTTGATACAATTGGAGTGATTTGTTTGTTTGCCGGACTCATTTTGTGAGTACCAACATGCTTGTGAGGCATATGCGATTGATTCATGGTTTCTGTCCTGGTAAATCACTTCGCCTGAAATGTGCTCAGGCAGGATGTTGCCATGTTTTTGGTACCTTTTCGGGCTTCAGGAAACATTTAAACACAAAACATGGCAAGGAAGTTGAGCATGAAGTTGAAACTGATGATATTGTAGACAGTGATGTTGTTGCAGATAATGCTCAGTCACAAGATTTTGAGGAAGCAGCTAGTAGCTCTCAAGTCCTGCCAGTATCCAACGTGAATATTCGTGACATGTGTGCATCTGCTATTGAACACCTTCAGGTTGCTGGTGTAGGCCAGTGTACTTTAAATAGTTTTGTATCAAACATCGAAGAAGTAGTACTGGAAGTACAGAGTCAAGCTAAAGATGCCGCTTTGAAATGCCTTTCATCTCAGGATACTAGTACAAAAGCAAAAATTGAACAGAGTTTTGAACAACTTGAAAACCCTTTTACTTCACTGAATTCTGAATCAAAACAAAACTCGTATTTTGAACAGAAATGGAAAACTGTTGAACCTATTGAAAAAGTACTTGGTGTCAGATTTGAAAACAGAAGAAACAGATGTACTGGAACTTACGATCAGGTAGTTGTAACTGACAAATTTGCCTATGTTCCAATTCTTGAAACATTGCAGTCTGTTCTCAGAAATCCAAACCTCAGTGATATGTTTACGTCTAGCCACACTTCCAAGGACGGTGTATATTTCGATTTAAAAGATGGGTTGTATATGAAGAGACATCCTCTTTTTTCGAATGAAAATTTTACATTGCAAATTCAATTATTTTATGATGACTTTGAGAAAGCTAACCCATTGGGATCCAAAAAAGGTATACATAAATTGGGGGCTATATATTTTACATTGAGAAATTTTCCACCAAAGTTTAATTCGTCTTTAGTCAATATACATCTGTGTGCACTTTTTCATGCCCAGGACATTAAAACCTATGGGTTTGACACCATACTTCAGCCAATCGTCAGTGACCTGAAAGTGCTTGAAACTGATGGGATTAAAATTCCCACGTTCAAAAGTCCTGTTCATGGTAGCATTGTGCAAGTCACCGGGGATAATCTTGGTATACATAGACTGTTTGGGTTTGTAGAATCGTTCAGTGCTCGGAATTGCTGTCGTTTTTGTGTCATAGAGAAAGGGGATTTTCAAACTGTGTTTTGTGAAGATGAAGAAAGTGTGATATTACGAACAAAAAACATGTATGCAGAACATTGCCATACTATACAAAAAAATCCACAACTACCTCATGTTTATGGTGTCAAGCGTTCGTGTTCATTGAACTCTGCAATATTTCAACACAGCTGATAATTATTCTGTTGATATCATTTACAATATTTTAGAAGGAGTAGCACAATTTGAGGTAAAACTTGTATTGCAGTATGTGCAGGAGAACTTCTTAACTGCTAAAGAACTGGCTAGTAGAATAGAGTCATATAACTATGGCTACACTTAGAGGAGAAATCGTCCCCCTGCAGTTAAGTTATTTGATGGAAGAAACGATTTGGGCCTCAACGCCATACAGTCCTGGTGTTTGTTGCGTAACATTCCATTGATATTTGGTGATCTAGTGCAAAGAGACGATGAGTACTGGCATCTTTAATGTTGCTTCTGCAGATAGCGAATATTGTTTTTTCTCCAGTCCTAACAGATGGTTTGACCATCTTTCTGAAACACATTATTGTTGAGCATCATCAGCTTTTTAAGCGTCTGTTTCCTGCTAAAAACCTCTTGCCTAAGCATCATTTCATGACACATTATCCTCGATGTATACGGAATATTGGACGAAGTCTGCACACGTGGTGTATGCGTTACAAGGCAAAGCATAACTTTTTCAAGACCCAACTTAAGAGTTTCAAAAATATCACAAAGACATTGGCCAAAAAGCACCAAAGACACATGGCCTTGAATTGGGAATCTTTCAGCTAGTGCAGATTAACTATTGGTCCAGGAAAGATAGTGCAGTTTAGAGAATTGAAAGAAGGTCCTGAGATTGCTGCGAAACTAAATGCTGCAATATCTACTAATGTTCTGTCAGTGAAGTGGGTAAAGCACTATGGCACTGAATATCGGCCTGGCTTATTAGTATGTGTTGAGGTAGCTGATGAGATGCCAGTATTTTGTAAAATCAGGACTCTTATTGTGAAAGATGAACAAGTAATACTTATTGGCTCCTCTGTAGAAACCATTTGTTTTGATGAAAATTACCATGCATTTAAAATTGTGTTTAAGCCATTCTAGACACTAAAGGTGTTTGATGTTCAAGAGTTGCTCTACTTCATACCAGTGGATGTTCAAATGGCATATCGAACAACAGATTCCTCCCTTTTTATAGTTCCATATCGCCATCTAATGCAGCCATGACCAGTATTTTTAGTGCTAATTCAATGTTGACGATTTTTCATATGGACCTTTATGGGTCATTTAAGTGGAGTTTTAGGCAAAATTTAAGATGTTGACGTTTGCAATGTGTCCTCTGGGGGGTAATTTAGGTAGCAGGATGTGATGGAGCTAAGGAATTTGGGTGTTTGTATGAAATTTAATTTCTGAAACCCAACTTGAATATTTGATAACAAAAGTAATTTACTGATCATCACCATTTAGCAAAATCAATAGTTGTTGGTTGTCTGACTGAGGTAATCCTGCTTCCATATATATCCTCCTAATGGAATTTCCCGTTGTCATTTGTATTTCCCTAAGGGTGATTTGTTGTATTTAAGTGATGGTTAAAAAGGAGTTATTGTTATTCAACTTATAGAAAACGTTGTATCATCTGCCACCATACTGATAGATTCCAACCAAGATCTTTACAATTGAGCTACTAGGGTTGTCATTTTTCTTAAAGGAGAGATTTGCCAATTTTCAACCTCAAATCTCAGTCTATCCGCATATAGTGTGAAAAATGCCCGCATTTGTTGGAGATGTTCTCTGGGTCACAGCAACATCATTTGGCGTTTTTCACACTATATGCGGATAGATTGAGATAAGGTCGAAAATCAGCAAATCTCTCCTTTTAAAAATTTAATTTGAACACCTGCTGGAATAGAAAACCCACTAATCTGTGGGAAGTTGAAAGTCCAATAGTAAATCTAACTGCACACCAATTTGGAATTGAGACATATTGTTACAGACAGAATATTTTAAAGCCATCTTACCATGTTTGAACAGTATTTTAAATGAAAAATGACAATCCTATGAATTTATTTTTTGGCCGTTGAGTTGGCAGCAGCAGTATAATGTATGGACATATAGTCAAATCTTCTAAAGCCCAATTTGTCTCACCACTGGAAAAAAAAATTCAGAACTTGGCCAATTGCTTAAGTCAACACAAACACACATGAAGGCAGGTGCACTCTCACATCACAACTCATTCAGTGGCAAATTCGATAATATTTTGGTATGAATCGGTTGGTAGATTCCAGATGATGGCGAAGTTTGTTCTAGGTTGAAAATTGGTGGAATTATCCTCTGATATGTGTATCCTCTGAAATGCACTTTAAACACAAATGTTTAATTGTTAAAGGGACTATATGTAAGAATCAGAAATTGCTTGTTCACTGCGACACCTGTGGCCGCAATGTCAACGAAAGTCGGCGTCCTGTTGCTCGCGCTCGCGCTTGTGCTTGCTCTACGTAGACATGAACGAGCACCGGTCTAAACAGTGGGGCGACAAGCGTCAGCTAACACACAATATCACTCTATATTTCACCTGCTTGGCAGTAATGTTAGCTGACCGGAGGAGGGTCTCTCCATGAATCAATGCTGATCCTAGTGTTGGCTTTTCCTGCTTCAGCCTGCCGACCGCGGAGGGAACGGGGGGGGAGACACCGACACCCGGTCGGGACAATAACGTAACTCGCTGCGGAGCCCCATCACTTCACAAGACACGGGAAACCTCTGTTGGTCTGGAGGAGCTGCAGCATTTATTTCTGCACAAACGTCCACTGCACATTCACTAGATATTCTCAGAGCTAAACTAACTCTTCTGCAGTGTGTAGTGTGCGCGCGTGCACGTAGAGTTGGAGCGAGCCAAGCGGGTGAGAACGAGCGCGGTGTGCAAGCTGGCAGGAGCAGCAGGAGCAGGCTGGAGCCTTGTGTTGGAGTCTGCGCGCTCGCGTACCCACACGCGAGCGCGCATTGGACACCGACCCGGTATGATTTATGCGTGTGATAAGTTACATATAGTCCCTTTAAAGGGACTATATGTAAGTCCCTTTAAAGGGACTTATATAGTCCCTTTAAAGGGACTATATGTAATCGCATAAATCATACGCGCATAAATCATACCGGGTCGGTGTCCAATGCGCGCTCGCGTGTGGGTACGCGAGCGCGCAGCAGCGCTGCTCCTGCTGTCTGCTCCAGCCTGCTTGCACACCACGCTCGTTCTCACCCGCTCTGCTCGCTCCAACTCCACGTGCACACGCGCACACTACACTCTGCAGAAGAGTTAGTTTAGCTCTGAGAATATCTAGTGAATGTGCAGTGGACGTTTGTGCAGAAATAAATGCTGCAGCTCCTCCAGACCAACAGAGGTTTCCCGTGTCTTATGAAGTGACGGGGCTCCGCAGAGAGTTACGTAATGGTCCCGACTGGGTGTCGGTGACTCTCTCCCCCCCCTTTTCCTCCGCGGTCGGCAGGCTGAAGCAGGAAAAGCCAACACTAGGATCAGCATTGATTCATGTAGAGACCTTCTTCTGGTCAGCTAACATTACTGCCAAGCAGGTGAAATATACAGTGATATTGTGTGTTAGCTGACGTGTGTCGCCCCACTGTTTAGACCGTTGCTCGTTCATGTCTATGTAGAGCGAGCGCGAGCGCGAGCAACAGGACGCCGACTTTCGTTGACATTGCGGCCACAGGTGTCGCTGTGAACAAGCAATTTCTGAATCTTACATATAGTCCCTTTAAGAGAAATATTTAAGATTTTACAATTTGAAATATACCATGTCTTTTAAGAACAGTGTTTTTTTTTCATCTTTTAAACTGAAAGTGAAGTTTAATTGTTATGTAGCACGTGATGGTGTGAGCATGTAATGGTGTGAGCATGTCTCAAAACTTGTTTTCGAACTTCATTTGACCTGTGGGTTAATGTTTTTACTTTTAATAAATTTGTATTAAGACATGGATATAATGGTGTTTGTTGTTTTCCCCCCTGCAAACATTTTTAGTTTTCCTTGTTTTAAGTGTCAGGTGGACATGGTAAAGTAGAAATTGCAAAACACTCAAAAGTAATTCTGTTGAAGAATACATTTTATTAAAAAGGAGTCCATTGATCATAAACAAGGTGTTTGGTAAGAATAACACTTAAAGGGAGTAAATACACGAGTAAATATGTTTTAACACTGGCAGGAGTCATTCAAAAATCGACACTGTGTTGGGTAAGAATAACACTTACAGGGAGTAAATACACGAGTAAATATGTTTTAACACTGGCAGGAGTCATTCAAAAATCAACACTGTTGGGAGTAACACTTAGTGTTAAGTAGGTTTAACACTCATGAAGAGTAAATTAATAAGAGTTAATTCTGATTAAAGCTGCAGTATGCGATATTGGCGCAAATATGATTTAAAAAAGTTATTTTTAGAAAACGGCCGCTATATCGTGACAGTAGTACATGAAACAGGTAACCTGAAAAAAATCATGTTCCTCTGTGTCCTACTGTGTCCTCCGGTGCTCCTAACGGCATCTGAAGGATTTCACTTACCGGAGGAAAACAAGGTCCGCTGTCCAGCCGCAGTCTATGAGAGCCGGCTGTCAATCACTCGCGAACTTCGACCAAACGGTCAAACTAGGCAGCGCTGATCAGATATGAATCAATATTCTGTTACTGTAATGACTATTTCTCTCCTCAAATGTTCTCAGAATCTTGTAGCTACTGTTTAGCTGTAAAATGAGAAAGTTTGTGACGCGGCCGCCATTGTAAAATCTGTTGAAGGAAGCCAAGTTCTGGTCACATGACCAGAGCACAGCCAATAGAAACGCTCTCTCTCTCTGAAATGACCTGTGATTGGTCAAAATCTGCCGTCACAGGCTAGATTTTTCTAAAGCCTGAAAACAGAGACATGAGGAGCAGAAGTCTAGTTTTCTCTCAGACCACCTGAATTACAATATGCTGAAAGGTTATTATGGAATTTTTGCCAAATTATGCCAAAAAATTGTTGCATACTGCCACTTTAACACTTAAAAATTCCTAGTGTAAACTGTAAATAACACTGAGTGTTATTTTCGTCATAGTGTAAAACTTGAGTAACACTTCTCAGTGTAGTGTAAAATATTAACTCTTACTAGAGTTGAATTGACTGAAAATTCAACACTATGGTCAGTGTAACTTTAACACTGTAGATAGGGACCATATGTTCACTGACTTAATGTTAAAATTGACTCTTTAGGTGTTAGAATAACACTGCCGAATTTACTGTGTAAGAAAGTCTAAAAGCAACACTAAAAACTGATCAGGTAATTTAAAATAGGAAGCAAGGCGGTGAATTAAAATGTGAGGCTGCATCTTATTAAAAGCAGAAGAGAAATCAGCAAATAAAATCCTTGCATGGGACTTTGGTTTCTCCAGGTGTTTATACACTCTATCCAGAATTTTAAAAATTGCGTCGTCAACACCCTTGCCAGTTTGGTAAGCAAATTGTAAGGGGTCTAATTTTCCATCTATTAGGGAGAAAACCATATCTTTAATGCACTTTTCAAAAATCTTCATAACAAGGGATTTAAGTGCAACTGGTGTGAATTCACTTAGTTCCTTGGCATTTTTAGATTTAGGAATAGGTATGATGGTGGACGTTTTCCAGATTGTTGGTATCTGGCCGCATTTGGCACACATCTGGAAGAGTTTAGCAAAAACCTCACTGAGCTGTTCGGCACAGTAACGCAGTGTGCGTCCACAGATGGCATCAGGACCTGTAGATTTCCTTATGTTGACCTTCTTTAGTAAACTTGTGACACATTCCTGTGATATCACAACGTCATTTTGAGGTACAAGTGAACATTTAAGCAAAGAAACATTCAATCAACAATCTGGCAAATCCGAATCATTCATCCCATTTACCCTAATGGGCTGTTTCTCCTCATTAGCATAATGATTAATGGATGCCATCGTCCACCATGCCAGGCTGCTTGAAGATTGCCACTGCTGTACTGCAGTAATAGAGCATGGGAATGACCATCACGTATATCGTCATGTTCTACGCTCTTACACACTTTCACAATTAATTAATTAATTAATTAATTAATTAATTAATTAATTAATTAATTAAAGACCACAGTAAAATTAATTAATGACACAGTAATGAGCTGCACCTCAAATTATTTCTTCAGGTTCACAGCTTTCAGATGATGTACACCACTTCTATGTGACATCTACTGTTGGCTTTTTATCTAACGCTGAACATCCCGTCCCCCACCCCCACCCCTCTAAAAAAAAAGGGGGGCGGAATGGAAAGGGGCTAAGTAAAAGTACAAATGTTTTGGCATCAAAATATACTTAAAAGTTCTCATAATACAGAACATTTCAAAATAATATATATTATATTATTGAATTATAATTATTGATGCATTAATATTAATGTTGCAGCTGGTAACAGTGGATTTAATTTAATTGATATACTACTGGGATTAAAATAATACATCATAATTTATTATATGATTTATATTTTCTATTAATAATCTTAAAAGTAACTAAAGCTGTCGTATAAATGTGGTGGCGTAAAGTATAATATTTGCCTCTGAATTGTAGTGAATTAGAACTAGAAAGTAGCATAAAATAGAAAAAATCAAAATAAAGTACCTAAAAAATAAATATACTTAGCTAGTTCCTTTCCACCACTGTTGTTTATCTAGAACAGATAACAATCTTGTTGAAAATTAAATACGGTGTTAAAATATATTAAGACACAGGATGCTTTGAGTTGAGCATTATTGTGATTTAATTCACTATGTCTTATATCACAAAGAAAGTCTTTAAAAATGCAGACTAGAATTTCTGTATATAAACTGTACACAAAAAGCAAGGCACTATACATTCAGAGCTGCTGTTTCTCTTTCTCGTACAAGTCAAACCTTTAAAATTACAACTCTTACATCTCAGTAAGTCCAGAGTCACTTCAGCAGTTTAACAGAATCGAGCGACACGAGTTCCCTTCGTGGCCTGACAGCATCCAGACACTGTAGACAAAAAAACATTCCTCACAACATCTGACGTGACAGGATTTGTTTTTACATAGATACACACACATTTACACAAATAAACGTTACACACAAACATTATATACAATCGCACACACACATACATACATACATACACAACCATAGCATGGCACTCTGACACCGAGCGTCCTAGCGTGCACATTTTCATTCTTAAGTCCACAAGTGGTGACGTTAGTGTTTGGAGGAGACTCCAACTACACACAAACACCATGTATGAACCAAAGCAAGGTGTTTTTACCTGCTCTTAAATGACAAAGTTGAAAGGTGAAACATGACTATAAGCAAGACGAGTGCATCTCCAGTCTCATCCTTCATGTACGTTTTCTTCAGATTCAGATACTTTCTATCCCAATGTCCTCGCGTGCTGCCACCAAAACTGATTTATGTGACATTTCCTGTTTCTCCATCTCAACTCAACTTTTTTATCTGCTTCCATCTTTGATTTAAAAACTTCCTTAAAACAGTCCTTTGGCCTTCTTTAAGTTCACTTGCTTCCACCCTGGTAAACCTTCATATTCCTCTCTCTTCATTTCCAAAGCTTTCTGAAAGTGGAAAGAGAGACGTGTGCGGTTAATTAATCAGGAAGATAATAATAATAATAATAATTTTATTTATATAGCACCTTTTGAAACAAGGTTACAAAGTGCTTACCAGTAAAAGCATGATAAAAGAAATAACACCCAGAACTTGAATCTAAACAGAATATATCATATAAATACAAAATAAATATGAAATAAAATCACATATATAGTTACAACAATGCACCATCGGTTAAGAAAAAGCCATAATATAAAAGTGAGTCTTAAGAAGAGATTTAAAGGAAGATACTGAGTTTGCCTGCCTGAGATCCTCAGGTAGGGAGTTCCACAGCTGAGGAACTCAGACCGGACAGCAAAAGTCCGGTCACCTTTGTTGACAAGTCTAGATTTTTGAACTGTTAGTACGGCCCTGCCAGAGGAACTCAAGCATCGATCAGGCTCATAGGGAGTCAGCAAATCACCGATATAGGCAGGAGCCAGACCATTCAAGGCTTTAAAAACAAGCAGTAAAATCTTAAAATCAATTCTAAAACTCACAGGTAACCAGTGAAGGGCAGCAAGGATTGGTGTGATGTGGTCGCTTCTCTTAGTACGAGTTAAAAGCCTGGCAGCAGCGTTTAGTATTAACTGTAGTCTGTGGATGTTCCGCTTGCTGATACCAGAATAAAGTGCATTACAATAATCGAGTCTGGAGGAGATAAAAGCATGGATGACCTTTTCTAAGTCAGCAGGGGAAAGGAATGACCTGATCTTAGTAAGCTGTCTCAGTTGGGCAAAACAGGACTGCACCACTTTAGTCACCTGAGCATCAAATGACAGTTCAGAGTCAAAAATAACACCTAGGTTCCGGGCCTCTTTCTGAACATTATTCGACAAGGCACCCAGACTAGAGGAGAGATTCTCAATACTGTTAGTGCTGGGGCTACAGGGGGAGATTATAAGTATTTCAGATTTGGAGTCATTCAGCTGCAGGACATTTTTTGAGATCCAATTTTTTATATCAGTGAGGCAGGACAACAAACAGGACACATCGGTGGTACCAGGCTTTAACGTTACATACAGCTGCGTGTCATCGGCATAGCAATGGAAATCAATATTGTGTCTACGCATGATTTGCCCCAGGGGTAGCATGTAGACAGTGAATATAAGGGGACCCAATATAGAGCCCTGGGGGACCCAACAAAATAAAGGAGCGTGAGAGGAGGAGGCATCTCCAAGCGTTACAGAGAAGGACCTGCCAGACAAATAAGAGATCAACCAATCCAGTGCCACATCACTGATGCCAACATGATTTTTCAGACGGCCGATCAGGATATCATGGTCTACAGTGTCGAAGGCTGAGCTGAGGTCAAGGAGAATTAAAATGGAATACATGCCTGTGTCGGCCGCAAGTAGTAGGTCATTGGTGACCTTGACCAGAGCAGTCTCAGTGCTGTGTACGGAGCGAAAACCAGATTGAAATTTCTCAAAGATTTATGTTTTGTTCATAAAAGAAACCAGTTGAGTAAAAACTATTTTTTCTAAAATCTTTGATAAAAATGGCAGCTTGGAGATGGGTCTAAAATTACTTAAAACAGAGGGATCCAGAGAGGGCTTCTTTAAAAGGGGGTAAACAGTGGCATGTTTAAAATTGGAGGGAAAAATACCAGAAGACAGAGAGCAGTTAATAATGGCTAAAATATCCAGACCAACCGTCTGAAATACATCTTTTAAAAACCAGGTGGGAATGCAATCTGAAGGGCAGGTGGAAGATTTTGAAAGTGCAACAGTGCATTCCTGAGTAGACAGAGAGATTTCCCTGAAATGGGTTAATTTTGAAGATGTGGGCGCGTCTGCATCAGGCTCTCTGACATCTGTGTTAAAATGCTGCCTTATCTAGTAAATACAATATATATATATATATAATATATATTATATATAATTATTATATTATTATTATTATTATTATATATAATAATGACACTGAGAATTCAACTTGAATTTCAAAGGGAAGTATTGATGTTTTTCCTGTAACTGATAATAGCTGTGGAGCCGTCAACCATTGATCAGTGTAACTACTAAAGAAAAACACAACAAATACACTTTCATGATCTGTAGGAATGTGTTTTTTTCACTTGAAAGAAGCTGTAATTCTTTCAAATTGCAGTAAATCTTGTTTACTTCTTTCAAAGTGAGGATTTTTTTGATAAACAGCCTTTAAAACATTTCTGACTATTTCTAGACGTCAAAAACTAGGACTATGAAAGTACCAAGAAATATTAGCAGATGAAGGTCTGAGGGCTGAAACATATTAAATACAGGGTTCGTACAGATTTTCAAAATAAAATTCAAGCACTTTTCAAGGTACCTAAACAAAAAAATTCCAGACTCTCTTAGCATTTATCACCACATCTAAATTCCTACTATAAATGCAATTGCGAAAAATAAAGTTCACAGAATTCCTTTATACCCACAGCAATCAATGTATATCAACACTTTTTTTAAAGATTATTTTTTGGGCTTTTTGCCTTTATTTGATAGTGATAGTCATGAAAGGAAGGGAGAGAGAGATAGAGGACAACATGCAGCAAAAGGCCACGGGTCAGATTCAAACCCCAGGCTGCTGCAGTAAGGACTCCGCTTTGGTAGGTGGGGGACCCACTGTACCAGGTGAGCTACCAGGGCACCCTGTATATTGATACTTTGTTTATTATTAACTTTGATTGTATGTATTGATCAGGATTATTTAATGCTCATTTAGCTCCGGTCCGTTCCGTGTCTGGTGTGAGACGCCAGAGGACAACAAACAAATATGACGACAGGATCGTTTCATTCCAAATATTAAAAGATTTTTGGTTTTCATGAGCGATTGTGTAGATCACTGGTTCCCAACCTGGGGTTCCTGACCCCATTAGGGGTCGCCAGAGCTTCAAAGGAGGGTCATCTTGGATTTTAAGGGGTGCAAGACAACTTTAAAAAAAATATTGGCCTATATCTCAGCATTTAATTCATTTCTGTGAAGAAAACTAAATAAAATTGTTATTTTTATTTAAGATATACACCGATCAGCCATTACATTATGACAGCATGGGCACCCTGACCGGTCTGTGCCTAGGCAGCCCCATACGCAACAAACTGCGATGCACTGTGTGTTCTGACACCTTTCTATCGGAACCAGCATTAACTTTATCATCAATTTGAGCTACAGTAGCTCTTCCATTGGATCGGACAACACGGGGCAGCCTTCGCTCCCCACGTGCATCAATGAGCCTTGGGTCTGACCCTGTTGCCGGTTCACCGGTTTTCCTTCCTTGGACCACTTTTGGTAGGTCCTGACCACTGCAGACCGGAAAAATCCCACCAGAGCTGCAGTTTTGGAGATGCTCTGACCCAGTCGTCTAGCCATCACAATTTGGCCCTTGTCAAAGTCGCTCACATACTTACGCTTTCCCATTTTTTCCTGCTTCCAACACAATGTTCAAAGTTCAAAATGTTCACTTGCTGTGTAATATATCCCACCCACTGCCAGCTGCCATTGTAACGAGATAATCAATGTTATTCACTTCACCTTGGAGTGAATGAGTGAGGTCTTAATGTTATGGCTGATCGGTGTAAACGGGAAAAGGGCACGGTGAAGACCTGAACACAAATTATATTCACAGAGCCATCCCTCTCTGTTAAACAGCCTCATCCTGCATTAGAAAAGTACGTAATTAAAACAACCAAAAATCTAATAGAACTATGGCCAAGCGTCAGAGAGAAGAAAACACTGAATTTGTCAAAAAAGAAGCCTATTAAGTATTCATTATTGTTTAAAAAAACAACCACAACATACTACAGACAGAATTATATTAAAAGTTACTAAAAATAACAGAAAACTCATCTCTGATGCAATATTCATCCAACTGTTATTGTTATGCATTTGAATATAATATGAAATATCCATAAAATATGTCACTTAGTCAGGGTATGTCAGTTTACTCAATGATAGAAAAGGGGTCCCTTAAAGGCAGGGTTGACGATGTTATCCAGTATACACTATTTGTTATATTGGTTGAAATGGTCTTTACACCCCGACAGCAATCCATTTCTTATGAGCTCTGAAAAAGGACCGGAAAAGAGCCGTCATCTATAGTTGCTGTAATCCTGTAAAAACGTCTACCAATCACTGCCGTGTGGTCCGCTTGAAAAGAACCAATCAGATGCCTCCCTGCTCGTTCTCTACCCTTGGCGTGCACCAGCCTGAACTCAAAGCGCGTCGCCACCGCACGTTTACTGGAGAATGGAAGAGAAAACTCAGCCAAAGGCAGCACTGCCGCGGTTACTTGTCATGAGGTAGCGTTGTTGAGTTGAGGTCCTCTCTCCGCTCTGTGTCTGTGAAGTAGTTACGATGCGGCGGTGCTCGTGCATGTGTGTGGGGGGCGTTGCCTTGGAAGGAGCCTCGAGGGGAGCGGTGGGTTTAGACGGAGCTCCTGAGGCAATGCTACATTCAAATTATGCTAGCTTTCCAACATCGTCGACCCTATCTTTAAAGAAAAAGGTTGGGAACCTCTGATGAAGATGAAACACCAGATTATGTTGAAAATTTAGTAGTATATTCAAATTCAAGCATATTATTAACCATGAAACATAATGGTTGAACGAACCCTGTAAATAAAATGAAAGTGATTTCTTGGTTCTCTCAAGTTAAAATTAAGCTTCATATTATTCATATTAAAGTGCATCATGAGGGTTTCTATGAGGAAATAAAGCACATTTGGACTTATCTGGTACATGTTTTTTTTTAATTCACAGTTTCTGTAATAATATACTTGCTGTTTGGTCAATACTGGGCTATATGACAGCCAACACACTGGTGTCATGTTAATGCGTCTAGTGCTCTGTGGGTTGTTACAAGGACAGTTTAGTTGTTTCAGTGTTTTTCATGCCTCCATTTTGTGCTCCACAGACAGACAGTGAGTCAGACTGCAGTGAGTCAGACTGCAGTGTAGCTGACGGTGAATCATAAGTGCATCTATTTGAACTAAGAGGAAACAGTCTCAGGTGGAAGGTGTGTGTGAAGAGAACAGTAGCAGCAGCAGAGAAGTGTACAGCAGTGTGGCGTAGTCGAGTACAGATACCTTTTAAAGAGACGAAAAAAGGAACAAGGCTGCACAATTAAATGTCTAAATTATCACCATAATTTTAATTTGACAAAAGTGTTTGAACACCTCATTTACAACCTCAGTTGTTCATATTAAGGAAGTTTGTTAAAAACTGCAGAATCCAAGTTTATCATCAAGGGTTATATGGAAGCTAGAAATAAAGAAACAGATAAAAAATAAGAAATTTAAAAAATAAAACTTCTCCTTCTCCTCAGTCAGAGCCACCCACTACTGGAACAGTCGTCCCATTGAATTAAGAGAGAGCATTAATTACCTAATCTTTAAACATAAACACAAGACATGGCTTAAAGTAAACCAACCATTTTAACGCCACTAGTTTCTTTAAAGCATTAATGCAACTTGTGATTTTAGGTTGTGGCCGGCTCAGTTTTAAAGCTAGAGAGAATAATGATACTGGTATTATATGAAACTAGAAAACCTAAGGAATCCACTGGTACCAACCATGTCATACTAGCTTGTCGCGAAGGAGGCTAAATAATGCTCCAAAATTACGCTAAATTTTGGCGAGGAAAAACTGGCATGGCCATTTTCAAATGGGTCCCTTGACCTCTGACCTCAAGATATGTGAATGAAAATGGGTTCTATGGGTACCCGAGAGTCTCCCCTTTACAGACATGCCCACTTTATGATAATCATATGCAGTTTGGGGCAAGTCATAGTCAAGTCAGCACACTGATACACTGACAGCTGTTGTTGCCTGTTGGGCTTGAGTTTGCCATGTTATGATTTGAGCATATTTTTTATGCTAAATGCAGTACCTGTGAGGGTTTCTGGACAATATTTGTCATTATTTTGTGTTGTTAATTGATTTCCAATAATAAATATATACATACATTTGCGTAAAGCAATCATATTTGCTAACTCCCATGATCATAAGAGTATTAAATACTTGACAATCTCCCTTTATGGTACATTTTTAACATATAAAAAATGTGCGATTAATCTTGATGGACTATGGACAATCATGCAATTAAATATTTTAATCGATTGACAACCCTAGTATTTCTGTATTTTATTGTATTGTGTTGTACTGTACTGTGTTATACTGTAGAGCTTGCTGAAGCATTGTATTGATATTATTAGGCCACTTATTTGTAATAACCTGATGAAAACTAGCTCTCTAGCTAACTGTGGCACATTTACATTGAGGTGGTAACTGAAATGTTGATTAATATGCACAGTCCCTGGTAAATACATAAAATAAATTAATTTGAAAAATAAATAAAAAATTATGAGATAAACACAAGTTTTTGACTTACTATGGCTGCAACTATCTATCAACTAATCACTTAAGCATTTTGTCTATTAAAGTGTAATTTCCCAGAGCCCAAAGTAACGTCTTCAAGAGGCTGTGTTGTTTGACTGACCAACAGTACAAACCCCCAAAAATATGTAATTAAAAATGATACAAAACAGAAAAGCAGCAAATCCTCACATTGGAGACGCTGGAACAATATTTGCTGTTATTGCTTAATTAATAGAAATTATTCAATTATCAAAACAGATGCTGATTACTTTTCTGTCGAATGACTAATAGATTCAAATATTATTAGACTGTGAAAAAATGCACTCGCTAATTCAAAAATATGGCTGTTATAAGTATGATTTACTACATAATATAGACATTAATCCAATTATATAAATACATACTTGTAATTTTGACACACTGTGAGAGTTTCTATCATTTTTAATATTAAATCTCTTTTTTTCGGAGCAGGAATGGGATCTAAGATCATGTATCATTTTGCTCTGACTCGAAATCCTTTGTGACTGCAGCTGATATGAAGGACTCGACAAACTATAATGTCTAATACAGAAATCAGGATGATTTTTTCAGACGTAATCGTCCATCCAAGCGCAAAACTTTCCTCCTCAACCAGCACCACACTCGGGAGTCAAACAGGAGTGAGACAGAGTTTTCAAACCACATGAAAAAAGAAAAGAGAAACACAGTGCTGACGTGCTGGAAAGAAGAAGAGGTCGCCTGAATGCTGATGAATCACATGAGTGGCTTGACTTACCTGAATCCACCTACAACTTGGTCTGTAAAGTGAGAGTTAGATGGAGTTAGGGTGGATGGTATGAATGAGGAGCTGTAGATTTAGAGGAAAACGCCACCTTTAAATAGTCTTAACAGTTTTATACATAAGCTATGATCAATTTCATTACATTAAGTCACATTGAGAAGAAGTTCTGTTGTCATTTACTGCTTTTAATGTATCCGTCTGCATCGATATCTGCCTCATTGATGATAGATTTCCCTATTTTTCATGCTCTAACACTGAGGGGAGAATTCACAAAAGGAGAAAAAAGAAAATGTTTAATTGTCAAAGCACCCGCAAAAGGTGAAATGCACCTCTAAGTGCGCTGCCAACCAAATAGTGTCTCGGTGCTCCTGTACTATTTGCACTGAGGTAATACTGTGAGGGACACTTGCCACTCACCAGGCTGGTTGGGTTAATTATCTCTGAGGAGGGGTAGCTGTGGGAGCCTGATTGTCTCTGATGAGGATCAGGTGTGTGGGGCCTATATCAACCCCTGGTTTCCAGTGTTCAGATGCTGGCTCATTGTGACAGCTTCATTCTGTTGCTTGTCCTGGCTGTGAATTGGCAGAAGTGATCACGTGGTTCAGATAGGTTCTATCTGCATGATTTGCTCACCGTTTTCTGTTTGCTCTTGGAGCTTAGTCTGTTAGAGTGGGGTAGGTCTGTGTGGCCTGGCTTCTCAGTTTTCACCTGGCGTTGCTGCCACTTTTTCTTTAGTCGACCTCGCTCTGTTTCCCAGAGAGTTTATCCTCTAGTCAGCTGCTTGGCAGTGGTGTTTTAGTTTACGGAGACCACTAATCTAAATATCTTAGTGAGAGTCAGGAGCCTTTCTTTTTTAGGCTCATTTTTATTTGGTGTTTCCCCTCTCCCTTTCAAACGTTTTTTTGTGGTTACCCTTCTGGGGCTAACTTAAAAGATTCCCCTGGTCCACAATGGCTTCCCACTTCCCGTTACCCTGACAAATATCCAGAAATTTGCTGCAAAATCATCCCCCTTTATGCAAATGAGCATCATTGCAAAAACAGTCCAATTCACAAAGATCAGTACTAATAGCCACACGCAGTTACAGTGACAATTATTTTATTTATTTATTTATAAGGGGTGTCTGCTCAAACTAATTTATTTTGGGATGAAGTGACCATTGTGTCATGAAAAATAACTGAATAAAGCTCCCCTACCTGTCACTTTTGAAAATGCATGAGAAAAAAAATATGAATGAAAACTAAGGTTATTATATAAACAAATATTTTCTTCCCTCTCCCTCCTTTTCCAAATCCTAGGTTTACTTTTTTCCCTTTCCTCTCTCTTAATTGCCTTCGGGAGGTTTGGATGGAAGTGGCTCTCTGGCAAACCTCTGGCTCTGGTTGGACTCTCTCCCCTCACAACTGACACATTGGCCTCAGGCACATTTATACTTTGCCACATTGCAATCAGATGCAAAAAAAGGGCAAATTGCGCTCAGTTGCAGAACGTTATGGCCGTGTTTGCACTATAATATTATTAGTGAAATATCTTTTGTGTATCGGACTTTGAGACGGGGCAGATACTGGTTGCAAATGATGCGCAATTCATGATACTTTCAGCAGCTGCAATCCATTGGTGAATTCGCCCCTCAGTGTAAACCACTCTTTATGTCAGCTAAAGTCTTTACTGCAAAAAAAAAAAAAATGTCATTTGATTTCACCTAGGTAGATATTTCAACAAGTTACAGTTTTAAAGTTAGCAAAAATAATTATCAGATCTTTTCCTGTGATGAGGAACTCAGTTTTATGCATGTGTGATTTCATATTTTTGATAAAATTGCCTCTTTAAATGACCAAAATGTCCTAAAAAGTCTGTCCAAGGGAGGGAAAACATGCTCTCTAAACAAGGATGTTTATTTTTAACCCTGCCTCCAACATTACAAGCAATGAATTACAATAAATTCTAACACCAAAATATCCACTGCTGCTGTTATAATTATAATACTTATAGTCTTTAATGCACAAACTTTTTTTTAAAAACATGTAAATCTGTCACTGCTGATATAAATCCTACACGCTGTACATACATATATAGTCCATGTATATCCATTCAGTATTTATTCTTTGCACTATTTGTATTGTTTACACTTAAAGAACACTAGACTTGTACATAGAAGTTTTTATTTTATTTCTTATTTTATTGTTGGTTGTTGGTGCTTTAAAGATATATTTCTTTCACTACTTGTGTACATAACAGTCCTGTCTATTCCTCACATTTATTGTCCAGCTTTGTTGTCCTTGTCCCTAGCTGTTTTCTCTATTTCTGTATAAGTACACTTAGAGAGATATATAAAAGCCGTAGTCAAATTCCTTGTATGTATGTACTTGGCAATAAAACTGATTCTGATTCTAAATTAAAATTTAAAAAAAAATCAGGTTTGGTGCAGCAGTTTAGTTTGTGGGTTTACTGACCTCAAAGTCCTGGTCGGACAGGTAGATCTCCAGGCGGAGCGGGTCGACTCCCTCTGGGAGCGGCCGCGCCTGCAGCTGAGCCAGAGGGAAAGTGTTCTGACAGAGCCGGGCCAACACGTCCTCCACCAGGATGATCTGGTTACACACCTCCGCCTCCTGCAGCCAGAACAGAGGACACGGCATGACGTCCTTAAGAATGACAGCAGGCGTTTGGACAATTATTTTATAATAATGTGTGTGAAAAATTAGAGGTGAAGAAAGAGGCTGTGGTTGTGTATATACAGTGTAATGAAAACCCTCCTGACTGCTGATATCATGATTATATCATATAAATGAGAGTATATTATGGTCAAGAGTTGATGTTAGGTGTGTGTCTGTGTGTGCTGCTGACCCTCTCGGTGATCTCCGCCACATCCTCTCTGTGCTCCCAGCTGGGAAACATGTTGGTGAAGGTGAGCGGCTCCAGACCGGCGTGGATCAGATACGACTTCTGAGGCTTCTTCTCGTTCTTCTCTGCAGGAGAAAATCGCCGCAATCATTTTGACCTCAAGTTATTAAACAATTACTGATATGATTCACATTTGCACCACAATTTGGTTATCTAAATACTCCCACTGCGTTTGATTAAAATTAGAGATGCAGGATGTTTTCATCTTCGCTTACGTTTTAATGATAAGTTCTAAATAAGTTCTAAAGCTTTTAAATACGCTGCTCCTTCTTCCTGGAATAATGTACAGAAGGACCTGAAATTGTCAGAGCTGATTACTATGGGGGAATTCAAGTCTATTCTAAAGGATCGAGAAAGTGGCACTCTAGGTCGATGTGATTGCTTCTGATAAACTTTTAATTCATTACTTCATGGCGTACCGGCATTTAAAAAAAAGTGTCAGTGCATTTTTGGGTGTTCATCAGAGGCAAGGATTTATAATAGTATAATATTTGGATAATATATTAGTGCAGCTGTCACCAGTCATTCACTAAAGCATTTCTTTATCGACTGTCGTCCTTTCTTACCTTTGCAGTACTGCAGCACCGTCTCCATTGCACACTTCCTGTCTGCATCCCAGCGGATGCGAGCCGAGCCAGTGCTCTCGCTGTCCTGAGGCCACCAGCCCTGCCACAGGTAAACCTCGTGGAAGTTATCCACCAGGAACAATGCTGTCAGGGAGAGATTATATCACTATATGATATCTGTCAGTATACAGTAATACATGTATACACCCCACACAAGCTGACTAATTTAAAGCAAACTAGAATGGCACTCGGAGAGTGCAGACCTCCACCAAGGTGCCTGACTTTAAAAACAGATCACAGCTCACAGCTGGCGGTACCGTGAGGTGGTCGGCTTATTATAACATGGTGTGTTTCCGTGTAACGTATCGGCGGATGCCTCTCTCATTCAGCAACCTTGTTATGTCTGTATAACGTTACACTACGTCGTCTCTCATCCCGTCATCTACTGCCTTTTTCTTTATCACCGCAGACGGCCGGCAGCTCCCGCCGCACCTCGATGTCTCGCCACACATCCACACACGTATCTCTCTGCTCGAAGAAGGAAGAAGGCGGGGTCATGCGTCATCAACGCGTCATCAGCGACACTGCGCATGTGTTATACCCTGTCGTCTTAATGCTCAGGCTCATCGGAATTCTTAAAAAAATTCCTGAATCCGGATCATGATCCGGATCGCCACCAAAATATAATGGATTGTTCATTGTGCTACACCCCACCCCTCTAAACAATTTCATTCAAATCCATTACAATCTTTTGGAGTAATCCTGCTAACAGACAGACAGACAGAGAGAGAAACAAACAAACCAACGTCGGTGAAAACATAACCTCCGCCAAGGCCAAGGTAATAACAAGCCTCACCAGGTTGTTGTGGTGCGCTGTACAGGTCTTCCTGCAGGAAGGGCAGTGAGCTGACCAGGTCTGCAGCTCTGGACGGGTGGAAGAACTCATTCGCGACAAAGTCTCCAGATGTGCTGCTCAGCTGGAAAAGCCGTGGGGTGAAGTTGAATTTACCTGGATCTGAAGAAGAAAATTAGAAACCAACAAGACAAATAATTCCTCCAAGTTTCACAGGACAATGTAGCACCGAGGTTCAGGGCTATGTATTGCTCCTCAAGACTCCTTTTTGTCTTGATCTTGTTTATTTGTTGATCACATATTGTCTGATTTAAATAACCAAGTTTGTTAACTTTATACAATATTGTTTTTAGGGCAAAGTGTTTGTCCGTTTGTCCAAGGCTAAGTGAGAGGGTGGCAGTCAGGAGAATGAGACTTGCCGGTGACTGTCAAAGCAACAAGAACTCCCAGCAAGCATGCTGGTGCTGTGGGAGCCAACGCCTGGGCATCGATCACGGGGACGTCCCACACCAACATACATGGACTTATTGAGGAGAGATGCAGGAGTGGAGAGTGCCGGCGAGCTATTCAGATGTATGGAAGACTAAGATAGCTGGAAGCTCCGCTGAAGAGCCCGTCTGAGGACGACCCAATGATGAGTATTATTACGGATGCACTGATACCGGATTGGATATCGGGCCAATACTGACTTAGCTACTGAAATAGCTGGATCAGGTATCGGTTACAATGGGACCGATCTATTCAATTCTATGTTTATATACTATATACATTTTATACTAGAATTTTTATTCCTGTTTACGTTTTGACCAATTTGTTGCTGCATTAAAAAGGTTTACACTTGAATTGTAACTCCTGTTAATTTTTAAGATTTTTTACCAAGTTGTTGGTGCACGATTTACTATTTTAATAATAAATAACAATTCAGTAAACTTATATCTATGTATTTATTTCATACATTTTGCTTTACAAAGTTAGGAAAGCAATGTTTAAGTCCAGCCTGATGTTGCCTCACACATAAAAGAATAATCCCAGTCACTTCCACACAGTGAAGCATACAGTTTATTAATTAAACACTGGTATCAGCCGATTCCCAAAGCCCAAAGTATCACTATCGGTATTGGGACTGAAAAGGTCAGATCGGTGCATAAGTATTACTGTTGTCGCCACTGTCGAAAGACAACCGGATCGCTTTCCGTTTTCTTCAAAGCCTAGCAACTACCAACAACACAGGACACACTGCATTTTGTTTTCCAGTTATTTTGGTTGTTCCAACGTTCGCAATTTCCTCTACTGGGGATAGTAACTGCAAAGAACTTAAATTGTTACTCTTTGGTAACTGGGGGTAGCTAGCGATAGCGTAAATGGAGCCTTCATTTTACCAGGAGATTGTACGCGGTGGCAGACAGAATTGCATAGCGAAAGCGAAGCTTATAAGGAACCAATTTAAACACCGATGGTGTCATTATTCTACAGCCATAACATCGAGCAATCAACATTTACTTCATAATGTAAGTAAAAGCAAAAAACTTGTCTATTGCCACTTTAAGTAACCAAAGTACAAGTCTGCAGCCTGTACCTTGCAGCATACAGTCGTAGGCCTTCCTGTCTTTTCTCCCCAGTGCCTGCCAGAAGCCCGGAGGCTCCACTCCCTCATCACACTCATGGATGGTCACCTTACTGCTGCTGTGGAGACCCGCCTCCAGAGGACACCTGAGAGGGAAACAAAATTCATGTTTCATAGCAACCAAAAACCCCACAACACCTACCACTGACCCGTTGTAATAATTTGAATCAGTGTTGGTGTATTGAATAGTATCTTGAAAGTCATTCCTTATAAAAACTCACTGTTCTTTGATCTTGAGCGTGGCCGTGTTTCCCACACTGCGAGTGTGGAGCTGCGTCTTGCAGCCGTGCCACAGGTAGATGATGGCCTTGTTGATGTTGAGCAGGATCATGGAGGCTCTGGAGCGCAGGCTGCTGCAGTGACACGCCACCTCCAGCAGGTGGCCCTCCACGGGCACCTCGCCCCGCACACAGTATAGACGCCACTCACCTGGGCACAGACGAATGGTGAACTTATCACTCAGTATTCCAAAAAACACACAGTGGTTCCCAATGTGTTTCCTTAAGGGACCCCTTTTCTATCATTGAGTAAACTGACAACCCCTGACAAAGTGAAATATTTTATGGATATTTCATATTATATTCAATGCATAACAATAACAATAACAATAACAATAACAATGACAATAACAGTATAGAACAACTGATGAACTGTACAATTAACCCAAACACTGACAATGACTGCAGGAAGTTTGTGTAAAACAAGTGATTTGGTCCTGTCATTTTTAGTAACTTTTAAACAATTCTTGTCTGTATTATGTTTTTTTTGAATTTTTAACAATCATTCATACTTAATGGCTTATTTTTTTTTTTGTGACAAATTCTGCGTTTTCTTCTCCCTGATGCTTAGCCATTGTTCTATTAGCTCTTTGGTTGTTTTAATTGCGTACTTTTCTAATGGAGGATGAGGCTGTTGAGCAGAGAGGGAAGACTATAATGAATATAACTGTTTATATCTTAAATAATAATCAAACTTAAAAAATAACAATTTAATTTAGTTGTACGCACACGCACCTCTACACACAACAAACAGCGATATCTGTCTGAGAATAACAAATAACATTTACAGCCGCAAGCGGCAGTTCGCAGGTTCAAGCCTTTTTTTGCTCAAGGTACTCTTGTGGAGATATCGTACAAGTTACGAGATGATGGGGTAAATGGTTGTTGACTTAAGTCTGTTTATGTGCTGAGCCACGCCCTTTTGAAATTCATTGGTCAATATCTTCAAAATGCAATGATATATCAACAAGCTTTATGCAACTTTTAGTAAGCTTGGTCCAATAATGATAAACAGAAAAATTGGTAGAAATTGGATATGTGGTTTAGGAGGAGATGTCAAAAATCTAGTTGGCGGCTTTAGCGGGCCAAGAGGCTTTTTTGTAGAGCACATCCAGCTAGACATTTTGTCAAATTTCAAGTCAATTGGACTTAAGGTGTGAGCGGGCCGGCCTTTAGAATTTTTCACAGCATTATGGCATCATTTCCAGTTATGGTACCAAGTTTCATGTCTGTAGCTCGTTCCAGCTCACAGCAAATTGAGCAAAGGCACGGCATGCCATACAATATGTGTATATATATATATATATATATATATATATAAACATATATATATATACATACAGTATATATATATATATATATATATATAATATAAATAGTTTTTTAAAAAAGCATTTGAATACTGATTTGGAGGTCGATTACCATGGTAACTGTCGAAGCTTCGACGCATTCGGGTCAGCCCTAACATACATACTGTAAAACTAACAAAAAACAAATGTTTATTTAGTAAATTACAAAAGATACCTCATAATGATAACAAAGTACCTCCTTTACTTTCATAGCACAATTTTATTCAATTGATGATGATTTTCGTTTTGAAATTATATACAAATCTCAAGTCTTTTAACTGTCAAGAAAATGGAAAATAAGCACCCACTCAAGAGTTGAATTATTGCTAAATATACCATAGATTGCTTTGCATTTCAGAAATTGTCACTTGAAATATGGGAATCTTCAGCAGTTGACGTTTTATAGTAATAAACTTTTAGTTTTAAACTGCTGCCTGAATTTAAAGAACATGCAGGAAAATAAAGTACTGTTGGCATGCAAGAAAACCTATTGTCCTGGTAAAATAGTAAATAATCTGCATCACTAAGGCATTGAACAACAACTGTTCCTTGCAGACAAAAAATTCAGGAATGGCATTAGATAAATAACTAGAATAAAAAGCAGAAATGTTAAAATGTTTACTCTGAGTGTTCTCCTCCTCCTCCTCCCTCTTGCCAGCGTGGACGATCATCCCTCCATTGAAGCACTGCAGAAAACATGGAGGCTCCTTTCCTTGCTGCACCTGTACCTGTAACACACAGACACAGGAAACCAGCTATGAAAATAATGCAAACAAAACACTACTTTAATGACTGTATACAGTATACATATGCTCGTAGATAAGCAGGAATCTGGAGAACGTATTGCAAGAAACCAAAATCAGGAAACATCTGAATATCATTCATTAAATTATGATGTTACAAAATCAGTATTGCCATAAAATAAGGTGGTTTTCCCCCTCACTCAGTGCTTAATACGAGGGTTATCTAGTGTGCAAGAGTTTCTGTTTTGATTATTTGGCTGGTGAGAAGCCTCGTCTCCTGTACCTGCGCCCCTCGTTCCTCGTCCAGCTCAACCGTCATCAGCGCTGACGTTCCTTTCTCGCTGACAGTGGAGTGTCGACCCTGCCAGAAGAAGTAGCAGCACTTCTCCTTCCCCGGCCCGCTACTCCTCGCCTCAGGGTTCTGCCTACGACCAACTGGGACACATATACACGCCAAAAAAAAAAAATCAACAACTATTCTTAATTGTCAATATATTAATAATGTTCTTATTGCACCTTGAAGCTTTTACAAATGGTGCAGCTCATCTTCAAAATTTCCAGTATTTGTAGTTACTAGTTTACCAGGGTCATACGCCATTCCACAATTAATGTCAATACATTTAGATAGAGTGCTTGAAGTGGAAAAAAATAAGTGCCAGTACTTCTTATTAGGGTGACCAGGTGTCCCACTTTACGAGGGACTGCACAGCATTTTTATCCCTTGTCATACGTCCCACATATTGAGACAATGTCGCACATTTTCATTGGCTCTAGTTTTCAAAAGTCAATCCACTGCAGGACAGACGCTTTTCTAAGATCTGGCTGTTATCCAATGGCTGTGAAGAAAGCAGGGAAAGATGTCATCACGGCGTTGTGTTTGCTGTCAAACTGCACACACGGGGGCGCCGCGGTAGCTCACCTGGTAGAGCGGGCGCCCCATGTACCAAGGCTGAGTCCTTACCGCAGCGGCCCAGGGTTCCAATCTGACCTGTGGCCCTTTGCTGCATGTCATCCCCTCTCTCTCCCCCTTTCATTACTATCTCTCTCACTACCAATAAAAGCATAAAAACCCCTAAAAATAATTTTAAAAAACAAAAACAAAACTGCGCACACATTTTATTGTCTTTGCTACGCTATGCCCAATGTGGAAAATTGCGAGTCACAAGCTACGCAGACTTAGGCGGAATGTGATGGAAACTACCACAAAGAAAAGGAAGAGCAGCTACAACAAAGACTGTGAAACTACTTAGAAGTATTTTTAAGTGGAAGTTCCAGTTATTTTTCAATTTCACACAGGGGGAATACGACATGAAGCGACACAGTTCTTGTGAGTCTCACAAGAAACGTGCGGCTCAAAAAGAGATGTGCCGATCTATGGATGCATTCGGGCAAAGCATAGAGATGTTACAAGATAAGGGACAGAATAGAAATGTTTATTATTTAAGTTAGATAGACATTATATCAAAATTGTAGACTACCTCTCAGCCTTGGTAAAGTGTCCCACATTGTCACACACAAACATACTCTTTGTACCACATTTGGTTTATTGGGATCTGGTTACCCTATTTGTTATTCACATATTGGCGTGTGTATCGGCCGGTATCCGCAACCTCTTGCGACTTATTCCCATTTATTCATTATTTCTTTAAGCATGATACTGTGTCAGTCATAATTCGCTGTGGTTTTATTGTTATAATATTATACTGGGGCTATGCATCTTCTACAGTACGACTATAATACTCCAATAATATTCCAACTGGAACATTATAGGGTTAAGGTGGTGTGTTTAGTGTTAATAGTTAAAGTGCTTTCCTGTGTTATTTGTAGCCTATAGTAGGGTATCATTCAGGTCCCAGTCAGGATCCTCCTATTATGCTGCAGATAAAGAGACACATTCTGAATTTCTTAAATTAATAAAAAACACTAGGAGATATTGGGTTTGGAGGTCCTCCCCCAAGAAAATTTTAAGTTTTTTGACTTAAAACTAAGCAATTTCACACCATTTTGGACCATTATTATTACTAGTTAAATGGTTATTTTATTATTTACACATATCACAGCCTTTGTCTGAACATGTATTCTTCTGGAAATGTTTGCCCTAAAAGAGCAGATTCAGAAAACTTTTAAATAATGTTTCATTAATTCTATCTGTTCACAAATACAAAAAGTTATGATGAACAGTTCACTAATTATTTTTGAAAAAGGACGTGAACATTGCATTGATAAATTACAGCACCCTCGTTCTCACCCCCCCGTGCGTCAGCTCGTCCAGATGCTCCCCACATAGTTTTTATGTTCATACGGCGCACGGCGCAAATACGCTGGCGCTGCGCCATTATGACTTGCCGTTATGAATCTCCCAGAGAACCTCATATGGAGAGGGTTGAAAAGAATACCAGCAGCTTGAGAGAAGTGCCGGTGCGCAAGAAAAAGGCACAGTACGCCAAGGAGTAAAATGAAGAAGTGCTGGTACTGTATACTGGCCCACTTCGAGCACTGTTTAGACACAAGAAAATATTTGAAATCTAACTGCATATATACTGTACATCTCTATCATTGTCCAGATGTGGCAAATCTCATCCACCTGCCATTCTGAGAAAAAAAGACTAAATTTAAACATTTAGTGCAGACTCCTTTCAAATGTAATGCTTTTGAATTAAAGTTCCTCATACAGTGATACATCGTTGTTGAGTTTTACACACTTTGATGCTATCCTCTATCTGTTACAGATAGAATAAATTCTTACAGGCTCTTCAGACAAAGGCTCTATCTGCTACACAGAGCTTACTCTCACCTGGACGTGGGGGGAGGTGCTGTGAGAATCATGTTTTTTTCAGTGCCTTTAATACCATCAAGCCCCTGCTACTGAGAGACAAGCTGATAGAGATGGGGGTGGACATGCACCTGGTCACCTGGATCACGGACTACCTCACTGGGAGACCGCAGTATGTCAGGCTGGCCGACTGCTCCTCTGACACCGTGGTCAGCAGCACTGGCGCGCCGCAGGGGACTGTGCTTTCCCCTGTCTTGTTCACCCTCTACACGTCTGACTTCAAGCACAACTCTGAGTCATGCCACATGCAGATGTACTCAGATGACACTGCAGTAGTGGGGTGTATTAAGGATGGACAGGAGGGAGAGTACAGGAGCCTGGTGGAGGACTTTGTGTCGTGGTGCAGGACGAACCAGCTGCAGCTGTACACCTCCAAGACCAAGGAGATGGTGGTGGACTTCCGGAGGACCAGGCCCCATTTGCAACCTGTCTCCATCGAGGGGGTCGATGTGGAGGTGGTCAGGACCTATAAATACCTGGGGCTGCAGCTGGACGACAGACTGGACTGGTCAGAAAACACTGACTTTTTTTACAGGAAGGGGCAGAGCCGGCTCTACTTTCTGAGGAGGCTTGGATCCTTCAACATCTGCAGGAAACTCCTACAGATGTTTTACCAGTCAGTGATTGCCAGCGTCCTCTTCTATGCTGTGGTGTGCTGGGGAGGCAGCATTAAGAAGAGGGATGCTGCACGGCTGGAAAAGCTGGTGAGGAGAGCTGGCTGTGTGATGGGCAAGGAACTGGACTCCCTGGTGTCAGTGGTGGAGAGGAGGACCCTAAGCAGACTGCTATCCATCATGGACAACACCCACCACCCCCTTCACAACACACTCACTCAGCAGAGGAGCACCTTCAGTGGCAGGCTGCTGTCTCAGTCCTGCTCAATCGGAGAGACTGAGGAACTCCTTTGTCCCCCGAGCCATACGTCTGTTTAACTCCTCACAGCGAAGGAGGATTTAACTTTGACTATAGACAGACACACTGCCTCTCTGCTGCCACACATCCTCAGTATGGTGGCTATTGTATTGTATTCATATCCATATTCATATTTGTTATTGTTGGTGTAGTTGACATTGTTTACATACCCACCTGAGTACTTGACTGCTTTTAAATTATTATACCATTACATTGCACTACTGTATCATACACCATAGTATACACTGCTATATTCAGTACTGCGCAAGAGTACTCAGTACTCTTGCACTATTTGCACTATAATTGGCACACTGACACTTCACTGCTGTACTTATGTTATCTTATTTTTATTTTATTTCACTTTATATTCGATTGTATCTCTTTTTAAGGTGTATTGGTGTTGGGACTTGTTGTTTAAGCTACTGGATGCCTAAATTTCCTTCGGGATCAATAAAGTATCTATCTATCTATCTATCTATCTATCTATCTATCTATCTATCTATCTATCTATCTATTTATCCATCTATCTATCTATCTATCGATCTATCTATCTATCTATCTATCTATCTATCTATCTATCTATCTATCTATCTTTGAAACAGACTGCCTGATAAACATTTTATTGTCATCTCATTGACTTTCTTTAAATTTCTAGTCAAAACAATCTACTGCAGTCTTTGGACATTTTGTTTTTGCAGTGAGTAATTGTCATCTTTAATTCTTTTTTTTCCATTTTATTTGTACTTGATTTGCCTCTTTGTCTGTTTTTTGTATCCATCTTTGTGGCTCAAGTAATTTATTTTTCATAGCTTGCTGCTTTGTTTTACTCTTTGTTCAGTTTTTGTAAATTTATTTTGAAAACGGTCACACAAAGTGGCAAAAAAATAGGATTAATTAGAACTCTAAAACTTGGTGCTCATTAATTAATTTTAACATGTTAAGTATGATGTTTTGATTTTACATTTTTTTCCCTCTGTTTTATAGAGGTTGTAATTTGCATCACAGGTGTTGGAGTCCACAGTGACCAACCTGAGGTGTTGATCATGTACTTCCACTTGACCACGTAGGCGTCTCCCTCATGGAACTGGCCGATGCTCTGGCGTGGAAGACGGCTGTAGTCAAACTCCAGGATGTGCCAGACATCCACTGACGCCGTGCTGATCTCCTGAATCCTCATGTGGTCCTCGGTCTCCACCGGGCCGTGGCCACGGCCGACATTTACCCCGTCCAAGATGGTGGAAATGGACGACTGGAGGAAGGGCAACATCAGGGTGGCGTCATAGGGCCGGCGTTCTCGCCCCGGGGCCTCCTGATGATGAAAGTTAATTTAAAGAAGTGATAACGAGAACTGCCAGCCTAATCTAACATGTAGAATAAGCCACCCTTATTAATATTTTAGTTGCCAGAGGTAACAAATGCGCTCAGCATCCACTCAAAAGCATATGCTCTCTTATTCTTGTTTGGGTCCCAGTGTGTAACCAACTATTCCTGACAACGTTAACTGAGATTGAGTGTGAGCCAGTCATGGGCGGATTATGAGACAATGGGCCCCTGGGCACAGAAATGCAAAAGGCCCCACCACTTCTTCTACACACAGATTTTATAGTTGATAAGCCTCTTTTTTGTTGTTGTTTTGAGTCTCTTTGTAGTCATTTGAGTGTCTTTGTAGTCGTTTTGAGTCGCTTTGTGGTCCTTTTGAGTCACTTTGTGGTCCTATTGAGTCTCTTTGTGGTCTTTTTGGTCTCTTTATAGTCGTTTTGAGTCTTTTTGTGGTCATTTTGCTTCTCTTTGTAGTCATTTTGAGTATCTTTGTAGTCGTTTTGGTCTCTTTCTGGTCTTTTTGAGTCTCTTTGTAGTCATTTCGAGTCTCTGTAGTCGTTTTGGTCTCTTAGTGATCCTTTTGGGTCTCTGTAGTCATTTTGTGTCTTTTTGTGGTCATTTTGCTTCTCTTTGTAGTCATTTTGAGTCTCTTTGTGGTCATTTTGCTTCTCTTTGTGGTCATTTTGAGTATCTTTGAGTGACATTTTGTAGGTGAAAGGCCACAGTCCAATAACTAAACAGATGGGAAGATAGATAAAACACAATAAGACTCTGTGATGTGTGTGACCTGTGTAAGTTATCCTCATGAAACAAGCGTTTGATTTGCACCTTCTGCTCAGGTACAAGCTCGCCACCTTCCTTTGGTGTTGGCGACTTTGCTTCAGTCCACTCCACGAACTTCTCCTTGAACAAGATCGTCTCGTTGTGCTCCGTCAGCCTGCCGAATATCGCCCAATCAGGACGGCCCTGGCCCTTCCTGTCAATGAATGCACACATAGACACAAAGAAAAGGAGAGAAGGTGTCAAGATTAAACCTTATGCTATGCTAAATGCTAAAAAAGAGCTTCAAATAAAGACAGACCATGCTCATGAAATTCTTATGTGTGTGAATATGCATGTGTAGTTATAAATAGTTATGATTTTTTATGTCCTCTGTTTTTTTTTAGATGGCTAAAATATAAAGAAGCAGATAGTAGCAATACATTCATCCTAAAGAGACTATTCAAGGGCAAATGTTTTATAGTAATGAGGGTCCTGACAAGAACAGAAATACAAATGTGTTTATGTGTGTGTGTACTTGCTATAGTCATGTGGGGACATAAATGCATCCACACAGTCACATTATGGAAACTAAAGTGAAACTAAAAGTAAGCTTTTAAAATTTGGGTTTGGTTAATGTCAGAGTAAGCTTTCCGAAAATGAACGCAAGTCAATAAAATGTAATTGTAAGGGATAAAACAAGTGTGTGTGTGTGTGTGTGTGTGTGTGTGTGTGTGTGTGTGTGTGTGTGTGTGTTCCCCACCTGGGTATGAGTGTGTTGCAGCCTCCAGGGTCCAGCGGGTTGATGTCACAGCAGGTATAGTCAAATGTCCCGTTCCAAAGGTGTTTGGCGAGCTGGAAGGCCACTTTCCTCTGGGCCAGAGTCACCTCTTTACCGTGCCACACATACACCTCACTGCCAAAGTCAAACACCAACACCTGCAGCACAAAAACAAAAACAATGGGAGCGCATAGCTGAGTCGTTTGTCCATGTTAACTAACAGCTGTGGACAATGCTCATTAATAAGTTGTTTCTAAAACAAGACCTATCTATATTACATGTATGTAATATGTACATGTATGTAATACCATATTAAGAGTTACTACAATAGAAACAAATAGTAAAATATAAAAACTACGGCTGTCAAAGTTAACATGATAACACAAATTTTTTTTAACGTCACTAATTTCTTAAACGCATTAATGCAACTTTTGAATTTTAGGTTGTTTTAAAGCTAGAGTGAAGATTCTGGTATTATATGAAACTAGAAAACCTAAGGAACCCATTGGTACCAACCATGTCATACTAGCTGTTGTTGCCTGTTGGGCTTGAGTTTGCCATGTTAAGATTTGAGCATTTTTCTTATGCTAAATGCAGTACCTGTGACGGTTTCTAGACAATATTTGTCATTGTTTTGTGTTGTTTATTGATTTTTTATAATAAATATATACATACATTTGCATAAAGCAAGCATATTTGCCCACTCCCATGTTGATAAGAGTATTAAATACTTGACAAGTCTCCCATTAAGGTACATTTTGAACAGATTAATGTGTGATTAATTTGCGATTAATCACGATTAACTATGGACAATCACGCGATTAAATATTTTAATTGATTGACAGCCCTAATAAAAACACAAAATCTAAACATGAAAGGAAAAAAACTGACAGCATATTACATAAAAACAGAAAAAAAACACAAATGACAACAAACTAAACTAATATGACAATAGAGTGAAAAGACTGTGAGGTTCTCCATCATTAACATGCAAAATAAGAATTGTAACTGCAGTGCACTCCTTGGTTTTAGCCCCACTGTCCTGAACCCATTTCATTTCCTCCTCAGCAGCAGCAGCAGCAGTGCACAGATGGATGTAGGAGGTGCTCGCCATAGCACCTGCTGTTGCTAAGCAACAAATTAAAACCAGCTTGAAGCACAGAGCTCCTCTTAAAAACTCTGAAATATTATAAATATCGATAATCAGAGCTTGGATCCTTAAAGGGACTATTTGTAACTTATCACGCGCATAAATCATAACGGGTCGGAATCCCATGCGCGCTCGCGGGTGGGTACGCGCTGCTCCTGCTGCCTGCTGCCTGCTTGCACACCGCGCTCGTTCTCACCCGCTCGGCTCGCTCCAACTCCACGTGCACGCGCGCACACTGCAGAAGAGTTAGTTTAGCTCTGAGAATATCTAGTGAATGTGCAGTGGACATTTTTGCAGAAATAAATGCTGCAGCTCCTCCAGACCAACAGAGGTTTCCCGTGTCTTGTGAAGTGACGGGTTACTTTATAGCGAGTTACGTTATCCCGACCAGGGGGTCGGTGTCTCTCTCCCCCCCCCCCCGTTCCCTCCGCGGTCGGCAGGCTGAGACAGGAAAAGCCAACACTAGGATCAGCATTGATTCATGGAGAGACCATAGTCTGGTCAGCTAACATTACTGCCAAGCAGGTGAAATATAGAGCGATATTGTGTGTTAGCTGACGTGTGTCGCCTCACTGTTTAGACCGGTGCTCGTTCATGTCAATGTAGCGCGAGCAGAAGCGCGAGCGCGAGCAACAGGACGCTGACTTTCGTTGACATTGCGGCCACAGGTGTCGCTGTGAACAAGCAATTTCTGATTCTTACATATAGCCCCTTTAAAGGAAAAGGTCACCATCAGAGACTCTTAAACGTAATTATATTATAGCATGATGTAAAGTTACATACTGTGGTGATGCTGCATTATTCTGGTGTCAAGAGGCTAATGACAACTGAAAAACTGCTTCCACAGTCAGTCAAAGGGCAACTGAAAGCAGAACAGTGCCAGTTAAAGCTGAAGTAGGCGAGATTGGCGCAAATATGATTAAAAAAAGTTATTTTTATAAAACGGTCGCTATATCGTGACAGTAGTACATGAAACAGGTAACCTGAAAAAAATCATGTTCCTCTGTGTCCTCCGGTGCTCCTAACAGCATCTGAAAGATTTCACTTACCGGAGGAAAACAACCAGTCAGAACTGATCTGAGGTCCGCTGTCCATCTGCCGTATATGAGAGCAAGCTGTCAATCACTGGCGAACTCCGACCAAACGGTTAAACTAGGCCGCGCTGATCAAATATGAATCAATATTCTGTTACTGTAATGCTTATTTCTCGCCTCAAATGTTTTCAAAATCATCTTGTAGTGTACTGTTTAGCTTTGTGACGCCGCCGCCATTGTAAAATCTGGTAAAAGAACGCCAAGTTCCGCTCACATGATCGGAGCACAGCCAATAGGAACGCTCTCTCTCTCTGAAATGAACTGTGATTGGTCAAGTCTGCCATCACGGGCTAGATTTTCTAAAGCCTGAAAACAGAGCCATGATGAGGTGCAGAAGTCTAGTCATCTCTCAGAACACTCGAATTACAATATGCTGAAAGATTATTATGGAATTTTTGTCCAATGATGCCAAAAATATACTGCCTACTGTCACTTTAAAGGTGGAGTCAGCTATTCTAATCCAATACACTTGTCCTCAAATTCAGCGAATATTCCATGATGGTCCACTAGCCAGGGTTCCCACGCCTCCTTAAAGCCCCCCTCCAGCTCCTGTTTTTGGTTAACGTTATTTCTCAGAGAATGGGGGAGTGGTTAATAGTCAGACGGAATTAATTACCATGGCAACCAGATTTTGCAAATATGGAGGATGATGTAAGAATTGCAGCTTCTACTATAGTCATACGTCGTATTCCCATTTTAACAACAACCTTCTTTTTTTAACTTTGAGCAGAAAATTAAGTTACTTGTCAAAAAAGTTTGGCAAACAGTGCGGCTTATCAACTTAGTCAGGAAATGACTCAAATAAATATGGAATATCATAGAAATGCCAAAATACACTGGAGGGGGGCTTTAAACATCAAATTCAATGACTTTTCACGGACTTTCCAGGCCCAATTCCCTCAAAATCAAGGCATAGTTTGAGACACAGATCAAGGTTAGTTACTGTTACAACACTGAGAATTTGTATAATGCCGCTGTTTAGCCTGCATCATTTGACTTCAATCACTCATGTACGATCGCACTTTCTCGAGGCATATGAAACAATGATGCAACTGTGGATGTACACATGCAGACAGTGGAACGTAGCCTATTTACTAACGTTAAGTAAAATATCTAAAGAACGTCAATTTCTATTCTTGCACAAAATATATAAATTCAAGCACTGACAATCACTTTCAAATACACTAACTTTCAAGAATTTCAACGTTTGTGGGAACCATGGCTAGCTGTCCGTTCTGCATGTGCGCTGATAAAAATCCATTGTTCATACACAGCCATGGCCCATGGCTCTGTAAATGGGAGACAAATAAAGTGGCTCGGAGCGAGTCACACTACGCTATTCCAGCCAATCAGCATAAGGGGGGGTTTGTGCACAGGACAGGGGAAAGGCCATAGATGTATAAAGGGAAAGGCAGTGGGAGCTGAGAGGGACGGTAAATCTGGAGGGGGATATTTGTTTGGGGGTTATTCAAATATCAACAATCTTTCTCCAGAATCACTGACTCCACCTTTAAAAGGCACAATTATTGCACTGGCAGCACATCCTTGCCATTCAAATATAAAAACAAGAAAGCAAAAGATGTCGAGAGGCTTTTGTGGACCCATAGAAAATCCCACTGACCTCCTTTGACGCCAGCAGGGAGCTGCAAGGGACCTTCCCCCACTCTTCATCATCAGGAACCAGTTTGTCATCCAGCAGTCTGAAGATACAGTTGGTTTCCACAATGGCGTTCTCGAACTGCTCATCTTCCTCTGGTGGACCTGCCGCTATAAGCACAATTAGACAGACATATATCAGTGTAACATGCATCAGAAAATGTTTACAGGGTATCTGTACACTCATTGTAAGATGATCAACACAGCCTGCAATTTTGAGAGACAACCTAAACTTTCTTGTCAAATCTGAATATTAGGGGCTCAAGTCTTACGTTGGTAAGCAGTCTGTCCTCCGAGGATCGTCCAGAACAGCTGCGTATCTGGACCCTGTGGGTTGACCCCTTCCTCGACGGTCTGCACCTGGTTTGCCCTGCAGCCCATGTCCTTCTTCGTCTGGATGAAGGTGGCCAAATCTATTGCCTACAAGCAAGAATCAAATACCTGTTTTTCAGTGACAGAGGTGATGACATTGATGAAAACAACAAGGAAAAGTGACTTTTCTTGATTAATCCATGAACGGTGAACTGACCTCAACAACATCCTGCTTCACTTTTATCCACAAATTCTGAGTAAAGGTACAACTTATAACAAATATAACAAATCAGATACTGAAGACAAAGTGAGGCTACTGTGAAGAAACTTGGCTGAATCATGTTAAGGTTTTTGTGCATAAAATCATAATAAATTGAGTAAACAGCGCTGAATAAGGAGGCGGAGAAGAAAAACAAATGTTTATTACAAAGTGTCTAGACAGACATCCTTTGGGGAAATGGAAGAGCTGTAGCATGCACAAGCATGTGTTTGATGAGGAGCACAGATGGGCATATGTGCCAGTTTGTATTATTGTGTGTGTGTGTGTGTGTGTGTGTCTGTGTGTGTGTGTGTGCGCAGTGAGTGGAAATGAGAGGCAGAATCATCAATGAATCATCTTTGTTCAAGCACTGATATTACAACAGAAGCCTTAATTCTAGACGTCCAAACCAAAACTCTTGAGGCACAGTCTGTGATGATTAATAATACAGGTACAATGTAGCGCTCACCTTCGCCTTCTCGATGACATTTGAGAACTCTCCTATCCAGACGACGCAGTGATCTGGAGTGACCAACAGGAAACAGTCGCCGCTGTTCAGTGATGACGCTCTCGGCTCCACTAATCTGGTCTGAACGTGACGACGACCTGGAAAAAAAATCAAGTTATTAATCTGCTGATTTATAGCATGGATGTATTAAGAGAGCTGGATACAGCGTTGGAGGCGGGCTCCCGTTCATTCCTATGAAAGTTGCTCAGTGGCGCACGAAGCCAAAAAAGTTTGACTTCTGAGTATAAAGTACCCGAATCATCCGGTGATCTTCCGCCTCCCAGCCCTCGCTCCAGCCTCGGTCTGGGTCTCATTCACATGAACTGAGGAAGGGAAATAACTCTGTATTTTTCTATTAGTGCATTTTACAACTTTTAGGACCTGATGATTTAACTAGGGACTATTCAATTGTTCGTACTGGGAAGTTGATTTACCTAAAAAAAATATCCGCTGAGTTACAGACGTCTCTTTCCCAATGTAAGTCTATGTGAAAAAGTATTTTTGGGCCCAATGGCATCACGTGACGGACACGGAAGGTGTAGTACCACCATTTGGCCACTATGAAAATTTGCTTCAAAGCTCGGCGCACTTCCTGGGGGCTTGAAATATAGAGACAGAGCGCAATGAAGTCCCGGACAGGACAACAATTCATCGCTCTCCATTGACTTTGTGTTACGTGAAGGTGCCTCCATGTCAATTCCGTCTGCTAGCAAACAACACAAAAATGCCTAAAAGCTGCTGTGTGGTGGGATACACTACCAACAGGGTAAAGAACTGAAAAGAAAAATTGAGCCTTTAAGAAGACAAAAGTGAGGCATCAGCAGGAAGAATGGGAAAACTGTGGGATCTTGACATTCAGTATGCCGACATGTGCAGTAAGCATTTTGTCCAAATGTTAGTTTTAGGTGAACTATACTTTTGTAAGTTAAGCATTTTGACAGTATGACACTTGTGTTATATGGGAATGTGGATAAATCAGAAAGCTATGGAGTAATATGTTTGCAAGTGCCTTAGCTAACAACTTAGCTAACATTGGCTCGCTAGCTAACAGCTAAATTCATCTTCATCCATCATCATTTTAGTCATCAACTGCACCCCTGGTAAAATAAAATAAAAATGTTCCCCTCCGATGGGCGTCGTTTTCAGAGTATGACGCGTCTGTATGTCTATAACTTTCAGTTCCTTTAGCGCATATCTGTCCTTTAAATATAAAGCCAGCAGCCAGTTAGCTTAGCACAAAGAGTGGACAGTGGGGGAAACAGCTAGCCTTACTCTGTCTGAAGGTAAACAAATCTGTTCACTAGTTCACTAATTGTGTATTAATCTTGTTTGTTTAATCAGTACAAAAACTGGAGTGTAAAATAACTATTTGTTGTTTAATGGGCATTTCCAAAAATATCAAACTATTCCTTTAAATTGCATGTTTAGTCTATTCTTACTTATCTTAATAAAAGATAGTAAATTAGCATAATCATATCCAGATTGTCAGTGGGCATGTTGTTGGCATAAGTCCAGGTTTGAATTAAAGCTTAAAGATGGGGTCCGTGATTTATCCAGTATACACTTTTTGTTATATTGGTTGAAATGGTCTTTACACCCCGACAGCAATCCATTTCTTATGAGCTCTGAAAAAGACCGGAAAAGATTCGTCATCTGTAGCTGCTGTAATCCTGTAAAAACGTCTACAAGTCAGTGCCTCTGTGCCCAGTAGTAAAGAACCAATCAGATGCCTCCCTGCCTCCCTGCTCGTACTCTACCCTTAGCGTGCACCAGCGTGAACTCAAAGCGCGTCGCCGCCGCACGTTTACTGGAGAATGGAAGAGAAAACTCAGCTCTTAAAACACTGGACAACGAGCACGAACTCGTACCACTATTACAATATTATCGAAAAATACAACTTAGATTTAGTTGTTTATGTTCTGTTAGTTTACTTTATAAGATACTGCAGGTTTAAACTATTTATTCTAACAGTTCATAGTGAAGTCAGACAAACAGGATCATCAACGAGGGGAGACGGCGAATATAAAACATTGATCCACAACATTTACGTTACTCAAACTGCTTTTTCAGTTACAGAAACAAACGAGTGGACTGATCTCCCTCCAGATATTAGAGTAACGTTAAAAAGTGTCGTGTTGTCTCAGCAGGTATCTCTCTGTCCCCTCAGAGGCTGCTCTTTCCCTCGCCGCTCTGCTGCTCTGTGGCCGGCTCTCCAGCGAGCTACCCCCCCCCAGCGGGCGATTGTGGAGCTTTTCAACTCCAAAAAGGCAGATAAACACATGTTAATTTATAATGGACATTTGTGTTGTGATATTTAAAAGAACTATCCGTCAACAAGGAAATAAAAGCCCCTCGTCTACGAGACCGGTCTCTTGAGAAAGCTCCAGCCAGCTCATAGCGGGGTCTGTGAGAGTGACTGCCCGGTGGAGAGGTGGCGATCCCGGCAGGAGCTAGCTAGCTGTGCCGGCAGTTTGTGGAGCTTCTAAACTCCGACAACGGTGGAGCAAATGTTTGATTCGCCATCTAACATCGTAAAACTGTCAATATTCTAAATCTACACAGTTGATTTCTCTCCTCAAAATTTTTCAGAAGTGAATTTAGTGATGAAATAGCTACGAAAAATGTGAAGTAGTTACGATGCGGCGGTGCTCGTGCATGTGTGTGGGGGCTTGGAAGGAGTTTCGAGGGGAGGGGGTGGGTTTAGACGGAGCTCCTGAGGCGATGCTACTTTCAAATTATGCTAGCTCTCCAACATCATGGACCCTATCTTTAACATCAGTCTAAACCCTGAACATAAAGGAAGCGGCAGGGAGGGAACTTCATATATACAGCTCAGCACAGTCAGAAAGGGTTTTTACCTTTGACCTGCATCAGCATGAGGTTCTTGTACGGCACGGCGCTGTTGTTGGACATCTGCTCGGAGATATTGACACTGCGCAGACTCACGCTGCTGAAGTTTTCGTTACTGGCCAGACCTGCCAGAGCAGCCTCGGAGTAATCAGAGGATTTATTCACTGGAATAAGAGAGTACACATTTTATTTAAAAAATGAGATCTATAGGGGGCAGAAAAATAACATAACTGCTTCATTAAACTTTAAAGAAACTAAACCCCTACTGTAAGCACTGCTACAGAAGTGGGTCATATGATGCTGCGTTCCAATTAGTACTGTTTACCCAATAAATTAAAAAAAAGAGGTGGAGATGTAGTTTTGTAGGCTGTAAACAACGATAATGTTTCCACTGGGATTTTTACACAACAAACAACATGACACAGATGCTAGAACTGTATCAAGTCTTTCTGTCTCTTTCCCAAACAGACACATGGATAAACACGCCCCGCCATGCTTACGCTCACTCTTCTCAGCCTTCATCCTCTTGCTCTCCATTTGTGCTACATTTAATCTCTGCTCGGTGTACTCGTGTCTGATGTCCTCTCTGGCTGCCAGCATCTTCATAGGGTTTCTGGACGCCTGGACGTTCCTGGACGGACGCACCGACCGCTTATGCTGCACCATGGCCGAAGTCAACCTGGAAAGCGAGAAAAGTGTATGAGTGGTGTATGAGTTAAATTAAGCCATCACTAAAGGCTTTATTATTTTCTTACTTGGGACCCTGAGAACCAAAGATGGTGTCGAAATCCTCATTGATCTCGATCCTGGTGGGCATGCGTGGAAATTCAGCAACGCGTCTGTAGAACTTGGAGAAGATTTCGTCATCCAGCTTCATCACTTCCTTCACGGCCTTCTCGGTAACTGTTATGGTGGTTTCCTGCAGACCTGCCACTGGTCAGCGAAGGAAAACAAAGGAGCAAATACATTAGGGCCTAACACAATAATAAACACAACAAGGGTAGAGTTTAGCAAAATAGCAAAAAAACATGCTCAGCAAACCCCCATCAAATAAATGGAAATTAAGATGTTTCTTTAGATTGCTTAATAGATATGAATAACACTTAACAAGCTTAAAGTCAGTGAGGTAGTACATACCTTTGCTATTCAGACGTCCCAAGAAGCTCTCCAACTTGTCCAGTTTCTTATCTGACTCCATGTCTGGTCTGGCCTCAATTTCTATAAATAACATAATGAAATCTTACTAATGGTGACGTACAAGATTAAATTAACCAACTGAAAAATGTAAATTTGGTCTTTTTTATTGTGATTTTTAAATTATTAGGTATTTAAGCTATTTGTAAAATGTTTTTTGTGTATTTTTATGAACTTGTTTTAATGATTTTTGTAAATATATGTATATATTAATGTATACACACACACACACACACACACACACACACACACACAGACATATAAATATATATATATATCTATATATAGATATATATATATACTGTATATACTAACGTACTAGGGCTGTCAAAGTTAACGCTATAATAACGTGTTAACACAAATTAGTTTTAACACCACAAATTTGCGTACATTTCTTTAACGCATTAACGCAACTTGCGATTTTTAGGTTGCAGTGGGCTCAAGCTAAATAAGCCCCAAACTTATGCTAAAATTTGGTGAGGATGGTCATTTTCAAAGGGGTCCCTTGACCTCTGACCTCAAGATATGTGAATGAAAATGGGTTCTATGGGTACCCACCAGTCTCCCCTTTACAGACATGCCCACTTTATGATAATCACATGCAGTTTGGGGCAAGTCATAGTCAAGTCAGCACACGGACAGCTATTGTTGCCTGCTGGGCTGCAGTTTGCCATGTTATAATTTGAGCATATTTTTTATGCTAAATGCAGTACGTGTGAGGGGTTCTGGACAATATTTGTCATTGTTTTGTGTTGTTAATTGATTTCCAATAATAAATATATACATACATTTGCATAAAGCAAGCATATTTGTCTACTCCCATGTTGATAAGAGTATTTAATACTTGACAAATCTCCCTTTTAAGGAACATTTTGAACAGATAAAAAATGTGCGATTAATCACGATTAACTATGGACAATCATGTGATTAATTGCGATTAAATATTTTAATCGATTGGCAGCCCTAATATGTATAATATGTATATAATAAAAAGTACTGTTAACTTCTGGCAAATGTGAAAATTAGCCAATCAATTCAGGTTTAAACAACACTGGTTGATAAACTCCTCTGACTACTATTTCTTTAGCGGAGCAGGCAGTGATGACACAGCCTTGCAGCTCTGTCTCACCCTCTTGTGGTTTGTAGACAGCAGGCATGCTGCTCTTGAGTTTGGTGGAGACCGGTGACAGGATGGGACTGATAACTGAGGAGGAGGCGGCCAGGCCTGGGGACACACAGACAGAAATTCACACGAGATAGTACATTACATTTAAATAGTATACATGTATATCACAATTAACAGCAGCGATTTAGTCATGTTGTATTCAAAATGAAAACATGAGTAAAATCATTACCTGAAATTGCCAAAGATATCATCAATGCGTCAAAAAACAAAACAAAATCACTTCATTTCCAAGTTTCACAACAAAAACACAGCATTGTTTGTTTAAATGTTGTGCTCATATTCTGCACTCAGATTAGGTGTGCTGGGGAACTTCACATGTTAGCAGCGTCAAGAAAACAATCAGAGAGACAAAAATCATTTCATGTGACCTAAACCTCTGTTACGAAGATGTTAAGCTACTTTTGGGCATCCAGCTTTTTCTGCACAGAGGAGCTGTTTGATAGGAGACAGAAGTTTTGCTTCCCACTTCCATGTGTGCACAGAAAGTTTTCCACAAATAATCACATTTGGCATTGAAATACTGGGAAAAAAACCTCATCTAAAGTATCTGAGTTAGGGTTTGGGAAAGTGCATTTTGTAAGTCACGTAACACAATATAGGTGTGCAAGCTACTGCTGAATGCTGACAATGACCCCAATGAAGATCTATGTCTGTCGCAATGCGTTGGTCATTTTAAACAATTATTGCCATGTAAAATAAAGGCATTTTAATTTTGTACAAACTCTACAATGTAGGGGACTTGCACTTTTTACTCTTTTGAGATCATATTCCACCCATGCAATGAGCCCTTCACAAGATTGAATAAGCACAGTACACCTGAAGGATCCAAAGAGCACCTGTATGTGACCACCACAAAGACCCAGCAGCACTTCTACTACGTTGTCTTCATGCATTTTGTAGGCCCTTAAAATGGGTGTATTTGTGCATAAAAATCATGCCCAGTGGCATTTTCAAATGGTGCACATCTCAATGAGGCTGGGTGGATAGCAGCAGGTCTGTGCACTGACCTTTCTTGACCATTCGGGCGGCCACGGTGTATTGGGTGGAGTCATTGGCTGCTCCTTTCCCCTTTGTCTTCCAGGCATCCTCACGAATTGAAATCATCTGTTTTCTCTCCTCAATGGACATCTGGGCCTCGATCTCCTCTCCCATCTCCTGCACAGACAAGAGGAAATCAGAAAAACAAAGTTATAAAATATTTTAAAGTACCAGCTCTTGCACAATGAGGCTGACTGTCCGCTAAAGTCATGTTGGAGTTATTTTCTTAACATGTTTAAAGTGGCAGTAGGCAACAATTTTTTTGTTATAATTTGGCAAAAATTCCATAATAACCTTTCAGCATATTGTAATTCAAGTGGTCTGAGAGAAAACTAGACTTCTGCTCCTCATCATGGCTCTGTTTTCAGGCTTTAGAAAAATCTAGCCCGTGACGGCAGAGGTCACAGAGGTCAGAGGTCACAGGTCATTTCAGAGAGAGAGCGTTCCTATTGGCTGTGCTCCGGTCATGTGACCAGAACTTGGCTTCCTTCAACAGATTTTACAATGGCGGCCGCGGCGAGAAATAGGCATTACAGTAACAGAATATTGATTTATATTTGATCAGCGCTGCCTAGTTTGACCGTTTGGTCGGAGTTCGGGAGTGACTGTGACATAGACTGCAGCTGGACAGCGGACCTTGTTTTCCTCCGGTAAGTGAAATCCTTCAGATGCCGTTAGGAGCACCGGAGGACACAGTAGGGCACAGAGGAACCTGATTTTTTTCAGGTTACCTGTTTCATGTACTACTGTCACGATATAGCGGCCGTTTTCTAAAAATAACTTTTTTAAATCATATTTGTGCCAATATCGCATACTGCAGATTTAAGAGCTGCATTAAAACGAAAGTTACGGATGTAACTACAGTTCTATGAATCCTGGATGACCGCCAGAGGCAGTGCTTCAACACTGAATATCTTCGTCTCGCGCATGCGCAGGTCGAGTATTACTATCAACAAAGTCACATGTGACCCTGGTAAGGTATAAGTTCTGGTGTCATCCACGAGATCAGTCCTACAGAATCTTTCCGCGGGTTCACAAGATTCTGAGTGACTAAGAACTCTGGCGGTCATTCAGGATTCATAGAACCGTAGTTATATCTGTAACTTTCGTTCTATTTCATCCTTACTGACCGCCAGAGGCAGTGCTTCAACACTGGATGACTTATATCAACAAAGTCACGAGGAATCCTTGAGTACATACCTCATAAAGATGAAGCAGAGGAACTCGGCTGAAGGACCACGCCCAATGGATGGGGGGTGGCCACATTGACTCTGTAGTATTTGGAGAATGTGCTCGGTGATGTCTATGAGGCCGCGGCACATATGTGCTCCAAGGGGACCCCTCTCAGGGTTGCCGATGATGTGGCAACACTCCTGGTAGAGTGGCACTTTACTGCAGATGGAGGAGAATGGTCATTCACCCTGTATGCGTGGGCAATGACTTCCACGATCCAGTGGGACAGACTCTGCTTTGAAAGAGCCCAGCCCTTCTTGGGACCGCCGTAACAGACAAAGAGTTGCTCTGACCGCCGTATGCACGCAGTGGCTTCTAAATAGGCTCTAAGGGCCCGCACTGGGCCTCTTAGGGGGTCAAACTGGGCAAGCCGGATAGGCTGATTGATATGCGAGTGTGACAGCACCTTAGGGAGGAACGTTGTATTTGGCCACAAAGTAACACCTGAGCCATCTGAGTTCCACCTCAGAAATCAATTGCTCACAGACAAGGCATGTAGCTCGCCTACACGCTTTGCTGAAGTGATGGAAAGGGGAAATGAAGTTTTGGCCGATAGCCACCTCAGCTCTGCCTGTACTAAGGGTTCCAAGGGAGGTAAGCATAGAGCGTCCAACTCCAGGGGCAGGTCCCATGCAGGAGCCCTCGGGGCGCTCGGGGATGCAGCCTCAGAGCCCCTTTTAGGAAGAGGGACACGAGCCTGTTGCTCCCTACAGTGTTATTATCGACCCTATCGTGTTGCGATAGCAGCCACATACACCCTCAGTGTAGACGGAGACCGGCCACTGTCCTTGAGGGACTGCAGAAACTTAAGAATAGTTGGCACAGAGCAATGTACTGGGTCTTCGTTCTGAACTGTACACCAGTCAGAGAACAACTTCCACCTGTTCCCGTACTGCAGGCGGGTAGACGGTGCTCTGGCATTCAGAATAGTCTTTCTGACGGGCTCTATGCAATTGGTTAGCATTGGGTCGGGCCCTCCAGCAGCCAAACCCACAGCTGAAGGCGGCAGGGGTCGGGATGCCAGATCCGACCCCCCAGCTGAGATAAGAGGTCTTTCCTGCTGGGGAGGCGCCAGGGCGTCCCGCAGCAGAGTCTGTGCAGCAGTGAGAACTATGTCCTGGCTGGCCAGAAGGGGGCCACCAGGAGAAGTCTGTGGCCCTGCTGAAACACTCTGAGAAGCGTTGGTAGGATCAGTGGGAACGGCGGAAAGGCATAGAGGAGACCCTCTGGCCACGTGTGAGCCAGACCATCTTGACCTAGAGGGCTGGTCTACTCCGTCAAGGAGAACCAGAGGGGGCAGTGGGTTGACATATCCGAGGCAAAGAGATCCATCTCCTTCCTGCCAAAGAGACTCCATATTTTGTGCACCACCTGTGGGTGAAGGCGCCACTCCCCCAGTGGAGGTTTGTGACGGGAGAGGAAATCTGCAACAAGGTTTCGTTCCCCTGGTAGATACATTGCCCATAGGCTGGTCAGGCGAGGGGCTGCCCATGTCAGGAGAGCCTGGGACGCCTGCAGCAACCTCGCGGATTTGGTGCCCCCTTGGTGGTTTATATAAAAGATGGTCGAGGTGTTGTCCCACCTGGTGACAGCACGAAGAACGTCCATTGTGCTCAGCATGTGGAATGGCAAGACTTGCAGGAACTTGTTGAGTCCCCTCAAATCTAGGACTGGGCGAAGTCCGCCACCCTTCTTCCTGTCCCTGTGAAGACCAGAGAACTGTTGCCTGGTCTGGTCAGCTTGGACAGTCCCCTCAAGTACCTGTAGGGCAGCTGTCCCGAACAACTGGAGTACTGTTCCACTGGAACAGCTGGAGTACTGTTCCACTGGAACCCACCGCTTGAAATGGGTAGGTTGGGCTGGGGCCAGCTGCCCTGACAAGGGGAGGCCGGCGTCATCCATCAGGAGTTCCACCTCAGCCAGTCTAGTAGCTCTCACTGCACGAAGCATGATGCTGCAATTCATGCACGGGTCCTCCGAGAGGCCCTCCCTCAGATGTTCGAGGCCGAATCCTCAGGTTGGAGAGGAGCCATACATGTGTTGCAGCCAGGAGAGTTAAACATAGTGACGAGAAACTCTGCCCTGCCAGTTGCTGCGGGCTGTTTGAGTCAGTCTGAGCACTCTGCTGACTGAAAAAAACGTGCAGAAAACAGTCTATGTAGTAAGAGGGGAGCGAGGACACTCTCTCACTAATACAGTAGCTGTCAGTATCTGAGTCCACCAAATTAGCCTGAGCGAGAGCACTCTGCTAACTGTGAAGGCAGTAACGTTGTGAAAACAATGCCAGAATTAGTCTGAGCGAGAGCCCTCTACTAATTGTGAAGGCAGTAACGTTGTGAAAACAATGCCAGAATTAGCCTGAGCGAGAGCAGTCTACTAATTGTGAAGGCAGTAACATTGTGAAAACAATGCCAGAATTAGCCTGAGCGAGAGCACTTTGCTTATTGTGAAGGTGGTAACGTTCTGGAAGACAATGCCAAAGTTAGCCTGAATGAGAGCACTCTGCTTATTGTGAAGGCAGTAAGGTTTATAGTAAACAACGCATACAGTAATGTTACCACTATTCTTAACTGTTGCTAGCGTCACGCCGAGTTATGGTACGTGTCCACAGGCTCCGTCCTTTCCACGCTTGCCATTCATTGTCTATGTAAGCAGCCGTGCAATGCATTCTGGTAGCGTGGCGGCGCGATTCGAGAAACGGAGCGTCACGACGCCCGCTCCTCATTTGCATAAAGTTGAGGGCTAGTCTACTTTATGCAAATCACGGGCGTCGGACGCGACTCGCCGCCTCTCGAAACTCCTGAAAATCTTTTAAAATAAACGTTGTCGATCCAAAATAAAGACAGATTTAGCAACTGCATGGCTTATTTCTCGCCTCAAATGTTTTCAGAAACACATTTCGGTGAACTATTTTCATGAAATAAGAGAAGAAAGTTTCCAAACGGGCCTCCATACTGTTTCCGGTTTGAAAGCTGGGAGCAGTAGCCCACGGAGGGAAAGCGTTCCCCCAATCAGGTGCAGCCAGAAGTATTTGAAATAAAGCCGGGAAAACGTCACCGCCCAGTATTGGTCAATCATCTATCGTGTCACCGCCTAGTGGCACGCCCACCAAGCGTCCAATGTTGGGAAGCGTCGCGTCCCCTCGCGATAAAAAACGCCCCTGTGGACACGTACCATTAGCCTGAGCGAGGACGCGCTGCTAACCGTAAAACACAAAGTTATAGTAGGCAATGTACGTTACAGCGCTACAGAGAGAGGAGAGCGGGGACGCTCTCCTCTCTCTGTACGTTGTCAAATAGGTAAACGCCGAGCGGACACACTCTCGTTAGTACCCCACTAAATTAGCTTGAGCTAAGCGCCCTGCTAATTTTGAACACAGTAACGTTATCGTTATAGAAAACAATGTAAATCGATCTCAGCGAGTGATGTACACATGGGAAGATGGTCCTTATCACGCCGGTGATGACCAGGATAGGTGCGTCCGCAGTTCCCTCCGTCAGAGGACCGAACGGCGAACAAACACAGTGTGAGATGGGCAGCTCCTCGCAGCCTTTGGAGGGCGAAATTCCGCAACTCCGACCGGTTGTCACAAGGCTACAGGCGACGAGCTCAAATAGATTTAGTTGTAGATAATTTAGCTTTTAGCTAATGCTACCACAGTAGTTAACCTCCGTAAGCGAGAAGATGAAATAGGACTGATCTTGTGGATGACACCGGAACTTATACCTAACCAGGGTCATCCGAGGTCAAACGTGACTTTGTTGATATTAATACTCGACCTGCGCATGCACGAGACGAAGATATTCAGTGTTGAAGCACTGCCTCTGGCGGTCAGTAAGGATGAAATAGAACTAAAAAACAAGATCATGGAGCCAAACAAAAAAGCTTCAAGACACCACTGGATCTACTTTCCAAGAGTCAACATCCCCTCTCACACAGCTTCACTATAACTTCATGTGACTCCACGCTTCCCTCAGGAGCAATTATTCATGTAGTCACAGTATCAAACCAAGCAGATATAAAAAGATTGGATGCACTCAAGCGTGCTAGGTGCATGTCTTTTCTAGCCTATATCAACTACTTTATTCCACCGTAGGAGTGATGGCTATACACTGAGTTGTACTCATGCAGTCACAACCAAATACAACTCAACAGCACCCAAAGAGCCCCTCACACCAGTAGCTGCAAACCAAGCAGAAAAGATAAAACTACATGCAGCGCATTCGAGCGTGCCAGGTGCATGTCCTTACCTGACTATGATGGTCAATATACTGACACTTTTGGCCAAGGGAGATAGTAGGAGAAAAGGTGGAGGAGAAGACAGGTTCCTGAGGATGTAGAGGTGGATGGAAAAGTGAAAGAAAGGAAAGCAAAGGAGGCAATAGGAGGAAAAACGTGGAGCATGCAGATGAAGGATGATAAGGGAGGGATGCAAAGGAGAGAAGGCCAGAAAATGGGAATGCAACATGACTGCTGTTAAACTTTTCGCTAATCTGCAGCTTCCAGACCTAAGGCCTGTACTACGAAGCGAGTTCAACATACCCAGGGTATCTTCTCGTTATCTGGCTTCACTAACCCTAACAAACGAGATCCCACTAAGCGGTCCTACGACAGTGGTTATCAACTCAATAAATCAACCCAGGGTTTCTCAGTCTGAATATGAGCGTGTTCACATGAAAGGGGTGGTGTTTGCAGCATATGACCAATCACAGACATGGACAAGTCCACAGACTTGCAGACAGACAGGCAGAGCAGCACTTTGCTCTTCCTTTTACAAAGGAAGAGCAAACTATATTAGACAAATACGAAGAAGTTAAACATATAATCTAGACTAAAAGTAGGAAGGTCAGCTGGCAAAAGAATGAGTGTGAATGCGTAAATTAACAGATTTATTAATTTAACGGAACACTGAAAAGTCAGTTATAGTCGTCTAGATGGGGCAGTGATATTATAAATATCTTTCATAAGTGTAATGGATAAATAGACCACACTTCTTTGTGCCCTCTGACAAGGTTATGGCGTACGTGACTATGTCAACCTTCTTTCAGCTGCGTCTCCATCTCCGGCAGTGTGAAACGGACTTGAGAGTAAGTAAAAAAAATAAATATAAAAACATATTTCAAAGCAGTAAGCACCCACAGCATACAGCCAGCTGTCCTTTCTGCATCTGTCAGTTTAAACTGTGTTGATTTCAATCTGGATTATGACTTAAACTTCTTCGTATTTGTGTAATATTATCATACGATCCGCGCACTGAGCTCTGATTAGTCAGTAGGCGGTGCTTTTATACGAGTTGATCTCTTATCTGGAACATAACCTGCTCCGGAGCAGGTTAGCTGTTCAGCATAAATTACCATGGTGATCAACCCCGGTAAGAAGTGATCCACCGTCGTAGGACGGAAAACCCAGGGTTAACCCTGAAGTTACCTCGCTAACCCCAAATCCTGCTTTGTAGTACAAGCCTCTGATCTAAAAGCTCTGTAAACAACAACAACGATTTGTGTAAAAAACAAGGCAAAAGTGAGCATGGCTCACATACCCCCACTTACTGTTTGACCCCTGCTGAAGTAGGGCCAAAGGTTTTGCCCTTTTGGAAAAAAATTTAAAACTTTGGACACCCTGGACTTCTTACCCCCAAAAGGCACAACTAAACCACACTGTTAACCATCATACCAAATTTGAAGTTCCTAAGTTAAATAGTTTCCAAGTTCTGCTCCGGAAACAAAATAGAATTCGAAAAAATCACAGTTTTTGGAAATTTAAAAGATGTTGGCCACCCTGGCCTTATATCCCCCAAAAGGCACAACTAGACCACACTGTCAACCATCATACCAAATTTGAAGTTCCGAAGTTAAATAGTTTTTCGAATTCTGCTCTGGAAACGAGAGTGTTACACGCGAACGGACGGAAGGACGGAAGGACGAAAGGACGGACGGACGGACGGATGAAAGGACGGACGGAAGGACAGACATACGGAACGCTATATACTCCCAACTACGTTGTCTCGGGGGTATAATAAAACTTTGTATATAGTATGTTGTTGCTGGTCACTGTTGCTTTTTATATATGTTTATAGAGTGCTATAAGAATGAATCCAGAAACTTGGAAATGAGTTAGCATTTTAGCACTTCCGGTTCCCTCGTCTGGAAGTCAATGGGTTTTTTGAATTGGTTTTTGGTAAGGCGCCTGAAATAAGGTCTGTGGTTAACACAAGCTTAAGAGATTTTAACGATTTGTTCTACGAAATAAAATACGTCAGTAAATATCCCACTCTTAAATTTTGAAGGCTTTGTGTCTTAAAAAAAGCGGTTGCCAACAAGTGGCTAAATGAGACTACTTCATGCTGACTCGTCTGCCTTTACAGCCTTGTTGTGTATACTCGCGTTCATGCGACCGTGGAGTAGTTCGTTTATAGCCTAACGTTAGCTTTTTACTTCTGGCAATTGCATCTACCCTTCAAAAATCATAAAAGTTGCGTTCATTTGTGGAGATTAACTTGTTGAACAAAAGGTGTAAGTATCATAAATGTATGTTTGCCACAGAGCGTATTTTCTGCAATTATCCAAAACCCAATGGAAAAATCACTTTATTTGTCGAGGGAACCAGGGCGATGCTAACTTTGCTAACTTCCTGGTTGGCCTACAAAAATACGTCATCCCTGGAGCACTCTATATCTTTTTTCACCTACTTGTATGCACATAACAGTTGAATGTCTACTAGAGGCAGGCCTTTTTTTCGGGAATCCCAAGGGTCACGGGATTTCCATGGGATTGTCGCGTGATGGGCGTCACTTTTACTATTCATCACGTGACTGGGACAGGACAGGAAAAAAAGTCAACGGGAGTGGGCGGGACGGGAATGATAATAACAATAAGTCTGTTTTTATGTATAAATAGATATGCAGGTCAAATATGAATTAAAGCTGCAAGCAGTGATGAACAGGCCCTCGCACCTTCCCGCGCGTCAGGGGTATGGCAAAACGCCGGCGGACGTGGCCAGGCACAGTGAAACCGGAAGTCTGCTAAGTGCAATGATGCCGGCCACAAGAGTCTGCGACAAACCGTTCGTGACTTCTGAAAGGGGGGGGGGGCTTAAATGTAGGGGGCGGGGAACATATCACTAATGAAAGAGGATCTCCCCGCTGAGTCAAATGATGCCTCCCACAAGTGTCCATGACAAACAGTTTATCCCTTATAAAAGGGGCCGTGGATAATGTGTAGGGGGCGGGGATAACCTTCACCAATGAAACAGGAACTCTATGCTGAGTACAATTACACCTCCCACAAGAGTCTACAGCAAGCAGTTCATGAGTTATGGAAGGGGGCGTTGCTAATGTGTAGGGGGCGGGGTAACCTATACCAAAGAAACAGAAACTCTCTGCTGAGTACAATGACACCTCCCACAAGAGTCTATGGCAAAAAGTTCAGGAGATATGAAAGGGGGCGGGGCCAATGTGTAGGTGCGGGACTATGAGTCTATATTGGCATGTAAATGACCTCAGGCCTGGACCGTCATCATAGCTGAGAAATTTGGAGCAGATTTAACAAAGTACACTGAAGTTACAACAACTTCCTGTTAGATGGCGAATCACGCCAAATGGCCGCCATGCCACGGCAACGCCGTTCAACGGAAACTCACAGTCTTCACAATAATGCATCATCAAGGTCTTAAGGCTTTTCTGACCACATTTGAGGTGCATCTGCTCAACCTGCCCATAAATGCCTAGGAGTTCATTCAAATATAAAACATGTCATTTCCTGTTATCAGTAGGGGGCGCTATGAGTGTGACTCAATATGGACATGTACATGTCCTCAGGTCTGGACCCTTATACCTGAGAAATTTGGGGCAGATTGGACTATGTACATTGGAGTTACAACAACTTCCTGTTTCATGGCGAATGGCCCAAAATGGCCACCACGCCACGGTCAGGTCGTTCGATGAAAACTCAGGATTTGAATAACTTCTCATCGTTAAGTTCTTAAGATGGTCCTGACCAAATTTCAAGTCGATCTGATTAAATCTGTAGGAGGAGTTTGTTAAAATACACGGCCTGAAAAACACTAAAAATGGGCGAAAATGGCACATTGAATTCAAAATGGTTGATTTCCTGTTGGGTTTTGGGTATACCTCCAAGAGGCTTTATTGTGTATCTCCAAATGTTACATCTGCCTACCAAATTTCATACATATAGGTGAAACCGGAACGGGGGGCTCCATTTTTTTCAACTTCTAGGGGGCGCTAGCGAGCCATTTTGCAACACCCAAGCCCGAGACCCTTAAAATAGCAAATTTTTCACCGTGTCTGATAAGTGTGCAAAGTTTAACAACTTTTTGAGCATGTTAAGGCCCTCAAAAGTGTGATTCATTTGTGTGAAAAATAATAATAATTCCTACAGTTTCAATAGGGTCCTCGCGGCCCGACGTTGTCGGTGCTCGGGACCTAATAAACACTATTTTCTTTATTTTTAACATAACGGTAGTAGTTCTGTTGTCCTTTTTGTTCTTTTTTATTCTCTCCTGTCTGCTCTGGTGACTGGTTGGTATTTGACAAATGCATGACTTAAAAACTTAAAACCTTTATTACATTTGTCATATACATACAGGTACATACACAGAATTTGACCTCTGCATTTAGCCCATCCTAAGCATTTAGGAGCAGTGAGCTGCTGTAAAGCGCCCAGGGAGCAAGTTGGGATTTAGTGTCTCGCTCAAGGACACTTCGACATGCAGACAGTAAGAGCCAGGGATCGAACCGCCGACCTTGCGGTTCAAGAATGACCACTCTATCCACTGAGCTTCAGCTGCCCCTCAGGCGTGTAGCCACCAGAATTCAAATGCAAACATGGGAGCGGGCGGGGACAGGAGTCATTCTTCTTGGATTTGGACAGAACAGGAATTTTAACAATTTTTTAACAGCAGTGAAAATTGACTCCATGTACCATACACTCCTGTGTCACCCTCTAATGTCTACTCTTTGTTCAGCTTTGTTGTCCTTGTTTTTAGCTGTATGTCTATTTCTGTTGTCAAATCCCTAGTACTGTATACTGTATGTACACATACCAATAATGCTGATTCTGATCAATTTAAGTGTGTTTTTGGAACATACATGCAGAATGTAAATATCAATTTGTCATCTTTAAGAAATTACAAAAGCCTTTCAAAAGTAAAATTGATTGCTTGTGAATTAAAAGACCATGCTTCCCCAAATAAAAACTTCACTTAAAACCATTAAAGGCCATTAACAAGAATGTACATTTGTACTGTTATTAACAAGCAGCAAACTGCAAACGCCATTTTCCCATCTGGTACTTTGTAAGTTGAGACAGCAACAGCTTGTCTCAGGCACAGAAAGTTGCATATTAAATTACTGGTGCAGTGAATACACAGTTTAAAGGTGCATTAAGTAATAATTGGTCTTAAAATGTAATATATAATTTATACAGTATAATCTATAGCAATGGTCCACAACATAATATTATGTGCTGTGAGCTCAACCAAGGAAAGGGACAATTATTTTTTACCCGCTCAGATTATTTAATTTGAATAATCTTTAGAGACCTTATGAGTTAAAACAATCTAGTACTTTACAGGGAAAAAGCAACAATAAATGCCCTAAAAATAAACATAATAGTATGAAAAAGAAAGGAATACTTTATCCATAACCTTCCCTCAGATTTATCCTGTAACCCACTGAAACACTGATCTATCTCTGTCTTCCCAACATGTACTTTCTGACCTGTATTCTTGGTTTTGGAAATTGCTTCTTTTTTTTAGCTTGAAGACATTTTGTTCTCAAGTCAAAAAAGCAATTAAGAGCAGCATCAATGTGCTTGGAAAACATTTATATATATTATATATTCATATGTATTCACTCTTGTATAAAACTGTAATTTTTTCTGAAACTGTAAATATTTAAAGCCATCCCAGAATGACATTTTTGCCAGAGAAGTACTGATGTTGCTGGCTCTGGTCACTAATTCGTGGCCATAAATCATGGCCATCATCCAGGTGGTACTGGAGAAAGTAGAATATATATTATTGGACAACAGTTTTAATTGAAGATGTTTATCCAAAAGGCAAAACGAAATTGATTCAGATTCAACTTTCTTTTACTTTGAAGTACTTAATGCCCCTTTAAGACAGAATCAGCAAAAAGCTAAAGAAAGCTTGGAAAAGTTCCAGCGTCAGCAACTTTCCAATCACCATCCCACCATTTCAGGAGCATTACAGACTGAGAGTATTGAAGAGTACCAAAAGACCCACAGATTCAGGAGAAGCAGTCACACAAAGTCAACACAAAGCTGTGATTGGACAACACAGGTCCAAAACGAAGCAAATTGGTTTAGGGTCTTACCCACAGCTGCTCAGACACAGACACAGACACAGCGGAGTAATCTTGAACGACCACCCCTTCCTCCTGAGGGGTTAAACAAAGGGGAAGTTCTCGGTCAGAGGGAGAGAACAGGGGGGGGGGGGGGGTCATTGTTGCTGTAATGGGTTTAGAGGGTGAGACTGCCTGGAGGATTACCATCCAGGGTTTAAGCAGGCTGTTTCGCCTAACAGAATACTAATGTGAAGTAGATGAACTCTGAAATCGGAGGTTCTTTGCGCTTATATATTTAGTTCTAGCTGCTGTTTAAACCAGTGGAGGTGCATATACATACATATAAGAAATTCTTGAACCATTCATTTTCTGTCAAATAAGCTTTCAAAGTCATTATTGAAACTTAGCTTGGAGCTTACCCAAATCTAATCTTTTTAAAAAAAAAAAAAAAAAAAAAAGGAGAATCTATTCCCAAACCCCCATCAGCAGACTGTCCCATATGCTTCCTGGTTTAAAGCCTATGGGGGCTGGATGGATGCTGCACTGATCTGGACCACTAGGCTCAAACAACAGATGGACTAAAGGAGGAAATGAAAGGAGCACTTTGCTAAAAGAGCGGGGACAGGAGCTGGCATGGTAACCATGAAGGAAACGGGTTGATATGTGCCATTTACTCTGGCTACTCGACCATTATAACCAAAATTTTACCCAAAAATATCCACATAATCTCCCAATAAGATAACACAGTAGCAGGTCTATAGTAGAGGGTGAAAAGAAGAAAATTCATTTCAACCTGGATCTAATTTTCTCTTTTTTTTGGCCGTCATTCCTACTAGTTTTGGTAAATTATAATCAGCTATATTGCAGAGATTTCAGGGATCTCTACATCTTCACAATGGCATCCACTGGAGCAAACAACACAAGCAACTCTTAAAAGATTCCAATGAATGTGATATAATAAGATTTGAGTTATCCATTATTAACACTGTGCAGATGAGACAGACCTTTTTCTCGCAGGTCTGCTCTGTCTCCCATAGCTGAGCCTGCTGCTCGGTGGACGCCACCTTAACCACTTCCTGTTTCTTGTTGATCCTGTTCCTCCAGTCCTCCTCACCACTCTTCTTCAGCAGAGCCACTCTGATATAAAACAAAACAAATACATTTTAATAAGAGCAGTATAGGAGAGTGAGCAAACTTATTAACAACCCTGATTTATACTTTCTATTCTTGATAACACCTCAACTCCACAGACCAACCGGAGGGTCAGGCAATACAAACTCCAATCACTGCTCAACAGGACCGGCTTAAGACATAGGCGGTCGCCTAGGGCGCCACCCTTGGGGGGTGCTGGTGCCCTCTAAAAATAAGAAAAGAAAAAGAAACGCCTGTAGGCGCCCTTCCTCATTTTCTGCATTAAGGTAACAAAGAACAAATAAATAAAGAAAGAAAGAAAGAAATACAATAAATACAGTTATTTATGAAAATAAAAATCTTTGGCTGAAATGTGTATACAGTAATTGATAAGGCATCTAGGATATTTCCATTTGATGGAACAGTGCAGCAATATAAAACATGGAGTCTTGGGTTTGAATATCCCACTCAGTGTGAACATAATATACTGTAGCTTCAATGAAGGGCTGGAACAACCTGATAAAATATATGTGATAATGTAAGATAGGGTGAATTTCACTGTCATCCTTGACATTTCTGTAGTTGTGCATGATCTACTGTAACGTCATTATGTCTAATAAACTAAACTAAGCTAAAAATTAGAAAAGTGCACTCCGTAGAGTGCAGATCTCCACCAGGGGCCTGTTTCACAAAAGCAGAATAAAGATATCCAGGATAAGAGAGAAGGCGAGGCTTGACCTAGTCTAGTCAATTCATCCTGGCTTAATCCGTTATCTTGGTTTTGTGAAACAGGCCTGGTGTGTCTCCCTCTCACCTCCCAATCAAACAAAGAAGAGCTGAATCTCACTCAGTTGTCCCTCCCGGCTCTCTTATAGTCAAGATGGGGGTGAAGATAATAAAAACAGGGATGTATTCATCTTGTATCATGTCAAACTTTAGTGGAACATAACATACCGGGTATGGGATTAAGCTGCAGATTCTCTGGTTCAAAATGAGACCAAACTTTTCCATGGATGTCAGTTTTGGAGCCACGGAAAAGGTCAAAATGTGGCCTGCAGCAGACTAGGTAAGGCTTGTTTTTAGCCTAGCACATTGCCTGAAATGCCTGAAGCAGTTGTTGATCCCTTGTGGCCCCGACCGGCCGGTTAAGAGGAGTGAGGAGTCAGCAGTCAATGATGGTATAAAACAAGTCAAAGTATTTTTTCAAAAAGTGTGAATCACCGCAACCACGAAAGGTCCTTGAGCATATAGTCATAAATGTGCACAAAAAATATTAAGCTGATGCGTCCAGTATTATTTGAGATAAGCCATGGACAGACAGATTCTCACACGACCGAACGCATGATCTCCCAACAGTCTGGCGATAAAAAAGAAGATGTTTTTCCAACCATAAAGCTATTTAAAGTGGCGGCAGGCAGTATATTTTTTGGCATCATTGGGCAAAAATTCCATAATAATCTTTCAGTATATTGTTATTCAAGTGTTCTGAGAGATAACTAGACTTCTGCACCTCATCATGGCTCTGTTTTTAGGCTTTAGAAAATCTAGCCCGTGACGGCAGACTTTGACCAATCACAGGTCATTTCAGAGAGAGAGAGCGTTCCTATTGGCTGTACTCCGGTCATGTGAGCGGAACTTTGCGTTCCTTTACCAGATTTTACAATGGCGGCGGCGTCACAAACTTTCTCATTTTACAGCTAAACCGTACACTACAAGATGATTCTGAAAACATTTGAGGCGAGAAATAGGCATTACAGGAACATAATATTTATTCATATTTGATCAGCGTGGCCTAGTTTGACCGTTTGATCGGAGTTTGCGAGTGATTGACAGCCAGCTCTCACAGCCGACCTCAGATCAGCTCTGACTAGTTGTTTTCCTCCGGTAAGTGAAATCTTTCAGATGCCGTTAGGAGCACCGGAGGACACCGGAGGACACAGTAGGACACAGAGTAACATGATTTTTTTCAGGTTACCTGTTTCATGTAATACTGTCACGATATAGCTACCGTTTTATAAAAATAACTTTTTTTAATCATATTTTCTCCAATCTCGCCTACTTAAGCTTTAAGGGGGAAAAGAGGGAGGACTGGATTTTAAGAGGTTTAAATTCTGCACTACAATAATGTTTTAATTACAGGTGGAAGTCTATGGAAAATGTTTTTGCCAGCCAAGCAACTGTAAATAGTGCTATCTGATTAGTCAAACGTGTTATGAACAAAAATACAAAATATTCTTAATAACAACAGTTGAGACCAGAACAAAGAAGAAAATGTACCTAACAAGAGCTCAATAACTTTACTCAATTTAAAGCCAATTTCATACACTAAAACATATACTGGTCAAGGCGGGTTCAAAGCTGAAACTTAGCAGCAGATCTTTTAGCTTATCACATTGTTTTAGTATATTTTAGTAAAACGCCAAAAGAAAAAGGAGTCAGGATAGACAGTTATGTACCTAACAGTGTATTTAACCCTGTGTCAAACTGGCTGCAAATAGTGCTTTGCTGTAATGGGGTTTGGACCTCTTGAATTGTTAACATGTATGCTAACAGGACAAAACTTCTTCAGCATTACCATGAGAGTTTATTTTAGGGTCTGACAGTTATTGTGATCAACCTTTCATCAAAAAATAATCAATAAAGGGAACAAAAACTGTTCTCAATTTACATTATTTCCATGAAACGAAAAATAATCATTCAACAGTGAAAAACCAGGTCAGAGATTTCTGCTCTGCAACCAGCAAACGTTAGTGTTGATAACGGATGGCTGAGGGGTAAAAGAAAGTATGTCATCATCTCTGAGTGTGGACAGGGCAGAAATGAGGGCATTGGGAGGAATCTGCTAAATCTCAGAGGATTCCTCCACCAGTCCTCACAGCTATCCGCTGGCTGGGAGGAGAAACACAATGTTGCTAAAAATGAATCTCTCTCAAACCTACATACTGCAAGGACGGGCCGCCGGTGACTTCTGCCTGATTCTGTCAAACGCTGCAAATTTATGAGGCACTGGCTCAGTGTCTGGTCTTTGCTGACTTCTCAGTTTTCACCTTGTAAAGGGCCGAGCTCCGCCTGGATCCTGGATTTGTGAATGGAATCAAGGTTAATTTGTGCCTCCAGCTTTGCTAGGCTTTAGGTTTTAAGGAGAACTTCACCCCCATGCCTTTATTTGGGATTTGCCTTTATATTTGTGAGACCCTGTTCTTATTTGACCATTTGCAGCAGACTTGTGATAGCAATAGGAAAGTAATGAGCTCAATGTTTACTCTTTGACATTTACCAACAATTTATTAGAGCATGGGTTTTCATCCTTTTTTTCACCTCAAACTGTTTTTTTATTGACATGTTGTTCCCAGCAAAGAGTAGGGGGAATCGTCAAACGTAATTGTTCTCCACACCCCATTAGTCTGCCAGGTGGAAGATAAAAATACACAGGAGGTCTTCTGTTAGTCTGTTTGCAGACTCATATGCTTGTTCACCAATAATGTATGTTTTGTTTTGATCAGCCTCTCTTTCTCTATTTACCCTCCCAACACACATACTATATAAGCCGGATCCTTATACTTAGCCTTATATAGCCGGATACAAGTTAGAAAATGACAGAGAGAGGGAGCGACAATGAGATGAGCACATGGACAAGCATACAAAAATGACTAAATCCGAAACTTTAATTTGGTCTGTATTAAATTGTGGATGAATCGATTAATCGATTAGTTGTCAACTATTAAATTAATTGCTAACTATTTTGAGAATTAATTAATCGGTTTGAGTAATTTTTTAAGAAACAAAAGTCAAAGTTCTCTGATTCCAGCTTCTTAAATGCAAATATTTTCTGGTTTCTTTACTCCTCTATGACAGTAAACTGTATATCTTTAAGTCGAGGAAAAAACAAGACAGTTGAGGACGTCATCTTTGGCTTTGGGAAACAATGTTCGACATTTTTCCCCATTGTCTGACATTTTATTGACCAAACAACTAATCGATAAATCAAGAAAATAATCAAAAGATTTGTCATCATTAGTTGCAGCCCTAGCTGAAAGGTTTTGATGATGGACTGTTTACCTTGCATAGAGATGACCAACACGTTCTCAACGTTCTCATCCCAACTCATCATATACCGCCTCTTTGTCACGCCCCTTGGCATCACTTTATTTTTGGCATCAAAACCACTATAGTTAGGTTTAGGAAAGAACTACATGGTTGGGCTTAAAACTACTGTACGTTTGTACAGTGAAAATCACACTGAATGTTGTGAACATGGGACACGAAAGAACAGCTGATTGTAACGTGAGAGTGAAACTTAACGCACGGGACACGAACAGCGGCCTCCTGAATGAAAGCCTTGCGTTTGTTGACCCATTCACCTCCCCTCCCACCCGGTGTGTCTGTTTTGCTCTTTAAGCCACGTCACCACTGTCCCTTCCGGCGCACTTTCTCGGAGCGCTTACTGTTGCCGCGGATGGGTTGTAGTTAATGGAAAAAAAGGGTGCCTTGTGCGGTAGTACTGGATTTGACGCCCTGGGAATGAGAACGGGCTGAGATGACCTACTATACTGTAGTAAAAAATCTGTACATTTTTATTGGGCATGTGACAGGGAATGAGAAATGCAAAAATGAAAAATGCAGCACAGGCAGACTGTGCCACATTTAGAGTAAATACTGTAAGAAAATAGCCTATAATAGCCATTAAATTTACATCATTATTATTCAGCTTTTTTTGCCAAATCATCCTGTTTTTGGGACAACTAAAAACTAACTACTCCCTAGTAGAGGTCGACCGATATGGGTTTTTTATGGCCGATGCCGATGCCGATTTTTTACAGAATCAGGACAGCCGATGGCCGATTCTTTTTTTGCCGATATGTTTGGCTGGTTTTCTTTTTTTCCTCCATCTGATAAAATATAACAGCTTAATAATAACAAATAATACACAAAATGTCTTAACTTAAGTAAACATTTATTGAACAACACTTATGGTCTGTCTCTCCAATTTGCATTTTGTGTCTGCACTGCAGTGCATATTTTATTTTGTGCATGATGGTTAATAGTAGTAATAGTACAGGGCTCAAAACCTTTTAAGCACCTTTCCAAAACTGTCCTAAAGCATGTTTTTTATTTATGTTTGTTGACAGACACTGTTACAAGCTATATGGACATAATCTAATTGATCAAAAAAATAATAATAACTTTGTTCACTCGTATTACACAGCCTGCTGCTCATATCTGCTATGCTGCGCACTACAGACAGGCCAGTGACATCATAGAGGCTATGAAGGACCCATAGAGACGTTTAATGAGGAAGTGAACTTTTTGCTAAATGTTTCGACAAATTGCTCGTGTTTCCGTCCTCACACGCAAACTTGCACTTATGACAAGCATTGTCAGCATCAACTCTAGTAAAGTGTAATCACGCTTTATAAGTTTAGTTTTCTCCGTCATAGTTACTAAGAGCAGAAGCTCTGTGTGTGTGTGCGTGTGTGTGTGTGTGTCTGAACGCGGCGCTGCAGCAGCGTGTCTGTGAGAGCTGCTCCGCCCCGAACACAGCTAACGTTACCGACGGAGAGAAATTCTCCATCATCAAAAACAGAACTGATAACGTCGGAGCATTTCATATCTAACCAATTAAATATATAGGGCTTTGAAAGAGAAGAATTTAAGCCTACCGCTTTCTCCCGGCAGAATGGCAATTTGATTGACACACAAGGGGCGGTGTCACACGTGTTCCACAACAACAACAACACTGGACTGCCCGCAGATGTGCCTGCTTGATAATCTGCCTAATATGCTCAGGATGCCGATTATGAAAAAATGTCAAATAATCGGCCCGATTAATCGGCCGACCGATAAATCGGTCGACCTCTACTCCCTAGGTCCCGTAGTGATCCGCAGCCCAGGGGTTGGGATAGTGCACACTCCAGAGCAGCGTTACAATGTCCACATTTGGTCAATCACCCAGTAAGATAAAATAACACAAAACAAAACATGTCCTGTACTGCAAGGCACATTGTCAGAAAAGTGTGCTGTAATCCGGATATTATGTTAAATCAGTGTTTTTGGCAGCTAGTTTCAGCCCCTGGCAACTTGGGCTCACTACCTTGAAGGAGAGATATCATGCACATTTTCAGGTTCATACTTGTATTTTGGGTTTCTACTAGAACATGTTTACATGCTTTAATGTTCAAAAAACACATTCATTTTCTCACACTGTCTGAATATACCTGTATTCACCCTCTGTCTGAAACGCTCTGTTTTAGCGCCTGTCTCTCCTGAAAAAGTCCAGTCTGCTCTGACTGGCTTATGAGAAAAATATGGTGCACCTTTGCAAAGGTAGATCTCAAGCTGTGGGTGGTATATTCTAATGAACCTGCATGTGACATAGGAAGGGGAGCCAGATCTGAATGGCTTGTTGAATCACATTGTTTTCTGATCTAGGCAGCCCACAAAAAACTGACAACTGGGTTGTCTTATTTCACAGTTGGTAGACACTCCAGATACCCAAATGTATGAACACAAGCACTGAACAAGTGAGTTCTTCATGATATGTCCCCTTTTATAGTGTCATTAACCTGACTAGTAATGTGTTTTACATCTACAATCCATCACTTTCAAACCCTCAGCTGTCACTCACCTCTCCTTGATGGACATCTGTTTGGCGGACATGCTGTCAGACAGTTGGTCTCCAGACTCTGTGGGCGACAGCAGATCTCCAGAATGGACACTGTGCCTGCTGAAGTCCTCGGTGTGGTCCAGGGGCAGGGACTGGGACTTGACCAGCGCCTGGGGGAAGGACTGGGGTTTGGGCGGTGTCTGTGGAGGCACCTGGGGTTTGGACTGTGCCTGCGGGTAAGGCTTAGGGAGAGGCTGGACGAATCCCTGAGGTTTGGGCTGGGTTTGTTGGGACTGAGTGAAAGGTTTGGGGTACGTTGGTGGGGGCTGGGAATACGGCTGGGGCTGGATGTCGGCCGGAGGTTTGGGGGGTGGTGGAGGAGGCTGCTGTGTGAAGGGTTTAGGAAGAGTTTGAGGTGGCTGGATGTTGGTTTGCTGCTTGCTGCTTGAAACGTGAGACACTGTCCTGGATGACACTTTAGCTATCAGTGGCCTCAGTGGCGAAGGATGATCTGGCAAGTCTGAAAAAAATGTAGAAATGTATACAGTATATAATAATTATCAGAGGTGACCACAACATTATTAGTACTTTTTTTCTCTCTTTCTTTTAATGTTTAGAATCAAGCATGAGTGAAGCAACCGATAATTATTTGTTTTTCATCATGTTTTGCAACAGAACCCAATATAGCCAAAGCTGAAACTGACTCTGGTGTACCTAACATAAGTGCTGGCTATTTTCCTAAGAATATCACAAGTTGCATAATTGATGTCCTACTAGACAAATACTGTACACAGTTATTTTAATGTACAACAAGGAGAGTCAAAGAATGTCAATCAGGAACGATTTGCAAGAACAGTTCGCGAGCGATCCGTTCAAAAGAACAAATCTTTTGGGTGAACGAACGGAACCCAATCACTTCCTGAAAAGATTTGTTTATTTCTCAGTACAGTTGAGCTCTCAACTTGCGATGAAGGTGCAGCCAGGGACTCACTGAGTGAGTGATTCAAGTAATTTGTTCGCAGGAAAAATGGTGGGCATTGTGTTCAAGACAGCAAATAAACAGCTGATTCGGGAAGAGTTGCTAACACACCAAGAAACAATGTACATATAATATGACAGCTTTGATAAAAATGTAAATAGTTCTGTTTTTCTGTGTAATAGAGACTTTATGAATAGAGATTTTATTTTTCTGTTTGTCACCTGAAGCCTTGGACTACAAGTGTGAAAGTAATATTTGCACATAGAAATGAATATGGACAGTTGTGATAAAAATGTAAATTTCGTTTTCTTCTGAAACTATTATTTCTTGTTTTCATTTCAGTATATTAAACAATATTTAACAGCCCGACATTTAGTTGCATACCCCTTTTATTTGCAAACGGTATCTTTATGCAACTAAATTCTCCATTCTTCGTTCACTATTTAGCAAGCTGAATGTTCAGTCGTGTTTCAATTCAGTGAGTGGGACTACGTGCAGAGCAGTCGGAGCTCCGGTCAAGTACTGAACGATTCGGTGAACGAATCTTTTTACTGAACTGATTCTAGTGATTTAGTACACTGAAAAGAACTGCTTTACCTATCACCAGCACACACCCACACAGTCCTGAAAAGAAGATCAGCCAAAGTAAAAAGCCCTGTGTGGGTGAAAAGGTCTATTAAAATCGACTTGCGGCAGGTTGAAACTCACTTGAGATAATATATCACGGGAAACAATTTGTCACCTTCAGTTAGTCAGTTAGCACATGCACGGATGATCCAACCTTTTAGATTTATTTATTATCATTATTAGATCACGATAGTGGAGAGATGACGTGGCTCACAGGACCTTTGTGAGAGTTGGATGCAGCAGAAGTGACCAAATTCTTTTTTTCTATTACATTCATTTTTACCTCCATCAAGGAGGTTATGTTTTTGATTCTGTTTGTTTTTTTTGTCTGTCTGTCAGCAGGAGAAACTGCTGGGCCGATTTTCATGAAATTTGGTGGAAGGGTGTAGCGTGGGCCAACGAAGAACCCATTAAATTTTGGAGCAGATCTGAATCACGGGGCAGATACCAATGGTGTATTGTAATGAAGTAATAATACTTTGTTACAGTGCTTAAGTATTTTCTTAACTTGAGTTTTTATACTTATGTCAACTTTCACTTTGACTCCACTACATTCCCTAAATAAAATGTGTACTTTTACTCCGATACATTTCCCCTAAGCATCTTCGATACTTGTCACTATTGCGAGCAAGCAGGTTTGGCGAATCAGTGGTCCTAGCTTGCAAGATCATTCATGTGATGGGCAAGTGCAAACAAGCCGTAGTTCAAGTCCAGGCAGGCTGCATGTCAGATCACGTTACATGCTACTTGCGACTACAAGAAGGAAAAACTAGATTTTGTTCTTTAAATCCTTTTTGTTGTGAAGACCTAATTTTTCTTTGTGTAATGTAGCCTCAATTTTTAAGGTGGTGTACATATTAAGAGGAATAATAAGGGCACGGTCACATGTGCGATTGCAGGCGAGTGACCATCGCCTGCCGAGGCGATTTTCAAACTGAAAGTGAGCTGCATTTCAAATGCAAAGAACTGAATTTGATTCGCAACTGGAAGCAAATGTTTTTTTGCAGATTCACTCGCAAAGAATGGAAGTGAACGGGAGGCGAATATTAATTTTGTACATGTGTGACCGCCCCATAAACTTCATTAATCTCAAAATCCTCGCTTTTTTATTAACAGCATTTAATTGTACATTTACTTTCAATACTTAAGTACATTTAATATCAGAAAATTACTTTTGACACTTGAGTACAGTAAATATCAGACACTTTAAGACTTTTACTCAAATAATATTCTAATAGGTGACTTTAACTTCTACTAAAGTCATTTTCTGGTTAGATATCTGTACTTTTACTCAAGTGTGGCTTTCGGGTATTTCATCAACCACTGGCAGATACACACATTATTTCTCACTTATGGAAACTTCTAACTTATAAACTTCTACTTATTGTTTGATTACCATAAATCCCCTCTGTAACTAGTACTCATCCCTGAAACACGTGCATGCACATGCAGCTGGTTTTGTAGGGAAGAAATGTAATAGTATCAGACAAAGCCTGCTGTGTACAGTATGCTGTTCACATAGTCACATTTTGGGGACTCATTTGTGACAAAACACTGGTCCCCACAAGGAAAACCACTACATCTTAGGCTGAAGACTTGTCTTTTGTTAAGGTCAGGATAACGCGGGCATGTAGTGGTAAGTCTGCAGGGAATTAGTGTAAGTCAATACATGTTCCTTCTAGCATCATAGTCTAATAGGCTACACTTTAGTGAAGATCTACCCATGCAGAACTAAATAAGAGTGCAGTCTGCAGACGAGGCATCCATTGTGTCGTTCCTGTCCTCTACCTGCTTCATGCAAGTGCTCACCAATTGTTCTGCACTCTCTCACTGAGTGCTTTCATCTTTCTGTGTCCTGTTTGTGTGCACGCATGGGAAAAAAGACCACCCCTGGACACATTCTGCACGAGCACATAAAAACAGGTCAGGCCCATTATACTGTAGTATGTGCAAGGCCAACCCATAGGCCATGACAGTGAGCACACACAGTTTGATTTTTTAAAATCTCCGGCGTCTATTAGCTGACGAACAGCATGTCAGGAAGGGGCTTCCTCTTTCTAGACAAAGGGAGCCACGAGGCAAATGCATGGAAAAATATGCTAATTAGATGCAGCTTCAGACGCCTCTCTCTCCTTCACACTGTCTCTCGCTCTCTGTATCAGCCAAATCAAATACCCCCAGCTGGCACAAGTGTGTGTGCAGCCGGCAGAAAGCAATCATGCGTGGGAGCATGCTGCATAAGACATTGAGGATAATGAGAGCAGCCCCTTCCCTAGACATTGCTTCCTATTTTTTATGTCACTCCCTTTCTCTCTTTCCTTTATGTCCACTCTGTCTTCATCTCTCTTCCCACATCCCTCCTTTTACCCTCAGCTATTCACCTCTCTTTATTATTCTCTCCCCCGCTTGTCTCCATCTCATATCTGTGTAAGTCGTCGGAGGAGCCTCCTACCTGAGATGCCTGGCTGGCTCCGGCCGCTGCTCCTCTCCTGCTCCTGTGTGGAGGAGCTGTGAGCTGCCTCTTTCAGGTACCCTCCTCCCTCTGCTCTACTCTCCTGGGAGTGCCCGTCTGCGGCTCTCCAGCTGGGCTTTGACTCGCCCCTCCACAAAGAGGGCTCGGCAGAGTGCTGAGGCTGGGGATGCTGCTGCTGCTGCTGCCAGCCGTCCAGGTCCCTGTCGGGGGAGTGTAGCTTTCCCTTAATGCTGCTGTCTTGGATCTCTTCTCTGGCTCCTCCCTGCTGTCTCTCCCTAACCTCCTCCTCCTGAAGCTCTCTCCAGCCTTCCTCCACCGCCTCCCCCTGCTGCCTGTGACGAGCAGAGGAGGTGGGAGCCCCCATTCTCTGTAGGCTCTCGGGGAGGAGAGGGGAGGAGTTGAGCTCAGGCTCAGGGTGGCCTGGGTCCCCGCTCTGGGTCATGGAGAAATACCTCAACGCCCTCTCTTGGTGGCTGCTTGTGGTGCTGGAAGCCTGTTGTTGGGCAGGGATGTAGGGGACAGCGGTGGACTTCCCTGGACGGAGACCGTCATCATCACTGACGCCGCTGCTGCCTGGCGTGATGGTTACTGTGGTGACGGAGGCTTGGGAGGTGGTGGCTGCCACAGAGCGGATCAGGGAGGCTGACAGGGGCTCCAGTTTGATCTCACCTCCGTTTTTCAGCTGCAGGAACAGCGGGAATCATGTCAGACATTCGGGATGGCTAGAATGACAACAGGAGAGCTGAAGGGATTGATATGGAGAGGGGATGGGTTAAATGTGGTTGAGGCAGGGAAGTTGGAGATTAATGCAGGAATGTGTCGATGTTACAGAAGGTGTGTGGTGATGAACAGATGGATGGAAGAATAAAGTGGCATGACAAAAGATGGATGAGGGGAAGGACAGCAGCATTCAAAGCAAATTAGGGAAACATTTTGAGTAGTTCAGGTTTGCTCATGAAGCCGCAGCTGTATAGCAACTCTGTCACCCACAAAATGGCAGCAGGAAGCACAGACGTTAACACAACTGATGTTAACTCATAAAGACAAAACAGACAAAACCCTCATTAATTACAACTGGAGCTGGTGTGGTAACCTATATTTGAGTTCATATTTGCTTGTTAGCCAACTCAGTATTTGATTTATATAATGCATGGAATAATCAGGGGTGTCCTTAAAGGGAAATTCCTGTGTATTTTGACCTGGCGTATTTCCCATAATAAATGTGACCATTGTGACTCTATTGCTGTGTTTACACTACGAGCGACAAAAGCAACAAAACGGCCAAGCGTGGCCAGCTTCATTGTCGCCGAGTTGCTGTTGAAGTGTTGCTCAAGCGCTCGTTGACGTATTATGTTATAAAATAGCACTGGGGACTGACTAACTGCATTTTTCTAGCTGGAAAGGAACAGGGTGAAACAAAAACATATGATTGGTTGATGCTTCACTGCGTCATTGGAGCGTTGAAAAAAGTTGAGACCAGCTCAACTTCATGCAGCGACAAGTGTCAAGGTATGTGTCCATAAGCTCCGTCCTTTCCACGTTTCCTATTCATTGTCTATGTAAGCAGCAATGCAATGCATTCTGGTAGCATGGCGGCGCGATTCGAGAGACGGGGCGTCACGTCACCCGCTCCTCATTTGCATAAAGTTGAGGTCAGGCTACTTATGCAAATCGTGGGTGTCCGACACGACTCGCCGCCTCTGGAAACTCCCGAGAAACTTTTAAACTAAGCCTTATCGATCCAAAATAAAGACAGATTCAGCAACTGCGTGGCTTAGTTCTCGCATAAAATGTTTTCAGAAACACATTTTTCCGTGAACTATTTTCGTGAAATAAGAGAAGAAAGTTTCCAAACGAGTCGCCATATTGTTTCCGGTTTGAAAGCTGGGAGCAGCAGCTCATGAGGGAAAGCTCTTGTCCGATCAGGTGCCTTGTGTCTAGTGGCAGCCCATCGAGTGTCTAATGCTGGGAAACAAGGCTATCCCTCGCGATAAAAACGCCTCTGTGACACGGACCATCTGGTGCACTAGTGGAGCTAGAAAAAAAGCTGTGGCGCATCAGAAAAACTGGGTGTGCCACATGATCCAGGGGCGGACTGGGACCGAAATTCATTTGAGATGGAGAAGCCCTTAATGTGAGCCGCCGGAGGGCACGAGCATAATTTTTTTGGGGAGTTTTAACACTAATACAAGCCACCCCAGCTGCCACCTCAGTATGTATATATGAAAAGTTGTGGCTGGTCGGAAATTCACAAGAGCGAAACCCCTATGTCCGAGTGTAAGTAAATGCATTAAGAGATGACGCTGCCAGCTGCCGCTCTGTTTTCGTGGCGATATTACGAATCCGTCCTACTCTGCCTCTAATTGGCTTACGATAACATTCTTAACCTAAACCTAACCAATCCAACCAACAAATGCAGCGAGTACTAGCCAATCAAAGGAAGAGTAGGGCGGGTCATGCCTTCGCTATAGAGTGCTCCAGGGATGACATATTTTTGTAGGCCAACCAGGAAGTTAGAATCACCCTGGTTCCCTCAAGCCCCCAGGAAGTGTGCCGGTCGTCGATCCCGACTTTCGTAGTGGCCAAACGGCGGTACAGCAACTTCTGTGTCAGTCACGTGATGCATTGGGCCCAAAAATACTTTTTCCAATAGACTTACATTGGGAAAGAGACGTCTGTAACTCAGCGGATACATTTTTTTAGGTGAATCAACTCCCCAGTACGAACACCCTTATAGCCCTTATTTAAAAAATTAAGTTTTTAAAGTTGTAAAACGCACTAATAGCCGAATCCAGAGTTATTTCCCTCCCTCCGTTCATGTGAGTGCGACCCACACCGAGGTTGGAGCGCAAGCTGTAACGACGGCGTGACGTGAGAACCCCGTGACCAAGTCATGTGACCGAGTGGACGCTACTCCGCCAAGATCCGGATACTTTTCCAGACGGAAGTCGAGCAATTTAGGCTTCATGCGCCAATGAGCAACTCTCATAGGAATGACCGGGGCCCCGCCTCCAACGCTGTATCCAGTTCTTTTAATACATCCATGGGTTCCCTCCACTAAAAGCCAATGGGATTTTTCCATTGGATTTTGGATTATTGTAGAAAATAAACTCTGTGGCAAACAAACATTTATGATACTTACACGTTTTGTTCAGCAGGATAATCTCCACAACTGAAAACCACTTATATGATTTTTGAAGCATGAATGCAATTGCCAGAAGTAGAAAGCTGACGTTAGGCTATAAATGAACTACACCAGGGTCGCATGAGCGCGAGTATACAGAACGAGGCTGTAAAAGCAGATGAATCGGCGTGATGACGTTTAGTAGTCTCCGTTAGCCACTTGTTAGCAACCGCCTTTTATAAGACATATAAAAGCTTCAAAATTCACAAGTGGGGTATGTATTGATTTATTTTAAAATAAACGTTAAAATCCCTTAAACTTGTGTTAACCACAGACCTTATTTTCAGGCATCTAACTAAAAACCCATTGACTTTGAGATGAAGGAACCAGAAGTCCAATTCCACTCCAACTTCCCCTAGTAGAAATATCGAACGGCTGCAGATGGATAGTGGCGGGTTGTTTTGTTTAGTAGTAGTAACTTACTAAACTTTTAGTAAGGCTATAACTAAAAATTCATTCTGTATCTGATTTTTGGGTGACGCGGCTTCGTCATTGGTCGGGCATCCGTTTGTAGCTTCATGTTCCATGCTTCCATTGAAAATGACTTGCAGCCTGTTGCTGTGTCGCTCCTAGTGTGAACACAGTATTAGGGTCGAACTTGCATCAGGAATGTCTGGATCAGGAAAGTGAATAAAAAACTTTGACATCTACTGTTGATGTACTCCTGAATAAGGAACACAACCTAACTTCAAACTAGAGCTGGATGAGAGTTACATAAACACATGACAAATACCATTGTACTGATAATGTGACAACAGAAATTACTTTTGGTGCTTTCAGATAATATTTAATGAAAATGATTGATGTGATGGGAGAAATTAGCAATGTCTTTAAGGCGGCCAAACAGACTGTGGTAGCTGGACAGATACGTTCAGGAAATTATATTACTTCCCTTTAAATACAGCCTTATGCCAGAAAAACACAATGATAAAGCTGTATCAGTAATAGCATCAAAATTTGTATATTAAAATTTGACCCATCTCTTCTTCCAACTTCCAGTAGAGATGCTCAAACTTTACACCAGACTACTGTCAATTGATTTTGGTTGCGATACAAGGTCTTTGTATCGACCCTCACACATTTCTGCGCACAGCCAGATCCATCCACATACTTACTCCCCACATAAGCTCTTTTTCTTTTGCTAGTTTATTCCGGTTGGGAGGAAGCCTGAATAAACTAGCATGCAGAATTTGAAGTCAAATAATCCCATGCTTGTTATGCAATGAACAAGCATGTCACAGAAGCTGCTTGCATCCAAAAATGATGAGCCACGGAAAACAAACAAGGCACCCTAAAAACGTTCACATCAACTCCTCATGACAAAGCAACATCTACCACTTCAAATACACACTAAATTGCATTTATGGACATCATCAAGCTTGGCTACTATACGCAAGACAAGACAACACTGGTGTTGGCGGGACCAATCAGATCAATCAATAGCGGGATCATTTGATGCAACCAATCAGAACAGATCAGTACAGGCAGCAGGAGTCTTACATGTTCTCCCTGATTGGCCTCTAAGTCACCGTTACACACCGCAGAGGTAACTGGCGGCTCAGCTTCCTGTGTGGACACCAGTGATTGACTATAAATATGCTGGAGGTGAATCAACCTATGATAAAGCATCTGACACTGTGTTTCTCGGACAACATGTTTGGGTTTCAGCAAAGCTCCTCTTATCTGATTTTTACACTGTACTACATCTGTGGACAATGTATCGATGTAGGGTGGTGACACATCGGCGAATGTTTTTCGCAGTGTAGATGGAAAACTATCCCATCAACAACAGTATATACAGTATTTCTGAGCTTCCACGTGTGAATTGTTGGTCATTTGTGACATCTAGAGGCCACTGTATTAAAAAGCAACAGCAGAACAAACTTTGTGACCTTTGTTCATTTCGCAGTATCTAAGAGTCACAGAAAATCATCATGTCATTCATCCATCACGCACCAAGGGAAACTGGTGCACTGCAAAACACCCACTGCAGTGTCAGCGACCTGGAAGTGAATCGTCTGTTGCTTCAGGCCTGTTTACTGTAAGAAGATCTCACATCCAAATAATCTTCAGATACAATGTTGTTAATTTCAACTAATTCTGTTCTACTGCGCTACTCACAAATTTCTGCGTACGCTATTGTTGGTACTTTTATGTGCTAATTTCCCGTTGGTGTCTGCACCTCTAAAGGTGGAGATAAACTAAATCCGTTGACACAAGTAAAGTCGACGGATCTTATTCATTTTCTATGGAGAGCAGGAGATCCGGCCGCGCGTTGCATGATGGATACGGCATGGCGAGTTGACTGACCATTCGCTGTATCTTAATTTGCATAATCATGACTCGACCTCTGATCAAATATGAATCAATATTCTGTTACTGTAATGCCTATTTCTCACGTCAAATGTTTTAGAAACATATTTTATTGTACTGTTCAGCTGTAAAATGAGAAAGTTTGTCATCAAAACAGTCGAGCCAACACCAAGCACCGCCTACCGGCCGGAGCAAACCGGACCGCTTTGGGTTCCGTCACGTCTTTCCGTTTGTTGGCCTGATTTGGTGTATCTCCACCATAACATTTGGCCTGCACAAAATTTTTTTTGTGACTTTTTCTTCTCTTTAAAACATTATCATATTCATTCATTACTCATTTTGTGCTGGAAATTAGGATGGACTCCACCAAGGTTGGTGAGTGGGTTTGGGATAAGTAAACAGGAATAAAGTGAATCTATTGTAATGATGTGTGAACTGAAATCTACTGAACTCATATGTCCTAGAAGCTGCATTCCTTTGTCATTGCTGGCTGTTGTTAGTTTCTTCTATTTTACACAACAGTGTTTTACAGAAAGTTTTACTCAGAAGTGTTGAAGAAATGTATTAGAATAAGTAAGACCTTCCTGGATCTTTAGCTTAATTTCCTTCAACATTTATAGTTCACATAGTTATGAAAATGCAACTGTTTTTATACCTGCAACTTTCTTAAAAAACACATTAAATGTTTTTTACCTGCTCCACCTCTCCTTGGGTGATGGGTTGAGTCTGAAACCGGGCGTTGGCCCTGCGCTGGCGGGTGTCTCCTCGGGCCCCCTCGGCGGTCTTGCCCGTAGACTGAGCGAGGCGGTTGAAGAGGGACATCTTCTCAGTCAAGGTGAGGGTGGACAGGTCCGGCTTGTCGGAGAAAGGCTCCTGGCCATCTCCCTCCGCCCCAGCACCGGGAGCTTGAGCTGGTTTCTGGTGCTCCTGGCTCTCCTTCTCCTGATCCTGGACTGCTGAGCCTGGCTGGGAGGAGGCCTGGATGCTGGGTAGTGACAGGGGGATCTCAGTGGGTGAGGGACGGGTCTAAGTCTTCTAATAACCATTTGATTTCTGCTTCTGGATAGCAAAAATTTTGAAGTTTGAAGTATATGTGGTTTCTACATTTTAATAGAGGATCAGGAGATATGAGGTGCTGATTTTATGTCAAGAATAAAACACCACATCCAGTTACCTTTGATTTATAACGTTTATATATCCTATGACATGGATGACTGACAATCTTCATAGACAAGAATAAATTTGAGTATTTTATCAAAAGATTGTTAAATTTCAGTTTTAAATGAAATAATTGTAGCTAGGGCTGTCAAAGTTAACACGATAATTATGTGTTAATGCAAATTTGTTTTAACGCCACTAATTTCCTTTAATGCATTAATACAAGTTGTGATTTTTTGGTTTCTAGCGGGCTCAGTTTTAAAGCTAGAGTGAAGATGCTGGCATCATATGAAACTAGAAAACCACCTAAGGAATCCATTGGTAACAATGTCTTGTTGTCATGTCATAGCTTGTCGCGAAGGAGGCTAAATAACGCTCCTAACTTACACTAAATTTTACCTACCGTACCTACAAGTCTCCCCTTTACAGACATGCCCACTTTATGATAATCACATGCAGTTTGGGGGCAAGTCATAGTCAAGTCAACACACTGACAGCTGTTGTTGCCTGTTGGGCTGCAGTTTGCCATGTTATGATTTGAGCATATTTTTTATGCTAAATGCAGTACCTGTGAGGGTTTCTGGACAATATTTGTCATTGTTTTGTGTTGTTAATTGATTTCCAATAATAAATATATACATACATTTGCATAAAGCAGTATATTTGCTCACTCACATGTTGATAAAAGTATTAAATACTTGACAAATCTCCCTTTAAGGTACATTTTGAATAGATAAAAATGTGCGATTAATTTGCAATTAATCGTGATTAACTATGGGCAATCATGCGATTAATCGCGCTTAAATATTTGTATCGATTGACAGCCCTAATTGTAGCCTGTCTCTATACAAACAAAACACCTGGAGTCTTAAGGTACCAAAAACAAATGTATTCCTCTGCTAAATATCAGAGAACTGAACATGCATGCAAATACCAGCTAGCAGGTAAATAACTGTGACAACTGTGGCAGATTACAGGCACAGCAACATAGACATAAGTAGATCAGCACACATATGCCAGATAATCATATAATGCACTCGGATGTTTGCAGGGGTTATGGAGATCTCACAGCAGTGTGCTAAGTTAAACCAGGGTTGGTAAACAAATTGCGGGACACGTGAACCCAGACATGCAGAGGGCTTTAACCGGCTCAACCTCTGACCTTTCCATAAGATACGTAACGTTTTTCTTCACTGACATTTGTGACCTGCATGTGAGAGACACTACAAGAGGGAATGCTTGGAAACTGGGCATGGAAAGCAATGAATGAGTTATAGTGTAAACGCCAACTTGCTTTCCCTATAAGGTGCACGCACCTAAGAAGCAGCACATGAGGGGGGCAGAAATAACAAGGTAAGATGAGCCGGATGAACAGCACTGCAGCCAGGAGAGGGAGATGGAGAGTAAAGAGATGTCTCTGTGGCACATTCACATTAAAGAGAGAATTAAAGACAACCTATTATGCTTTTGTGCTTATCTAGTTTTTTGTGCATGTAAAAGGTTTGCAAAGTTACAAAGCCCAAAGTCCAGGCCAAAAAGAGTTACTCTCCCCCACAGAAACACTGCTCCTGAACTGCCTGAAACACCTTGATTGAAGTCCCGCCTTTTCTTCCGTAACGTGGCGATGTAACACATTTGCATAATGGTAAGTTTGGCATGCCCTCAAACAAAGCTAGTTAGAGTGGAGCTGGAGCAGAGTCCAGAGTTTGGTTCTGATGACCAATCACAACAGAGTGGGCCTGCTGACCAATCAGAACAGACTTTTCGGGTGGGGGTGCAGGAGCTCAAACAGAGCGTTTCAGACAGAGGGTGAAAACACAGTCGGTATGAGAAAAGTAAAGCTTTTTTTGAACATTAAAGCATGTAAACATGTTCTAGTAGAAACCCAAAATACAAATATGCACCTGAAAATACACATAATAGGTCCTCTTTAAGTTCATATGAGGAAACAGGTGCACTTCTGTCACAAATTGGCTCTTGCACTAAATTTCAGCTGGTTGTAATCAACAGTTTCCTTTGTGATAGAGTAAAAATGTATAGATGTCAAGCAAGCTTTGTTATACTGTAGCTTAATTAGAAAGTCATCTCTACGGTAATGGCAATGAATCCGCTTGGTAAAATACTTTGATTCATTAAAGTAATAATCACAGAGGTTTTAATTTAAATAAATGTCTGTTAAGTCACTATCTATCGCCGAATGTGGTAACACAATGGTGATTGAGCCTAAGGCACACTGATGAAAGCCCTTGCATTTGCAGTTTTACGAACTGGGTGTCTGTGGCGACATTCCCAGGCGGGAAAGGTGACAACATTGATGTATAATAAGACCTGGATATGGTGCTTCCGTTTTTTTCCAATGGCCACTGCAATGAATTGCAATGTATTGCAATGAAAAATCCCCCCGCAGCCCAAAAAGCATTTTCCCCATAGACCACCATTGTAAAAGAGACGTCTGTAAAACTGTTGACAGGACACCTCGAATTGCAAACAAGGTTGATTATGATTCTATTCTGAATTTTTGATCCATGGAGGTTTCATATTTGTAAAACTTTCCTTGAGCCGAGAAAAGAGATTGAAACATCTGTGACGTCATCACAAGGTAAAGTCAATGGGGCCAGCGGGAGAAACACCACCGCACATATTCAGTGGGCCACATATCCCGGATGTAAGCCAGAAAACTTTTTTGGTGTATGCACCAGACGAGAAATTCTCATTGGACTGAAAGTGGGGTCCAGTATCCAGTTCTTATATATATATATATATATTATTATTATTATATACATCCATGGGCGACACTGTTTGGATCTCTGGGAAGTGAGATAAAAAATACACCTAAAAATACCGCTTATCGCCATAGGTGCTGCCAAAAAAAACCCAGAGATCTTAGAGATCGTAACTTTAAGCTCAGAATCTAACAAATCTCTTTCTGTATCTATCTCTTCTATTGCACCTCATCCATGGAAATTTCTAAACCCATAGAGGTAATCTACTGTAAGGCTGAGATCTTGAAAATCGTTAAAACTTTGATGGTTTTCATGCAATGGAGACATCCTGTGGGTTAAAGTACAACCACATACAGTATATCCTACAGGGGTACAACAAGCACAGGTACGTGTTATTTAAGTAAGTAAGCAACACATCCACACACGTACAGATACAAAGCACATATGAGTCAACATCCCAGCTGTACCTGATGCTGGTCACCACGGCGCTGACTACAGTGGGGCTGGGGACGCGAGTTACATTAGTGTGGATGCTCAGAGGTTGTGACGATGTGGCAGGATCACTTAAAAGTGGAGAAAAAGGAGGTATAGATGGGAAAAAACTGTGAAATACAAATAATACAAGGTAAAGAAAAATATAGTGTCACTGAAAAGGAGGGGAGAGGAGAAGTTAACAAGTAAAGACTTGAAAGAAGTTGAAGGAGGTGTCTGAAGAGACAGACGGAAAGGAGACAAGAACAGGTAAAAGACTGAAATGAAGAGGAAAGAAGGGAACAAGAAAGAGCAATAGTATATTCTCTGCACCTTGTATGATTCAAAATACAGCTATACAAGCAAAATTCAAGATCTACCTTGAAGCATTGACCACCTCCTTATTGGTGACGGGTTGAGTGTGTGACCGATCCTGAACTCTTCTCAGACGCCTTTCAACGGCAGCATTACGCGAGCGCGGTTTGGGAACACTACCCTCTGATGTCCTTTCCAGCTCCTGGAAGAACAGTCAGGAAAACATCAGTGCTTTGGTTTAGTAAAGATAAGACCATAACAGTGATATTTGAAGTGAGAAATAATATCTATTTGAATGTCTATGAATACACAGTTAACTAAATATGGCACCTGAAATTACACAAAACGCCACCGTCTGCTGTAAATCTGAACAAAGCTCCAGCTTTTGGTTTTGAGATTATAATCTTAAAACATTACACATTCAAAAATATACAGTATTAATAATCTGTCCTTATGACTGAAATGTACATAAAGTAGGAAGTGTACCCTGAAGAGAGACCTCTTCGCAGCCACACTCATCTTGGCTCTGTCGTCCAGTTTTCCTTCATCTAATAAAAAAAGAGATTATGTTACATGGCATTAACTGTATTTAAACTTCTGGAAAATGTCAATAAAATGTCCTTAAATTATTAAAAATGATATGTGCTTATATGCAGTAGACTGAACTTACCTTCTGGATCCTGTAGCTGTGATGGGCTTAGACGAGACCTGCAGAAATCATTAATATACATCAAGCATCAGCATACATTTTTTTATATTTGAAGAACCCTAATCTGATTATCATGATCTGAATGCCGACCTAGAACCATGCTCTGACAATTCAGTGTAGTAAATAAATGATTCATGTAAATAAAATTATTCTGAAGAGCTCCTGCAGTAAAGAGAGCCCCTCCAGTACCTATCTGACTCCAGCCGCTCTGCAGAGGTGATGGGCTGGGTCCTAAACCTCTCCGACATGCGACTGTCTCCTGGAGTGATGTAGCGCCGAGGCCTCCGAGCACCCCTGTCCCGATCACTGCCGCTAGCCGGATCTACCTCCATTGCTGACAGATCTACTTTAGTAGTTTCACTTTTAGAGCGGTGTATAGATTTAGAAAGATTGACGAGGACAACAAAGAGGAAAAGTAGGAGTAAGAATACCGTTAACAACAGTTGGTTTTAGTAGACAAACAATTTCTGCACTCAAGTTAGAAGAACAGGGTCTCACACATTGATATTGGTGCACACGCTGAGCACAACCTAACTGCAATCCAACTGTGAAGAGCCATTACCCAGTGTTAACATGCAGCAGCAGACAACTTCCAATGGGTAACTTGCAAGAGCTGATACAAAGTAAGTTAAGCTAAAAAACAAACAAAATTGCAGACACTACAATGAACATGATAATGGTAGATATCATAGCAATACACCTTGACACATTTCATGCCACAGAATGACATCCTATCAGTATTATTTTCTTGGATTATTTATTTGAAACAGTTTACTAATGCAGAGTTAGATTAGTTATTTAGCGATGCAACACAGAGCCCATGCCAGTGGACCTACAACTCAGGTTTCCGGTTGGCATTCTCCAGATAAGAGTGTCGCAGTTGTGCTACTGACACCCTGGTGTCCAGGGAGCCCACCTCCCCGTTAGCTATCCCAGATGGAGGCACGGCCCTCGATGTCTCTCTGCTGGACGCTGCCCTCTCCATGCGATACATGGCAGAATGCTGGCTTATACCTATATCTGACATGGAGCGGGTTCGTATCTTGGGTTTGGGCCCTCCGCTCATCTCCATGCTTCTGTGTTTGGCCTGTGGCAAAGAGGAGCCCTTCTGGAGATAGATGGCTGAGTCAAACCTCTGGTCTCCTGATGGATCCGGCTGCTGCTGCCTCTGAGGCTCAAAGTCTTCGTCTAGTTGGGGCTCTTGTTGATTTCTCCGGGAGTCTTGCTGCTGACATGAAGGCTCCTGTCTTTGGAGCTCACACTCCTGCTGTCTTTGAGACTGCTGTTGTCTTTGAGGCTCTTGTGGCTGTCTCAAGTGGTCGTACTGATGCTGCATTTGAGGATCGTGCTGTTGAATTTGTGTAGCGTGTTGTGTCTTTCTGGGTTCATACTGTTGTTGCATTGGGGGCTCTTGGTGCTGAATTTGGGGTCTAAACACTCTCTCCTCTTGGCTGTCATGGTGCTCTCTCCCTCTTTCTCTGATCCTCTCCACATTTCTCTCCCTCCCCCTCTCCCTCGGTCTCTCCCGATCCCAGTCTTCCTCGCCTCGACTCATCCTCCTCCGTTCTGGGCTGTAGTTCTGCCAGTCCGTGTCTTCATGCTGGCCCCTTTGAGTATCATCCACACTCTTTTCCCTTCGGCGGATCTCTGAGGGCAACACAGCTTTCCTGCTCTTCAGCAGGCCCTCTGTATGGGCCTCTTCCTTCAGGGCCTGCCTGGCCTCCAATCTTGCCCCCTTGTGGGCAGCATGGATTTGGTCAGCACTCACTCTCCTTCGTGGTTGTACCTCAGGAGGTCCAGGAAGTTTGGCAGTGGCTACTGGGGCAGGGATGGCCAAATAGGGTTGAGAGTCAACAGCAGGTCCAGAGAGAGGGTAGGATGTTTGGCCGTGGGCCGGATGTTGGCCTGGGCTGGGCTGAGGCTGGGAAACAGTCCTTTGCTGGCTGGGTTCTGAGCGTTGTGGCTTATACTGAGCAGTGTTCCCCTGAGTATGGTGTCTGTTACCTTGGTGCCTGTCTGGACTCCAGTCAGGGGGCCTCTGGACAGTTTCATCCCTGGACAACCGTTCCCTTACTCGGATTCTTGAGGAAAGGAATGGATAAGGGACACTGAGATTCCAGTTCAATTAAAGACCTACGGCACTCTCCGAACTCATAACTCAAGCAAGAGATGACTAAACAGCACATACCAAGCTTTTTTTCTGTGGGACACAAAGGATGGTAAACTAATGAGCCACAATTTTGGTATCCAAATAAATATTTTGAGTAGAGTGGTGTTTCTAAACAACATTTGGCTACTTGCCTAGGCCGCAGGTCAGGAAGACAAACTTAACACCTGCAGGTGAAATCTAAAAGCATTTGACTGCTTTTTAATTTTGCACACACTTAATCTAATTCCCACTAAAAATTGGGAAACACATTGCACAAAAGTTTATGACACAAGACTATCATGGGACCAGCTTGAGCTCCCAAATCCTACACTAGAATTGCAACAAGGTCAAGTAGCAGTGTGCCCTGGGTTTAAATTTGAGTCTTAGTAACAACTCTCTCTCTGATGTCACCGTGCCAAAAAAGTAAGCCAAACTATTTTCATCTACGACCTTCTGACCCCTGGTAGCCAAAGGTTGCTCTAATCTCGTTGTAGACCACTAAACCAGACATAATTGATGGGCCTCTGCTTTATCTGACATGGCATGAAGGACTTACACAGTGCTTGCGCTACATGAGTACACACTAATGCTAGCCAGCATAAGCAGCTGATGAGGCCACAAAGGCAGTCGGTGCAGATGGCATACATGGGACATATATTTCCAGCTAGAAAATTATCAGAATGTCCTCTTTTGAGACACATCCGACAAATAGGAGCACCACGCATTTGTTTATGGGTGCCAAAGAAATCAATCAAGCTTTACTAAAATCTGTATAATAGTTTGTCTGACCACGCTAGCCATGCCTCAATGAACTTCACCTGTCTATACAGCTCAAAGGCTGGCCATGGGCCTTCATAAGTTCATCAGCAAGCCAGCTATGTCACGTATCCGGGCCACCATCCAGTCCAGAAATACATGTATACCCAATGACTTTAATGGCAAACCCACGAAGAAAACTAAAATAAATAAATAAAGGATTTCTGGTAATCTGTTTCTCTCTAGAATCCTTTCAGCACAAAACTATATCAGCTGATTTGAAAAAAAAACATGCAAGCTCTCAAGGCGAAAATTCTTATCTTATCTTATGCAACAACATTGTCAAAGTTACTGACAGGGTACAAGACTCAGATGTAATTTCATAGGGGTTAACAGGCCAGAATATGAGGAGGGGGGATGTGAGTCCGGCCTCAGCTGACAACTGCTGAGTCAGTGGATCTACGACTGACTGGGTCAGAGCATCGAGCTGACTAATATTGTCACCCCATCAAGTCTGGTTCACTAACTCCACTCAACTGCCCATGAAACCCAGGCCACACACAGACACAACTAAGTTAACAATAATGATGGTGTGTGCTGATGAACAAATGGTCAGTTTTACACAGTTCTGGGTATGTTTATAGGACGGGATCCAACTTATGTGACAGGAGAATTGTAAGTGAAGCACCCTTGTTTCCTGCTAGGTCTTTTAGGGACAACGTATTGAGTTATAGCAGAGACTGTTCTTTTACCATGTTTTGAGAGAACAAAAAGGGAGTTGGTAAGGCCTAGTATTTAGGGAAACAAGTATCTAACCAGAACATTTCTCAGTTGGGATGTAGAGGGGATGGATTCACGACTCTGACAATACTGGATTATTGAAATGCTCTTAAGGAGGATACTTTTCTGCCTTGGTTTACTATTATTATCTTTTTTTTTTTTTTTTTTTACCTTTTTTAGAATAAATGACCCACATGATGGCAAAAAAAGTGACTTTGGAAAATGTTGCTCCAGAAAAACAGATGCAAATGAGTATGTATTTAGTAAACCTTTTGATGAAGAAATGTTAAGACTAAGTTAGGGATGAAATTTGTGAGTTGAAAAAATTAAACCCACTAAGATCCACAAATTTGAAACACTTGTTAAATGGGAGACCATGACACCAGTTAATAAGGGAAGTATTACTGAATGAATTATTGCACAGAAGATAAATTTACTGTAACAAATTAGCTGTATGCCCACCCAGAACGTGTTTTTAAAGTACTGGCTTATTATCTTGTTACTTTTCTTATTTAAGGTGTTTCCAGCAGTATTATGACAGGGTATCTGCAGATTCACACTTTTTAAGACCAATAACAATGTTTTGAAGTCATTTATAACCCCTTTCATAATGCTTAAAGACCCATGAATAAAGAGATTCGAGTGAGAGATTCCCTGATCAAGTGAATGCAGCCAGCTTAAACACATGTACCCGGTGGACTACAGGGGCTTTGTAAGGTCTTTTCAGACAGTACCTTGAAGGGCAGCTGAAGTCTGTCTGAGTGTCACTCTCTGAGTCTGTGCTGAGAGACCAGTCGCTCTTTGACAGGGCGGCCAGGCTACAAGATGATGTGGTGACAGTGTTAAACCCTGAGGGAAACGTCTGATCATTCTTTCAAATATCAGAGCAAAGTGAGCTGCATTCTGATCAACTGAATCGTAATCAGGATTATTTCCAGACGTTGAGCAGTCTTTTTATTATTAAGAGGATCAGTTTACAATGTGCTATGTTGTGCAGGACTTTGCACATGTTGATCAAAAGTTTGCATTACAGTATGACTATTTTCAATTGTTACATAATTAGTTTTTGCTGAAGTCACTTCTTTACCTTCATAAATATGAATTCATTCTTAAAGCTAGAGTGAAACCTAAGGAACAGATTGGTACCAACCAAGTCATGTTAGCTGGTAGGCAAGAACGCTACATAACTCTCCAAATTTACACAAAATTTTGGTGAGGAAAAACTGGCATGGGAATTTTCAGAGGGGTCCCTTGACCTCTGACCTCAAGATACGTGAATGAAAACTCTAAAGATGAACAGAGTGAAAACAAAATCATTTTCAGCTGAAAAAAGGTAATAAATCGCTATATATATTATCGCAATACTCAGCATGTCACAAATTTTTTGAAATCGCAATAAGATCGTATCGTGACTTAAAGTGGCAGTAGGCAGTATATTTTTGGCATCATTGGGCAAACATTCCATAATAATCTTTCAGCATATTGTAATTCAAGTGTTCTGAGAGATAACTAGACTTCTGCTCCTCCTCATGGCTCTGTTTTCAGGCTTTAGAAAATCTAGCCCGTGACGGCAGATTTTGACCAATCACAGGCCATTTCAGAGAGAGAGAGCGTTCCTATTGGCTGTGCTCCAGTCATGTGAATAGAACTTGGCTTCCTTCAACAGATTTTACAATGGCGGCCACGTCACAAACTTTCTCATTTTACAGCTAAACAGTACACTACAAGATGATTCTGAAAACATTTGAGGCGAGAAATAGGCATTAACGTAACAGAATATTGATTCATATTTGATCAGCGCTACCTAGTTTGACCGTTTGGCGAGTGATTGACAGCCGGCTCTCATAGGCAGCAGCTGGACGGCGGACCTTGTTTTCCTCCGGTAAGTGAAATCTTATAGATGCCGTTAGGAGCACCGGAGGACACAGAGGAACATGATTTTTTTCAGGTTACCTGTTTCATGTACTACTGTCACGATATAGCGGCCGTTTCCTACAAATATTTTTTTTAAATCATATTTGGGCCAATCTCGCCTACTTCACCTTTAAGTATCGTGATAATATTGTGTCGGGGGTACAACGCATTAAACGCATCAATGCAACTTGCGATTTTTAGGTTGTAGCAGGCTCAGTTTTCAAACTAGAGTGAAGATACTGGTATCAAATGAAACTAAAAAACCTAGGGAATTCATTGGTAGCAACCATGTTATACTAGCTTGTCGTGAAGGAGGTTAAATAACGCTCCAAACTTACGCAAAGTTTTGGCGAGGAAAAACTTTCTCAGCCATTTGCAAAGGGGTCCCTTGACCTCTGACCTCAAGATATGTGAATGAAAATGGGTTCTATGGGTACCTACGAGTCTCCCCTTTACAGACATGCCCACTTTATGATAATCACATGCAGTTTGGGGCAAGTCATAGTCAAGTCGGCACACTGACACACTGACAGCTGTTGTTGCCTGTTGGGCTGCAGTTTACCATGTTATGATTTGAGCATATTTTTTATGCTAAATGCAGTACCTGTGAGGGTTTCTGGACAATATTTGTCATTGATTTGTGTTGTTAATTGATTTCCAATAATAAATATATACATACAAAATGTGCGATTAATTTCGGTTTAATCGTGATTAACCTACTTTAATTATTTTAATTGATTGACAGCCCTAATTATATTATATTATATTATTTATAGGTTTTAGTTCATAGCACAGCATGTCACTTGTTTCTGCTTCAATGCTGTCAAGTCAAATTGTAATTGACTTCACTTGACGAATATCACAATTCTCATCCCTTTTGTGGTATAGCATATTGAAGTTTATAATAGAAAGGGACATATGTAAGTTCTTCGCTAATGAACCAAGCTGCTGTTAAATCAGGGTTACCTCTCGGGGCAAGCAGGGAAATCATATCCCCCTCTAAAAACCAACCCTGAGATCTACCCTGCAACCTTTCCCTGATGAGCTCCCCAGAGCACCTTTCCATGTGAAATTGGAGCTGGGCAAGCGTGACAGACCCACAGTCTAGAAAGATCCTAAACACTGGCACAGTGGTAAAAGCAGCAGGCTACAGTAGTTAGCTCAGCAGCAGGTGGACAGCTCAAACTGTACCAACTCATGAACATCTCAATTTCTCTTTCTCTCCGATTTTTCCTTACTTGAATTACTGCACAAACCAAATTCTGGTAGTTTTAATCATTTTGTCACAAACTTTGTAATGATCAAAAATGTCCAATGAAATTAGTATAGCACACTCCTGTAGGAAGTTATTAGCAGCCAGTGGATCAGTGTAAATACTGTCAGGAAAATGGGTTCATGTAGTTTAAGCTCTCTCTACATGTACTGTAGTCTAAAAATACACTATAGATGCAACATCAGATTTCTAATGGTAAGATCACTCCATGGGCAGCATATAGAACCACCCAGAGAGGAAGTTAAGGCTTGTGATAATAATCTAGGCCATCTTAGTATTTAAAAAGAGCTACTCAGATGACTGAAGTATCTGCATAGAGTAAAACTAAATCAAAAGAGGAGAATCAATTATAATGTGGTGACACATGTGCCTAGGAATTAGGGATGCTAATTTTGAAAAATGTTCTTAACCGATAACCGACCCTCGTTAACCGATTATTAACCGTTAATCGACAAGATTTGTGCCTCGCATGCAGCGGTGTGCCAGCTGCAGGAGCACAACAGATATTCGTTGACGGGAGTCCCCAGTTCACCCGTCCGGGAGCGTTAACTTAGCAGCCACGGTGCTGCGTGTAGTGTCGTGGACATGCAGCCACTTTCCCGGTAACTCTCCACCGCACATTTAGTTTAGTTTAGCAGGTTGTCAGCTGTGTGTCTGCCCGGCATAACGATACTTTGTCTGCCCGACATAACTTTAGCGAGTGTCCAACAAACAGTGTGTGTATTTGTGCTACGTTAGCAGCTCTAGCATTGCCGGAGGCTTCGTGCTCGCCGCCGCCATAAACGTAGTCTGCGTAACTTTAGCGGGTTTCCGATAGACCGTGTGTGTGTTGGCGGTGAGTGTGAGGCTGTTGGTGGCGTTATAGCTGTGAACGTAGGTGTAGCAGTGTGAGTACAGTTTATTTGTCGGTGAATAAATGCTACGAAACTACAACTCCTCCGCTCCGCTCAAGCGAGCTGGAGAGACCGGAGCCAACTTCCTGTATCCTGCAACTCCGGCTCCGCCTCTTAAGGTGGACTAGCTTTTCTCCTTAAAATGACCAGCCGCTCCTCTGAGCCGCTCAGCTTTTTAATTAATTATTAATATTCTTTTAACCGTTTTAACCGATAGCGTTAATCGGTTAAAATGCTTAATGTCGGTTAATGGTTAAACGGTTAATTATTACCATCCCTACTAGGAATACACCAAAAATGTGTATTCCTAATTCTTGTGTCATGTTAGACTTTAAAGTGAGGGTACATTATTTTGTTTTCTTTTTAGGTTTTTATATAATTCTGTAGCTCCCCAGTGGTGTTCCTTATGCATTCAAATCCAAACATTAAAATTTTGGTCAAAGTAGTTATGTTTTAGTGTCAAAATGCTATTTTCCCAAGCCATACTAAAAACTTTTTCCTGTGTTACCTGACGTAGGTTTCTGCATGATGACGCTGCGACATATACAATATATATATACATCCTTATAGTCAGTGTATTAACGTTACATACAGTAACTTAGATGGCGGTCGGCATGTTCCCAGTTTAAAGAAGCAGATAGGAGTACCGGCACGGAAGCTAAGCAATGTACTGCTGTGTGGACGCTACATTCATATCCGAAAGTCACACAATAACACAAACAAACTAAACGATCAATGCATCGGTAGACCAGCAACTCCCTTGTACTGCGAGGTAAAATTAATGTTTTTGTGGCTGGTGGCTTTGAAGTAATTTTACCTTGCAAAACAAGGGAGTATACATACAACCCCACTTTATAAAATATAACACTTTCAAGTATTAACAAACTCAGCTAGTGATAGCGTTCACATTATTCATAACCTTATTGATTAGCTTACTTTTGTAACCTATGTCATTGCTTTTTGCAAACGGCTGAGTGGGCGTTTCCATTTGAAAAAAACGGAAAATAACGCAGATGGATCCGCCCTTAAAAGCTGTATTAGATTCCTTTACAGGACATAAAGTAATATCTAAAATCAGGTATGCAATTTAAATTTTTTTGATTATTCTACGACTATCACATCTTGAGTAAGAGTTGTCTACTGTATCAGACCCATGTCTTGGAGTTGTTAAGTGGTCAGTCTTACTTCCTGTATTTTCTGATACATTCTATTTTTCTTTTTATGAACTCACCCCTGTCTGTTGAGGATGCTCTGGGCCTGCTGCTCTATGAATAAATCCCCAGGTGAGATGCCGTAGCGAGTGGAGGGCAGGGAGGCCCGGCGGGCGGTGCGAGGGGAGCTGGGCACCGCTGCGATGCTGTAATCCCTGGTCGAGGCGGGGCTTGGCTCCTGGTGGGCGGCGTCCTGGTGGTGGTGCTGTTGCTGCTGTTGGAGCTGGGGCGGATGCTGCTCCTGGGTTCTGGTTCTAGAAGTGTTTGAGCGCTCTTGAGCCCCACCACGCCGGTAGTTCTCCATGTTCATCGCTCTTTCCCGCTCTGAAAATCTTCTCGGCCTTTCTTGTGTTGGGGGAGGGGCTTGGTTTGAGTGGGCGGGGCCGGAGGTGGAAACAGGGGCAGGATCTGGGTGAGTCCGCATGTAAACCCTGCCCACTCCAGATCGGTATGGCACCCTGGGCTCCCGTCCTTGCTCGTCAGCTTCCTGTCTGTCTCTTTCTCGCCTGGCAGCCATTTGTCGGTCAGAGACGTCTGTTTCACGCCGGGAACGGTAGCGTGGTGTGTAATCGATGTCCGCCTCCTGGTCCAGGAGGATGCCGTAACGCTCTGACAGTTGGCGGCGGCGCTCGGCTTTGTAGCGGGCGATGCGTTCCGCCTTGGAACTGAGGCTGGTGGGGTCTGTGGGGCCAGATGTGGGTGTAGAGGAGGTGGATAACGTTACCGGGTCAACATACACCAATTTTGGCTCTTGACGGCCACTGCCAACACCACCTTTGACCTGCGGTGATCTGTCTAGAGATAACAGCTGCTTCTGGGGTGCCTCCAGCTCTTCTCGACTGTAGCGCCTCACTGTGGTAAATAGTGGAAATACTCCATTACTTATCAACAACATTCCTTGACAACCAAGAATTATGCCACAGTCATGTCATGTGGGAGTTACTGTAATTACCAGTTTCTGACTTGTAAATACTGTTTAACTTCCAAGTCACAATTATGATTGGACAACATATTTTTCTGAAAGCTTATATATACAGTATATCCGACTTAGTAATTGGATGAATTAATTAATTGAATGGATATATAGTGCGATATTAATCTCTATAAAGAGATTATTTTTTTTAGGGCTGTCAATCAATTAAAATATTTAATTGTGATTAAGTGCAAATTAATGGCACATTTTTTATATGTTCAAAATGTACCTTAAAGGGAGATTTGTCAAGTATTTAATACTCTTATCGACATGGGACTGGGCAAATATGCTGCTTTATGCAAATGTATGTATATATTTATTATTGGATATCAATTAACAACATAAAACAATGACAAATATTCTCCAAAAACCCTCACAGGTACTGCATTTAGCATAAAAAATATGCTCAAATCATAACATGGCAAACTGCAGCCCAACAGGCAACAACAGCTGTCAGTGTGTCAGTGTGCTGACTTGACTATGACTTTCCCCAAACTGCATGGGATTATCATAAAGTGGGCATGTCTGTAAAGGGGAGACTCGTGGGTACCCATAGAACCCATTTTCATTCAGATATCTTGAGGGCAGAGGTCAAGGGACCCCTTTGAAAATGGCCGTGACAGTTTTTCCTCGCTAAAATTTAGAGCGTTATTTAACCTCCTTTGCGACAAGCTATGTCGCGATGTCATGGTTGGTACCAATGGATTCAATAGGTTTTATAGTTTCATATGATACCAGTATCTTCACTCTAGCTTTAAAACTGAGCCCACTACAACCTAAAAATCGCAAGTTGTGTTCATGTGTTAAGAAATTAGTGGCGTTAAAACGAATTTGCATTAATGCGTTATCGCGTTAACTTTGACAGCCCTATTTTTTTTTCTTACTTTATTTAGATTTTTCTACTCAGAGGAATGAGTGCAAACTAAGTTACAGATGACATCAACCCCCTTCCCATTCCTAACCCCCATCCCTTCCAAGGTTAGTATCCAAACATAAAAATAGATTTGGCAAATAATAAACCAAAAATTATAATTTCGAAATAGATTGTACATGCAAATAAAATATATATAAATTGAAAATAAATAAATAAAAAAGTGTGCAGGACGCGTATACATAGACTAGAGTCAGACTATTAAAGTTCTCTTCTTTAGTGACTTAGGTTGCGTCCAAAATCCCATCCTAACATGCAAATTGCATACTATTTCCAGTGAAACATTACAGTATACAAACACTGGACACTAATCTAGATATCCCATAATGCAGTGGGGTAGTGACAACAACGTTCATTGCAATCAATAATGGCGGACAGCTCTGTAACGTCAATAACGCTTCAATTTGAGTGTAAGTATAAGATGTCACTTTGCTCGACGTAATATAGTTTTTAAATTAGTTCAGACTTTATGATTCTCACAATGGTTTCCGTTTGGTCAATACTACACACTGCTACAATCAGGTCCGAGCAGGCTTTGGTTGAATGCAGATAAACTGTGTAAAGTCTGGGTAGGGAGCAAGAGAGGCGAAATGTATTGGCTGAACCCACTGGCTATCTCCTGACATTTAACTTTTTATTGGTTTAAAATTAGCTTGTAAATTGGCTACTTGTGAAATAATCCGGTCGAACACGTCGTCTCTCAACTCCAACCCCAGTCTTGCATCTCAAGTAGCTAATCGGACTGTAAACAATGAGCAACGCACAGAAAGAGAGGGTTATCCGTTGTCTGATCAATAGCCGAGGAGTTCCGAGTAGAGGTAGACCAGTTAATTGGTTTAGCCGATTAAATCTGCGCTGATAGGACGTTTTACAAACTGTCGTGATCGGTAGAACTGGGCTCCAATAGTGGCCGATGGTTGCGCAGTCGCCACCAGTCATTCGGGGAATTATATCACCGTTTTACATGGAGGCTCCATACACAAAGTCAAGGTAGAGGAGGAGAAAAATGTTATCTCTAAATATATAATGCCACACTATCAGCTCTTTGTCCTAGATACAAGACAGGGAGACACGGAGGAAAAGGAATCATTCAACTGTTACTTTAACTTGCTTTGCCAATTCAGCCATGTAACTATCCATTCATAAAATGAAATCACACACTTTAGGATCCTCTTTACCCCGGGAATATACACAAACATTAATGGTTTGTAAGAATGGCATTTAACAATGTAACAGGACGCGCAACAGAAGTAATCCTGGCCAGTCATAAACCACAGAACAGCATATCGCCCATTGTAAATAAATAGAACATAATCCAACTATGTAATCTATTAAATCACATTTAAAGTGGCAGTAGGCAGTATATTTTTGGCATCATTGGGCAAAAATTCCATAATAACCTTTCAGCATATTGTAATTCAAGTATTACATATTGTAACTAGACTGCTGCACCTCATCATGGCTCTGTTTTAAGGCTTTAGAAAATCTAGCCCGTGACAGGAGACTTTGACAAATCACAAGTCATTTCATTGAGAGAGCGTTCCTATTGGCTGTGCTCCGGTCATGTGACCGGAACTTGGCGTTCCTTCACCAGATTTCACAATGGCAAACTTTCTCATTTTACAGCTAAACCGTACACTACAAGATGATTCTGAAAACATTTGAGGCGAGAAATAGGCATTAACGTAACATAATATTGATTCATATTTGATCAGTGCTGCCTAGTTTGACCGTTTGGTCGGAGTTCGCGAGTGATTGACAGCCGTCTCTCATAGGCAGCAGACCTCAGATCAGCTCTTACTTCCTGTTTTCCTCCGGTCTATGAAATGTTGCAGATGCCATTAGGAGCACCGGAGGACACCGGAGGACACAGAGGAACATGATTTTTTTCAGGTTACCTGTTTCATGTACTACTATCACGATATAGCAACCGTTTTTATAAAAATAAAATTTTTTAATCATATTTGCTCCATTTCTCGCCTACTTCAGCTTTAAGGATATTCTCTTACTGATTATTGAATTCAGAATGACAAAAAATGATTTATTACATTTAAGTTTAATTTATTAGCATGCAAAAGTAGCCGACTAGGCTGCTGCAGAAGTAAAGAAGATATCGGCCAATTAATCAGCTATCGGCTTTTTCCTGCTCCAAACTGTCGTTATTATATCTGCCTTTATCAATTTATCTGTTGAACTCTAGTTCCGAGATTGAGTACGATATTGACCACGCACATTATTTTTAACTCACACACACAAACTCTGCAATCTTACAGATGTCTTGAGTTATCTAATGACGTAAATGCTTGCTACCTTCAATCCCACATGACACAAATGTGGCATTATTCTAACAGAACACATCACAGATACTCATCTCAATTAGTGAATTCACATCTTGCAAAATTCAACAACATGCAACAGCATTTTGTGTTTTGTTTTCACTGACACAGTTCTCACAACCTACAGTACAGCTGCCCAGTATAACCACCGATATCAACTGTTGGTAACTGAGCAGCTCCACTGGAGGAAGAGCATGTCGAGATAACAGTGAAAGTAAATTGGCAGACAAAAAAAACATAATAAACCATATGGTTTACAAAAACTGAAAGACAAACATGAGTTCAAACATTTTAGAGTGTCAATCCGAGTCCACTAAAGGCAGCATCATATGTTCTGGCAGTGCATCGTGCCATGCTTACCCATCACACAAGGCTCACAGGGATCTGAGGCGCGGGTGTACCGCGGAGGATCCTCCTCCAGCATCCTGTTGGCTACCAAACCACCGGGCACCAGCGCAGGTGGAGCATCACTCTCAATCCCCTCCAGGCGCCGAGCTATCCTCTCCTTCCTGACAAGAGAGAAAAAGCAGAGGGTAGAGGTCAGCAGCTGCTAGGCTGAGTTAGTTTTTATGAAAATATGTAGACGTGTTTATGTGAAAATCCAGTGTAGTGAGCCCTGAATATACCTGTTCATTCCCAAATTCTTTGTGACAGCTCCCTCAAAGTATTTCTTCAACTCTGAAACTAAACATCAGAACAGAAAATATACATTTAGTGTCGTAAAGATGCCAAAAGTAACACACTATTTGATTTATTCTGAGTTATTGTGTGGTTAGAACCAATACACACCCTTGGGAAGGACAGTCAGAAGTCGGGCATCTGTATCTGAAATACTCTTGACCAAGTTGGTCTTGTCACCCAAGGAGAAGTTACTCTGAAAACTGAATGAGAAGACAGAGTGACACACCTGCTATCAAGATTAAACTTATCATTTTCTGAATTCCTAATGAAAACCAAAGAAATATTCAATTAAAATAGTTGATTAGAATTGGTTCCTTCTCAAAAATAATTATAGGAGGATGAGCAGCTGCTTTATTTTAATTCACTCAGTGATGAAAGAGGTGCAAATGCTGAAAGTAGCAAAACTATATTGCCCTACATCTTGTTCAGATTAAACGCCAACAATAAATTGTGTGTCACGGTCTGGCACTCTGCCAGGGGACATATGACTTTTTTCCTTTTTGTTAAGATCTTTTGTTTATACTTGTTGTGGTTTATTAGTTCTGTTATTTGTGATTTTGGTTTCTTGGATTTGGGTTTTCATTTATATTCATTCATTCTAGTGTTTCCTGTTTTATTTTGAAATTCAATCCTCCTGTGTCATGTCTAGTTTTACTTCCTGCCTTTGTTTGTTTTCCCGCCTTTTTGTGATTGTCTGCCCCGCCCTGATTAGTTCCACCTGTGTGTAATCTCCTTGTGTATTTAAGCCTGTGTGTTCCCCTCTGTCTTTGTCGGTTCGTCGTCGTTCGTGGTCGGATGTTGTTCTCCTGGAGTTTCCTCGTTCTAAGTGTTTTCCCGGTGTTTTTGTGTTTTTTGGTTGCTGCTGATCATTTTGCTTTGTGGATGTTTTTTGTTACTGCCTGACTGGATCAGCCAACTTTACTCTCATGGAAAGTTTTTGTTTTCTTTGTTTGCTACATTAAATGTTTGAACTCTCTCGGCTGCCTCTTAGTCTCTGCATTTGGGTCCACCAACATAAAACTTCCAAAACCTGACATTGTGCCTAGTTTCCTATTTCAGCCGTGCACACAACTCTGCCTCAAAAGCTTTGTCTTAAAGAGGTGATGGCAGGTAAAGATGAAACTCAGCTGGTGTCTTCCAACAGGATCCAGCTTAAGAACTAGGTCACCAAGTCCTGACTCTCTTCCAAGTGGAAACAGACAATCAAGGTCTTCTCTTAATGCCTTTACATGTCACAACCAACAGGTCACACCAGACAGGATAAATTAACGCACCTTTTCTTTTCTTTCCAAAACCTTCAGAAACTATTTAATGTATTGTTTAACCAGAGCCGTTTGTAATTCTCATTTTTAGACTAGAGTCGACTGAATTGGAGAGGCTTGTTTTCTTCAGTTTGTATACATTTTTATCGATGAATATCCAGATGAGATCAGTTAAACCAAGGGCTGTAAAAGTTAACGCGATAACGCGTTTACGCAAATTAGTTTTAACGCCACTAATCTCTTTAGCGCATTAATGCAACTTGTGATATTTAGGTTGTAGCGGCCTCAGTTTTAAGCTAGAGTGGAGATACTGGTATCATATGAAACTAGACAACCTAAGGAATCCATTGGTACCAACCGTGTCATACTAGCTTGTTGCGAAGGAGGTTAATTAACACTCCAAACTTGCGCAAAATTTTGGCAAGGAAAACTGGCATGACCATTTTAAAAGGGGTCCCTTGACCTCTGACCTCAAGATATGTGAATGAAAATGGGTTCTATGGGTACCCACGAGTCTCCCCTTTACAGACATGCCCACTTTATGATAATCACATGCAGTTTGGGTCAAGTCATAGTCAAGTCAGCACACTGACACACTGACAGCTGTTGTTGCCTGTTGGGCTTGAGTTTGCTATGTTATGATTTGAGCATATTTTTTATGCTAAATGCATTACCTGCCAGGGTTTCTGGACAATATTTGTCATTGTTTTGTGTTGTTAATTGATTTCCAATAATAAATATATACATACATTTGCATAAAGCAAGCATTTTTGCCCACTGCCATGTTGATAAGAGTATTAAATACTTGACGAATCTCCCTTTAAGGTACATTTTGAACAGATAAAAAATGTGGAATTAATTTGCGATTAATAGCGATTAACTATGGACAATCATGCGACGAAATATTTTAATCGATTGACAGTCCTAGTTAAAACTACTTGTCACAGGCAGGCTTGTTCTACTAACATGGAAAAACTCACAACCTCCCATTTACATTTTTTCATAAAGCACTTAAAACTAGAGAAACTCAGGTTTATACGTGACTTTGCTGTCAAATTTTAGAAAATGTGGTATCCCTTCCTGGACTACGCTGAATCTAAGCTTTAAATCTCTTTCTTTGCAGTCATTGTCATTATTTTTGGATACACCACATCAATGAATTTTAATCGTGTAAGCAATTTGATCTCTCTCACTTAACTGTAAAACTGAAAACCAATCAATTTTTAATACATTAAAACAACTGCTTGTCACTCAGAGTTTATGTTCAAATGTATCCAGACATTCTTGTGCATCTTTGTGCCAGGCTGCTGAAGAAGCAGAGGGAACACTGTAAACTAATGCAAAAGGGGGCATGGGTGCAAAGTGCTCCTGAAGGAGTATTATGGCTCTAATGCTATGTGAACAAAAAAGTGTCTTAGGATAAGTTGTTCCAGGCATCTCCAGCTTTTAATGCTTACTGCGAATGATAAGCTAAAGCGCTCTACTGTAGTAAAACCTATATCCTTACATATCCCTATACTTGATGACAAAGCAAAAATGAGACTAATGTAAATGCTCTTAGGAAATAGGACGTGTCATTTCTGTAGCTCCACTACTATTTTACCCGTGTCTGTGTGGTGATTGCAAACAAAAAACTCACCTTAAGGTCTCTGTTGGCAACGAGGCGGAGCTGCAAAGCTTGGTGCGAGCTTTAGAGCTAAACTCTAAAAAGAAAAACAAGACTCAGTCAAACTTGAATGACAAAGAAATCTACAAATTTCAATTCAACATTCAGTATCTCTGTGCTGATATTGGGAGTATTGGAACATGTTATTCTGGTCAAAATGAACTGTACCTTTCTGGCATTTGTAAGTACAGTAGATCTACATCAACGGTTAAAATCATCAATATAAAAATGTTTTCTATCTATGGTTAAAACAACATTCAGATGGGTACCGCAAAAAGAGTTCAGACTGGTGTAAAAAACAAAAACACGCAGCTCCCTAATTCATTTCATTGAGATCTCTTTGTTTGCACAGCAAGGGTTCTGAACATAGACTGTATATGAAGATGGACGACATGACAGCTCCCCAGAAGTCAAGCCAAAACATCTCCATCGCCCCCTGGTGGCTGGCTGCAGTATAGGTCATAAGTCCCGCCCTTTCCATGTTAGTGGATGGGACATGGGCCAAACTAAAAAGTCAAAGTACACGTAAACATTTTTTTTTCCAAAAGATTGTTTCTGTCATTTTAGGTAGTTCTTATCATGCTGATGTATGTTCAAGTGTTCATTTTTCTGATAAGTTTGGTTTTAATTAGTTATATGATGCTACAAAAAGGGGGGGGAAACGTCATGATTGACAGCTGCTCTGAGTGAAGTAGTCGCGGAGCCGGAGGTTCGATAATTGTACGAGAGAGGAGATGTAAATTTAACTTTCATTAACCGTCACAAGTCTGTGTAATAGAACATGTTTCAATTGGATAATAAATGTAGTTATAGAGATTTATAGAGATATTATGGTTAGTTGTTGTCTTTCTAGCCAAACAGCTACCGTGGTGCTAACGTAGCAGCTAGATGGCTCAGCTCATGATTGCGTCCGGCGAGTGTGTGGGCAGGACCTCAATACCGCGGCTACAGCTGCCCGATCACTACTGTGCGGACTGGCTCCAAATGACGTCAGAATCTCAAGATGGCAGCTCCCGTGGGAGGAAGTGGAGACGGGTCGTCAATCTATATATAGGCTACAGTCTATGGTCCTGAGGCAGAGGTTGCCTGGAATAAATGTAGGATTGTCCAGCAAAAACTACTTTGACTATTTTTGTAACACGAGCAGCGTAATTCTACTGTTTACCTTCGCAAATTGTCAAGATGGAAGATAAAAGGATTGTTGCAGTTATAATTTTCCAGAGTTCCTGTCTAGTGGTATCATAAACTGCTGTGCAGTGTTTTGGTATTAGATAAGCCTTTAAACTTGTGGATGTATTACCCAAACTGGATCTCCTGAATCTTATTTCATTGTCCTCTCAGCATCTGAAGAAACATGTCCTCACTGACGCAGCCTATTGTGTTTGTCTACTGCAGTGTTGTTTTTGATCTGAACACCTGGTCAGACACCTACTAGTGGTTTGTTGGTCTGATTCCCATGTATAAGTATAGATCCTACAAAACCAATAATCAAAGTATTTTTTTAAATGGATGTAAAATCTACAATTAATACCCCGGGCTTCAATCACTGAACTCAACCGGCAGATATTTGGGAAAGGCGTCTATATGGGACAGGCCTTTAATTCCTTTTCCACAAAGGGTTATTGTTTATTTAAACTAGTATGAATATTACTTGTATAAAAATTAGGCTATCGAATAACATATCAATTACAAATCATTCATTTGATCTAGCTCCAAGACAGTTGATGCTCGTTTTACGGCACCCAGCATACCAACACAACACCTCTCTTTATCCTCTTAAAACACACCTGCCCATCAGCAATGAGGCTGTTTGGCTCGTTGCTGAAAAAAATGTTTGGATTTTTTTGATCACCACTCTCACCACTTTATTTTCGTCTCTCTTGTTTACCATGTCGGTAAATCTGAATGAATTATACTTTGGTGCTCATGGTTTCCGTAAAATGAACTGAACGATTGAATTGTGGAGAATGTAACCGATCCAACGATGTGTAACATGTCCATATTGACAAAAGTTACCCGGCGTCTAATTGAGACCTGCGTTTATTTGTCAAAAAGTGTAGCCACACCCGGCAAGTACAAGAGAGTCGGCATGTAACTGGGGCTCGGCTTTTAATTGAAGTTTTACAGTGTGTTTTTGTAAAAAAAAAAATATGTTTTTGACCTTTGCACATTTAAACAGTCCTCTAGCAAATGATTAATATTTTGATATACAATGAAAATACACTGCTGATAAGAGATAATAAATGGTTTATATGCAACTGAAAAGTAATTTATTTTCTTCTCACAGATTAAACACCAACAATGTGCCGTTTTGACAGCACATTTCCAGCCTCAGCATGAGTCACTTGTCAAAAAAAGGTTACTCAGAAAGGTCACATCCAGTTCCCAGCTGATACTTGACCCTCTCGCTCTCATGTCACAGCAACAGCAGCCTGTTGTAAAGTTGTATCCCAGTATAGGAGACGGATCATGTTACTGCTCTAGACGCCTCCAGAACACCTCCGGCTTATTTTGGCCTCCAAAGACTGTGGCAATACAGCAGGACAGAAAGTATGGAAGTGAAAGGTGTGTGTATCCTAATGTTCACTTAGACATCAAGCTCAAAGGATTTTCGATGTTTTGTGTAGTGACCCGGTGAAATTCAAGGACTCAAAAGCAATGATGTAAGGGATGACACAAGTCAGAATTAGACACAAGCGAGTCCAGATATCTTAAAACATTATTTTGTCTCAAATCCACAATGATTCAAGATTTCGAAGCCTGTTGGAACCTTGTGTGCATGTATCTGTCTGTTCATCTGTATGGAAAACCCCTTGCACAGAAGCCAGTCCGGCTTTCCTTGGAATCGCTGCAGGTTGTCAACAATACAAGCATCACAAGGCTCAAGGTTGACAGTGCCAGAGAGCAGCTTATGCTGCTGATGGTCCAAAAGTGAGCGTGGTGAGGAGAGGGATTTTCTATAAATATTCAGAGGTGCAAAATAGACTTCCTGAGTGAACTGGGCCTTCGCTTGCACACAATCTGTTTGGAAAGGTTGCCGGCGGAACATGAACAATCCTCCTCCACCTCAGCAGGCAATGATGGAGTGAGGTAGAACATCAGAGAGCAGCAGGAAACGGGAAAAAGCATCAGCGATAGCACACACCTGTTGAATCCACAGCACTAAATGTGTAGTAAAAATTATCTTTTACTACTCAACAACACATCCCATTCATTCGAAGCAGCCTGATGCTAACATTTATACCCATAGTAATAGATTTAAACCTTCTGCATCTATAAAATATCCCCAAATCCTTAAATGCATCAGATAGGGATGAATAACTCTTACACAAGTCATGAATCCTTGTTTCATCTGATCCAATGAAGCAAACAGAAGCAAAACCAGGAAACTTCACAGCCTGTCTTGCAAAGCCGAATCCCCCTGCCTACTGTATCACTGACAGCCACCAAACTCTGCCATTTATCTCAGTAAGGAGCTAAATTGCATTAGCATAGACCCCCAAGCAGTCTATAGAGTTAAAGGTATTCAAGTGGGTTAAGCAAGTCAACCTATAGCCAGACCAAGCCTTCCCCTTTCAAAGGCCTTACCTTGGCCACATGGCTGCTCATGGTTCACATGGTAACTAGAGATCCATGGGTTTCGAAACATGTTTAGGGAGAAGAACAGGAGGATGCTGCTAGACTCCCCTCCGGTCACAGCGGTGGTGACAATGGTTGACAGCAGGAGTGGCAGCGGTGGAGGCGAGGGCTGCTACCGGCAAGCAGCGAGGCAGTGATGGAGGCAGTGACACACACACACACACACACACACACACACACACACGGACGGACAAGCACACAGCCACAGCAGAGCGACTGCTCCGGCTACACAGCAAGCTACAGGCTACACAGACTGGCTGTCATAGAGGGTGTATGTGTCGGTGTGCATGTCAGTGTGTGTGTGTGTGAGCTGAGAGAGAGAGACAGCGCAGCAGGGTGCTAAAGCAGCTCAGAGCCCTAATCAGATTACAGGCAGAAATTAGCCTTGATGATAAAAACTCTGGAACAGGATTGGAGGAGGGTGCCAGCCTGGCTGCAGGGGGTGGTATGGGGTCCGGGGCTAATGGAAGTCAGATGGTCTCCTTAAAGCTGCAGTATGCGAGATTGGCGCAAATATGATTTAAAAAAGTTATTTTTAGAAAACGGCCGCTATATCGTGAAAGTAGTACATGAAACAGGTAACCTGTAAAAAATCATGTTCCTCTGTGTCCTACTGTGTCCTCCGGTGATCCTAACAGCATCTGAAGGATTTCACTTACCGGAGGAAAACAAGGTCCGCTGTCCAGCTGCAGTCTATGAGAGCCGGCTGTCAATCACTTGCGATCTCCGACCAAACGGTCAAATTAGGCAGCGCCGATCAAATATGAATCAATATTCTGTTACGGTAATGCCTATTTCTCACCTCAAATGTTTTCAGAATCATCTTGTAGTGTACTATTTAGCTGTAAAATGAGAAAGTTTGTGACTCCGCCGCCATTGTAAAATCTGTTGAAGGAAGCCAAGTTCTGGTCACATGACCGGAGCACAGCCAATAGGAACGCTCTCTCTCTCTGAAATGACCTGTGATTAGTCAAAATCTGCCGTCACGGGCTCGATTTTTTCTAAAGCCTGAACACAGACCCATGATGAGGAGCAGAAGTCTAGTTTTCTCTGACTACTTGAATTACAATATGCTGAAAGGTTATTATGGAATTTTTGCCAAATTATGCCAAAAAATTGTTGCGTACTGCCACTTTAACACATGCACATATCAGATGTGCTTCAGCCATGATGGCCAGGTGTCATAAAGCCAGGACTTGCATTTATACTAGGGCTGTCAATCGTTTAAAATATTTAATCAGGATTAATCGCACATTATTCATCTGTTCAAAATGTACCTTCAAATGTATGTATATATTTATTATAGGAAATCAATTAAAAACACAAAACAATTACAAATATTATCCAGAAACCCTCACAGGTACTACATTGAGCATAAAAAATTATGCTCAAATCATAACATGGCAAACTCAAGCCCAGCAGGCAACAACAGCTGTCAGTGTGTCAGTTTGCTGACTTGACTATGACTTGCCACAAACTGCATGTAATTGTCATAAAGTGGGGCATGTCTGTAAAGGGGAGACTCATGGGTACCCATAGAACACATTTTCATCCACATATATTGAGGTCAGAGGTCAATGGACCCCTTTGAATATGTCCATGCCAGTTTTTCCTTGCCAAAATTTAGCGTAAGTTTGGAGCGTTATTTATCCTCCTTCGTGACAAGCTAGTATGACATGGTTGGTATCAATGGATTCATCAGGTTTTCTAGTTTCATATGTTGCTAGTTTTCTTCACTCTACATTTAAAACTGAGCATTAAAAACTTAAACCTTAAAAATTGCAAGCTGCGGTAATGTGTTAAAGAAATTAGTGGCGTTAAAGGAAATACGTTAACGTGTTATTATCGTGTTAACGTTGACAGCCCCAATTAATATTAATATCATTATCAGGTTGTCAGATGGTTTATTCTGTTTTTAAATAGAGTCAACCAGATCATAAAATTCAGTGTACCACTGCGTATATGACTCATTATGGTTGTATGGTTTTCCTGACAGCCTTGTCTTGGTGCCAGTTCAACCAGTAAGAAAGGCTTTATTAAAGCTGTCACATGCAATGCAGTAGAAGCAGAGACTGTATAAAATATGGATGTAGTCTTGACATCACCCATAGGTTTCTGAAGAGCCGTTGTGAAACTCAAAATGGGTGGCTTCAGCCGTCACCATCTTAGCAGTGACAACACAGCCAAACACCGCTTCCTAACAGCGACCGAGCAAACTCTAGCGAAAGGAGTGCGAAAAAGTGTACGGATATACTACGAGCAATGTAACTCTCTATAGAGTCACATTGATATTGATTAGCTGTCAATTACTGTCAGCACTGATTTTGACGAGTGAAAATAGGTTGGTGGTGTGCAAAACTTTGCATGTATAGAGCCAGGGCGAGCGTTTTTTCAAACAAGCGACAAGTCACTTTGCCTGTTCGCTGACGTACGGAGCAGGTTAGCACATCCTCATTGGGAAAAACTGAAACAATCTGATGTTCGCTCGTTCGCATCACATTCAGTTAGGAAGAGGTGTAACTCCCGGCTAATCCAAAAATTGGCAAAGAGGTGGATCGTCGGTGGAGCTGAGGTGGCCCGGGTGACGCAGCAGAGGAGACAGCTAGCAGCTAGCGACTTGGTATGGCACCCACCTGTCACTCAAAGCAGTCACGCCCTCAACTATGCCTAACTTTAAAGATGGGGTCTGCGATTTATCCAGTATACACTTTTTGTTATATTGGTTGAAATGGTCTTTACACCCCGACAGCAATCCGTTTCTTATGAGCACTGAAAAAAGACCGGAAAAGATCCGTCATCTGTAGCTGCTGTAATCCTGTAAAAACGTCTACCAGTCAGTAAAAATGGTCCCGGTTGTAAGGAACCAATCAGATGCCTCCCTGCCTCCCTGCTCGTACTCTAGCCTCAGCGTGCACCAGCGTGAACTCAAAGCGCGTGTCCGCCGCACGTTCACTGGAGAGTGGAAGAGAAAACTCAGCTCTTAAAACACCGGACAACGAGAACGAACTCGTACCACTATTACCATATTATCGAAAAATACAACTTTGATTTAGTTGTTTATGTTCTGTTAGTTTACTTTATACAATACTGCAGATTTAAACTATTTATTCTAACAGCTCAAAGTGAAGTCAGACAAACAGGATTATCAACGAGGGGAGACGGCGGATAGAAAACATTGCCGAACAAAATTTACGTTACTCAAACTGCTTTTTCAGTTACAGAAACAAACGAGTGGACTGATCTCCCTCCAGATATTAGAGTAATGTTAAAAAGGGTCGTGTTGTCTCAGCAGGTATCTCTCTCTTTCCCTCCCCTCTCTGCTGCTCTGTGGCCGGCTCTCCAGCGAGCTGCTGCCCCCCCCCCTTCCCCGCCGGCAACAAGGAAATAAAGCCCCTCGTCTACGAGACCGGTCTCTTGAGAGAGCTCCAGCTCATAGCGGGGTGTGTGTGAGTGAATGCCCGGGTGGAGAGGTGGCGATCCCGGCAGGAGCTAGCTAGCTGTGCCGGCAGTTTGTGGAGCTTCTAAACTCCTGTGTGAGTGAATGCCCGGGTGGAGAGGTGGCGATCCCGGCAGGAGCTAGCTAGCTGTGCCGGCAGTTTGTGGAGCTTCTAAACTCCTGTGTGAGTGAATGCCCGGGTGGAGAGGTGGCGATCCCGGCAGGAGCTAGCTAGCTGTGCCGGCAGTTTGTGGAGCTTCTAAACTCCGACAACAGTGGAGAAATGTTTGATTCGCCATCTAACATCGTAAAACTGTCAATATTCTAAATCTACACCGTTGATTTCTCGCCTCAACATTTTTCAGAAGTGAATTTAGTGATGAAATAGCTACGAAAAATGTGAAGTAGTTACGATGCGGCGGTGCTCGTGCATGTGTGTGGGGGGCGTTGCCTTATAAGGAGTTTCGAGGGGAGGGGGGGGCTTAGACGGAGCTCCTGAGGCGATGCGACTTTCAAATTATGCTAGTTTTCCAAGATCGCAGACCCCAGCTTTAAGCCTTGATATAATTAAAACGGATGAGTTATATAAACGGTACAGTTGTCATGAACGGGGATATTAGCTTTAGAGACCAACACCGTCTTTTGTACCAGACTGTAAACATGTTTATTTCTGCTGTAAAGTCGGTCATTTTCACATGGGGGTCTATGGGGAGTGACTCGCTTTTGGAACCAGCCTCAAGAGGCCATTTGAGGAACTGCAGTTTTTGGCACTTCTTCATTTTGCCAAAAATTGGCTTCATTTTTCAGCACCAGAGGATGCAGCTTGAGTGGACATTATTCATAATTTCCTGCCATATTCTAATCTTTTATCATGAACAATACACCACTAGCGTGGATTTTTGACAATTTTGTTAAAAATCTTATAAAAATGACTACACCTAATTGATGGGGGTGTAGTTTATTTCAGTGTCTGCCCTCCTCATCATGCGTCTCATAATTACTGTCTTCCTCTACCTTCTTGCTCTCTACAGCACACACATACAGTGTAATTCACACAAGCTTTAACTCAGTGTCACAAGTTGGCCTGAACTCAGAAGTACGGACACAATCACAGAGTGGGTCCAGCGCAGACACAGTCTCATGTAATAAATGGCAAACCCACTTGTCTAAGTCATCACATCAAGTAGTGTGGGGCGAATATTAGAGTCAGATGAGGAGGCGGTGGAGGTGACAGTGAGTGTCCAGTACCCAAAGTCACATGACCAATCATCAATCACATCATGGACTGAGTCCCTAAGACGCTTCTCCAAATGCTCGTTAAGAGGAAGGGGTAGAAAAAGTGTTTTATGTATTTAATGCTGATATTTTTAATTACCATTACCAATGTCCTTCCTGAACTTTCCCACTGTATACAAAAGTAAAAGTATATCATAGGGACTGCCGACTCCAAATCCATGCGCTCACGTCCCCTCTGGACTCTAAACAGCAGCGGCTTAAAGCAAAACGAGGGTCTTCAGTAAAGAATAAATAAAACCCTCACTGATATCTAGAAATAGTATGAGATTTATTGCCATTTACTATACTCTTTTGTACTAAGCGTCATACGAGTACAATGCATATGTACCTGTATGGCATGCAGGTGCCTGTAAGCTTAAAATCATATTTTGTTCTTACAAGCCAGAAAGCACAAGGGAAGCAACATAACGGCAGTGCAAAATGACACAGTTTAGAGAACTGAGATGAGCAAACTAAAGAAAAAGGGCTGCAGGTTGAGCCAAATCAATGAAACAAATACAACAAAAAGTTTATTTCCTATCAACTCAGGATCACAGCTTCCTTGATGGCTAATCAAAACGAAATTAAAAAAAACCTGTCTGACTGAAATTATTTGGTTCTGCCAAATAAATTGCAATGTGATGCCCTGCAGAGACTGGAAGACACTAATAGACGTGAGTATAATACAATAAATGGTCTTTATTATCGCTGTAACATTCGTTTACCAAGGCTGGCACAAAAAAACAGTGTGCATCACACACAGAAGAAGGCAAAACAATCACAGGTGATCTCAAAGCTATCTGAACTTTATTGAAATAGGTGGTCTGATAATAAAACCGCTCTTTTACTGTCACATACTTCTGGACTCTTAGTCTTGCTCACTTGCACACTCACTCGCCTCCTCTGTCTGCTGCTGTTTCTTCACCCTTTCACACACAAACTCCCCCCACCTTCCCCAGTCTGCCTCCGCTCCCTGTAGACGCCCCTAATAAGGCAACATGTGTTGTGAGTGGCTGCCTTGGGGAGAGGTCACCCTGTCAGCCGAGAGCCTCGCTGCTCTGCCTTGTTTTCTTTCCCACTCCTCCTCCCTATCATTCCCCACATTTGTCATCCTCGCCATCCAGCTTGCTCAATCCCCCCTCCCAACTCCCTCACATTCCTCATCTACTTTTCTCTCCTCTCTTTCTTACATTCTTGGTGTTTCTTAATCTATTTGCTTCTTCACCTGTCTCTCTCCATGTCACTTGGTTATCTCTCTCTTCACCCCTTCGTCCATGCCAGCAACAAACATGATAAATCCTCCGTCACTCAGTCTCTGTCCCGCCAGTTGCATACATTTTACAATTTCAAAACAGACCACACGTCACTCAAAAACTTTTCTTAGTAGTAAACCACACTGGCATAAGACAGAATACTTGAAACCTTCCAAGTAACCAAACTGAGGTGGCCTATGGGTGGGTAAGTCGATGACAACATGGGAACTTGTGTCAGACCTCAGGACCAGTAAGATCTGGATTTACAGACCTCCTTTACTACTCAAGTTAACAGTCATTTGTTGATGAATTAGCTCTTTAATTTTAGGGCTGGATGTTATAACAAGACTCGGTCAAAACTGAGTATGTGTCTGGACCGTGTGTGGTCAGTCTGAATTTGTGGCTAAATTGTTACACAAATAGTCAGTGGTCATGTCTATAATGTTAAATCCAGCGGTCCATGTCCACCAGGTCTGGCGAGGACACTAGGGGACGCGCTGCCCCACTCAACTGGCCGTTGACCCTATCGTGGACGCACCTGATGTCCCTGGTTTTCTGCTTGCCGTTTCAAACAGGAAACAACATTGCAGCCCACTCGTAAACTTTCTCTTATTCTGTCTAAACAATCCACCAAAATCTACTTCTGAAAACATTTTAATACTACTGCTGAATCTCGTTTCATTTTAGAACTAGATCCCCTAGTTTGATTGCTTGGTCCAAGTTTCGTGAGCTGGACATGTTGCGCTGGATGGGTTCATTTGCATAAAGGACTGTTCCCCGCCTTTTCATTTTGAAAAAGCAACGGCCAATGAGGAAACTCCAACACTCGGCCAACCAATCGTGTAACTTCATCAGTGACCAGGAAAAGACATTTAAGAGTCTTGTATCTCACTTGCACAATCTACAATTTCCTCGCCTTAACTCAGGCTTTTCCATCCTCATGGGAAAGAGAACGTTAACAAAACCACACTGTGAGAATATAAGATCACTATTTATAAAATACTACCACTTTACTTTTCAAATTTAGATGTACATAAATCATAAAACTCAAAGGCCAGCAGCCTGTTCATTAACATTTTCACAATTATCACTCATAACCTCAGCTGTCATGTTACCAGCTACAGAAAAAAACCTGCACCAATGAGACTCAACAGTTTCATCTTGCAACACTGGATGTACAAACCAGTCAATAAAATTCAACACCCGGGACATCATGTATGTAAGCACACCACGAGGTGTGTAACTCAACATCAGAGCAGCTCTCTGCTAATCAAACTTTAAGCTGAGAAGCTCAGCAGCACTCTGGTGGTCATACAGGGTGGACTTATGGAAACCACGTGATCCTTTGTTTGAGTCTGTCTTTATGCAGCCCGAGCTTTACTGAGCTAATTGCTTTACAGTATGTGATCTACATGACTGACTGGAGTTGAGCACAGACTTCTGTTTTAACAGGACAAAACTTAAACCACGGTTTAACTCACAAAAACAAGTAATTAAATTTCACACAATAACCTTCGTCAGTGCAACAGCAGTCACTCTTCAAACAGTAAACTTACCTTCAACTACTTTACCAGCCACTTTAAAAGGTTAAAGAAAAACATTTTTCATAATAATTTCTATCTGAGGAGAGTAGTTTGGGCATTTTGAGCATTTTTCACCTTTGACACAAATTAACCAGAATTAACCACAATATTAATCACTATAACACAGATTCACATTGGCCCTGGGCACTTTCCTGCAGTTATTGCACACACGGTTTCTCATATTTGAGCAGAGAAAACATAAAAATAAACGTATAGTAATGTTGTATTATTACATGATACATTAACATTACATAGATTAACTTAAAAGGAAAATTGATAGATGAGACACCTCATTTACTGTAGTGTAAATGTGATGTACAATATTAAGGGCATAGGAATTATTATGTCAATTGTAGTAACAGTTTTTGAGACTTTAGTGTCTGACTCTACTGAAGATCATTTTTGGAAAATCAAAGCTTTATTGTACTAACAGTAAAGGTATTGCAAAGACTGGTTGTATTGGGCCTCTACCTTAAACCCCCACACAACCTGTTCACCTACTGTAGCAAGTTTTGCTACTAAAGCTGGAGGTAGTAATATTTTTTCCTTTTTCGACAGTACTCATCTACCTTATAAGTCAACCTCAGAGGAGAATTGGTACTCACTCATTCATGTGTTGAATGGATGCTTTTAAAACTGTTTGTTCTTAAAGGAGTAGTGTGTAGGATCTGGAGGTATCTGCTGGTGAGGTTGCAGATTGCAGCCAACTGAAGCCTCTCCCGCGTGCCAAGCGGGTAGGACAACTACGGCGGCCAATGTAAAAAAGCAAATGGCCCTCTCTAGAGCCAGTAGCGTAGGTCATTTGGAGCAGAGCCAGTGCGTAGAGAGTGTGTGTACATGGGGAGTGAGTGGTGAAGCGAGAGAGAGAGCGAGAGAGCGAGAGAGGGAGAGAGCGGTGGCGGGAGCGCGTAACGTTATCGACTCGGGCCCAAGCAGGAAAAGTTAACAGAGTTCGGTTTGTCTGTTCTGGGCTACTGTAGGAACATGGCGGTGCAATATGGTGGACTCCGTGGAGAGGGGACCTGTTCCATATGTAGATACAAATGGCTCATTCTAAGGTAACGAAAACACAACGACTCTTATTTTAAGATGATTATACACTAAAGAAAACATACTTATTAATAGTATATTCCATTTCTGCTAATAGATTCCCCTAAATGCTACACACTGCTCCTTTAAGGTAGCGTGTCTATACTGCAAATCAGGTATATCAGGCATATTTTCTTTCTTTCTGTTCAGCAATACTGTCTGTGTTTTTAACAATAAATAAACCGCATGACTTCCTGCACATGGAGGACTTTTCTGAGGCATTTGTTACCACACACGTGGTGTTAAGAATAGCAAAGTGGTTATTGTTTTATTTGGAAATGAAAATTAATTTAGAAACTTCTGTGCACTTTGGGCAGCAGCAGACACTGTGCTCCAAGCTAGCCTGCCTTTATTAGGAGAAACTGTCTCTGTGTAATGTAGACACAGACACACATGCACTAATATAAACACATGCACACACATGCAGAGGAATTATATGATCCACAGTCTCTCTCTCAAACACAAACGAAAAACAGGGGTCAAGTGAGAGCCGGAGGCAGCACAGCAGGAACCTTCATCCTTCCTTAAACATTTACTTTTTAGATCCAGATCCGCGTTCCTCTCTGATGTCTTGCATCAACTCAGCCTGACACTCGGCACAGAAATCTGCCTGCTCTGCTCTTATATGGATATCAATGAGCACAGAGCCCGGTGCTGAGGAGAGACACTTAAGAAGTTCTGCAACTCTTAGACGGGGCAGGAGAGAGGGAGGAAAAGGAAGGAGAGACAGAGGAGGATTTCATGCCAGAAATGGTTACTTGAGGATTTGGATGTCTTTTCTTAAAGGTACAACGTCCAGGAGCATCTTCACATCGTGTAACATGATGAGGTAACTTAAGGTAACTCATGAGCAGACAAAAGAGTTGCATCAACTCATGTGTTCAATTTGATACAACGCTTCCTTGGTATAGTGTCTCAAAATTACTGCAGGGTCATTTCTGCAGCTTTTCTACTTTCGGCTTCACATAAAATTAAGATGACAGAGAGAGAGAGGATGATATGCAACATTACTTAAGCCATGGCTCTGATAACCCATGTTAAAGTTAATGCTTGGATACATTCAGATTTACAACTATTAATGGGAATACAATGGTAAATTAATCCGCCAATGTTTCTTTCCCAGTAGCTCTAAAGAAGACCATCATATACAACCAGTGGTGTAATGTAACAAAGTTTTTGGGAGTATCTGCACTTTACTTGAGTTTTTACATTTCTGTCAACTTTCACTTTTACTCCACTACATTTCCTAAATAAAATGTGTACTTTTACTCTGATACATTTCGCCTAAGCATCTTTGTTACTCGTTACTAATGCAAGCAAGCAGGTTTGGCGAATCAGTGGTCATAGCTTGCAAGTTAGATCATTCATGTGATGGGCAAGTGCAAACAAAGTGCTCTCAAAGCCGTAGTTAAGTTTTGATTTCCGCTCAAGTCCAGGCAGGCTGCATTGTCAGATCACGCTACATGCTACTTGCGACTACGAGGGAAGGAAAAACTGGATTTTGTTCTTTAAATCCTTTAAGTTGTGGAGACCTCGTTTTTCTTCCAAGTGTAATGTTGCCTCCATTTTTAAGGTGGTGTACATGTTAAGAGGAATAATAAAGGCACGGTCACACATAGGTGAGTGCAGGCGAGTGACCATCGCCTGCCGAGGCGATTTTAGAACTGAAAGTTCACCAAAGTGAACTGCGTTTCAAATGCAAAGATGCAAATTTGCTTCGCAACCTTAAGCAAATGTTTTTTCCAACTTTCACTCGCATAGAACTGAAGTGAACGGGAGGCGAACATTAATTTTGCGCATGTGTGACCGCCCAATAAATTTCATAAATCTCAAAATTCAATCTCAAAAAACAATATTAACAGCATTTACTTGTACTTTTACTTTCAATACTTAAAGCTGAAGTAGACGAGATTGGAGCAAATATGATTAAAAAAAGTTATTTTTATAAAACGTCACTATACCATGACAGTAGTACATGATACAGGTAACCTGAAAAAAATCATGTTCCTCTGTGTCCTACGGTGTCCTCCGGTGCTCCTAACGCCATCTGAAGATTTCACTTACCGGAGGAAAACAAGCAGTAAGAACTGATCTGAGGTCTGCTGTCCAGCTGCCGTCTATGAGAGCCGACTGTCAATCACTCGCGAACTCCGACCAAATGGTCAAACTAGGCCGGGCTGATCAATATGAATCAATATTATGTTACGTTAATGCCTATTTCTCGCCTGAAATGTTTTCAGAATCATCTTGTAATGTACGGTTTAGCTGTAAAATGAGAAAGTTTGTGACGTAGCCGCCATTGTAAAATCTGTTGAAGGAACGGCAAGTTCTGGTCACATGACCGGAGCACAGCCAATAGGAACGCTCTCTCAATGAAATGACCTGTGATTGGTCAAAGTCTCCCGTCATGGGCTAGATTTTTTAAAGCCTGAAAACAGAGCCATGATGAGGTGCAAAAGTCTAGTTATCTCTCAGAACATTTGAATTACAATATGCTGAAAGGTTATTATGGAATTTTTGCCCAATGATGCCAAAAATATACTGCCTACTGCCACTTTAAGTACATTTAATATCAGAAAATTACTTTTGATACTTATGTACAGTAAATATCAGATACTTTAAGACTTTTGCTCAGGTAATATTCTAATAGGTGACTTTAACCTCTACTAAAGATATTTTCTGGTTAGATATCTGTACTTTTACTCAAGTGTGGCTTTCAGGTACTTCATCCACGACTGTATACAAACCACTGATTCATAAGATATTCAACCAATAAAAATATACCTTTCACCATTTCTCCACAGCACATTTACAAATGTGTAAATGTAGGACTATTAGGAGTATTTTCATTTTCATAATACCAGTATAAATAGGCTTAGTGTCCAGTGGCACCTCTGCATAACTTTATATTTCGGCAATGATAACTAGGACTTAATCACGGTAACTTATACTTTGAAGTCATACTTCCACCTTCCCATACCGTCTTCTAAACCAATGTTTCTCAACCTTTTACAGTCGCGACCCCCCAGAATAATCAGGTTGGTGTTCGCGACCCCCCCGCCTGGCGTAAACAGCTGTTCCTACGCGAGATTTTGAGTGATTATTGTGACTGCTCTGATTAATAAATGTAGGCTAAATATATAATGCTTTGTTTGTGATAACAGTTGTGTTTAGTTTCAACAGCTAGCACCGAGGTGTTGTCCAGTGTGCTCCAGGCACTGTGGATTTTTGAACGCACACTTTTTCTCTCACTGTGACCCGCCTGATTTCCCTTGTCAAAAACTCTTTCTAAAATATGTTATTTTTATTTTGTCCTCCAAAATCATCTGACCTGACCCCCAGGTTGAGAATCACTGTTCTAAACATGTATAAAATGACCAAACCCTGCATTTACATACCAAAAATTGTTTGTATTATACAATTTTAATTACTTTATTTGATTTATTGTTTTTATTCTACCTTTGTGCTCATATGCCATGTACACAACCTGCTGCAACCACCTTACTTCCCAGTGTGTTTTTCAAAAAGGAAACCTTAACTGACTGAATTAAATTTCTATTGAAATATCTTAGAAACATCCAGAAAGTCCAATTAGTGTATCATACCAGCATGCCTGTCCCCATACAATATTAAAAGTACACATAAAATGATCCTATAACATACCAGAAAAAGATATATCATTAGTTATACGTGGCACATAATATCTAGAATACAGGATCCATTGGATGTAGCGGCCATCATCATCATTGATTCAAGTCACATGTAACCCAAACAGCAGTCATACATTCAGAGAGAGGCCAGCATGTTAGCAGACCAGCAGGAGCCTGTGGACAGCTCTCTGACATGCTAAGTGTTGACGATAACTGCAGGGGGGTGCTGAGTATAAGCTACAAGTTAACTGGTGCATGAGACCACATTCAGCAGGTCACACACCTGTTGAATACAAATACGAGGGGAAGGTCCGTGTGTCAGTTTTATCATAATAAAATAGTTTCTCCTTAAATAGGATGCAGGAGAGTGATGAAAGCATGCAAGAAGGAGATGCTGATCGAGTCCCTTGCTAAGGGACACATCAATGGGGCACTTTGCTGTTCTGAGAACTGAATCTTTGCCTCTGCATACTGCAAACACCAACAACAACATAAGAGAGGAGCTCTATTTCATCATTGCCTAGAGTAAAAGTGCAAGAATCTGCACTTGTTTAGGGTGAAACACCTGAAACTACTTTGTATAAAAGCTCTATATTCTGGCGTCCATTTGCTGACAAACTAAAAAAGCTTAGAAGTGCAAACAAGAAGACGTAGCAAACCATACATGCATTTGTTCATATATATTTTAACTAGGGCTGTTAAAGTTAACGCGATAATAATACGTTAACGCAAATTTGTTTTAACGCCACTAATTTCTCTAACGCATTAACGCAACTTGTGATTTTTAGGTTGTAGCGGGTTCAGTTTTAAAGCTAGAGTGAAGATACTGTCATCATATAAAACTAGAAAATACTAGCTAGCATACACTAGCATACTAGCTTGTCGGGAAGGAGGCTAAATAACGCTCCAAAAAGTGGCATGGCCATTTTCAAAGGGGTCCCTTGACCTCTGACCTCAAGATATGTGAATGAAAATGGGTTCTATGGGTACCCACGAGTCTCCCCTTTACAGACATGCCCACTTTATGATAATCACATGCAGTTTGGGGCAAGTCATAGTCAAGTCAGCACACTGACACACTGACAGCTGTTGTTACCTGTTGGGCTTGAGTTTGCCATGTCATGATTTGAGCATATTTATTATGCTAAATTCAGTACCTGTGAGGGTTTCTGGACAATAATTGTCATTGTTTTTTGTTGTTAATTGATTTCCAATAATAAATATATACATACATTTGCATAAAGCTAGCATATTTGTCCACTCCCATGTTGATAAGAGTATTAAATACTTGACAAATCTCCCTTTAAGGTACATTTTGAACAGATAAAAAATGTGTGATTAATTTGTGATTAATCCCGATGGTAAATGGACTTGCATTTATATAGCGCTTTTCTAGTCTTCCGACCACTCAAAGCGCTTTACACTACATGTCAGCATTCACCCATTCACACACACATTCATACACTGATGGCAGAGGCTGCTAAGGTGCCAACTTTGCCCATCAGGATCTAATCTAAATACTCATTCAACAACCGATGGTTATGCCTTCAGGAGCAATTTGGGGTTAAGTGTCTTGCTCAAGGACACATCGACATGTGGAGCAGCCGGGGATCGAATCACCAACCTTCCGATTGGTGGACAACCTGCTCTACCCTCTGAGCCACAGCCGCCCCCTACCGTCCGATCAACTATGGACAATCATGCGATTAATTGCGATTAAATATTTTAATTGATTGACAGCCCTAGTTTTGACCTATTTAACAAAGAATGTAGGCCTTCAACAAATGAATGCATGTAGCTGGGTGATAATACAAATGTGTCTACAACACATGAATATGATTGCAAATCTGTATTCTTATATGTAGATGAACAGAATCCAGTGGCAGAGGGTCAAGTACGGAGCCGGCCAGTAAACCTGTCTGTTCATTTTGACGGGTGCAGCAGGTGCAGAGCACCAAGCAACTGCCGTACGGAGTCGCACACACTATAAAAACAAAACTGTGGAGAAATGACGCCTGGCCACTGTTGGAACAACACGCCAGCCCAACACATAGCCGATAGATCAGCTGCACACACATACCACCATACAGCCATAATCTGGAGGTTGGAATGCCAATACCCGTGTGGTTACTTGAGACGGCGCAAAGCAACAAGAGGGAGGCTTGGTTGGGACACTGCATTCAGTCTTCCAGGGGAGAAAATCTAAACCAGACACCAGTCACGCATTGATGAGTTTTGGCACCAAAGTTTACCTCCGCTACTGGGTAGTTTGGCAAAAATAATGAGTGACAATGAATTAGTTTCCCAATCTTACAGACACTTCAGTAGGTACAATACTTAAACTGAATGCCAAACTTTGATTGTGCAGCAATATGATTCTTTTGGACACGATGCACTTTTCAAATAAGGTGACTCTGATTTTGTCTCTGACTGTAGGGGATTCTGTTTTAACATACTATGCATTGTGTTTAAACTATGTCTGATGGTTTACAAAATGCACCTACTCTTACCTACTTTTACACCAGAATTAATAAATACAAAACAACTAATGGCTGGTTAACAATCAAACTGACAGAAAGCCAATTTACCAGCCAAATTTCCATCTTTTTTTCAAGTCCACTAGATCATAAGGAGACTTCTGTGCATTTAAATCTCTTGTCAGTAAATTATGGTTTTGTTACTCTATCTGATGCCAGAAGACAAGTTATTACAAATCTTTTTATATTAAATGATGAGGAAGCTATTGTAGCACAAAAGTAATTTAAGTAGCCTAACATATTGGCCAAACGTCCTTTTATCTACCTAGCATATAACCGAAAGTCTACAATTTGCAACTCAGCACAAAGATGAATGATGAATGGTTGTCAGATTTACCATAAAAGAACTATCTGCCTAATATATATCATAGCGTGCATTAGACCAAACTAAGAAATGGAAAATGATACTTACAATGCTTTAGCTCCAATACTAAGGGACTGAGAGATATGCTTCACAGGTGAAGTCCATTTACCCGGCAGTTGAATTCTGGGATTTGAAACTACCAAAGGGTCTCCCTAGTTCCTTATTCAGAGCGAAGCAGATGCTGAGGAGGCAGGAGGCGCAGGTGTGAGCAGGTAAACCCAAAGACAGGATCCAAAGTCATCCAACATGAAGCAGGTCCAACCCCAGCAGCCGACAAATATAGCCTGGTGCTTTCCCACCAGCTCTGCAGCACTGGGCCAAATAAATCAGTCAGAGCAAAGAAGAAAGAGAAGAAGGGAGAGGGAGAGAGGGAGTGGGGTATGCAGGAGAGGGGTGAAGGAGAGAGACATGAATGAAGCTGAGAAAAAAATACACAAGAGGGGTGCTAGAACAGACTCCAACAATAAGTGATTCCTCATACTATTTCAAAAATCAAAACTGTGGCTCTTAAAATGTCCATTCTCGTAAACCAGGTTTGGGACGCTGGTCTGATAGTTTAGACTGACGGTGAGAGGCGACACAACACTGCTTCCAAGGGGTTTGGGGAGAGCGGGCCAAAATCGGCGTGGTAACCTCATCCCACAGCAACCATGTATGGGCTGAAGAGAGCGGCCTCGATAGACGGGCATCTGCCATAAATAGCCAGGAAGCTTCAGGCTCCCAGCACAGGGGGATCGAATCAGCTGTTAAACTACAATCCAGCAGCACAGTGTGATCAAAGCTCTGCAGGAACTCCTGTACTACAACACTGGGGTCTTTACAGCACAGAGCTGCAATAAACATCTACACATTGGCATTATACAGTATGTATTATATTTACATTTGTATTAATTTCAGCCAAACAACTAATTATGTATCCAACTGTAGGATAGATTTACATTTCTGGTTCATCAGTTTTATAAAGGTAAAACGTATTGCACGGCTTTAAAGGCCACAACCAACAAAATCTAAAGAGTTGAGCCTTATCTCTACTTAGGATTTAATGCTTTATGATCATGATCCTTGCCAAATTCACTACAAGACAGCTGTTAAATGCACGAAAGAGGATCTCTTCTATGCTGATGTAAATATTTATGAAAAATTAAGAAACTATTGTTCACCTTCAAAAATGGAAATGTGAGCTGAGCAAGCAAACATTTTTTTACATTTTATTTCACAATGTGTCTTATAAAAAGACAAAAAATAAATACACTGAAGAAGTAGGCAATAAAGTCAACAAAATCCTTGTTGAAATAACATTTCATTTTAGAGAAATTGGCAGCATGTTGGCAGCCAGTGTAAAAATGGGCTGTTTATAGAGTGACAATAATTTTCACATCGGTGCATTCAATATATGTGTCAAAGTGACAAGATGTATGCTATATATAAATGGACTAGAATAAACAGGTAAAGGTGTTCTCTGCCTTCACATCCTCTGATCTGTTTTTTGGTATTGTATTATTATAGTTTGGCTCCATCTTGTGGACATAAGAAATACATAACAGTGTATGCAATCCTTTGGGTCTCTACTACAGGTGTTAACAACAAACACATTTAAATATAAGAAGTAATCTACTCCTTTCAGTTTAATTGTCTACCCAAGTACTGGGGTGTGGTACAGTCGAGAATGCAGTCTGTGTGCAAGGAGGACAACTGTCACTGTGCCAATAATGGAGTTACTTATTCCCCAAGCAACAGAGGCGAGCGTGCTTGACTGTAGTACAAGTGTACAGTAATGACAGATATGTAGTTTACTTACAGTGGCATGACTTGGAGAGAGGCAGCTGTGATGAAGGAACAGCTGGAGATTAATGGCAGTGAGGTTTGAAGAACAGTGGCAGTGGTACAGTTTCATTCTGAGGACACCATAAATCCACAGTGAACAAAAAATTTGATATATTACTAGATCATTAGAAAACAGACAGTTACATCATAAGATATGTGATGATATTATAACTAAAATAGCTTCCCAGTTGAAAAGAAAAAATCCAAATGTGTCCCAGTTTATTTCCTCTTGCAGTGTATGTGAATGACATAAGATGACAGGAAGTAAACATGGACCCAGACGGTCTATAACTACATTCAATGGCAAACATACAAAATTAAAATGGTCGATATTTGACTTTGGAATTACACTAAACACCATTGTGGAAAAACTGTAGAGCTTAACATGAGTGAGGTTCCTGCAGGTGTCATAGTGACTGCAGTATTAGCAGTTAGAAAAAGCAGTACCACTAGCTACTAGTAGTTGTAGTATGCTAACACTAGTAGCATATAACCTTTTAGCAGTAACTGTTTAGTAATAGTTGACATTATTTCAGTAAAAAGTGGTGTCCTATTAGCTACTAAATATCCTGCTTTTCTAGAGTTTTAACGTTACCTGAGGAAGGAAGGCGGCCATGCTGGAGGATAACGTCACGGCAACGGTAAACTAGCTAACTTTAGCTAGTGGCTACCACGTTAGCCTCCTTTCTATGGCAAATCGGAAGCTTCAGTTTTCAAGAAAACCTGCTCTGGACTATGGTTAGCAACAATGGTAAGAGCACAACAAAATACTCTGTGGAGAATTACTCTGAATAAGTCCAGAAATCGTTGTCCTATTTGGGGCTAGCTTTAGTGTTAGCTAACGTTACAGAGTAGCCTAACTAGCTAACGTTAGTTGTAGCAGTTACGCTAACTAGCTAGCTAACATTGGTAACCTTATGCGAAATACAACTCACCGTTTAACGTTTTAAAAACGTGTCACTATGCTGAATGAAAGACCCTTAACTGGTTTTCTTGAGCCTTTATCCATCAAGTCAAGCTGCTAGACTGGCAGCACTAAATCATAGCAGTATTTAGCCTTAAGTAGTGAACTTACTGTTAGCCAGCTAAATGACACCTGGGGCTGATGCATTGATTCTGAAAACAGATGTATTAAAAAGAAAAAATGTTCAATACATATATAGCTTTAAATGAAATTGATATTAGGCTAGTGAGATTAATAATTAAACTGGCTATTAGAAGCAATTATCAAGCAATAAAGCTACTGTAGTTCATTTATGTGGCAACCTATAATGTCATCCCTTTATATAACCCCACCTCCCTGCTGTCTGAAGCACCTGCCAACATGACTTAAGAGCAGAGCATTGGGATGTAAGTGAAAAGAAAGCTTAACTATATAGGGATCAATAAAGTATCACATCAGAGGAACTACTAATCAGACTTCTCACTCTCCTTTTTGAAAAAGATGGCACACAGATGGAACCTGAACAGCATCTGGGGATGGATGCTATCCAAGCCTCAGAGAGCATGCTAGGAGGTTCTTCTTCTTCTTCTTGTTTACTGGCGGATCGCAAACAACTTTAAGGTGCATACCGCCACCTATGCTTCGAGGTTTTTACAAGGTTCAGCTCAAGTATTGTCTTTGCCAGCGCTTTGATCGTGCAAGTGGAGCTCAGTGTGACAGTATGGTAGGGTAATTGGGCTGAAATTGCCAGAACACAAGTGTACATGTGTACAGTGGGGCGGCTGTGGCTCAGAGGGTAGAGCAGGTCGTCCACCAATCGGAAGGTCGGTGGTTCGATCCCCGGCTGTCCCGGGTCACATGTCGATGTGTCCTTGAGCAAGACACTCAACCCCAAATTGCTCCCGAAGGCATAGCCATCGGTGTGTGAGTGAGTATTTAGATTACATCCTGATGGGCAAAGTTGGCACCTTAGCAGCCTCTGCCATCAGTGTTTGAATGTGTGTGTGAATGGGTGAATGCTGACATGTAGTGTAAAGCGCCTTGAGTGGTCGGAAGACTAGAAAAGCGCTATATAAAAGCAAGTCCATTTACCATTTAAAAACATACACATTGCTGTGCACATACGCTCCTTTTTATACTGCCTAATATTACATTAAGAATAGAAGTAAACTCTAACAGGAGTTTCATTTAAAATGAAATATTTATTTTTTGAAAATATGAGGCCAATTATGACAGCATTCTTGCTAAACTTGCTGTTTACTACTGTTTATGTTGGTCTTCCTTCCTTGTGTCCTTCCCAGACAATAATATGCATTTTAGAGAGAGGAAGTTGCATATTGCTAAAATATTTTACAAAGAACAACAAAAGTATTATTTTCCCCAGTGGATACGTAGACCTGATACAGTGCATGAAACACATCCTGTAAATGGCCACTAGGAAATTGATCACAAACACAACTTTCATGCAAAGAGTTTATTTATGAATCAAACTGCAGTATCATACAACAGTAGCACAATCATATGACTATGGATTATGCTCATATTTATAGATACAAAGATAAAGGCATGTCTTAAAGGAAAAAAATGAATGAGTTCTCTTTTGATTTACTCTAAAAATAGCTTTTAAATACTTGGCATAGTTTTGTAAATTAAATTATGAAACAATGTTTGCCCACTGGATTTACTTTTGGAGTACCAAATGCAAATATACTTTATGAAAAACATTTTTTTTCCTCCTCTCTCTTGCATTTCATGCAAGGAGGAAAAAAAGATGTCAGTGAGTACAAAAAGCACTTAAATCTCATATGAAAATAGAAAATATTACAAGTGTGCATAATTACTTCATGTTGCACATAACCTGCAGTACAAAAAGTCAAATGACACTATGATCAAGTGTACCTGACATGCCAATTATTTTTTTGGGGGGGGGGCGGGCGTATGTACTGAAATAGCTATTTAAATGTCGTCAGGGGCAGTTTACACACAAGACTGAGGCAAAGCCTTTCAGTCTTCAAAATTAATCGAAAATGAGATGCGTCAGTAATTATGGGCGTGCCAGCTTGTCCTCCCTGTGATGCTGACTATGCGCTTGTCTTGAAACACTGAATCTCATCCTGTACTTTTTAAAATTATGCGTTTTGGATTATTTGAAGCTCACAGTTTTTATTCAATGTTCCCTACAGATAAACGGCATGAAGAGCAGAAACTATCCACAATGCTACTGTGCCTCTCCAGCCAGAGGGATGGCAGAACAGTAAGTTGTTTGTAAAAACCTAAGGTATGAAACAGTGCTTAGTAGGTTAATATTTGGCATTGCCTGGAGTATAACGTAATGCACACATAATAAGGCGACATGATTATTCCAAATTTACAAGAAATGTTTGAAATACTAAGACAAAGATCTGAGTTGATAAAATGCTACAACTGTAAAATGCTACATAACAATTAAGTGATACTTGGTGAGTGATTAAACAGTGATGGTTTACTACAAGTCTGTTGAAACGTTACACCAATGCAGCGCTGCTGTTGTGGGAAAAACCACGTAACTGCAAACTTGTTTTTATCCACAAGAATAATTTTATTTATCATTATTAAGGTTTTGAATTATGATTTAAAATTTATTAAAAATCCCTGTATTTAAAATGAAAACTTTTCATAATTTCTTTTTTTTTGTTGCAAATTTGTGGTTTTTAGCCAAAAATAGCATACTGCATTGTATCCTGTAGTGCAATAAGTGTTAGGGACGGCAGAACATTTTACACAAAATGAACATACTGTGGAAGGAAAGAACCAAAGAAAGAACGGAGGAGGTTGTTAGGAGGAGGAGGGAAAGAAGAAAGGGAGAGTGGAAGGAAGGAAAAGAAAAAAATTTCCCAATTTTATTTCTAAACATATTTCGAGGAACCAACAACAGAACAATACATGATTTGAATTGGAAGACAAACAAAGACAAAAATAACACACAGGTGATATCTGACCACCAACGTAGGAAATACAGCTGAGATGGATTTGATGTATCAAATATCACAAGGAGCGTCCAACATTGACTCTGTTAGCGTATGAAAAAGCACTATCAAATAGGAACTCATGGCACAATCAAAACGTTTCCATCCTGTCAAATCTGGCAATGATGAACCCTATCGCTCACTGAAACCGAATTGTGTGATCAAGGCACACCATAGGGCCATCCCTTCTTATATCACTCTGTTAGATTTTTAAAGCACTAGAAAATTATGTATACTCTCAGTATGATACTAAACAGACATATGATACTTTCAGCTTGATATAAGTGTGGAGAAATAAAATTTCATGGTTAAATACAAAATATCTCTTAAAATATTTAAAATATACTTTATTTTGTACATTATGCAAACTGATTAACAATTCGATGATAACAAAAATAAATTTTCCGCGAAATGTCGTCTCTTTGCGATACAGATGTATGAACATACAGTAGATATATATCATGAAGTAAAGCACCCACCCCCTGTTAAGCGCCCATATACCCTGACACGATTCCATATCCCTGTAATATGATTTGAATGACATGTTCACATTAAAACTCCTGACAATGGTTCCTACAGGTAGCTCCACTACACCACTGAGCTGTTTGTACAACAATATTGCTCTACCTATCTTTTTTTTTTGTTCTATATCCCTAAATCCATCTTTAAAGTTGATCAAATTTGCCAACCACCAGTTCAACTCAATCCGTGCCTTTATTGCTTCCTGAAATTACCTGGAAATGGGAGCTATACATCGGATTGATCAGAGGACTAACACACATCTCCGTTAAAGAAGGCAACTCTCCCTCTCCAACCAATGTAACATATAATAGGTCACTGGTCTATCATGTCATGTTGTGTAGAGTCACTCTTCACTGAAGAGCTCTATGAGTTATGGTTGCAGTGTGTACAAAAGCAATGAGACAGGGCACAATGTCGTTAAAATTTTAAAAAAGAAAGGCTGATTGATCTCATCTGAAAATCAAAACAGTTCTTGAGCCAGAGACAGTGATGTCCAGTTCTAAAACAGCTGTCGCCTCACCACGACAATCAGATACGCAGTTTATTTTGGTGTAGTTTAAATGCAACAGAACAGGTTTGTGACAATAACCCTTCTAAGTCTACATTAGGTTAAACATAAACACTTACATTCATATCCTTAACAGCTCGCCCGTAAACAAACAGATTTGTTCAGTATGCGAAAAATGTCTTGACAGTACTCACTATGGACATTTTAGAAGTTCTAGTATGCACGACAGAATTGCATAATGCCTGCCAATGAGAAAAGCATAGGGAGGATAGAATAGAAAGGACAAGCCGCTACAAGTAGACTAACTAGTAGAAACCCTATAAGAGGATGGGCTTGGGGATGGAGGACAGATGGGGTAGAGGGAAGTCAGTTTGGGAAGGCTGGGGAGGGATTCGAAGTGGAAGTTGCCCCACAAGTTAAAGGGGCACCTCCCTTTGGCAGTGGAACAGCACTCTTAGTAGTCAACGCAGCGCCGAGGGTGAGGGTGTACACAATGCTCTTGTCGGACAAGAAGGCCATTTCAGTGTCAAGATGAGATGAAGGCATTCTAGTAGGCAGCCAGGTCACAGTGTTGGAGCTAAAAACCTCAGATGGAGATGATGGACGCAGTCTTTCTACACTGTCTCCACTCGGCTGGAATCATAGGGTTCTGGGATGTAAAGAAGAAAAATATTCATTCACAAAAAAAGTTTATGTTTATCTATATCTAGTAATGTATTATATTAATCATCAAAAGGGGCAGTAAGGTGCACAGTGTTTTCAAGTATGCTTTGCATTTATTCTGCTTATTGCAGTGACATAAATGTCAGTGATATGTTTAATGGATTTGAATTCACTGAGGCTGGTAGAAGCACTATCTTTGGGCACTGACACCATCTTGTGGAGATGTCTTTAACAGCAAGGCCCATTGACGGTATCTTCAATTTTGATAACTTGCAACCTCCTGAGATACATTAACAATGCATTCTTAAGATTTGATGCACACTTGTGCTCCCTTACTTACATGAGCCTAAAACATTTATTCTAAATTTGTTTTTTGTTTATTTTTTTTTAGAAAAATGCCCATAAAATATGAAAAAGAACTTTATAAATAAATAATGTTTCAGTCATCAATCTTAACACAATTTGATGTCTCCTTTTACAGAATAAAACCTAAAGCACCCATGTAGCATACAATGACTTTCTAAAAAGACATATGCTTATAATTTCCTGTCAATAGTAGGGCTGTCAAGGGCTAGCAATCGACTAAAATATTTAATCGCACATTTTTTAACCTTTAAGGTTCAAAATGTACCTTAAATGGAGATTTGTCAATTAGTTAATACTCAAATATGCTTGCTTTATGCAAATGTATATATGTATTTATTATTGGAAATCAATTAACAACACAAAACAATAACAAATGTTGCCCAGAAACCCTCACAGGTACTGCATTTAGCCAAAAAATAATGCTCAAATCATAACATGGCAAACTGAAGCCCAACAGGCAACAACAGCTGTCAGTGTGTCAGTGTACTGACTTGACTATGAGTTGTCCAAAACTGCATGTGATTATCATAAAGTGGGCGTGTCTGTAAAGGGGAGACTCGTGGGTACCCATAGAACCCATTTTCATTCACATATCTTGAGGTCAGAGGTCAAGGGACCCCTTTGAAAATGGCCATGCCAGTTTTTCCACACCAAAATTTAGCGTAAGTTTTGAGCATTATTTAGCCTCCTTAACGACAAGATAGTATGACATGGTTGGTACCAATGAATGCCTTAGGTTTTATAGTTTCATATGATGCCCATATCTTTTCTCTAGCTTTAGAACTGAGTTTTAAGTCTAGCACTATTATCACGTGAACTTTGACAGTCCTAATCAATACCTATAAACATTCTGATTTTCAACGCAAGCAATTAGTTAGTTTTACACACACAATTGTCAGCATTTAAATGGATCTATCTCATTCAATCATTTTGCATGCTTTAGTCTTCATTCATCCCTAAACATGCATAATAAATCTGTGGATAGGGACAGTAAAATCATATGATGCATTAAACAAATAGTTTTAAATAATGGCATTGGTATTTTCCTTTTTCTTTTAGGTCTGGTAGTCTACTGAATCTGTGTGGACCAAGAACCAAAAGGGAAATAAGTGTTTTACTTTTAACGTTACCCTTGATCATTTCAAAATGTGGATAAATATGTAAAGCTGTACAGATAGTCCTCTAAACTTGGTTAATTCATTTTTCAAGTTTAATTTCCTCTGATGTTCTTATCTTACCTGAGAGAGATGATTCCTCATCTTGCAACACTGTCTCCTCAGAGACCTGCTGTGAATGGGTGACCTCTTGATCTTGATCGTTCTCCTTGTCTCTCTGAGGAGCAGGATGGGGCTCATCCTCTTGTTCGTCCTTGCCCTCCCCCTCCCCTTCTGCCTCCCCCTCCCCAGAGTCAGTACTCCTGATGCTGAGGCGCCTCATCCGATACATAACGTCCACCTCCCTCATCCGGGCCAGGCGCTCAACTGCCACACGACCTGGAGAAATAGCCAGCTTGGTCTGCAATGCTTCCATTCGGTGGGCGGGGCCCTTACTCCTCCTCTCCCCCTCTAAGCTAAGAGACAGCCTGCGGTCTAGGTTTGGGGGAACTGAAAGTGGCAGTCTATCTGGCGGAAACTCCGGTAACCCTGGATGGTCTCGCCCCAGATGAGTCCGTAGACCAAGTCTATGCTCTGGAGCAGCAAATGGCTTCTTTTCTTGCCCCTGCTTGTCATCAGGCATTGTACTGTCTTGTCCATCACACTCACTTTTCACTTCAGCAGTCTGTTTGTCTGCACTGCCCTCAGGTGTTTCTCCTGTAATGGCTTCCTTCTCTCCTAATTCTACTTCCTTAGTTACTGTTTCACTAACACTCTGTTCCTCTGTGACTTGGGGGTCTGCTTGCACATCAGCTGCTAATATTGTGGATGCGCTCTCCCCTGTTGCTCCATTCGCTCGTATGCTCTCAGCAGGATTAACTGCGCACAGATCGTCCAAGTTTTCTGCCTGAGCATTGTCTGTTTTTTCACCCCCTCCCACATTTTCCTGTGTAATTGAATGCTGCTCCCTTGTTTCAGCACACAGGTCAGACCCTGACCGATTGAAACTTGAGTCATTTGGCTCCTCTGTTTTTATATCTTCTGCTGGACTTTCTAACGCAGCGCGTTGTGGTGGACTGCCATTTTGATTGGTCGAGCTGTCCGAGCTGTTCTCCTCGTGAAGTGGAGGCAATGGGCCCTGTCTCATCTGATTCTCAAGCTCTCTTTTACAAATAGGGCACTCCTCCTCTGATTCAGCACTGAGATCTTGAAGAGTCTCTGCGTCATTAGGTTTAAGATTGCCTGCGGACGCTTTATTAACATCCGCTGGGTCTCTAGAGTGACGCAAAGTCTGGCATATGTCCTCGTAATCTGGGGGACTAGTGAGAGTAGAGGCATCCTGCATGGGCTGTCTATCTGCCCACGGCACTTCAGCTGCTGCGGTGTGCGTTGTTGGACTGAAGTCACAAAGTGGTGTCTCGATAGGCTCATCTGGCAGGTCTAGTTTCACCGTCCTGCCATCGTTGCTCCGTCTGCGCGAAAGATGTGCAACAACCCTGTATTCTCTGAAGCCAGTCTCCCGAGGTGGGACGGGGAGCTCCTCCCTAAGCTGCTTGCTGAAGGTTACTGACTTTGTTGCAGGCCTGGAGAAGGCGCTCTTGACTTCCCTGTATTCTGGGTCAACAGACCAGCTTACTGCACTGCGCCTAAGGCTGCTGGGCTTGTTGAGAGGTTCGGATGTCAATCGGATTTTGATGCGCTCAGGGATTTGAACAGAACCATTTGGGACTTTATTGCTGGCAGTGCCTAGCTCCAAGATGTCTTTGTAGGCCTCGTTAAGGTCCTCTATGCACTTGTCAACGCTGGGCTGTTTGCTGCTCTGCTGCTGCTGTTGATCCTGGACTTCTTTTTTGATGGTCTCCAGCTCTTTGACCGCATCCCATGGACGCTGGCTGGCCGGTTTCAGCAGTAACTGTTCAAATGCCTCCTGCCCACTATTTGCTGCTGGTTTGGTCTCCTCCACATTTCCTGAGGGTGGTACTGCTGGCTGCTGAGCTGTGCTCTTGTTCAGCTGGTTGGAGAAGGTGGCGGTCAGGGAGAAGGCGCTGTTGCTTGACAGTTTCAGGCTCTTTACTCCCTTTATAGGAAAACTGAAGGCAGTGCCCACTACACCGCTGCTATCAGGAGGGACTTCAGTGCCGGGAGGGACAGGTTCTTGTTGTGCTTCCTTGTTTTCAGAGGCGGGTTTTTGGGCCTCTGGGCTAGTTTGTGTCTCCTGGTCTCGATACTGGTTTGCAGGCCAGGATCCAGACAGTTTCATCTCCTTGTAATGGTTTATTTTAGGGGGTCTACAGGGTACTTTTTTAAACATTTTGCTGCTTGCTCTACTGCTTGTTTTGCTGCTCGCTATGCTACCAGTTAGTGCTTGCAGCTCAGCTTCAGCTGAAGATGTGCTTTGGAGACTTTGGTTTGTTAAATGGCCAGTTTTGTTGTCACTAGGACTGTCTGCTGGGTCTGGTGACTTCTCATTGTTGTTATTCTGATCACGGATTGTCCCACTGAGCTGCGGAGTAACAGGTACAGACACTAAACAAAAAATTGTCTCACTAAGTCTCTTTTTTAGATTCTTGGATTTGTCTTTCTCTGGTGGTTCAGGTTGTTCCACCTTTTTTACTTCTGTCACAGTTTCAGAGACACCTTGGTCAGCTGGCTTGCATGGGGGAGGTGGTGGTTTACCCAGAATAGATGAAGGAAAAAACTGACTACGGTTTTGTTCAGGACCTACACTGTCACTTTTTTTGTTTAATCCCCTGTTGCACCATCGATTACTGCTGTCGTTGTCATTGAGAGCTGTTTTGCGGCCGTCGGTATTGAGAGCTGACCCCTGTTGGGGAGGAAAGGCACTATCATGTGTAGATTGTCCTAAAATCTTAGCGGGCGGAATCTCTTTGTTGATGTTACGGATCTTGTCTGAGTCAGTGAGAGAACTTCCGCTAGGGCCTCCTGAGATTTGCTTCACTCTTGGGTCTTCAATGGGTAATTGACGTGGGGCATGACCTGGTTGTTCTTCATGTCCAGAATGTACCTGTTTTCGATAGGACGCACCACGATCTCCATAATGTTCCAGCCATGAACCTGCCTGTCTGTAAAACCACCTTCCAGGATCTGAGCTGGGCATCTGCAGAGCTTCCGCCCTCCATCTTAGGTTTGCCATTTCATTTCGGTTGATTGAAACTGCTCTCGGGGGTGGGCCTCTTCTATAAGATGGGGGTGGGATGTAGCCAGGGGGCTCCATTCCAGAGATGGCAGAGTGTTGTGCGAAATAGTCTTGTCTCAGATCCCCACCCCTTGGATAGTAGATCGGCCTTTCTTTTTGTTTGGCACCCTGCTCTATAGCAAGCATTTCTGCGCTACCTCTAGTCTGCTGGTGAATCTCATATGACGGAGGCTTTAAAGGCCTGCTGAACCTGGGCTTTGGTAAAAGTGCAACATGGCTGCTAGGCCCTGCATTCCTACCCCACCGGTCCCTGACAACAGCACCACTATAGATATACCTACTATAGGGCCCAGAGAAGACAGTGCTGCTTATCCTCTGTTGTCTATCAGGTAGGCTAGGCCTGGATGGAATGAGCTCTCTGCTGGCAGTTCCATCAGGTGACAAAACTCTGGGGAGAGACTGAGACTTTGCTTTAGTTCTAGGGTGAAAAAAACCCTCAGGTGTCCTCAGGCGGTACTGGTCCTGAGCCCACCTGTCCCCGTCCCCATCCGACAGCTGCCTTCCCAGGCCAACAGCAGGCCTCCACTCCTCTGTACCGAGGCTCTGGCACTTCCTCTCCCCAGTCACCCTTAGCTGACCAGGGGCTGCATCCAGGTCCCTTAACCAGGAAATGTCCTCCCATAGCTGCTGCGCTTGCCTCTCTGCTCTGTGTTCCTCTGCTGCAATCAGGGCCTGTGGCCTCCATGCGCCAGCAGAGGCCCTCAGCTCCCTGCCATCAGCATAGTCCAGGAGGATGCTGAAGTCCTGGCCTCGCCTCCGCCAGTAGGAAACATCCCTCTCCTCATGGCTCAGCGGCTCTGAATAAGTCAAACTGGGAACATCGTAGAACCTATAAAGACAGAGAAGTTCAGTGTGAATAAGACATTCAAAGTGTTACAGAATGAGAGTGAGGTGGACTCTGAATCTAGGTTGACACTTGCAAACATTTGTTATAATTTTTCTGGGTGTAGTTACAGAAGTTGCAAGAGGAGGAAGTCATTAGGATTAGACAAACACAGAATAGTGTCTAAAAGCAGTATTCTTTTTTATGATTTACAGTTTGCTAGTATTCCATAGTTTTAAAGAAACAATAAAAAGACTTATTTTATATATATATACTGTATATAAATACTTATTGATACTTTGCAATGAACAGACTTTTCCAAAACAAAACAAAATGAATCAAATGACTATTATCTCACTTTTCTATATAATATAATAAAACAATACTGGCCTTTTGAGATTTGACAATTGTGTCCATGCCAGTCTCAAGCATGTGTTTTGGCTTTGGCAGTACTGGCTTTCCAATGACCCTTAATCAACGAGAGCCAGCACATATGAGACAGACGTGCTTATGTCAGCGGCTCCCAAGTCCCTTGAAGAAACCATGAAATTGTGATGCTACTGCAATATGATCTGCATATTAAATTGTGCTGACCTTATCTTGGAAGCTGGTCATCTGGACAGCGACTTTGGCTCTTAAAGAAAGTCTAAGCAAAAACATCCCAATACCTGATCTGACAAGATAGCAAAAGTACCTTTTTCCTTCTGATTAACTGATCGCATAACTCAATTAGCAAGATCAAAATGTGCCCTTTTAAGAAATTCAGTATGACCTACCAGTAAACAAACTTTTAAAGCAGTCTGCTTCACTATGTCACAATAAAACATAATTACGGAGAAAATCAGAAGAAGAGGACCTTTTTGATTGTTGCTAAGACCAATGTGTAATATCACAACGATAATATATTTTTTTAAATACTTGCCGAATATAACATAAAATGGCAAATGTGTGACGAGTGAGTGTTTGCAGGTTCAAAACAGTGGTTCCACTGTAGTATGATAAAGCAGTGCCGCCGGGAGATGATTTTAGGTATGGTTCCAAATTTACCTCTTAGGTGCAGGATATGGCTGTAATGCATGTTGCACTGCCAAAACAATTATCTTGGAAATAGCATACTTAATCATAACAGATTGAGTCTAAAAAAACAGAGCTTCACTTCTTTGTGTTCAAAGAGGGTCATTTTGTTACAGTGTTATTTAAATTTTGGAATTGTCCCAAGCAGTCATGGTAATTTTCTTGGTGTGGTGGAACAGGACTGCTGAATGAAGCAGAAGAAACACTGTGATATCCATCAATAGGTCATCTGTCACATCCAAGCATGTTTTAAGCCACCCTGATTATAATGGAACGAGGGAGTGTGGGTTGAAATTCAAATGTAACCATCAGGTCTTTCAAATAAAATAAATCAATAATTGTATTTTCTCAGGCTAGTTGATTCATATTTATGATACAGCTACATAATACCATGATTTGCAGTTAGCAGTTCCATAAAAACAAATACAAATCTAACCGTAAAATATATCATAAATACATATTACAATATAAGTTTGTAAAATATCCAGTCTAATAAAGAATAAAATATAACTAAAAATGAATTACAGTTACCCTTTTTAAGAGCTTCATCTCATATCTGCACTGCACTAAATCACTGTGTTAGTCATTGTACTCATTCATTTAAGCAGCAAAGTCAATGGATCATCCTCAGCAGCATATGCTACTGTATGGCTGAGGGGAGCCGCGCTGTGCACACTTGCCCAGCAACATGCTTACATCACAGAGCACGTGCTGGGCGTGATTCAGTGTGCCAGTGTTTACAGTGGAGTGATTACGCGCCTGTCTTGAGGCATGTTCAGTCCTCCTCAGTTTGCTCACTGTCTAGTGCTGCTGTTTACATCTGCCTGTCTGGTGGAGGCTGTAGAGACGATACTGATGCATTGGTGGGATGTACAGAAACGCAAGCTACCTCTCTCTGTGAGCAGGCATGCAAACAGCTCAAACGAGCGCAAAGGCACCTTTCATAATTCGTCATATCCCAGCATAAGATATGTCAGTGGTGCTGCTGCAGCCACAGTGTTCTGCAGCTCTGGAAGGAGGGGAAAGGGAAGAGGAGGAAAAAAAAAAACCCTGCGCAGTGCAGACTCAGTTTGCATGCAATACCGAAGGGCCCCAGTGAGAAGGAGGGGAGAGGAAAAAAAAGGGAAGGTAAAGGGTGTGGGGGATCGCAAAAGAGAGGGAAAAAAACACTCACCCACTATCTGTGGCGAGAGAATCACCCAAGGGCTGAGCGTCACCTAGGATACCGATGCCGAGTCCGAGTTCTTTTCTCCTTTGGATCCTTTCCCCGCTCTCGTTGTCTGTGGCGGGGTAGCCCTTCACCAGTGCCTGCCTGCTGCCATAGATGCCTGTGATAGATGCCCCCCGGTCCGCCTCATACCCGTTCAGAGTCCCCCGGCCAGCCCTGTTGTCCACAAGTTCACGCTGGCAATCAGCAGGGCGCTTGTCATAAGGCGTGGCAGACGGAGGGCCGCTCTTGGGCAATTTATATCCGTGCGAAATGAGGAGGTCCTCCACACTGTACATGGTGGTGTCTCTCTCACTTCTGGGCAGGAGGGCAAAGGTGGGTGTGTTGTCTTATGCGCAGTGCTGCTGGTGGAAGCTGGAGCACGGTTGCTCAGCAGAGGCCATCACTAAGGGGAGGACAGGGGAGGGAAGAGGTAACATGTGAACAGATAATTTCTGCGTGCACATACAGTACATCGAGGATGTGTCATTTTCAACGCGTTAGCAGATGTCAGAAAATGCAGATGTCTGTGTTAATGCGTTTTTCGGCATGTGCTATATTAAAAGCTCAGTGGGTGTTGTCCTAAATTAAACATGTGCTAAACATATCACAGTCTTCTGTGCAGACATGTGTCTCCAAGGTTAACTCTGGAATGTACAACTAAAGTTTTAGATCCCATCTTTTTTATTTTTACTGTATAGTCCAGTTTATTTTCCTGAACATGGACAATTCTCTTCCAAATCTATAGCCACACCCTTCCCTCCTCCCAACGACATTTTTTATCATCGTTCCAAATTGTCTAAAACCATTGTGTAGCCTAATAAGAATTAGCCTTAAGAATTGCTAAATTGAGAGTTGTTCCCATCCATTAAACCTCTCTCTACATAATGATTTCTCTACCCTTTGTCTGGGATAAATACAGTGGAAACTGTGATTTAACCTTAACAGAAGCAGGTTCTAGATGGAACTTTCGTCATCAATCAATACAATCACAGTTATTGTTCTCCATACACTCAGAGCAGCATTTGGACAGCTGCACTAATCTATGCATGTGGACAATGCTGTACTTCCTCCAATAGACAAGAATGACTGTGCATGTTAACAGAAACTACAAAGTAATTCATCAACATTAAGTAAAGAGAAGAGATTAAATACCTCTCCATACTAATAGTCAGTGTCAGATCTCCTCCAGTATAGTTTGCATCATATATTTGCCCTCCTGGTAACTTAATACAGCTGCAACCATTCTGTATGCCCACAGACATGAGAAAATTGAATATTCAATATAAATCACTGCACATAATGTATACTGCCCTTTCTCTCGGTGCTGTGTGTCGCCATACATGGTGTAAGTTACTAAGTCGCCAGTATTTCTTCTGTCGTAATGGCATCAAGAAAAAATATGGTACATTTATTACATGTAATTAAAGTGATTCAACCCCTGATTGATGAAATCCAGGTCAAAGTTGTCTAACTTGCAGTGTTAACAAAAAACCTAAATGAACACAATATTTTGGTGTAAAAAGAACTGAAAAGAAAGTAAAGTTTAAGTTAAAGTAATAACAAAAACTAACTCATATAACATGAATCTTTTTAGTTAAGATTTCATGTCATATTGTGACACAACCCCTTGTAGAAATGTGTATATTCACCATTTAATTCATCTTAATGAACATTTACATTTCTGTACAAGTACATTCTGATGGGTGCATCATATCGAATTTATTTCCTTATTTAAAGGTACAATGTGTAGCATTTAGGGGGATCTATTGGCAGAAATTTAATATAATATTAATAAGTATGTTTTCTTGAGTGTATAATCTCCTGAAAATAAGAATCGTTGTGTTTTTGTAACATCTAACAACAAAATAGTTGATTAATTTCCTGTCTATCAACTCATTGTGTAGTTGACTATTCATGTCAGCTCTAAATATAATGCAACAGGTAGGTAAAACAAAAGAAGAGTGTTATTTTATGACTGCTTGAGCACAGACTAAAGTTTTTATGTGAAGAATCTATTCTCCTAAGTTCCTCTGCTGTTTGTGTGTGTATGTGAATGCAAAAGCAGCCCACCCTGTCTGATATATTAGTTAGTGGCTATAACAGTCTGTCCTGCCTGGAGATGACAGTGGATGGCTTATAAAACAGTAACACAGTGATCAAAGGCTTTGCACACATTAGCATTCGGGCTAATCATGTTTGGACTTGAATAGTGGCTCGCTATTCATTTTCCACTCTGAAGGTGTCACTTAAAGGACAAGTACAGTGTTGAATCAAAGATATGAATGTTAAAATAGACATAGAAACCACTACTCACTTTAAGTTAGGGTGATTTTTTAAACTGAAACTACAATATTCCATCTCTGTTATCTTCCAATTACAGTATAAATCAGGGATGGAGGTCATGTGACAGAACTAATAACATCTAATAACAAAGATATCACAGACTTAAAACATTGTATAGTACTACTGTAAACTTATCTGAAAGTTTCCCAGCTAGGGCAGAGTACCTGTTGTCGCAGTACATTGTGTTTTCCTCCGTGTGTGAACTAAATGCATGGTTTCACATTGTTAGCCCACCAGGAGCAACAAGTGTGATCTTAATAACAAATTAATACATTTAATTAAGCTTATATGAGACTTGCTTCTGTAACTTTTCATGTTGTTGGCTTACCCCAAAAGCTGTTTAATAACAATTTGCTGTTCTTTTCTATGCAATTCATAATTATGAGAGGTGGAGCTGCAATTAATCGATTAGTTGTCAACTATCAAATTAATCGGCAACTATTTTGATAATTAATTCATTGGTTTGAGTAATTTTTTTAGAAAAAAAAGTCAAAATTCTCTGATTCCAGCTTCTTAAATGGGATATTTTCTGGTTTCTTTACTCCTCTTTGACCGCAAACTGAGTATCTTTGAGTTGTGGGCAAAACAAGACATTTTAAGACATCATCTTGTGCTTTGGGAAACACTGATCAACATTGTTCACCATTTTATCGATTAATCGAGAAAATAATCGACAGATTAATCAACAATGAAAATAACTGTTAGTTAGTTGCAGCCCTAATGATAGGACAGTACAGTGTATTGAAATGATATTCACTTTCAAAACATTCAGAGGTAATAAAAAACAAATGATTGTTTGTTTTTTGCTAGAATCAATTAAATACTGATGAAATAAACTATATACAAAATTTCTTTGCATTATACAGAATCTTGACAACATAAGGAACTAAATTAAACTTACAACTTCCGTTATTACTTTTACTATTAGTTTAACAGTAACTGCATAGGGCTGCAACATACGATTCATTTCATTATCGATTAATCTCCCCATTATTTTCATGATTAATGATTACTCATTTAGTATAAGAAATTTAGTCAAAAAGTGGTGAAAAATGCCGATCACAACTTCCCAGAGCCCAAAGTGATATCCATACACTGCTTGTTTTGTTGCTTCATTACAAAACAGAACCATATTTCATTTGCTATCATATATATACAAGCAGAACCGCTGGAACCAACAAAAATTTGGTATTTTTGCATTAGAATTACCAATCGATTGCTTAATTTTATTTTAATTGATTAATCGTCTATAATTGTTGCAGCTCACATAGGAAACAGTTCCAAACAAAGTTTACTTAGACCAAGAAATCTGTCAGTATTTATTTATTTTTTTGCTCAATTTACATCAATGATGCAAAATATCGATTATATAAAGGACCATTTCGTTCAAATGATTTGAAAAAAATCCCTCCTCTTCTCTTGACCTTAGGGTGACCTTAACATTTCTCACTCCATAACTTTATCCACTTTGCAGTTAGGAGTTGCCCCTGGCCTGGGATATGATTTCATACGGTATGACTCACTGTAACACTTCAGATGTAGCCTGGAGATAATTAATACTAGCCAGATGTAAAAGGCTCAGCAGAAAATCTCCACCCTAAAACCACACTGTGTGTAACCACATTTTCAAGGACAACACATGTGAAAATGGATTAGCCAATTTATAAATAATTGTAACTTCACTGACGAGGCAATAAGCAGACCCTGACACAACATTAAAAATCAGCATGTTGAAATCAGGGCTTCTGATGTATAAGCCCCTCCAACTATTCCTGGCTCTTCAAGTGGAGTGAATGTGGCAAATGCAGCAAAAAATCAACTCAAGGGCTTCTTGAATTAGCCAAATCCAAGAGCAGTCATGACCAGCGAAGATGGACTCGTATGGAAAAGTAGCTTCCTGTTAACGCAGAGTTTTATCAGGGAGAACCAGAGCGAACCAGACACACAGTGGCCCTTTTTGACAAGGTCACAGCTTCAAATGATTGCAGTGGAAATATAGCACATGAGCCTTTTTTTGCATAGCAACAACAAAAGTACCATTAATAATTGCAACACAGCTGGATTTTTACATGCACATATTGATATGCTGAGGGATATGATAGTTTTGTGTGTGTGAGGAGAACTAACAATAAGGTTGGCTGTTGTAAAAGTAGCTGTTGAGGTCATTCATTAGCTGATATTTACTGCTTTGGAAATCAGTTTGTATGTGAGGAGCTTTCATTGATAACTTTCCTGTGCAGCCTTAAAAACTTAAACTTAGAGGTTGAATTTATTTTAAACTTTTAGAGATTTAGTTTTATTGACCACCACCCACCCTCCCAGAGCTGTGGGAGGGAGGCCCCCAGTGTACATCCAGGCCTAGCAGCAGACTGCATGCACAGGTAGTGGCCACTGTAACACATCAGCACTAGCAGGCAGCACCACCCTAACTGCCAAGGGAGTGTACCTACATCTTACCTAGTGACAGGGATAACAGAGCGCCACAGACCAGCCTGATCATTAAAAACTGCTTATTCAAACTCATTTAAAGCTCAGCACGTTTATAATTAAGAGCACTTTGTGTTACCTCATTCTCTGAAAAACATCTTCCTCAAAATCATTCCCCTGGATGATAACTTGCTGTATGAATGAATAATGATTTGAAATAGATCCGTTGTATCATAACACATAGCTATCAATAATATATCACTGTTGTAGAAATATCTGCCCATGCATATACACAGTATGACCTACTATAGCCTTGCTATAGCCTGCTGCAGTGTTATATGGCACAGCCTACATAAAATTGACTGCTATGAAATTATTTTTCAAATCAGCGCGTAATACCTGCTTCGCCCAGTATACCGCAAGTCAAGCGCCTACCAGGGGGAAAAAAACCTCTACCTGCCCGCAAGTTGAAAATATAGTCAGCGGTCATGTTTTGACGAAAGACGCTTGGTCAAATCATAACCTCGTTGCAAATTCCCCCCCCCCCCCAAGAAATGCACGCAGCGCAGCAGCGAGCGCACATCCCCGCCTCGCCAGCAGTCCGCGGCAGCTCGGCGCTCATCTGTCGAAGGGCGAACATTTTAAGGTGTGTGCAAGTTGACGCGCGGTTAACGAGGAGGTTTTTGCAGATGCGTCTTCGCTGACTGTGAGTGTTTACCCGCTGCCCTGCGCTACAGTGGAGGCTACGTGAGCCACACACAAAAAAAGACACAGCAACCCCTCCCTAGAAATAAGCTAGTGTCGACAGAGCGGAAGAAACAGCATGCAGCAAGATGCCATAACATTGCAAAAACGAATAAGGGCGTAGCGACAGAGAGAGACGCATACCTGGGAAGATGCTTGGCGCGGCCGTCGCAGTTCCCCTGCGCCCAGCTTTAGCTGCTGAGACTGAGCACTGCACAGAGCCTGAGCCGAGCATGCCTATTGGTAGGCAGAGACGCGCTGGTTGCTGGCTGCCTGGACTGGGCTCTCCTCACTACAGCTGAGGTGGGGTGGGCTCCTCACATGCATGCAGCTACAGAGAGGGATGTCAGAATGGTTTCTTCCAAACTGTTTCTCCTAACTTTGCTTTTTTTTTCATAGCAACAGTCATTTTTTTTTTTCATTCAATCTGGCATATTGACTTGAATGATAACTACAGACATGTGGTATCTATCTTAATCTCTGTCACACATGTTCGGTACATTAAAACCTGAGAGGAACACACCTTATGTGTTTCTACAAGAAAGGTCAGTCGCTGCTCGTGCTCATTTTTGCCGCAACTGATTTTTCCAATAAAAACTCCATCTCCCAGTGACAGATTTCTATATTAACGCCCATGCGTCTCTTTCTCACCCTGTTAAGTTTTTAGATGTGCAGTATGGCAGTGAGCAGCACCGCGCCCTTGGTGATGTTGATGACTCGTCACTGTGCGTGTCCCCCCTCCCATCCAATGCCAAGACAGCTTGGCTAATTAAATGTGCTGGGCTCAGGCCTTCCTGTGCCAACTGTGACATGCTGCACTCTGAGGGATCCCTCGTTTGGAGGAGTGACGGGGCAACGCACACGTCCCAGAGATCCACTCACTGATGACAAAGTGCTAAAGCCTGACCTCAGGGGTCCCTGCAGATGCCATGTAAGACTGTCACTTTTTTTCACTTATTTAGGGAAGGGGTTTAATTGACATGCATCCACGTGTGGGAGCTGCCCAGTTAAATGAGTGCTGGATGGCCAGTGGCTCCGAAGTTTCATTCTCTGGTATTGAGAGATGATGATTGGCTCCTTTGGTTGCTTTTGTCCTGGTTTACAAAGCAAATTGAGAACGGAGACAGCGCAGTTCAAGTGATCCCAAGTAGCCAAAACGCCTTGACCCAATACGGGCCTTATTGTAGGACACCTGGTTGTCACAATGATGATAAATGACGCACCTGGCTGACACTGGCCCAATGCTAACCTGTGCGCTGCTAACTGCAGCTGATTTTCATTCCAGATTTTCAATACACAGCTGAATGTGGAAACCATACATGGGCCGGGGGCCGCCTTACATTTGTGCCAAGTTGGCTGACACTCTGCTACAATCAGTCTGACTGAGCTGGCTGTACTTGGAAGGCATTTCACACCATTATCAAACATCAAACTTAACAGCATACATCCAATCAGCTATCTTTCTTGTGGTTCTAACATGATTTCCCTCAGCTTGAGAGGCAACGGCAGATAAAGGTTTTGAATTTCATCTTTAAAAGCTGAAAGGATCACACGCTGTTTATTCAATCTCTAGTCCATATTGTCCATCTGGTTAAGTTAAGAAATATGTAACTGAAAAAAACACAAAGCAGTACCTGTGAGCATGTGTTTGTTGTGTATGTGAGGGTTTGGTTTTGTGAGTAGTGTGTAAAATTCATAGACTGTATATAAGAAGTCACCCATTGGTGTGTGGACTGCTGTTTTGAATCCTCAAGTTCGGCTTTTTGGCCATCGCCATCTTGGTATTTTGGCCGTTGCCATCTTGGGTTTTTGCCACCAGAAGTGAAACACGAGGGTGGAGCTAAGCACAACCGAACGCTGAATAAGACATTTTAGGCGACAAAAAATGTTTCAATTAACTTTCATGAACTGAAAACACACTGGGAAAGAGTTAAAGTTCAAAAACACGGACAACTCCCAGACCGGACAACGCCGTGGTAGTGACCTGTCAATCACAAGGTAGCCACGCCCTAAAGCATACCCTGCTTTATGGTCTATCTGACTCTAAATGGGCTCATAATTTACTAAATGAACATCATGCTGTATTGAAGAAGACTTGAAACTAGTTATTGAGACCATAAACTCATGTATACAATGTTTACTGAGGTAATAAATCAAGTGAGAAGTAGACTCATTTTCTCATAGACTTCTATACAATCTGACTTATTTTTGCAACCAGGGGAGTCGCCCCTGCTGGTTGTTAGAAAGAATGCAAGTTTAAGGCACTTCCTCATTGGCTTCACTTCTCAGACCCGGAGGTTGCCCACTGGTAAAATTCCACATTCATATCATAACAAAAGAAGTAGAAGAGCACAACAATGTTTTGTCATCACAACTTGGAAACATCCACATGTTTAACTTGTTGGATTTCCTGCATTCAAAATCATTTTTAGGAATGTGATTTCAACCGTAAAAATGTTGCCTGATTTATTTACTGGTGACATTGGTTAGTTGGTTAATTTTACTCTCAAGCTTTTGTCCGACCTTTTCAGCAACATTTCGCTGATAAAAACTGTGAGATTAAAGCTCTGGAAAAGCTAGTGAGTGCAACATGAGTTGAGATCTTTTGTTTTACACTTCCTGATTCAGAGGTTAGAGATTGACCTTCCATGTTTAAGACTTTCTGCAGTTTGTATAAAGTGGGAGTTTTTAGAGTCAACAACAAATTCCCACAAGCTGCTTAGAATTACCAGAAGGAGGCTGATGTGAACAGTTTCAACCAGTCTGCAGCACTTATACATGTTAAATCCAATATGATATAAACAAGGTGTGAAGTACATAAATAAGTCAGGGAGGTTTTTACTCTGACCTCCATGACTTTGTCCAAATCAGTGTCATCAAATATATTTATCTGCTTCAACTGATGGCATCCTGAACCATAATAATCCATTGGCATTTCAAGGAAGATCACAAGTTCACAGCCTGCAAAAGCCAATTATTACTGAGCAAAACAGAGACGCAGATGTAGATTTCTGTATATACTGTATATCGAACAGAGCACGTGCACATGAATCTTTGACAGTTGTTAAAGATGCTCTATACTATATCCAGAGCATTAATACAGCAGCAAACACTTATTTGCTATGTAAAGATATAGAGGAGTCATGTCTACCTGAGCAGAGAATGAAGTCACTCTCCCTCTGTGTGTGTTGTAATCAGAGCTTCTCCATGCTTTGCTGTCATAGTGCATGTGAGTGTGCCCCACTGGCTAGCTCACGGCTGCCGCTCTGCACTGCGCTCATACGGTGGTTACAGCTGATAATGCTGTCCCGACCAACGGCATTGTCTCAGAAGTGTAGCACCCACCCTCTGGTTCCCCCCCAGGTTAACACTGTTAGCTCTGTCAGCACTGTTGCCGTTGTTTTCACTGTTAGCGCTGTTAGCACCGTTATGTTGAGAGCTGTGCAGAGACAATATAAATGCTCCCAATCTCGCATTTAGCACCTTTAAATAATATACAATCAATATAAACAATACATGTAGAAAATAAAGTTCACATTTCTGTTCAAATTCAAGCTGAAACTACACAGCTGATACAGATGTTTGAGAGTAGGGTTGTACAGTATGAGATTTTCATGGTACGATGACCATCATAGAAAATTTCACGGTATCACAGTATCACGGTATATAGTATTACACTCTTATTTTATTGTTATTATTATTATTATTATTATTATTATTATTATTATTATTATTATTATTATCAGTTACAATGACCCTTAAAGGAATGAGAACAGAGTTATAATAAACAGAATTATAAATGTGAAAAAAATAGTGTGTAACTAACTATAATATGTTATACGACTAAAGCATGTTAGTTTACATGTTAGCAGCACTATAGCATGTTTAATTAAAAAAAATAGAAAAATTACATCAGCTTTTAAAATAATGTCTTATGATTATTAACAATTAACATATACTGTAGGTGGGCAGCACGGTGGTGCAGTGGTTAGCACTGTTGCCTCACAGCAAGAGGGTCGCAGGTTCAAAATCCGGCTTGGGGCCGTTCTGTGTGGAGTTTGCATGTTCTCCCCGTGTTAGCGTGGGTTTTCTCCGGGTTCTCCGATTTCCTCCCAAAGTCCAAAGACATTCAGGTTAGGTTCATTGTTGACTCTAAATGTCCCGTAGGTGTCAATGTGAGCGTGAATGGTTGTCTGTCTCTATATGTCAGCTCTGTGATAGTCTGGCGACCTGTCCAGAGTGTACATCGCCTTCGCCCATTGTCAGCTGGGATCGGCTCCAGCCCCCCCGCAACCCTGAATAGGATAAGCAGTTACAGATAATGGATGGATGGATATACTGTAGATGCAGCGTAGCCAGGCTGCTCCTGTCTGTACCTTTAACTCACTCACACACTCAATTATGTCAGTTTTTTTCCAATACCATAGACAAGCAAACGTACACGGTATGATAACCGTCAACTTTCATACCACGGCATACCTTTATACCGTTATACCGTTACAACCCTATTTGAGAGTTTATTCCTACACTGTTCTGCTGTGTCCCATAATATGGGCTGTGCATACAGTCATGTCGCATAACCTGAAGAATCAATGTATACAATTAGAATCAGTTTATTGTTACACCTCAACAAATTACACTCTGTCTAAAAAGCTTCAGAAAGTCTAAATTCCACCACTCCATGCACTGGCCTTGTGTTGGGTGTCTGGTCACTTTAAATACTGCCAGCCAGGAATACGTGCTGAACACAGACCACTGTATCAGCTCTTCTCCTGCTTCCTGCCATACTGTCAAGTCACTGCCAGCAATACCCATCTCTATGGCAACATAACATATGCCATTCGGTGGATGCTCATGTACCTTATAGTGCTTAAGTGCTTCTTTTTTAGTACGACTGCCCGAAGCGAAGTAAAGGCCTGACTCTGGTCTGAGCACAGGAAGGGTCAATATGGGCAGAATGAAGAAGACACTGAATTATCAATTAGCAGCTTGTGTAGCACTAATCTAATTTTCAATTCTTGGAAAGATGCTAAATTCAATGTGTTTTTAGTTGATGTGTCTTGGTCTCGTGCTGTCCTCACTTAGTGGATGTTGTCTCAACTTTTTTCTGCATTTGTACTGATCATTTTATTAATGCTTGTCATATTTCCTACCCATCATGGCATGATCTTCATCAGCAGATTGAATTTTCCAAGCGTTATGGAAGTGTAGATGTTCAAATTTCCATTTTTACTGAGTAATGCATGGATTGTGAGAAAAATATTGTTTAATCATGATCTCTAAGTTGTCTTTTGGTCTTGATTCTTGAGTAAGACTTGCTTTGCTCTGACCAGGGTTTGATCCTGATCAGCTTTACAGCTGGTCTAGGCGGAGACATAACTGAATTTGGGCTTGAAATATACTTAGAAATAGTCTGTGGTTTATAGCTGCATGCTGAGGCGTTGCGACGTAGAATCATGTCATTTGGCAGACGAAGGATTACTTTGCCATTTTCATGGCCCGTCTTGTAGCCTGCTGCATGCTACAGTGGGTGGTCTAACACCTATATCAGCTCTGCTCTACTTCACATGGCAGGCTGACTTTTACTGAGTGGAGGCCTTTTCTTCTAATTTACTGCTTTAAAAGTATTCGACTAAAGGGCTCATAGACACGTGAAAGAAAAAGCCACAAGAGCTGTGGAAGTGAGGAGGCCTCTTCTAGTATCAGATGGTGAACTCTGACTAAAGACTACTTCTGTTTACACCATTTGGAAAAGAATATGGTTTTTGATTTCATCAACCAAGGACTTTTTAAACAATTCCATACATTGATTGAACACTGTGCTTTAATTGTGCTTATTCTGAGAGCATCTGTTACCCGGAGGTGAATATCTCACTTTGGATTGAACTCATTACACATACAGGAGGTGTTGCTGCATGTGTTTCCCATCAGTGGTACAGAAGGAAAGAAAGTCTGTCTAGGTTGTTTGAGACTTGAGGAAGGTTGGTGGCCATGTTACAGAGTTATAGTGGTGGAGCCTTGTGGTTCATGCAGTAAGGAAACGGTAATGAATATGGACAATTAGAAGCAGCAGGAAAAATAATCAGTCCAGTACTGGGTGAACTTAAAATTATTTTTGCTACAATAGAGGCACTTATTTCCATAACTGAATTTGAAAACAATTCACAATATTTGTTTTGATCTGGCAGTTCCAGGGTTGGGTGTTACTGCATTGTTTTTAAAATACTTTTCTGAGGTTGTCTAAGCTTTCTTAAATGTTCCTCAATTACATTATCAAACAGCTTTCCATATTTCTGTATTTCCATATTGGGCAGGATTCTAAAAATTGTTGTGTGATTGTGTTTACAAGCAGTTGTTTATTTCCACAGCCAGCAGACACAAAGTGACGTTAGCATTCATTTCAAATGTTTTTATTGTGAAGCATCATTTTCCAAGATAGAAAAACATAGTATGCCATGTTTCTTTTCCATATAACATACATACATAATGTCAAAAGACACAAGAAGAACACTCTTCAAAAAATAAATAAATACATAATAAAAAAATAAATAAATAAATAAATCATACAAAATATATTTAATCAATACATAAATAATATAATCAATAATAATTGTAATATTAAATAATAGTAATTATTATTGTTATTGTTGTTATTATTATTGTTATTAATAATAATAATAATAATAATAATAATAATAATAATAATAATAAAGAATAATACTATTACTTGTATAACTTCACCTACAAAATGTTCTAGCCAACATATCAAGGACTAACACAAGACCTCTAACCCATAACCAGCCTCACACTCTCCCCTTGTCCACCCCATCTCCACCCCCACCCCTGACTGCAGTTAGGACTCGGTTCCTTCTGCGAGATGGCAACGTTAGCTTTCCATTGTAGCTGTGTTTCTGGCCTCTCCTTTTAGCTCTGTTTTAGTCTCCACTAACTCCTGAGGGAAATGTCACGCTCTTTGACTGCTAAATGCTCCTTCATATGACTTTTGACCATCATGTTACTAAGCTCGCCCAGTCCACCAAACCGACATCAAAGAACTAGCGGCGATGAAGGCCGACTGTTGCGTTGCCTCACGTCACCTTTGTCTTGGATGATAAGTTGCATTTTAACACACTGCAAAGACTACAGCCGACGGCCAGTTAGCACGTACGCACGCCTGCATGAGAGGAAATAACTCTCCACATCAGCAGACAGCGGTAGTCTGTATTCATCATTCAAAAAAGGAAACCGGAACACCAAGGACTGTGGATATACAAGCCGTTGTTATGATACGTACATGAAACAAAGCGGCTTTTGCCGACCATTTTCACACCACTCTCACTCTCCACTTAGCTTCATTCCAGACGGCTATGTCGTTTTGAAAATATCCGTGTATTGGAATGATCAGATGAGATGAAGATGAAAAATGAGAAGAACCTTCTGTGTTTGCCCTCTTGACTTTACTCATTTGCTTGCTTTCCTGACTTCCGTTTCTCTTCTCATGCACTGATTCGTTTAAGCTGAAAAGCCAATCAGAGTGATTTCTCTCACCGACGGGCTCCGCTGCCGATTCAACGGACATCACGAGCCGACGGTGCAGGACACACTGCAAAAACTAGGACGAAGGACGCTCAACAATGGCCCCAAACCGTCCGACGGCCGACCGTCAGTTTGGTGTGTCAGGGCCTATAAGCGGCTTATAGGAAAGCCTTTTTATAGATCTCCGTCAGTCTTATGTTTTGGCTCATTTTAGTTTGGTCTGTCTCTCATTGTGCTGTGTTTTATATTGTAATTCATTTATATTTTTTGTGTGATGGTGTATTTTAAAAAGTTTTATGTAAATAAAGCTTTACTTACTTACTTTCTCTATATTTTCATTAGAAAGTCACTAACTTTGTCAGTTGTTTTGTGCAGGACAGGTAGTTTAAGGTGGATTTATCTGAGCTGCCTGCTGCTGCTGGAAACAATACTGATATGATGAGAGCAGTGAGAGTGAAACAAAAACCAAAACAATGAGCTAAATGATGCTAAAATGCTCCGTAGAGCTGAGGGGAGCTGCAGATTCAGGTGATTATTCTCTGTGTGTTCATCACTATAAGTGATACCTTTCACATTACATAGTCATTTGATCCATAGTTAATACAAATATATTGATTAGAGCAGCTGTAATCAACAATGTTTTCCACCGACAGCCATAAAGCTTATTATTGTAATGATTCTCAGTTTTTTCAGACTTGAGCTGTTCTTGAGCTATTTTTAAAACTGTCAATATAATAGTCAGTGCCATAGATTTTGCATTTGCATTTTACTGTCTATAGAGTATTTATATATGTATCCATTCTAGTTTTGTGTTGGGAGTTTTGTGCACTCCAAAAAGTAGTTTAAAAGCGCCAAAGTTTTCTTTTTGTCTTGGAGTAACTGGTGGTCAGAGTGATGTAGGTGATACTCTATGTCTTCTATCTTTAAAATTTTCCTGTCCTCGTTTCGCTGTCTGCCTAGACTGAAACGAGACTGTCATGACTTCCTTCCATGAAGAGAAACATTGATTTCAGCTCAGCGGGGATCATGCAAAACAGCCTCTTATTAAAATCATAATTAGAACTTGGAAATGGCACATGGGGTTCAACTCTGGGGCGAGCTGAAAATCACTAGAACTATTAAACTTGCACTTAGCCTTTCACTCCCAAGCAAAACATGTCTGATTCCGGTTATGAAATCTCGCACAACGTGAGGTGAAAGCTAAAAGCAACATAGTCATATCTGCTGAAGATGTTTACAGCATTATATTCAGGTGTAACTGTTTCATATATAGAGTTCTGTGTGCTTCAGCCGGCGCTCTTTCATCATTTTTAGTGACCAATAAAGGACTTATTTAGATACTAAAACTCCATGTCTATACCTACGTCATATTTGTTTTATTGTTACAGGTAAAAAAAAACAAAAACATGTCAATAACCTTCATGACTTCTTTTTCAATGTCAAGGACATTCGTTGTTTTCCACCTGAAGGTCACTGCCGTGCGTCATCATCCATTCTTACACAAATATCAAACGTCACATCAACTCTCTGACAATCCTCATAAACTCCCTATCAGTTGTGAGGGTCCAGTTCAAACCCGCATTAACACACACACACATAAACACACACACACTCTGCCCTCTCCCTGTCCCCAGCCCCGGTTGCCTAGGAGACAGCTGAGATGGGGACCCCATCTCATTACACACCAATAGGGCTGTGTGACTGGCTGGAGGAAGAAGTATGGGATCTTTAACGCCATCTAGCAGCCAAGGCAGAGAAGACACCTTTTTTTTTCTCTTTTTTTTAAAGCCATGATTCTGCCTAGTAACCCAATATGCTGACTTCTCCTGGTGCTGAAATCCCAGCCTGGAATTTCTAATGAGACACATCGTACTGCGGGGCTTCAGTATGTTCAATATGGGCCATTAGTCAAACAATAACGACTAGGTCATTCGTGATTGATTGTACAAAATGTGGACAAAAATGCAGTAAGGCAACTTAAGCTTGTGGCTGAGCAAAGTATCCCATTTTTTTTTTTTTTTTTTTTTTTTTACAATTTTGAGATACTACTTCTATTTTACTTGACTATTTTACATTTTATGCAACTTTATACATACATTTCAGGTAAATATTGTACTTTTTACTACACTAGATTTATTTAACAGCTACTAGTTACTTGTAATATTCAGCTTTTAAAATGTAGCATTGTTATAGAGTAAACTACCCAGCTATATATAAAAAGTATAGGGCTGTCAATCGCGATTAATCGCATGATTGTCCATAGTTAATCAAAATGTTGTTCAAAATGTACCTTAAAGGGAAATTTGTCAGATATTTAATACTCTTATCAACATGGGAGTGGGCAAATATGCCTGCTTTATGCAAATGTATGTATATGTTTGTTATTGGAAATCATTTAACAACATTAAACAATGACAAATATTGTCCAGAAACCCTCACAGGTACTGCATTTAGCATAAAAAATATGCTCAAATCATAACATGGCAAACTCAAGCCAAAGAGGCAACAACAGCTGTAAGTGTGTCAGACTTTAGACTTTAGACTTTATTGTCCCACAGGGGGAGATTCTTTTCCACAGCACTGTACTTGTCAGACACCAATACATACAACAGCACACAGTAACAGTAACCAGTGTGCTGACTTGACTATGACTTGCCCCAAACTGCATGTGATTATCATAAATTGGGCATGTCTGTAAAGGGGAGACTCGTGTGTACCCATAGAACCCATTTTCATTCACTTATCTTGAGGTCAGAGGTCAAGACACCCCTTTGAAAATAGCCATAGCAGTTTTTCCTCGCCAGAATTTTGTGCAAGTTTGGACCGTTATTTAGTCTCCTTTCACGACAAGCTAGTATGACATGGTTGGTACCAATGGATTCCTTAGGTTTTCTAGTTTCATATGATGCCAGTATCTTCAGACTAGTTTTAAAACTGAGCCCGCTACAACTTAAAAATTGCAAGTACATTTTTGGCATCATTGGGCCAAAATTCCATAATAACCTTTCAGCATATTGTTATTCAAGTGTTCTGAGAGATTACTAGACTTCTGCACCTCCTCATGGCTCTGTTTTCAGGCTTTAAAAAATCTAGCCCGTAACGGAAGACTTTGACCAATCACAGGTCATTTCATTGAGAGAGCGTTCCTATAGGCTGTGCTCCGGTCATGTGACCGGTACTTGGCGTTCCTTCAAGAGATTTCCAACATGACTGCTGGGTCACAAACTTCTCATTTTACAGCTAAACCGTACACTACAAGATGATTCTGAAAACATTTGAGGCGAGAAATAGGCATTAACGTTACATAAAATTGATTCATATTTGATCAGCGCTGCCTAGTTTGACCGTTTGGTCGGAGTTCGCGAGTGATTGACAGCCGGCTCTCATAAACAGCAGTTGGACAGTAGACCTCAGATCAGCTCCCACTGCTTGTTTTCCTCCGGTCTGTAAAATCTTGCAGATGCCGTTAGGAACACCGGAGGACACGGGAGGACACCGGAGGACATCGGAGGACACAGAGGAACATGATTTTTTTCAGGTTACCTGTTTCATGTACTACTGTCACGATATAGCGACCGTTTTATAAAAATAACTTCTTTTAATCATATTTGCTCCAATCTCGCCCACTTCAGCTTTAATACATTTCTGTACCGTACTACACAATATTGTAGGGGTCTAAATATTGTACTACAACATTTTTTGAGGGTCCTTGAGAAAGGATCACTCTCAGTATCTCCTCATTTATGATTCCGTAATAATTCATCATTTTGAACAACGCAAAGTAAAATAGGTAGACTCTCCATACTCCATGTGTCTAATTCTAAACAAAATCTATAACTAAAATCTTAACTATAAAGTTCCAATAACTGATTTGATGTATGTTATACAGTGATCAAAGATGTATTCAGGTGTTTTACTTCAGTAAAAGTAGCAATACCTCAATGTAAAAATACTCCAATACCATTAGAAAAATGGCCCCTGTGATTTTATTATATATCATATTATTTAACGATTATTACGGCTGCATTAATGTCTGCGCTGCATTTTAATGTTGTAGCTGGTGGATGTGAAGCTAATTTTAACTACTTAATATACTGTTGAGTAGTTTAATCTGTTTACAACAATTTATCATATATCAAGATTTAATCAAGATGGTCATAACTTGTTTGCGTAAAATCTTAATTTGCAAAATACTAGAAGTAGTATTACTGGTAACTATAGCTTTCAAATAAATGTAGAGAAGTAAAAAGTACAGTATTTCCCTCTGAACTGAAATGAAGTAGAAGTATAAAATGGAAATACAGTTCTGTACTGTACTGTACCTGGTTTCATTCCAACATTTCATATCCTTAAATTGCTGTATTGTAGTATTCTGAGAGAAAGGCCAGAGAAATGTGTTTTAATGTGTGTTACGTTTAAATTTTACTCCATGCTCTATGATATCATTTAGGATTAAGCATATTCTATTTCTATGGGATTAAGCCTATTTTCAGGACCAGGTAATCTTTTCTTTTCTGCATCCTGACACATCTGCCAGATCAGATCTTTATGAGTCTTTTTTCTTTTCCAAACATGTAATCTCACTCAGTTTTAACATTTCAGTATGCACAGTATGTTAACAACAAAGCATACTTTTACATACGTAGCCCCTCCGCAGAATGTCACACAATCTGAGACAGTTGTTCTGGAATATACTGCAGTTTATTAATCCTAATCGATGTGTTATAGTACATATTAAAAACATCAAGTAAAAATGGCCACATATATAAACAGCAGCAGAAGCAGGAGTTTGGGCTGAACTGAGCAGGACACTGTTGTGCTTTTAATTTCTACTTGGCTGGGAAAAAAACATAGATAATCCTTGTGCTACACACGCCGTATGTGAAACGAAGCCAAAGACACACTCCAGTGTTAACCTGTCTCTATGTTAAAGGTTTGAGATAGACCCCGGTCACCATAATGTGAGAGTGCAGTTAGGAATGTCAGCAAATTCATACTGCTGCAATTAATGAGCAACTTAAATCAAATTTTTGCTGACATCCAGTGGTTGTACTTCTCAGCTTGCTGCAGTGATGTACAGGTGTACTCCAGGGCCCAGTGACATAACTGTTGGGCGTGGTCAGAGGTTAAACACGCTTGAAACATTCAACCAGAGAGGGCAGCAAAACACTGCTTTTCAGCCTGGTGTAGGGATAGTTAAGATTTTTTTGAAGTGGGTTTGTATGAGGTACTTATCCATTGTCAGTGTATTACCTACAGTAGATGAGGGTTGGCACGCTCCCAGTTTGGAGAAGCAGACAGGAGTACCAGCATGGGAGCAAAGCAAAGTACTGCTGTGGACGGGGGCGGCAGCAAAACGTATTTTAGCCACCTAAAAAAATCTATATCAGTTTAACCGCCATCTACTGTAGGTAATACACTGACTATGGATAACTACCTCATACAACCCAACTTAAAAAAATCCAAACTATCTCTATAAGTTACTCTTTAAGAAACAAACATAATACTCTGTGCCTATAGAAGATAAGAAATCGTTTAGACCCAGGGCAGGGAACCAGCTTTGTTGTCCACTTTTATAATCTATTGTCAGCCTAATAGATATTTCAAACATTTTTCTAGCACCACATGATGGTTTGTGGCCAAATGAAGTTTCTAGCAGAGTATACAAATATATCAGTGGTTGTGGGCTGGTGTTACTTTCCCACCCTTTTAACACCTGATTGATGTACAATACATCTTAGAACAATCTTTGCATCTAAAGAAATTTGAGGTTACTACAATTTCAGTTAACTTCAATATCATGTAGTGATATTCATGCGCAGGTGAAAATAAAGCGTCTATGCACTGTACCTATTTTAAATGTGAACAATCCACACACGTGACTCCGCACAAACAACCACCTTGTCATCTTTTTGCAACATTCTGCCGTGGTCCACAGGATATACTATTGTTGACCCCACCTAAAGCATAGTATTGTCATTTAAATGTAGATATAGGCAAGGGTGATTGGCGCTAACACAACAAATCGAGAGAAAAAAAAAAAAAGATAACACACATAGAGTACACTTGTAACAAAGATCAACATAGAGATGAAAGACAAAAATATCAAGAAATAAACTTTTTCGTATGGTAACATAAGATATGGCATATACTGTAGAACTGGGCCTAATGAAACTACTCATTTGCCTTGAAAGAAAAGATTTGCAAACACTAATTGTGGTGAGGTGGTGATATACTGAAGGTCTTTGTAAACATTGTCTGTTCTAGGCCTCTGATTCGGACTGGTCGGTGGCGACGCTGCCGTTCAGCTCGCCCAGTCCTGTTTGCTCCTGGATGTCCGTCATCTCTCCGACGATGAAGGTCGGCTCCCCTCCTTTGCCGTTGGCCGAGCCGCTGTCCGGCTGCTTGGCCGCCAGGTTGGTCAGGGTGGGCTCTTCATCCAGTCTGCTGGAGATGGACCAGTAGAGGTGAGCGTCGAGTCGGGCTGCAGCCAATGAGAGCTCTCGTGCTGAGCAGGAGGGCGTGTCCACCTTGGGGGAGGGGAAACATGAGAGTTGGTCAAATCACTAAACTCTCATTTCAGATGTCCACTTGATGTAGATATTAGCATTGCCAAGATGGCAAGAAGAAGGGCCATTAACAGAGTCAGGTTTTAGTTAAATGAGTAATTCTACATTTTGGGAAATACACTTATTTTCTTCCTTGCTGAGAAGATTGACACTACTGTACAGTGTGTTGTAATTCAAGTGTTCTGAAAGAAAACTAGACTTCTGCACCTCCTCATGGCTCTGTTTTCAGGCTTTAAAAAGTCTACTCCGTGACCTGACGGGAAACTTTGGCCAATCACAGGTCATTTCAGAGAGTGTTTCTATTGAGCGTTCCTATTGGCTGTGCTCCAGCTGGTGGGCGGTGCTTGGTATTTCCTCAAAAGATCTCAAAATGGCTGTTTTCTGAAAACATTTGAAGTGAGAAATAGGCATTACAGTTACAGAATATTGATTCATATTTGATCAGCGCTGCCTAGTTTGACCGTTTGATCGGAGTTCGCGAGTGATTTACAGCCGGCTCATACACGGCAGCTGGACGGCAGACTCCAGATCAGCTCTGACTGGTTGTTTTCCTCCGCGAGAGGGAGGCACATGATTTTTTTCAGATTACCTGTCTCATGCACTACTGTCAGGATATAGTGACTTTTTAAAATCATTTTTGCTCCATTTCTACCCACTGCTGTTTTAACGTGTTAATTCTCGTTCTCATTTGTTTAACCTGTACAAAAAACAAAGTGTAAATTCCTTGGGCCCTATCTTAAAGCGGCGTACAATGCAGCGCAACTGTCATTGTTATTTTCAAATCGACGCAGTTGTCATTTTCACGCCCACGTTGTGTAAGTAGCAAATGTACCTGCTTTCCCAAAAATGTCAAACTATTCCTTTAAATGTTGTATTTACTTTATCAGTATACGCTTTTCTCGTCCACCTGCATCATCTAAAATTCTGGGTAAAACCTACTTTGGGGATCAATATGTGGAACTCACCCACAGAAGTGAAAATACACCATGAATAGGATCATTTTAAACTCCGTTTTAAAGAGAGTGTATTATTATTGTCTTACTGTTTGTGCTCTGCATTGTTTTGTGTGTGTTTTCCTGCTGACTTGTATGAATTTGTATGAAAGCTCATCTAGGGATAGGCATGGGTTATAAAAGCTCTGGTGTGTGGCATCGGTCCATGCTATGTCCGTACCAAAATAAACATGAAATAAATACTTCAGTTCGAGTTCCTGCATTTCCCAGCATGCCTTTTAACAACCCCAAGAGAACAAGCGCGAGAATTCAGCTGTTGGTTATACATGTAGGTGGAGACAGGAATAGAGATGACAACTTACTCAAACAATTGTAGTCGGCGCAAGAACTGGTATGTTTGCCTCTTCCGATAAATTGTAGTGAAAAATGGCAAAATAGTTTGGCATTTATGATGAAATGTTTTAAATTGTTGAAGCATTTTCTGCTACCAAACACCATATGACAAAAGACATTCAGAAATCTGACTCAGAAATGCAAGGTACACTCCCCACACATGTTGCCAGTAGCTGTTATATTAACAGCAAACAAGTGTTTTTAGGAAGACTTGCTTTTTCTCTCTGGTTTATATATGGTTTGATCCCTATTTCATATGAGACAGCTCACTCTGGTTACCAAATCAAACACTCTGTGGTTTGTCCCCAGCTTCGACAGACATTACCTCAAAGGTGTGATGAAAGGCTCCGTAGTCGATGTCAAAGAAGCCCTCTGCCAGCGACATCATCGGGCTAAACCTGTGACCCCACATCACCTCTTCCGCTAGATAGGAGCTCCTCGCCTGGCACGTCATCCCTGCACACACACACAAACACAAGCATACTGGTGAGTACATACTACATCCATATGCCTCACAATGTTTGTTCAGATACATAACTGGGATTGTCTGGGGCAAACATCTAACCACTAAACCACTAAGTGCTCACCTAAAACTTGCAGATTATTCATTTAGTCACAAACAATTTAATTGGCAACCTGTCTTTATATGAAATTTCTCTGCAGCCGAGTTATTAGGACTGTCGGCTACTTCTTTGTAACTCTCCACCGCACTCTGACTAAGGGAATCAATATTTGGAGTGGGCAGAGAGGCCACCTTTACCTCATGGAAGACGCATCATGAATAGCTCTGATACACTGAATTCCTGCCAAACAGTGAGGAACAGTTGAGTATATTTTCCTCTCAGAATGAATCTGACATAACACAATATGAGAAGGGGATGAAGAAAATTAGATAAACATATAGCCTTTCTAAATCCTTCCACGGTGCAGGTAACTTATTTGTTCTTGCTAGACTCTGTTTGTACCAGATTTTGTAGTTTTCAGACAGTAGGACAAGTCCAAGTCAATGTAACCAACGCCATGAAATACGATACTTAGAGGCGTTAAACTCTGCTTCTAAATATGTAACCTCTGAGGGGATCTATGAGCAGAGATAACAGGTAGCCCAGCTGCTGTGAATGATTCTCACACTCAATATACAGTGAATCCAGACCTCTTAAAGTTTTGGTGAGTTTGGTGAAAAACCTCTTTAGGCTGGGAATAGTTGAATCCCGAGCAAAGTGTGACTAACAGTGACTTAGGCCCAATTCTAAACCACCACCTACACCCTCTCCCTACCCACTTCCACTCCGTTTGCGCGTTCGCGTGGAGGGTCCGCCATATTAAGTGCCATCCCAAACCAGTTAGCGGGGAGTGGAAGTGGGTTATGAAACCCTCCAACAACGTGCCTACATCGATGCCGACTTAACCAGCTGCCTTTACTGACGACGTGCAACGCTGTTTTGTGTTCGTCATGGAACACGATCCAATGTCAGTTCTGTGCGACTACCAGTACAAACGTTTACTTGTAAACTGCTAACCCTGAGATAGACATTGAATTTATTCTACTTTATTGTCATACAGACGCCAACAACATGAAGTACATAGATTCTATTTAGGATCAAATATACCCTTGTCTAGTCTAGAAAACGGTAGACATGTTCATTAGATGTTCAGATTGTAAATTGTTGTATATTTTATATATAACATATATTTATTAATTTTTAACCCCTATCAGGAGCTATAACCCCAGAATTTATTATATCTTCAACTGTGCAATACTGACTTAACATTACAATAATTTGGTCTGGATCTGGTTTACTCCAGCATTAACACTGCATTTATTAATACAGTACATTTAAACTAATATTCTTATTTTACACTAGTCTTGCATTTTTATAAATGCATGCATTTTTATTATTTGCATAAATCATATTTCCAGCATTCTTATTTGCACTGTTGTTATATATATTTCTTATTTATATTTTCTTATGATTTTCTCTATTTTTTTTTTTAGGAGGGTGTAGGGGCAGGATTGGAATTGGGCCTTAGTCCATAAGGGGTCAGTGCCTTGCTAAAGGGTAGATGAGTGTTCACTGACACACATTAGCTGGTGTGGGGATATGGATGGTTTCTCTGCCTGCTTGTTGCATATACTGTAAGGCTGTGTTCACACTACAAACGACAAAAACAACAGAACAGCCATCGTGGCCAGCTGCATTGTCTCAGAGTCGCCGTTGAGGTGTTGCTCAAGGGCTCGTTGATGTAGTTATGTCGTTAAATAGCACTGGGAACTGACGGAAAATCTGAAAAAAGTTCAGACGGAACGGAACACGGTGAAACAAAAACATATGATTGGTTGATGCTTCACTGTGTCATTGGAGTGAGTTGAAACCTGTTCAACTTTATTTGTAAAGTGTCAGGCGTCAGTTTGCAGCTTCATGTCACCAGCTTCCATTGAAAATGACTTGAAGCCTGTTGCCGTGTCGCTCATAGTGTGAACACAACATAACACCATTTAATCGTCTCCCAATACAAAGTTTTTGAAAGACTTCTCTTTCGTGATGAGAACATACAGTAAGAGAACACAAAAACATCCCTCCACTTGCTCCAGTAATTTCTCCAGTTTTGTACCCTGTTATATAACACATTCACTTATCTACTTATATCTAAATATATACATGTATATTTCCTCTGTAATCACAACATCATAAGGCTCTTAAAGCTTCCCAAAGGACTGAGAAGAGATGGAGAGCTCTCAAACAATAAATTGCAGATCTAAACTCAGACATCCTGGAAGGGGAATTTCATTTTCTAATGGACAGGGTTTGCTTTCTGTAAAACAGTGATGGTATTACTGTAATATCACACAGTTGTATGCATCTACAAGATTAATTTCCTAATGCTCAGTACTTGTTATTGCAGCCAAACATGCATTTACAACATAGAGGCCATTAGAAATTTATAGTCAAATTAAATTGCAAGGTATTATTTCCCATACAAAACAATGCTGTTAGGTTGTTACATTTTATAACATATTTTATCATTTTAAATCGATAACAAATCACATAAAACCCTTGAGTAATAGAATATTGGTAATGGTATTATTTATATGGTTTGTACCTTAATAAATTTAAAAAATGTAATCAGCTCAATATATCTGCATTTATTTGTGTCACTATTTCCAGTATTCACTGTACAGTGATTTTTAACAGCACATTTTTCCGTCGCCCACATTTTCATTTCATATGCGAACATACGAAGATATAATCAGGTCCTGCTCAGTCGCTTTTATGTTGATTATTTTATCTGTCTTGTGCACAAAACGCCCAGACTTTTAAGGTTACTTGCAAGTTGACTTAACTGCCTCTAAATGCTAGAGGAAATTATTTCCCAGGGACAGATGGTTGATTTTAGTGTTTGCTTCATAGACCATATATAAGAAGTGGACGTAGTCACCGTGACATCACCCATTGGTTTGTGGACTGCCATTTTGAAGCCTCTAGTTCGGCATTTTGGCCGTCGCCATCTTGGCTATTTGCAACCAGAAGTGACACGAGAGGGTGGAGCTAAGTACAACCAAACGCTGAATAAGACATTTTTAGGCGACCAAAATGTTATAATTAACTTTCATGAACTGAAAACACACTGTGAAAGGGTTAAAGTTGTAAGATGAAAACTCCCAGACCGGACAACGCCGTGGTAGTGACCTGTCATCATCACAAGGTAGCCACGCCTTCTCATCCTAACTCGTCATATATTGACGCTTTGTCAGACCCCTCGGCGTCACTTTTCGGTCGCAGTAAACGCACGCTTAATGTTGTAGTAAGTAAACAAAAACACTTGCTTAGGTTCAGGCAATAAAACCACTATAGTTAGGTTTAGGAAAAAACAACATGGTTGGGCTTAAAACTATTACGTTTGTACAGCGAAAATGACACTGAATGTTGTGAACATGGGACACGAACGATCAGCTGATTGTAATGTGACGCACAGGACATGAACAGCGGTCTCCTTGATGAAAGCCTTGTGTTTATGGACCCATCCACCTCCCCTCCCACCCGCCCTGTTTGTGTATGTTCGCTCTTCAAGCTATGTCACCACACTCCCAGTGCATTTCCCTGAGCGTATAATATTGACGTGGATGGGTTTACCCTTGTAATTAATGGAAAGCTCGGGTGTCTCATACCGACGCTAAAGGGTGCCTGGTACGTTGGTATCTAACGCCGACAGCCGTGACAAAGCGTCGGTATATGATGCCCTGAATGAGAATGGGCTGCTAAAGCATACCCTGCTTTATGGTCTAGTTGACTCTAAATGGGACCATAATTTACTAAATGAACATCATGCTGTATTGAAGAAGACTTGAAACTAGTGATTGAGACCATAAACTCATGTTCAAATGTTTACTGAGGTAATAAATCAAGTGAGAAGTAGGCTCATTTCTTTTTGCAACCGAAGGAGTCGCCCCCTGCTGGCTATTAGAAAGAATGCAAGTTTAAGGCACTTGCGCATTGGCTTCACTTTTCAGAACCCAGTCAGTCTAGCTGCCCACTGGTTTGCATTCTCAGTACTTGACAACAATGTTTAACCCGTTCCTCACCGGTTGCCTCCACCATTCCCTCCAGGATGACCACGATCTCAAAGTCTTCCTTCTCCAGCTGGGCCTGCGACATGTCCCAGAAGGGTGAATGTGCGTCGATCTCATGGGAGATCACCAGCGGAGAGACCAGGAAGAGACGATCATCGCCCGTCTCAAAGCCCACGCTGATGTCTGTCTGGTCCAGAGGGATGAACTCACCTGAAGGAGACAATAAAGTAGGAGGTGAGGAAAGAGAAAGGAGGAGATGAGCACTTTTCTTTATCAATAAATCAAGATCCTCCTGATTGTGTCATAACAGCATAACCATAGAATCTACTCATTTGAAAAAAACAACCTTTTCCACCTCTGGTAGTTGTAGTAGAGGTATGTAGTTGTCATAGTGGAAACAGTAGTAATTGTAAAGTAGTAGTTGTGGTTGCTGTAGTAGTCATCGTAGTAGTCACATTAGTATTGTTAGTCGGGCTCTGTATTGGCAAGAATCTGGGGATACGATACATATCATGATACAGGGGTGACGATTCAATATATTGTGTGATACTCTAAGCAAAGCGATATATTGTGATTTTTTTTCAAATCTCATTTTAGGAAAACTGTCATAGTATAAAGACACACAACCATATGTATAAAATCTGAGTAAAAAAGTCACTATGTGAAATGGCTACTATGCGGACTAACATTATTACACATGAATACAATTGGGCTTATTGGACCCACAAGAGTCTCAGCTTTCCAGTGATACCCAATTTATGCAATTCCAAGACTGTTTAGGAACCCCGGTATGAAGAAATATTCAAATACATCATTTTAGAATAGAAGAAAATAACACACTTGTGCTGCATGCAAAAAGCTTAGAACCCATAGAACCCATTTTCATTCACATATATTGAGGTCAGAGGTCAAGGGGCCCCTTTGAAAATAGCTGAAAATTCTAGTTATTCCTTACCAAAATTTAAAGTAACTTTGGAGCGTTATTTAGCCTCCTTCGCGACATGCAGGTACATGGTTGGTATCAATGTATTCCTTATATATACATATGTACACTCTAGCTTTAAAACCGAGGCCACTACTACCTCCCGAAAGACAGAATAGCGTCCGGGTCCGCCGGCGGGCCATCATATTTTTAAGAGGATAATTAAAAATCGATACAGCGTTTTGGAGAATCGATACAGTATCGCAAAACATAATATCACAATACTCAATACTGTAACTCATCGATATTTTCGTACACCCCTAATTGTTTGTGAGTAAAATGTGTACCAATACTATCATTAATGGTCTTAATCTGGTCGTCTCACCCTCCTGAGTCTGTTTGGACTTGATGAGCTTGGCCCTCATGTTGGCCCCGACGATGTGGGAGCTCCGAAGGTCGCCCACCCTGAACATCAGACAGAGCTTGTCGTCTCGCAGAGAGATGACGGCGTGTTTGGAGAACACCAGCGTCTCTGCCCGTTTGTTGGGCTGCGAGATCTTCACAAACATGCAGCCGACCTGGACAGAGAAGAGGGAGGGCACGGGGCAAAGGAGAGGTGACAACTCAAAGACAGACAGAGCGATGCAAAAGGCTCAAATGTTTGCAATAACTGGAAAAGCAGAGGAATATAGAAAAATTGTTTTTCATAATTAACACTGATGTAGGCTGCACAGTTGTGAGTGCTGAATACAATGAAAGCTTGTCTATTTTTTCAATAGAGCTGGCTATTTCCAGTTTTCACTGTGTTAAAACACAGTAGTACACTTGAATTAACCTCAGACTCACTCATTTTTTAATATGAATAATAAAACAGCCCAGTTGCTAATATGGCATGTTTCCAGCTCGCAAACATGCATAAACATGATTCTGCTCGGACATTGGTGTGTGGATTCATCCTCATCAAGAGGAATTTACTTAGTGGGAAAAATCAAGCTCCATCAGCAGTTTCAAATATTCTTTTTCAGGAAGCGTACCATCTGCTCCAAATTAATGTCATTTCTTCTTGATAGTATTGATGCATAAACTCTTCTCTCTCTCAAAAGAAAAACGTGTATTAATTTTTTCATTCCAGCTGAGCTAACAGGATTCCTCTTTCTAATCAAACAGACTCAGGTCAAACAGCATTTACATTTGTTTAAGCTTATTTAGGCGCCTTTCTTCATGAAAGGTGTTTTTTTCTCCAAATGAAATTAGATCATTTGAACATTTGACGAAGAATCTGAATTTTCATGCTTTTTAAAAAAAAAATCTTTAACCTGACCTCGTGATGTGCTATAGCAGGTTTGAAGGTCACTATGTGTTAGACAAAGATCTGCAAACATAATAAGTATGAGATAAGTCCTTACCAAGGTCAGCAATAATTCAGTGTCAGTAATGGCAAAAAATATATATAAATTAAATGAATATGTCCTGTAATTTTAGGTTTCATAACAATGTATTGAAACATTTGATTTAGAAGTTCCCTCGATAAGTGAAATTCTCCGTGATTTGTGTCAAGTGTAATAGTCTCAAAATCAAAATACTTTGTGAGATGCAAAAAGAGAAATATAATCATATTTTATTTTCCTCAAATGAACACAATAATCTTGTTTATCAATAATATTAATTAGGTTGCCCCCTCTTAGTCGATTAGTCGTTTTTTATGCTTTTTTCATGCTGACTTATTTCCTAGAAACGTCTGAGCACATTTCTGGTAAACACAAGATTTAAAGTGGTGCTTTTGTGTGATTCTTTGTGGAGAAACTCAGTCTTACAGATCTGTCGATTAAATCAACTAATTGATTAGTCGACAAAATCGTATAAGGGTTAGTCGACTAAGAATTTCTTTAGTCATGGCAAACCGTAAATATTAATCACAATACATAATACCTTCAAAGTAGGGCTGTCAATCGATTGAAATAGTTAATCACAATTAATCGCAAATTAATCACACATTTTGTATCTGTTCAAAATGTACCTTAAAGGGAGATTAGTTAAGTATTCAACACTCTTATCAACATGGGAGTGGGCAAATATGCTGCTTTATGCAAATGTATGTATATATTTATCAGTAGAAATCAATTAACAACACAAAACAATGACAGATATTGTCCAGAAACCCTCAAAGGTACTGCATTTAGCATAATAAATTTGCTCAAATCATAACATGGCAAACTCAGTGTGATGACTTCACTATGACTTGCCCCAAACTGCATGTGATTATCATAAAGTGGGCATGTCTGTAAAGGGGAGACTCGTGGGTACCCCAAAGGGACCCCTTTGAATATGGCCATGCCAGTTTTTCTTCGCCAAAATTTTGCGTAGGTTTGGAGCCTTATTTAACCTCTTTCTCGACAAGCTAGTATGACATGGTTGGTACCAATGGATTCCTTAGGTTTTCTAGTTTCATGTGATACCAGTATCTCGCTGTAGCAGTATCTTCACTCTAGCTTTAAAACTGAGCCCACTACCACCTTAAATTCACAAGTTGCATCAATGCATTAAATAAATTAGTGGCATTAAAACAAATTTGCATTTAATTGATAGCCCTACTTCAAAATAATCTGAATCCAATCTTTTGACTATTAGTTTCTGAAAATGATTTTCCCATTTCTCAGTCATGTAGCAGCCCTGGTGCTCACCATGAAGGCGTTGACCATTGAGCCCAGTATAGCTTGCAGCAGCAGCAGCATGGTGCCCACTGGACACTGGTCGGTGATGACGCGGTGGCCGTAGCCAATGGTGGTCTCTGTCTCGATGGAGAAGAGGAAGGCTGAGATGAAGCCATTGACATTGTTGACGCACGGCGTCCACGTCTCATCCTCCAGATGGTCCAGATCACCCCTTGGGGAGGAACGAAAGGAGGAGAATGTGTGAGAAGAGGGGAAGGATAGGGGGGGGTGACAAAGTGGGTGTCAGGAGGGAAAAACAGACCAAGAGCGAGAAGAGTTATATTTATAGAACAGAGGTGCAGAAATATATGTATGACGACTCGTCTCTTCCTTTATATTTACAATCGCCTTTCAGCTAATGCTTATAATGCATAAGAAACATTATTAACCATAATGATTAACCTGACATTCATGCTGTCACTTTTTGTTGATGCTGCAGAAACCTACTTTTTCCATCATATATCATCGCATACAGCATCTTCACTATGCTGGTTTATCAGTCCTGTGCCACTGCAGATTTTCTTTCAAGCTATTCGCTACACAGGCTAATGTCCCTGATTAACACAGCTCCGGCCAGAGAGGGAGAGCTAATTAATGAAAGTGGTGTTAAGTAGTTTATATAATATATGACTTTTATTGACCTGTTTTGGTGACCAAGGAATTGCAATAACACCGACAGCTCTCTGGCACAGCTTAAGGTGACCTGTAATTGATATAAAGAGGTCACGATTTTACGAGACGAAGACGTTAGCTAATTAGAGCGGGGATCCAGCAGACACATCTAGTGAAGAGGTAACACATCATGATGAAATACACTGTAATATTAATACTGCTTTGTCATCTGCTTTTTGGCTGTAAAATTGGGCTCTTTTTAGCCTTCGTTGCAGAAACGTCTCGCAATGCTGGTCACTCTCACAGCATCCTCCTCCATCTTTGAGCAATTAAAAAGGTAGTGTTGCCTCGTGACGACTGCGTTAAAGGACATTTTGGCAAAATTTTTCTTGCTGAGACTTTGATGAGAAGATAAATACCACTCTCATGTCATACCATTACGTATGAAGCTACAGCCAGGAGACAGTTAGCTTAGCTTAGCACAAAGACTGGAAACGGGGAAACAGCTAGCCTGGCTCTGCCTACCAGCACCTCTAAAGCTCACAAATTAACATGTTATATCTTGTATGTTACACTGCAGATTTGTGTGGGTTAAACAAAGCTAAGCTAACCATCTCCTGGCTGTAGCTTCATATTTATCGTACAGACATAAAAGTGGAGTCTTCCCATCTAACTCTTGGCAAGAAAGCGGATAAGCACATTCCCCAAAATGTCAAACTATTCCTTTGAAGCTGCAGTGGGTAGAAATGGAGCAAATATGATTAAAAAAAAATAATATCGGTCATTATATCCTGACAGTAGTGCATGAGACAGGTAATCTGAAAAAAATCATGTGCCTCTGTGTCCTCCGGTGCTCCTAACAGCATCTGCAAGATTTCACAGACCGGAGGAAAACAAACAGTCAGAGCTGACCTGGGATCTGCTGTCCAGAAACCGTCTATGAGAGCCGATTGTCAATCACTCGCGAACTCCGACCAAACTGTCGAACTAGGCAGCGCTGATCAAATATGAATCAATATCATGTTACGTTAATGCCTATTTCTCGCCTCAAATGTTTTCAGAATCATCTTGTAGTGTACTGTTTAGCTGTAAAATGAGAAAGTTTGTGACCAGGCAGCCATGTTGGAAATCTCTTGAAGGAATGCCAAGTACTGGTCACATGACCAGAGCACAGCCAATAGGAACGCTGTCTCTCTGAAATGACCTGTGATTGGCCAAAGTCTCCCTTCACGGGCTAGATTTTTTAAAGTCCGAAAACAGAGCAGAGAGGAGGTGCAGAAGTCTAGTTTTCTATCAGAACACTTGAATTACAATATGCTGAAAGGTTATTATGGAATTTTTGCCCATTGATGCCAAACCCTTTCTGCCTACTGAAGCTTGAAGTAGCAAGGAGGAGGAGCAGGAGGAAGAAATAAGAAAGCACACAGAGAAGATTTTGGAGTACAAATTTTGCCACAATGTCTGGACGTGAAAATCAATCAAATATTCTTGTCATTTTGAGCTGTAGGACTTTTTTTTATCTTTCTCATTGTCACTGGGATGTAGCAACAATTGTGTTCAAGCAGAATGAAAATCTGCACACTCCTCTACGGCTCAGGACCGAAGAGATCTAAACTTCTTCTTCTTCTTCTTCTTCTCATACTCTTACCGACAGTAGGCTATGAGGTACCAGATGGCCCCGAAGAACAGCCACGTGACGGCGTAGGCCATGACGAAGACGATGAGCGAGCAGCGCCAGTTGAGGTCCACCAGCGTAGTGAAGATGTCGGTCAGGTAGCGGTAAGTCTCCCGCATGTTACCGTGCTGCACATTGCAGCGACCGTTCTTCTCAACATAGCGCTGTCTCTTACGTCGAGTCCGGACTGGTGAGGAGACGGGGTGATAGGGTACCATGTGGAGGAGGAGGAGAGGAGAAGCAACACAATGTGGTTACAGAAGTTTGCAATATGTATGTACATCCAGCATGATTTTTGGTGCTTTTCTATGAAACAAGGTTGAAGACGAGTCTTCACAGGTGTCTTATAACCCTATGTCCCAAGAAACCCTTTCAAAACCCTTTAGAATACTTCAAAACATATACAAGGCTGCCTTTCTACATTTCTGAAAAGTTTTGCTGTTTGAAGATACAACTCTGACTGCAGTCAGAGGATGCGAGTTGAATGAAGGCACGTAGAGAGATTGGAGGATAAACAGAGGAAGGTGCCAGGGGACACAACTACTCAGAGAGATGCAGTGTGGCTCAGAGGAAAGCCAGGCTGGTGAAGAAGGGATAACAGAAATGAAAACAGACAGGGAAAGACAGGACAACATCATCAAACACTTGGAGAAGAAAAGCTACAACATTGGACTTTAGTTGCTGTACAACCCTAAAGGGAACTGATGATGTTTCTTTGTAGAGAGCGTTTTTACTGTGGATGAACCCAGCCACAACTGAGATTATGACACATGTTGGATCGCAAAACTTTTCTGTTTTTTTTTTTTTTTTACCCCTGACGACAACAATGGATATTAATCAGTGTGCATCCTTCTAAAACTTAAGTCAATATCTTAACATTTAAAGGAATAATTCAACCCAAAATCTCAGTGTCTCTGCCTTTTCTATGATAAATGTCTTCCTGTATGTTGATATTTTGGTATAAATTGAAAAAAAGTCCTTCTCTTTGACTGCTCTTTGAGAAAGTGACACCAAACTGGATATCTGCCACTAATGTTTTTGATTTTGAAAGGTCCGCTATAACTGTAAAAATTGTCTAATTTTGTGCTTCTGGCAGGTATCCTTGCACAAAAAAAATCTTTAATTTGCAGTGTTTTTAGGTTTTATGGTCTTTCACAAAGATGTACAGCAAAGAGGAGAGAAACTGGGGTGAACAAAGAGCAGAGCTACTGGAGAAGCCTAATGAAAAAAGATGTGCTGTCAAAATCGCTGAAGGATGAACCACTGCGGCATGGTCCAAATTAGAGGAGATTCACAACTATTTCGACAGAGTTGTGGAGGAGAAGGAGGCGCATTCGTTTAGTCGATATACTGTGTGTGTGTGTGTGTGTGTGTGTGTGTGTGTGTGTGTGTGTGTGTGTGTGTGGAGAGAAAAAAACGATCCAGCCTCCCAATCACTGAAGGAGTAAAATAGATACCAAAGGGCTCAATAATGATGAGCTTGCAAACTTCATTCTCCAGACTTGAATGAAGTGAATAGAAAGCAGCCATAACATTTTTGAAACACGGACGTCACATGCAGAGTCACTCACCCCACCCGAATCGCCCCCTCTCCTTCTCCGTCCCCTGGGTCTTCTTCCTGGGCTCGTTGGCTTTGGCCTCCCGCTCAGCCAGCTTGGCCTGGAACGACCTGTTGACCTTGGCTAAGGGCGGAGGTGACGGAACTGTCTCTGTGGTGACGACGTGGCCCAGCTCCTCCGACAGGTTGAAGACTCCGGTGGAGGCGGTGACCTCGGTGGCCACCTCTACTTCTTCCCCTTCCCCCTTGTCCTCCACAGGGAGCGAGAGAGAGTCCGGGCGGGAGGAGAAGACCGAGTTCTCCAGCGCCATGGCGTGTGTGTGTGTGTGCGTGTGTGTGTGCGTGTGTGTGTGCGTGTGTGTGTGTGTGTGTCAGGTGTATAAGCGTGTAATTGATATCCTCCCTATGGCAGACTCTGTCCAAAGGCTATTGATTGGACCATTTGTTTGCTTGACTGAAGCCTGGAACATAGATAAGCACAATGATCAAAAGAAATCATGTAATTGATTAGCTGTTTTGCTGTCAAACTATATCACTGACAAATGATTTTTTGAAAAGAAATACCTTTAATTACTCTCAAGATACTTCTGTTAGTTCTACATTGACAACAAGGCCTATAGCTTCTGTGTTGCTTGCCATACAGATCTGACCTCCTGTCTCTGCCTGTTTTATAATTTCACCTCTTTTAAAAGCAAAATGAGCACAAAATGAAGAAAGAAATCACAATGTTTGAGGTTGCTCTCGCAGTTTTTTAAGTCTTTGGAATTAGATATGAAGGGATATGCATACTAGAGCCACTTTCACTGTTTAGCATGTTTCATAAAGCACCTTGGGGTAGGTTTGTGTGTGTGTGGTCCATGCATGTGTGTGTGTGTTGTATAAGTGCACTTGCTGCTATGTTAAACGTGGTTGGTTTATGCTGCAGGCCTGCTGGGATTTCTTACATAAGTCCCATATAAATCTGAAATACTGTATGTATGTGGATAGTAAGACATGGTGTGTCTCTGACATATTAGCACAGTAAAATGGACTCCTAGTTCTCTTTAGCCTGGCATGATGTGCGTCCATTTGGACAATTAGGGGATGCACGCAAGAGGAGACTGATGGTGACAATCAAGATGACGCACTACGCCTGATGGATGGATCAGAAATAGCTTCTATTAAAGGGTGTCTGTTAGCCAGCCAATAGGCCACAGAAAGCAGGCGTGGGGATTAATGTCAGACAGCTAAGAATGAACAAAATCTTACCTGCTCAGCGTAGCAATTTATAGATGTATAAGACCTGGATTGGGCTGATTATTTATCATAAGAAAAACGACAAACTGGTCCAAGAACGAACCGCGACTGGCAGCCTTGGTTCGATGACACCCATTTCTGGTGTTTACCAGCGACGCAGCATCTGTCCACTCCTGCTCGCTACTCCAGGAAAACAAAGACCACCTCGATCCGACCACTCAGCATTCACAATAAACAGGAGGCTAACACACCATCCGCCGAATGATGGCGCATAAAAATGAAAAAACAAACAATTCAAGTAAAAATCATCACGGCATTTGTAAGGCATGTGTCGGGCAGTGGACATGCGAAATGGTGGCAACAGGATAACCAGGCAGCGTAGAGAGCTCCATCATCTGTGCATCTGATGGAGTCAGTCAGGTGTGGAGCCACTGAGCTGCGGAAGATGCTGTCATCAGCCCAGCCCCTCAACCATCCACCCTGCCTGCTTCAGACGCTTCTCTCCTCTCAGGAAGACAGATGAAAGGCCTTTTTTTGCAATAACATAAATATCTAATGTTTGGTCGAAATGACTGATAGTATATTAAAGCTCATTTAGATTTTTATATGGTTTAAATGCAAATCTATTTTGTATTTTTGTCTCTTCTACAAGAAAAAATGATTATTCCATGCCCCTTAAAACCAAGATGAAAATAATAAATAGAGCCTTTTTTAACTAATGAAACAACTTCTGCTGATACAATCACACACTACATTGTATAAATGACTTGATTATAATTAGCGTCGTATTCAATAAGCCTTATTCGGCCTTCGGCCTCTAGGCGGTGCGATATGTGTGTTCACTGGAGCCGGTGATCAGTCGTCCTCCTGATCAGTCGTCCTCCTTTTCCAAGATGTCGGTGTACGGGCCAGTGGTGAAAATTCACCCCGTCGTTCTCGCTTCTATCTGCGACTCTTATGAGCGGAGAAATGAGGGAGCGAGTCGTGTGATTGGGACTCTGTTGGGTGAGCAGAAACTTGACATATTTGTTAGGCGGACTGCCTCCTGATAAAACAGGAGACGGCCAGCTGGCTAATGTTAGCTTACCTGCTAACGCATGTTGGCTTGGTTCAGTCCACTAGTAGCTAACCTAGCTACATCTTGCTAACGTTAGCTAGCCAAATCAGCTAGAAGCGTCTCTTGTAACAGCTGGTTGTTTACTCAAATGTTCTCGCAGATGGAAACATTGACTATCTGCGAAGTCATCTGACCTTTTCTGAGTATTTTCTGTACTGCTATGACATGTATCTACCAGTATTGAAAGTTCTTGGAGTTGATTTTAGCCGTTGCCGATGGTTCGTCATGATTTAGCCTCTTGGGTACCCTATTGTTTGCTAGCTAACAATGCGAAGGCGGCTAGCTAAGTAACAATGCTTCATTTTTAACATTTGTCCTTCTCAGGTACTACTGACAAGCACTCCATTGAAGTGACCAACTGCTTCTCTGTCCCCCACAATGAGTCTGAAGATGAGGTATATTGTTAAACTTATTTACTCACAGCATGCATGTAAACGAGTATAAATGAACATTCATTATTGTGCATCTTGCTATCGTTTCCCTACCTTTTTCCTTTAAGGGACCTGTTTTCTATCAAGTTAACTGATGGACCCCTGACTAAGTGACACATTATATGATATTTCTTACATATTATATATATTTATATTCAATCCATAACAATAACAGTACAGAATAACATAAACTGTACAATTAACCCAATAGTAACTGCAGGAAGCTTGTGTAAAACGAGTGATTTGGATGAATTTTGAGCAGATTATTTCTTGTGAATATTGTATCAGAGATGAGTTTTCTTGTTATTTTTAGGAACTATAATACAATTCTTTGTCTGTATTATGCATTTTTAAAAAATTTAATTTATTAAATTTATAACACTTAATAGGCTTCTTTTTTTGACAAGTTCAGTTTTTTCTTCACCTTGGCGCTTGACCATTGTTCTATCAGCTCTTTTTTGGTTTCAGCTGCATACTTTTCTAATGCTGGTCGAAGCTGTTTAGCAGAGAGAGGGAGGCTCTGTGAATATAACGTGTTCAGGGCTTCACCATGCACTTGTCCTGTGAGATTGTTTTTAAGTTTATATGTTAAATAATTTTCCAAAGCTTAAAAATAAGAATTTAATTTTCTTCACAGAAATGAATGAAATGCTGAGATATAGGCCAACTGTATATTTAAAAAAAAAAAAAGGTTGTCTTAAACCCCTTAAAATCAAAGAGCCCTCCCGTGCCCCCCCTTGAAGCATGTCGGCCCATAGTGGGGGTCGGGAACCCCATGTTGGGAACCAGTGGCATAGAAAATCTTCAAAATCAACAAGATCTTGTCCTGCAGAAGATAAATAGCCTATGTCCTGCAAGATAGTGAAGTTTACTGTTGGACATCTTAAAATTTCATGGGGGATCATGGATTGTCCAGCAGGACATTTTGTAACACCTGCACAATACCTGAATTCCCCTGGCCTCCTTCACAATTTACTTAACTTAACAGATTCTTGTGGGACTTGTTCGTAAGGGACTGGTAGCTACTGTACATAAGTAGTGAATAAACTGAACATTGTTGAGATTGTTACAAACATTTCTAGACATACTGTAGATGGCTGCATCACAATGTGTTTTTAAAGAGAGAAGATGTTTTGTAATGAAGTAGCTATGTGTCAAATTTGATCCTCTTGGCCAACAGGTTGCTGTGGACATGGAGTTTGCTAAGAACATGTACGAGCTCCACAAGAGGGTGTCACCCACTGAGGTCATCATCGGATGGTGCGTCAGTTGATCAAATTTGAAATTTCAAAGATAGAATTGAAAAAAAACACATTTTCTCACCACAGTGACATCTGTCCCTCAGGTATGCCACAGGCTTTGACATCACAGAACACTCAGTGCTCATTCACGAGTACTACAGCCGTGAGGCCACCAACCCCATTCACCTGACGATGGATACAGCACTGCAGAGTGGCAAGATGAGCATCCGCGCCTACGTCAGGTTGGCTGATCTTCCTGTCATAGAATCCCTTTTATTGTGTGATCAACTACAGATTGAGAATGTGTGTTTTGAATGTGCTTGTGTATCTCCTACACAGTGCGCAGATGGGTGTGCCAGGAAAGACAGTTGGTGTGATGTTCACCCCACTGACTGTCAAGTATGTCTACTATGACACTGAGAGGATAGGCGGTAAGAATACAAATAATTAATGAAGATGACTGTCTGGAAACAAATGCTTCCTGACTAAATATCTGAGATTGTGAAATTTGTGTTTTTCCAGTTTGTCATGGGGAGAAATATTTAATTGCAGTGTCTAAAACAACTTAATGCTGTGCATGTCAATAGAAAAATCAACTTAGATATGGCCTATAATGTATTTTTCCTGCCAATCTAATTTTTCCAACAATCCCATCTGTTTGTTCCAGTGGACCTTCTGCAGAGGACACGTTTACTTCCGAGTCGCACCAAGGGGCTAACCTCTGATCTGTCCCAGGTGGCTGGCTCTGCAGCCAGGGTACAGGACATGCTGACCACCATGCTTGAATACATTGATGATGTGCTGGTGAGTATTGGAGCTATTGGAATGGTGGTGTGACTCAAATCAGATATGATTAGTCCATTGTTTCCATATGTACGAAATGATAAAGAAATAACCTCCTGCTATTTGTTTTCCTGGTCATATTCCAGCTATTCTACTTTGTATCAATCCGTTGTGTCTCTAGAGATCATTTGTGAAGTAATCAAATTTACGGAGGCTGTAAAGCTAATGCTGTTCGATCTGTCTCAGTCTGGCAAAGTGGCGGCAGATAACAGCGTGGGCCGCTTTCTGATGGACCTGGTCAACAAGGTGCCCACCATCTCAGCTGAGGACTTTGAGAACATGCTCAATTCCAACATCAATGTAAGTGTTCATCATCTGCTAGAAAATACATTAATTTCATATAAACAACTAAAATTTTTCACATCACTGCAGATGGTTGTTTTTCCTCATTGGGTTTAGTGCATCTACTTCAGCCTTCCATTCTCAATTTACTTGCTGCTCTCAGGCTTGTTTTTAGCACATTGGCAGACTCCCATTGATAACAGGAAGCATTTAATTAGGCTTTGCTTCCTATTGTTGGTGATCTCCTGGCTCCTATTGTCTCATACTTCATTACTTAGCACTTGTCCAGCATACAAAGTCATTTTAGGAACATAAGAGTAGCAGTTACTAGAATCGAGTTCAAAACCGGTTTGATATTAAGTCACAACACCAGACCGGTATACCGAATTTTACCACTAGGTGTCGCACTTGACTCAGCAGCCGCTCCACCAAAACCCGGAGTGGCTTGTCACTAAAATGAGAATAGCTGGTCCACCTTTAAGGTCAGTCCACCTTAGGTGAGCCTGGGCCAAAGTTTTTGCTAACTTTGTGGTTAACCCCTTTCCCTTTAATCAGCAGGTGGCAAGCAAGACACAGGAACTTGGCTTGGGTCTTGAGGAGCTGTAGCATTTATTCACAGACAGTCTAAACTGTACACACACACTGCTTCTGCTATGTTCACAGCTACAACGTTACTGCTAACTTCATACTCACTGTCAGTCACGCGCTCGCTCCCTCTCTCCCTCGACCGCACACTCGCTAATGTTACGAGCTGCCAGGCTTGCAATACACTTGCTCACGGAAGCCCGTCTTATCTCGCCACCCCAAAAAATACTCTCTAGTTAACAAACGCAACTGTGCCGTGCGTCCCCTCTCTCCCCCCCCCCCACACTTCTACTGAAATTTCATCTCCTTCATGTTGCCAGTGTTATGTCGACGTCACCGGCCTCGGCTCAGCAGATGCGCACAGCCTGTCAGACACTAGTGACTCTGTTAGTCAGTTTATAAACACACATAATATTATGTTAATCACGGTTTAGGGCTGTCCCAAATACCATTTTTGGGGGGTTTTGAAGCTTTGGTGAGAAATATTCGAAGGCAATCGGAAGCTTTGCGATGCAGCAGACTGATCTGTCTGTCTGTCTGTCTGTCTGTCTGTCTGTCTGTCTGTCTGTCTGTCTGTCTGTCTGTCTGTCTGTCTGTCTGTCTCGTTTCAGAGCCCGGTGCTGCTGCCGCACTACTATACACATATGCACATCTATACACAAAAAACAGCGATATCCATCTGAGAATAACTAATAATAATTAATGTTGAATATGAATAATGTGGGATTATTCCTTATTTCATGGGGTATTTGGGGATTTATACATTATTATTACATACTTAATAAAAAAACTAAAAAAAACAAAGCATTCAAATACTGATATGGAGGTTGATTATCATGGCAATAGGCGAAGCTTCAAAGCATTTGTGTCAGCCCTATCATGTTGTCATATTGCTTATTACTAATGCAATGCAAGCTGGATTTAGCGCTCTGACGCCGTTTGCACCTGTTGCTGATGTCGGCTACTTTTTTATTTGCCAGAACGTGTCATAATGACAAATGCCAGTTCAAACGGTTGGCATAAAATCAAACCGGACTGGCAAAACCAGTAATCGACCCAACTCTAGCAGTTACATCTGTTGTCAGGTTCTGTCTGTCTGACCTCGTAGTCCTTGACTTTTGTTTGCTTGTAATGCTGTTGAAGGAGCATGATTATGTTTTACTGATAGGACTCACTTTACGTCTCTATGAACAAGCTTGTAATAACAAAATGTGTTTTGTTTGTTGCAGGACCTGTTGATGGTGACCTACCTGTCTAACCTCACCCAAGCACAGATTGCTCTAAATGAGAAGCTGGTTCTGCTCTGAGGGGATTTCATTGAAGTGATTCATATTTAATTTTTGTACACTTTTTTTTTTTTTTGACCGTTGATGAATAAAGATGTTAAACAGTCATACGGTGTTCACCTTTGGTTTCCAGGCATTGGCATTGGTAATATTGTAATTACAAATGATGCAATTTAGTTTCTCACAAATGACTAATGAGCATTATGGGAAGGATTGTATTGATAATGTAGTCTGGCTTTTTGAATAAATGTGTGCGAGCCATGTATTAGACACCTCACATTTACCGCTGTTAACTCATGCGGGGCTGCAACTAATTATTATATTCATTATTGATCCATTAACCAATCATTTTCTCAACTAATCGGTTAACAATTTGCTCCATAAAATATAAGAAAAAGTGTTCATAACAATTTCCTACAGCCGGAGGTGATGTCTTCAGATTGTTTATGTCTGACCAACAGTCCAAAACAAAAATATATTCAATTTGCTATAATAAAAGACAAGGAAGTCCAACTTTTAACACTTTTGCATTAAAAAAAAATGGTAACTCATAATCAAAATAGTTGGAGATTATCATTCTTTTGATGGATTAATTGAATAATTGTAAGTAGTAACACATGATACAAACAAATACCGGAAGACTTTAATGCAAGACAGTTGATTTTTTCGTATTAATTCTCTACATAAATATACAATCAAATAAGAAGCAGAGGTAAATCATTCAAGTAGCAAAGCCCTTGTGACAGGCCATGCCCGGCCTGAGTTACATGTGAAGTTTAGTGCAAAAAAGTGGGCATGAGGAAGTCACACAGATAAGATTAGAGCCTGTCTAAGTAGCCCATGTCAATCTGCTGTATCACGAAAACGCTGATTTGTTATTGCTGAGTTGTTGCAGAATCACACTGGGATCCTCAGGGTTTAGCTTCTGAGTCGGTGCCTTTTTCAGCTTTGCTTTGAGGCTTCACCATCTTCTCCAGGGCAGCGTAGCTCTGCACCGCGCGGTCGTACACTGAGTCTCCGGTTGACTTTGCGATGGCCGCAGCCTGCTCCGGGTAGTAGAGGGAGGCGCTCACGGCCATCAGGCCCGCCGGGTAGACGAGCCTTTTAATCCTGGAGCCTCTGGCAAGAAACAGTCCCAGGACACCGGTGAAGCCGATGACTCCTGCCCGGGGATAGAAGTCCTTCGGGGGGTTCTTCAAGTAGGCGTAGGTGTCAGCCCCACACTTGACAACACTTTGAACTTTGGGCTTAATTTTGTTATAGGTGCACTGACACCAACCCGTGTATGGCTCCGTGAACTTCCTGAGGGTGGCGACAGTCTGCTCCAGCTGACCCGCTTCAGGCTCCACATACTGGGCTTTCTGCTGAGGAGCGGTGTACAGAGACAGCTCATCCCGGAGTAAAGGGTCGGTCGTCTCTGGCTCCTGGTCACCGGCAGCAGCAAAGACGGTGATCGGTAACAAACCCACAGCTCCCGGCATTGCACTACCTGTCACCTTCAGCATGATCTCCGCGAGCCATGCATTCACTACGGTGGCTGAGGAGGGACATGACTAGTTCTCGAAGCGATAAAAACGCCGCCTTTCAGTTGACTTTTGACAAACGCTGTTATTACGCTTGGAAGCACAAATATCAACGGCAAGCTAGTCATTTGATAGGTTTTATTTATAATGATTGCTTTTTATTAACTATAAATACATATTAAGTGAATATTAAGTGAAAGGTGAATTAGCCTAATGTAGGACATTTTTTCCAAATTTCTGGAATACATGATATGAAGCCAATACATTCAATCCAAATCCAGTACCACTCCGAAATCCCCAGGATGTGTCCTAATCAAAAAAAAAAAGGAAAAGCAGATATCACACTTATGGTAGAAATATCAGTACTCTCATGCCAAGTTTTCTCAGACAAATCTTGATTTTCTAATGTGGGACAGTAATGTCCAAACTGTGGGACACTGAAAAGTCTGTTAAAAGACACAGTTAAAAGGCCTAAAAATTTGTACCACTTACAATGTTATTGCTGTTACAAAACCTAGGCTTATGTGTGGATGTTACATGGAGAATCGAACAACATCAAACAAACAATAAGACTATAATTAATAATAAATGAATAATGAATAAAGACTATAATAGTCATGAAGCATTTAGGCATATTAGAAAGACATTAAATATCAATAGTTTTATTGACTTTTATTTGTTTGAGGAAGACCTACATCCACTGGAGCTTAGGTGTCCCACATTAGGCAGTGTCCCACTTTACGGCAACTCACCCTAGTATAACATATGGTTATTTCATTAGCCTATAAATTATAGGTTATTAAATAGTCAGTTAATGATTCAGGGACTCTTGTTATTGTGAGGTACTTTACTTCCGTGTGTCCCATTTATGCTACTTTATAGCCTACTTCTCTTTTACTATATTAACTTGGGAAATATTGTAGATTTTGCTCCACTTCCTTTACTTGACAGCTACTTTGCAGATTAACTTTATAAATACCAAACATGATATGATACCTTGATATAGATTAAACAGTATGTTAGTAAATAAAGCAGTTAAAATTACCTCAACCAACGTTAATATTAAAATGCACCTACATGTTAATGCATCAGTAATGATATTCTGACTGTATATGAGCATACAGCACTTTGAGATGGGCTTTTTCAAGTACTTTTGCAATAATACTTATGTATTGTGTTTTACTTCAATTTTGAATTCAACCCTTTCACTTTAATGGTGTTCTAATTGATTTACTTTTTGTTGAGTATATATTTATTAGCCTACAAATGTGCTTTAACTTTTTTTTTTTTAAATGACGGTGTTATTACCGGTCTTGTGCTTATTACACTAACTTTGTCTCCCATTAATAACATCTCTGTGACTTTTGTATTCAGTTTATCTGCCTCTCTCGTTTTCATTCATTCATTGTTCGAGGGTTCCTTTTCCGTCATTATGACGTCACTGGTTCCCATCGCAGCCAAGGGCCATCGAAGAAGGCTGGGTCCCGCGTCATCAACGCGTCACATCTTTGGGGTACAACACATGCGCAGTAAAATCTGGTCAGCACTCGCCGAAATTGAACCAGTCGCAACGCACGACCGCAGCTTCAGTTACACTGGGCATGTGTCATACCCCACACCCCAATAACCATGTCCGCCCGTGTCCTAGGGTCTTTCCCATTTGTCATTTTATACGGCTCGATTCCTCTCCTCGACTCCTCGAGGAGCGTCTTAGTCCCGCCCACGAGAGATGCGAGCTGAGGAGGCGAGGAAGAGACTCGAGGAGAGAGGAAGAGAGGAAATGCGTTTTAAGAGAATTGAGACGTCGTTTCCTCTGAAGCGTCACGTGAAGCGACGTCCGTTTGTAATGACGGCGGCACAGCTGGATCAGCTATCAGTCGGCTTAAACGACTGTAGAGACTTTAGATGGAGTTTGTGTTTGAACTGTACTAATAATACTAATAAAGAAACACAGCTGTTCTACTGGCACAATATCTTTATATTATTTATTCATTATTAGCATCTGTAGTTATCGATATTCTGATTGTGAATTCATTATTTAATAACCCATAATATGACTATGGGGTCTTTTGAACACTGGACATTATTTATCAGGCTGAATGTTTCAGGGAAAATGTAAATGATGTAACTCATATCAAACCCGACGTTCAGGAATTATCAGCCTCACATGTGACTGAATGGAAAAGAAGATAAATAATTTAACAGGTGTTTGTTGCTGACAGACAGACTCTCCTTCTCTTTCTGACTTTAATAGCATCATTAATATAAGTTAACGGGGGAAATAACAGATCATGAAAAGAAAAATCTTTCTAATAAATGCGGAAAGATGTTTTCGGTCTCGTTTGTCAGGTATATAAACCCCTCTCAGTGACAGGCGGCTTCACTCGCGGTGTGTGAATGAGAGATACTGCAGGACCTTGCTGCTGTTCAGAGCTACAATTAACACAGATATTAACTAGATGGTGAATCAGAAGACAACTAAACTATAAAACGTTTAATCTGTGATCTGTCTTCACTCTGGTATAAAACTTCAGCGATGTTAAGAGGTAAAGTTATCAGATCAGTCCCGATCGGCGCAGCATCCAATCAGTAACTGATATCCAATAAGGGGGCGTGTCGGTCGGTAAAAGACTTCCGTCGAGGCTGCTCTCGTGTATCCTCGATCATCGCTCCTCAGAGATCCCTCCTCGATCCTCGATCCTCGCTCCTCGATGCAGAAATAAGAGCTTTGGGACGGTCTTCAAGATGGCGCACCAGAACAACTTCCGGTTCACCCGAGGATCGAGGAGCGAGGAAACGACAAATAAGCGCTTTGGGATGGACCCACAGCCGGAGGATCGAGGATCGAGGAGTCGAGGAGGCGAAAAATGTGGAATTGAGAAGCACCCCCGGTCGTCTCCAGGGAAACGGACAAGCGTCAACAGCAACAGTCCAAACGTTTAAAGAAATATTTTCATATCCAGGCGAACGCTACTTTTTATTATTGGATAGTTTTTCCTGTTGCCGCTTCGAGATAGTAGTAGTTGTACTTTTTGGGGGTAAAAATAAAAAAAGAAGGTAAATGTGATTAGTGCTATTCTGAATGGAGTGTCTTGGAGGATCATCCGTTCAGCACCTACAGGCTCTGTCTGCCTTGTTATCAACTCAGCAGGATGATGATGATGATGATGATGAAGACTGTAAAGTAAGATATTATAGCTACACTAGGCTAATGGTTTGTTTATATTGTTTTCTGTCTTATAACTGCCTTATAGTGACTGCAGATTTATTTGATTTTTTATTTTTTTTTTGTGTTTGTTTGTTTATCTTTATGAGATCTTTTATTCCATCATCTGTCATCTTACTAAACAAATGACTTTAAGATATTAGTGAGACTGCTGCTGTTTTTTATGATGTCTATTTAATATATGCATTAATTGTTAATATTTTAGCACTTTCATCCAAACCGTTTGGCCCACTTATTACTTATTTAAGTGTATGTGTCTGTGAACCCATAGACAAATTTCCACGTGAGTGAGCAATAAAATTGTCTAATCTAATCAAACCTAAAATCTCTGTTGGTTTACAATAACATCAGTTAATCTCAACAGAATGTGACTGCTTGTGCACAGCTGGGTCCTGGACACGTCGGCCCCCCACCCAAAAAAGATAAAGAAGGTAATGCTTTGTATTTCTCTTGCACATAACTCCTAAGTCATTATAGTAACTCAGATGGCTTGATGAAATGTGTGTGTGTGTGTGTGTTGCTTTTTATTTAGTGTCAACTGCCTATGTGAAGAACAACAGCAAAGATATCTGGAGCGAGGAAGAGGTGTCTGAGGGCTCCCAGTATGATGATCTTGCTGACCTGCGGCCACAGCCTGAGTAAGACAACACACACCAAAGTGTTCACAGATGTATAAAGGGGTGAAACACTTTTTTTCACTCATTCCCTACCTGAGATTGCACCTTTCCTCATCCACACTTCTTGAGCTTATTTGAGCCTTAAAACAAAAAACACAAACTTGCCATGTAACGGTTTAACTCACAACTTTCTAATTATGAAACTTTATTTAATTATTACTTAATATTTGCCTTGGTTACCCTTGTGCTATAAACCAATTTTAGAACAAGGGAGGACAAGACTGCATGTAGAAAAGTATTTATCACAATTACACCACATTTTCCACTCACTTCTGCGTGCTTCTTTCTGTTCGTTGTTGTTCCCTATTGATTCTATCTAATGTGATGTCAGATGATTTTAAAGTGTGTGTATAACTTTTGTGTTCAGGTATGAAATAATCCTGAAGCAGAATGTGGGGACAGAGGACCTGTTCTTGGGCTTGAACAGAAAGGACCCATCCTCTATGTGCTGTGAAGCCATGCTGGTAATTTAACAGGATTTTTATACTTCACTCAATGTAATAAAATGTGCAATGATGTGATCAGGGACAGCAAGAGACGCACAGTCAGGCAAGATAAGAGGATTCTTCAATTTGCCAAGTGTGGGGTGGTTTTGGAGAATTCATTTTAAGAACTAGATCATTTCAGACTCAACAAAGCTAATAAACATTTTGAAGCTATTTATGGACAGTATAAAAAACGTTAAGGGGCATAAAATCCAACTTTTATGCAACACAGATAAGGCAGAGTAAGTGCTGTAAAGTGTAATCAAATCAGAGTTAAATAAAGAAAATTACAAATCTTTCAATTATACCATACAAAGACAGAATCCAGGAAAGAAATGTCAATACTTATTATTATTATTATTATTATTATACTATTATTATTATTATACAGTTTTTCAGGCCCTGTATTAGAAGTGAAAATTAGGGCTGTTTTTTTGCTAGAATCTGGCGATACGATACATATGATACAGGGGTTACGATTCAATATATTGCGATATATTGCCTTCTTCAAGTAAGGCGATATATTGAGATTTTTTTAATCTAATTTTAGAAAACTGCCATAGTATAAACACACCACCATATGCATAAAATAAAAAAAGTTGACTTTTTTATGCAATCAGAACAGTGGGATCTGCTTTTGTATTTATCACAGTCCCTATAATATCCAATATCATAGCACTACTTTGAGAGGGCACATATCTTTTCAAATTAAAGAAAGTATTGACTCAGTTAATCTTTGTATGTAAAGTATTAATTAAAAATTGATATAGATTTTGAGAATCGATACAGTATCAAAAACATTTTGCGATATTCGATTTTTCCGATATTTTCTTACACGCCTAGTAAAAACGCTGTGTATATCAACAATAGTGAGAAAATTACATAAATTGGACAACATAATACAAGTGGAAAATCTGTATCCTATAAAAGTGAACAACTTCACTTTTCTTTCTCCTGCTCTTAGGTGACAATCAAACTACCAGACACTAAAGCAACAGATGTGGTCCTGGATGTGAAAGAAAAGTTCCTTGATCTACGGACGTTAAAATAGTAAGGCTTTGAAAATTTTCTCTTTCATTTTTAATCCCCTCAAGATGGAGCAGCAGTAGTTCAGACCAAAAGCTCCCATTTCCAGACATTTCCTTTTAATCAGAGGCTCACATCATGATCTGAGCTTAGATAGCTGTTTCACACCGCTCTTAACATCCTCCTCTCTCAGATGCACACTCTCTCCCTTGTGCTCGCTCCGTCTCTTTAACCTGTCTTCTCCCTTCTCTTCAGTAAACTGGGTCTTCATCTCCCACATCCGATCCACAGCCACTGGGGGAAGGCTCAGTTCTTCGGTGAGAGGGGGGAACTGGAGGTGACTCTACTAATGAAACGCCCCATGGATTTTATCAACATGCAGTAAGAACGAATGACTACAGCCAGCAAGTATTCAAAAGACAGAGTAGTTGGATGTTGATTTCATGCCATTTTTACACCTTTCTCCTCTGATTATGAGTATTAAAATCTGGTTTTCTTATATGTATTGTCTTATTATGTGATTGCTTTATTGCTGGAAAACAGATGTTAAGTGGTAACCTCACATAGGTAACGGTAAGCTTTACCTTTATAAGGGATGGTATAGTCATAGTTTATAAATTTATATAGCTGCTATTGCAAACTGATATTTAGAGTGGGCATTTAAGGGGAAAGGCATAGATTAAAAGATAGGTTCAAATTGTTTCATAATACAATACTCACATGCCCATGTGTATGTTGTTGGTGACTTAAACTGTTCCTTTTCCTTGGGAAGATGCCCACTTGATTTGGCTCTGAGGCCTCATTAACTTTGGCTGAAAGTTGGAATGCATTTGTGCACAAAAGAGCGCTGTGGATTTTGAACCCAGTCTCTTACATTGTAGTCACACTAGGAATTGATCATTGTAGGTCCCTTATAGACAGCACAAATTAAATTGAATTAAAAGATACTTTATTTGCTCCCTTAAATTGCCCATTGAGGGAGCAAATAAAGTATCTTTTAATAGTTGGTTTGCAAAATAAGATAAAAGCATTCACAAACAGAGAGAGCGCAGACCTCCGCCAACGCCTGACTTTAAAAACAGATCACAGCTCACAGCCGGTGGTTACCTGAGGTGGGCGGCTTATTATTAACACGATGTGTTTCCGTGTAACGTATCGGCGGATGCCTCTCTCATTCAGCAGCCTTGTTATGTCTGTATAATGTTACACTATGTTGTCTCTCATCCCGTCATCTACAGCTTTTTTCTTTCTCACCGCGGACGGCCAGAAGCTTCCGCACACACATTCACACACGTCTCTCTGCTCTCAGAAGGAGGAAGAATGCGTGGTCACGCGTCATCAACGTGTCATCAGCTACACTGCGCATATGTTATACCCTGTGGTTTTATTGCTCAGGCTGATTGGAATTCTTAAAAATATTACTGAATCCGGATCATGATCCGGATCGCCACCAAAATCTAATGGATTGTTCATTGTGCCACACCCCACCCCTCCCAAAAATTTCATTCAAATCCATCGCGGACTTTTTGAGTAATCCTGCTAACAAACAAACAAACAAACAAACCAACAAACCAACAAACCAACAAACAAACCAACAAACCAACAAACAAACCAACAAACTAACGCCGGTGAAAACATAACCTCCTTCCTAGGCCTTCGGCCTTGGCGGAGGTAATAAATCAAACACAATCTAAAGAAGCAAAAGATCAGGAAAAAGTTTAGGAACAAGTATTTATGGCAATGAGCAATCCATAGTTAGAATGATTACAGTGACCAATAACTCTTTCAACATACACATGGGCATGTAAGTATTGTATTGAGATAAACATGGAAAAAGTCAGAACCTGTGCTTCTGTGAAGTTATATTATCCACCTTTTTATTGTTTTGGGCCAGCAGCATCTTAAAGCTGCAGTATGCGAGATTGGTGCAAATATGATTTAAAAAAGTTATTTTTAGAAAACGGCCGCTATATCGTGACAGTAGTACATGAAACAGGTATATGAAACTGTGTCCTCCGGTGCTCCTAACGGCATCTGAAAGATTTCACTTACCGGAGGAAAACAAGGTCCGCTGTCCAGCTGCCGTCTATGAGAGCCGGCTGTCAATCACTCGCGAACTCCGACCAAACGGTCAAACTGGGCAGCGCTGAACAAATATGAATCAATATTCTGTTACTGTAATGACTATTTCTCACCTCAAATGTTCTCAGAAACATCTTGTAGTGTACTGTTTAGCTGTAAAATGATAAAGTTTGTGACGCGTCCGCCATTGTAAAATCTGTTGAAGGAAGCCAAGTTCTGGTCACATGACCGGAGCACAGCCAATAGGAACGCTCTCTCTCTCTGAAATGACCTGTGATTGGTCTGCCGTCACGGGCTAGATTTTCTAAAGCCTGAAAACAAAGCCATGATGAGGAGCAGAAGTCTAGTTTTCTCTCAGACCACTTGAATTACAATATGCTGAAAGGTTATTATGGAATTTTTGCCAAATTATGCCAAAAAATTGTTGCCTACTGCCACTTTAACATTTGAAGAAGCAGACTTGTTGCTGAAACATCACCAATAAAACCCTAATAGACCAGCAGCTAAGTGTGACCAAATCAATTCATTCTTAACACCCAGAAAACATATTTAAGTAGCCTTGCCTCTTAGTGAAGCTGCTCAGTGCACAAAGGACAAAATCTTGCAAGGCTGGATGTTAATATGCAGTGTTAGAAAGTATCTAAGTACATTTAGGCCTACTCCAGTACTCTACTAAGTACAATTTTGAAGCACTTGTACTTAACTTGAGTATTTCCATTTTATGTTACTACTTTATAGTTCTACTTCACTACATTTCAGATTGAAATATTGTACTTTTCACATTACTACAATGATTTATTTAAGAGCTAAAGTTACTTTTCAACAGGGCCGGCTTAAGGCATAGGCCATATAGGTGGTCGCCTATAGGGTGGCACCTTCTGGGGGGCGCTGGTTGCCCTCTAAAATAAATAAATAAATGAATAATTTTAAAAAAGAATGCCGGTGGGTGCCTGTCCTCATTTTCTGCATTGAGGTAACAAATGAAGAAAACAAAGAAAGAAATACACTTTTCACCCCTGTAACTCTTTCTCACACTTTTTCATCTGCCCAGCTGCACTTATTTGTTAATAAAAGTGTAAACTATTGAAACTGACTAAACACTTTTAAGCCAACAATATCAGGGACCAATTTTTTATTTATATTATAATAAATACAATTATTTATGAAAATAAAAATCCTTATTTTTGTTTTATAAACCATTGTGTTCTCTTATGTGTGTTGCGGTTTAAGGGGCTAGGATTAGGCTAACACTAACCCTAGAGCGATTTGGAGCCAGGGCACCAAATGGGCTAGAGCCGGCCCTGATTTTCAAATTAAGGTACAGCTTACATATGAATACATGATTGACAATGATCCAATAATAAAATAGTACAACACTGGCAGTAGCCACACTAGAATGAGTATTTTTTTTACTTTTGATACCTTAACTACATTTTGTTGCGAATACTTCTGTTCTTAAAACAAAAAAAATAATGTATGACTTTTACCTGCAATTGAGTATTATTATAATGTGGTGCTGCTACTTTTACTTAAGTAAATGATTTGAATACTTCTTCCACCACTGTTTAAATGTGAATTGTGAAGCATATTCCTGCAACAAACCTGGATACATAGAATAAGTTAAATTTTAAAGCAGCAGTGGGTAGAATTGGAGCAAATATGATTAAAAAAAGTTATTTTTATAAAACTGTCACTATATCCTGACAGTAGTGCATGAGACAGGTAATCTGAAAAAATTATGTGCCTATGTGTTCTCTGGTGTCCTCCTGTGCTCCTGATGTCATGTGCAAGATGTCACAGACCGGAGGAAAACAATCAATCAGAGCCGAGCTTGAGCCTGCCGTCTCTGAGCAGCTGTCAATCACTCGCAAACTCTGATCAAACGGTCAAACTAGGCAGCGCTGATCAAATATGGATCAATATTCTGTTACTGTAATGCCTATTTCTCGCCTCAAATGTTTCAGAAACATCTTGTAGTGTACTGTTTAGCTGTAAAATTAGAAAGTTTGTGACCCGGCAGCCATGTTGAGATCGGTTGAGGAAATACCAAGCACCGCCCACCAGCCGGAGCACAACCAATAGGAACCCTCAATAGAAACGCTGTCTCTGAAATTACATGTGATTGGCCAAAGTCTCCTGTCATGGGCTAGATTTTTTAAAGCCTGAAAACAGAGCCATGAGTAGGTTCAGGAGTCTAGTTATCTCTCAGAACACTTGAATTACAATATGCTGAAAGATTATTGTGGATTTTTTGCCCAATGATGCCAAAAAAATCTGCCTACTGAAGCTTTAAGGGTTGAAATAAAGGTAGTATGTACTACATTACAGTAAAGTTTAAAAGTCACACAGACACCATTGTTGTTGGAAAATAATTAAAACTTATTTCACAGGTACATTGACACCTATTTAGAGTATAAGGAGCATCCCTGGGTGAGTAGTGCCACACCTCCGAGCTTCGTTACCGCAGAAGCAGAGGTGGTGTGATCATGTGATGCCTGCATTTCCGACACAACAATACAACACCGTATTGGTTTGCATTCACGCTCCCACTCTCTCCCCCCCACGCTTGGCTCTCGGTATGGCGGACGGCGAGAGGTCCCCGTTACTATCAGATTTGGGAGATGGTGCTCTTGGCAGCGGTAACGGCGGGGTGTCTCCCGGTGCAGCGCCCTACGGTGTGCCCAACAAACCACAGAGTGAGTATCCATGGTGCTCTCTCCTCCACCCGACTCACTTAGCCTAGCTTATATTAGCCTCCACTGACAGGGCATTCTGGTTAGCCTGCTAGCTCAGCTGTGGTAACTGTGTTTGTGCAGCCTATAATTTTAGCTTCCAGAGTATGTCTTTATGAGCAACTACCCGGGATGAAATGTGCTGTTTTGCAATCACGACGTGAAGCAGAGACTGAAGGGAATGAGCGTTGTGCTAACTAGCTTGGTAGCTAGCTAGCTCTACTTAGCACCGGCAAACCATACGCTAAGCCTCAGGTTTGCAGCTCAGAAATGGTATCACTAAAATATATTTTATTTACGTTTACAAACAGAAATTGCTGCATATATTTCAACAGCTGAATTGTGCCCACTGTGCTCGCAAGCTAGATAACTGTACGCTTAGCTTAGCTAGCATCTCAGAAACACCTGATTTGATTGACATATGAGTAAGCCATTACGGAGGCTGGTGAGGGAAGCTGCAAGAGAGAGCTGCGACCAATGGCAGCTCATATAGGGAGGGACTGTGTGTAAATACATTAATGGAAAAGGCATGATATATAAGGTTCCTAATTGCGTTTGCTCTCACAAACTGCTGTATCAGTCTGCTTTCTAGAAATGTAGAGCAGGTAGTTAGTACTGTATGTTGCATCGAGATCAATCTGTCCCATTTACTCACTCCTTCTCTGATTTCTGTCCCTCCCTAATACTTTGACTTTTATTTGTTGAAACTAACCCCGCTCAGCATTCCAGGAGTGTTTTTCTTCTAAAGCTGGTTTCAGTTCACCTCGAGACCAAATCTTATTATCTTGTTAATCACAAGAGGTTACGTGTCATGGGAATTTAGGCTTTTTTTTCAGTCCAATGCGCAACTCTTGTGAATGTGTTCCCTCAACAATCCATTCATTTGTCACTGGTCGTACTACTTTTGTATTCACCATTCCCCCCCTTCCTTGTCTCCCTCCGTGTGCAGGCTTCCCTCCGTTCCCCAGCCCCACTCAGCCCTCTGTGCTCCTAGGGGAGGACCCTCCGCCCTACTCCCCTCTCACCTCCCCGGAGAGCGGCAGCGCACCTGTTATCAGCTGCAGGGTGTGTCAGAGCCTGATCTCTGTTGAGGGAAAGATCCACCAGCACGTGGTGAAGTGCGGGGTTTGCAATGAAGCTACGGTAGGTTTCTAGTGTAACACAGATTAACACACACATATTTTCTCTCATAAATCCCTTGTTGGTGTCTAGTAGGGGTGTCACGATTTCGATTCTAAATCGGAAGCAATTGAAATTAGCTTCCGATTTCAACCATTAAAATCTAAAGATTTTTTTCTCTCCTCCCCCGCCCACTTGCGCGAGTCCGATGGAAAAATACAGCTGGACTCAAGAAATGTGACAGCCTTCTCACTCATGGTTTGAACTATAAACCAGCACAAAAATCACAATTACGAACATAAGCCACCATGTTCATTACATTACAAACACTAACAAAAGTAACATTTGCATTTTAGAACATAAAACAGCAAACTTAAACTACTCAGTCCAGCACTCGGGACTACGCAGGTATGATGGGAAATGTGGGCCGTCCCTGTCGCTACGATACTCAGGGCACTTCCTGCATACCTATGGCATTTTATATTGAATGAATTAGCCTTGCGGCTAGTGGACATTAGTTAGTCAGTTAGTTAGTTTCCTTCCTCATAGCTCTTATGCTCTTACTTGGTTCAACAAGAAGTCACTGCACGTCCCGATAGAACAACACCACGGTTGAATTTCAGCCTACATATATGTTTTTTCTGCTCAACATTGTTGAATCAGAGCAGCTGATATTGGTAGCGAGAGCAACAAGCTAGCTGACTGCTGAGTGCTGTCTCTCAGCTCTGTCAAAAGCTCCGCCTTCGCCCTCAGTGACACCCATGGGTGACAAACAGTGGTCAGAGGAGAGAGGGAAAAAGAGAAGAGAGACAAGCGCGACAGTAAATTACAACAAAAGCGTATTTTTGTAGATTACAGCACAGATTTATGTTTTTTTTTGTAATGATTATGTACTTAGGTGGGTCACACAGATACTGATATTGAAAAGATGCAGCTTTTTATATTGTACTGTTGTAGTCTAATTTTTGAAACACTTTCTAAATAAAAAGGGAGTTCAGTTCCCTTTTCAAAGAGGAATTTTAAAGTGTGAATTAGGGGTGGGCAATATGGCAAAAATATCGTTTTTTTTCCAGGCAGGATCACGATCCACGATCTTATCATGATTTATTTTCATGCTGGTTTTAAAGACAATTTTGCAAGTTACTGAACATTACAACCAAACTAATTTCCCGATTTAAAAAAGATACAGCCTTATAAGCTAATAAAACATAAGGAAAAAGAATAACAGATCATTAAGGCCAAACAGATTTTTATCAAGTGTGCAATTCTGCAAAGTACGAACATTCAACAAGAATTTTTGACTTGGTTTAGACTTTTGCATAAATCCCATCCCAAAACGAACATTGGTTTCAAAAGGTAAACAACAACACTCAAGTAAAGTGCACTCTTGCTACATAACATTAAAGGAACTGAATAAATCAGGTAGCTTATTAGACACAGATCCACAGGTGGAATATAGACAGACGTAATAATTTCTACTGTCAGCTCTCACGGCAGATAGAAGGGTCTACACATAACTGACAGAGGCTCTAAATCAGGGGAACAGTGACTGTCAGTGATTCGGCTATTTTTACACCAGCCATTATGCACATAAATACAGAGTCCTCCTTTTTGCTCTTACTGCACCAGAGTCTTTGCTTCGGTCCAGGCGGTGGATTGTGTGGCCTGCTAGCTGCACAGCAGCGTCAGGTATCAGCGGGTGAAGCCAGGTGTCCGTTATTAACATCACGCAGCAGTCCCTGACGGACTTGTTAGCTGCCATCTGTAGCTCAAATTCGTTCATTTTGTGAACGATGGATCTGGCGAGAGAGAAAGATGCTTGTTAGCGGTGGTTTGTGTGGATGCTTCTTTAGCCTAGCCAGCAGCCCCGCCCGGCATCCCCGTTTCTGCCTCCTCTCTCTACGCCGCCTACGTCGCTTCTCGGAGCCGATAACAATCCACGTAGACCCTGGTGATCTGGAGATGTCCTACGGTATGTTGTGCGCCCTTTGAAAGTCGCTTGTAACGGCGGTACTGTGCTGTAACCCGACGTTGATTAAGTCTTGACGACTATACACATACTTTGCCTGACAAAACTTGATAAGCAAATCCAGCATACACACAAATAAGCACCAAACTAGGAAGCGAAGAGCCACTGCACTGATGCGCGCCGCCATCTTGAAACTACCAGCAAATGCAACTGGTAGAATGTACACTGTAGCACGGTTCTACGATCTCGCTGTAAAGGCAGATCGTAGAGACATTTTAATCGTTCATGATCTAATATCATCATATCGCACACCTTTTTTTTTTTTTTTAAACAATATTTTTATTGAATTTTACATATAAACATACATACATATATACACACAAATAGACTAACAATATTAATAATTAAATTGAAAAACACAACAACAACACAACAATTTCAACAACAGCAGCAACACACAGCAGTTTCAATACGACAATGCACCTTGACGTCCAAGAAACTCCAATAAGGGTTTCCACACTTTGTCAAATTCTGCTGCTGTTCCTCTGGTTATGTATGTAAGTCTCTCCAGTACAACACAAGATGCAATCTCCTTCACCCATACATGTATCGAAGGTAAATCCATTTTTCTCCAAGACAAAGCTATAATTCTCGTGGTCTGCAGGAGTCCAAAGTCAATTCAAATGAACTGTTTTGAGCTAACGATAAAGTTATCTGAATATATACCTACTCATCTCTTTGCTTGGTGAGGCACCTTCACGCCAACAATCTCAGATATATTCTGAATAATTGTTTCCCAGTATTTTTTTTTAACTTTGGACTGTCCCATACACAGTGAAACAGAGTACCCCTTCCTTCTAAACCTTTTATACAAGCGTCTGGAACGTCAGGGTACCAATGGTTTAGTTTGGCCGGGGTAATGTAAGTTCTCATTAACCATTTGTATTGTAATAGTTTCATTCTCGTATTGATTGATTGTTTTTGGGCCTTTAAACGTGCAAGTTCCCAGTCAGTCTCTTGTATGTCCTCTTGAATATCCAGTCTCAATGCCTCCAGCCTTTCAATCGTAGACTCCTTATCATATGACATCAAAGCTGCGTAGAATAAAGAAATCTGACTCCTCTCATTTAGATTCAGAAGTGTGAGGTTTTCAAGATGTGATAGTGGTGGTTCAGATATTATAAAGTTATGTTTTGAGAATATGAAATGTTTCAACTGTAAGTATTTAAAAAAGTGTTTTTAGGGATGTAATATATCTGACACAGCTGATCAAATGTAAGAAGGTTACCGTCCATATAAAGGGAGAAGCGAGAAATGGGCGGGGTATCCCCAATATGCTGATGTGCTTTATACCAAATGTCAATAGTATTTTTAAGGAAAGGGTTTTATGTTGTTCGTTTCAGGTTTTTTGGATCTGCAGAGTATAGATACAGTTTTAATGGAATAGGGATGCACCGATACCAGTATCGGGTATCGGGTCCGATACTGTGCTCGTACTCGTACTCGCAAAACAGCTCCGATACAACGGCACCGATACCACTTTACTTTCACTCCACCTCCTCGACGGTGCGGGCGAGACCGCTGGGCCGGGATCCCACCTCAGCCGGCGCGCGCCGGCCCTCACTTTCATTGCGCCAAGGGGTTTTGCTTGCACCCTCTGACTCGCGCGTGCTTGATCCGTGTTTCAAGACGGGTCGGGTGGGTTGCCGACATCGCAGCGAGCGGTGGGCCAGGTGCGGCCAGGTCCGGGCGGGGAGCGCTGTAAAGCTGCGGCCGCGAGCCACCTTCGCCCCGACCGAATTGAGTCTCTGAAGATTTCTGCCTCCATCTCAGCACAAAGGAGGTGAATGTCATTTTTGTTTTTGGTGCTCAAAGCAATGAAATTCATGTATTCAGATTCAGTATCCCCATTACTCTGGATAATCCACAGAGCTCACAGTAAAGTCACTAATAGTCCCTATAATCCGTATGAAAGTGTGTTTGTGTGTGTGTGTGTCTGTGTCTGTGTCTGTGTGTCTGTGTCTGTGTGTCTGTGTGTCTGTGTCTGTGTGTTATAGCGTTAAAGTGGCAGTAGGCAGTATTTTTGGCATCATTGGGCTAAAATTCCATAATAACCTTTCAGCATGTTGTAATTCAAGTGTTCTCCAGGGAAAACTAGACTTTTGCACCTCCTCACACAGTACACTACAAGATGATTCTGAAAACATTTGAGGCGAGAAATAGGCATTAACCTAACATAATATTGATTTATATTTGATCAGCGCTGCCTAGTTTGACCGTTTGGTCGGAGTTCGCGAGTGATTGACAGCCGGCTGTCATAGACGGTTGCTGGACAGCAGATCCCAGATCAGCTCTGACTTGTTTGTTTTCCTCCGGTCTGTGAAATCTTGCAGATGCTGTTAGGAGCACCGGAGGACACAGAGGCACATGTTTTTTTTTCTGGTTACCTGTTTCATGTACTACTGTCAGGATATAGCGACCGTTTTATAAAAATAACTTTTTTTAATCATATTTTCTCCAATCACGCCTACTTCAGCTTTATCTTTGACAGCCCTAATTAGTTCATATGACATTTTTACCATTACGGGTTTTTTCCTAATCAGGCAGACTGAAGTCTTAAATGTTTGACCAAGACCAAATGAAAGGCTGATGGAAAAATCAGGAGGAAAGGGAGAAAATGTTGGTCCAAAAAGTGGTCCAAATGTTGAGAATCTCGTGCACCAACAACACCAAAGGTAGTAGATAAAGCCCACCTGTCAGCTTGACGACGGTCTCATTGTTATGTTTGTCGTAATTACAACGGTATCACAATTAATTTGACAGTGATACAGTTACTGCTCAGGTGGCAAGACGCAACAAATAACCAGATGCACAGCTGCACTTGTTTACCTTCCCGGTTTATGGGAAATTGAACACGTGTGAATGTAAATTAAAAAAAAACAATAAAGTTTTAATCATCTCTTTGAGGAAACAGGCCTCACAGAGAAAATGATTGAAATGATTGGGGCAATTGGAGAGTTGTGTTGAAGATAACGCAGCATAACAACCGTCACTGTCGAAGGGGCTCCACGAGTGTGCATCACTAGCTATGCAGATCGGTGTACAGATGGAAGTGGAAATGTGTCCAGATGTACCAACTGGCAATATGATCAATTCACAGATGGAGGGAACATATATACATATAAATATGTCCAGGGTGTGCAAATATAGATGGTTGGACACAACCTTATAAAACATACAGATGAGGTTGCATTTAGACTGAAATTAGTGTGAAACATGCATCGTTGGTATTACAGATGGAAGCTGCATCATACAGATGTGTGTTAAGACCCAAGTATTGGCTCAAATCCAAAGATTTGTACGGGAGGCAAAACATAGTTTTGATCTACAGGGTCTTTGTTGGTGTTAATGGGGCACTCCCCTTTGTGTCAGTCTCCCACTGTTAACTAGCCTGATAAATTAGCCATGTTGTGATTTAACAATTTTGCTATTTTTCTACCCCTAGTCGAGCTTTAATTTGACAGTTAGGGTGGGATGACAATCAGGATAAGTAGTTGACAAGTAAACGATTCTAAATGGTTATTTCACTGCCACAGATTTCTGTTGGAAAATGCGTTAATGGTTATAATCATTAGGCAGAGCGGAGCATCTCCTTTTCTCTTCCAGTCGCAGCGACACAGAACAAGCTGAGAGAGCGGAAGCAAGGATTATATATTGAGACGTGAGATACAAAGATTCATAAAGAACATCATAGATTTAAATTGTGGAAAAAGGTTAATTTTCTGCAACTAGACATTATTTTGTTGAATAGATTAATAGATTTTGTTATAAAAATGGGCTGAATGATAGAAGCACCTGTCAGTATAATGTAATACAGTTCAACAGCAACACAAACTGCAGCTTCCAAAATGACCAATGTTATAACCTTTGAGTTATTGCTGGACTGTTGTAATAGACTGCATTAAAAGTAGGACTGTCAATCGATTAAAATATTTAATTTCATGATTGGCCATAGTTAATCACAATTTTATCTGTTCAAAATTGTACCTTAAAGGGAGATTTGTCAAGTATTAATACTCTTGTCAACATGGGAGTGGGCAAATATGCTGTTTTATGCAAATGTATGTATATATATATATTATTGGAAATAACTTAACAACACAAAACAATGACAAATATTGTCCAGAAACCCTCACAGGTATTGCATTTAGCATTAAAAAAATATGCTCAATTCATAACATGGCAAACTCAAGCCCAACAGGCAACAACAGCTGTCAGTGTGCTGACTTGACTATGACTTGCCCCAAACTGCATGTGATTATCAAAAAGTGGGCATGTCTGTAAAGGGGAGACTTGTGGGTACCCATAGAACCCATTTTCATTCACATACCTTGAGGTCAGAGGTCAAGGGACCTGGCCATGTCAGTTTTTCCTCACCAAAATGTATCGAAAGTTTGGAGCGTTATTTAGCCTCCTTCACGACAAACTAGTATGACATGGTTGGTACCAATGGATTCCTGAGGTTTTCTAGTTTCGTATGATACCAGTGTCTTCACTCTAGCTTTAAAACTGAGTCCGCTACACCCTAAAAATCGCAAGTTGTGTTAATGCATTAAAGAAATTAGTGGTGTTAAAACGAATTTGGGATAACACGTTATTGCGTAAGTTTGACAGCCCTAATTAAAAGTAATATAAATGTTGACACTGACACGTCCATATGACAATAAGGTGACTGATATAAGACAATCCACTGTGTAATGATTACTTGTAATATTAGCTTCCACTCCCTGTCATTACCTCTCTCCCTATAGCGCAGATACAAACTCGCCTCCCACAGCTGTTGTAAGTGAAATTGATGATCAAATTATCAGTTCTCTGTGTGAGCTGAGCTCCAACAATGTCCTTGACTACTGATTTTGTCCTGCAGCATTATGTGACCTAGTGAGATGATACAAAGTAGGCTGCACCAACAAGACTTATACCTGGTCAATAAATTAGTATCTCATTTATAAGAATATAATTTGATGATTGGGCATAAATCAAGCCAGTTGTGTTGCGAGGTATTATGTAAATAATGTGAATTCTAAAAACGGCAACAAAAAATCTTCTAATACACTTTTCCCACCAAAATTAGCTCGTATATGCAAGTTTTTTAAACACGGGAATACCCGCTAAAATAGGCGATAGACTCCTTTCCCATTGCGAGTATGCCGTGCTGTTGCACTGGCCTTTCTGTTTTTTTTTTCCTGGTGTGTCACGTTCAACGTCACGGACATGCCGGCCTGCACCAGAAGCAGGGTTAGTAAACAGTGAAAATGTTACAGTGGTTACTTCTGTTACTTGTTCAGTCTCGCTTTCAAACTCTCAAACCAGAGTTGGTGATGGTTGGAACAGTGGAAAAAGAGACTATTCAATTCAATATGCTTTATTGGCATGAATGGAACAAAGCGTCAAGTAACAAACCCGGTCTTGATTAGTTTTATTTTGTTTCAGTGGAGTTTGAATGAAGTGTGTTTTACAATGATCAGTGAGGTAAATTACTGTTTTCTGACTGGAGTCCGGTGGCTTTGAGAACATATTAATTGTATGTTTAGTACATTTAATAAATTATAATAATTGTCCAAATCTCTGTTTTATTTATTATATATTCACTTCAGGCACGTCACATAGCATTATCGTGTCCACCCGGGTGTCATGTTTCCATCAGTGGCGTTTGGAGCTGGAGCCAATAAATACCCGCGACTACTGCAGAGTAGGGCTGGGCGATATGGCCAAAATCTTCTATCACGATATAATTCTATTCATATCTCGATAACGATATATATACACCGATCAGCCATAACATTAGGACAGCATGGACACCCTGACCGGTCTGTGGCTACGCAGCCCCATACGCAACAAACTGCGACGCACTATGTGTTCTGACACCTTTCTATCGGATCCAGCATTAACTTTTTCAGCAATTTTAGCTACAGTAACTCTTCTATTGGATCGGACAACAAGGGCCAGCCTTCGCTCCCCACGTGCATCAATGAGCCTTGGGTCGGACCCTGTCGCCGGTTCACCGGTGTTAGTAAAATTATAGAGAAAAAATAAATACGATTGACATTTTTATATCGTTTTGACGATATATATAGTCATATTGCCCAGCCCTACTGCAGAGTCATTTGTCCCAGGAATGAATGCTGATTGTAACCTTTCCCACTGAAGACAAAAGCCAGATGTTAGTGTTTTTTTTTGTCCAGTGGGAAAGGGGCTTAATATACTGCAGGAGCCTACTGTACAGTACCAAATCTTATTATAGGCAAGTCACATTTGGAAGCCTTTGTCTGTATTTCCCTCTATATTGATATTAAGTTTAGAAGCAGTGCTCGATAAACCTGTTGCTTTGCAGAAATCCTCTACCAAGGCCTTTATCAATAAATATGTTTTTGATTGCAAAGAGTGAGCGCCTGATGCGCGATGCGTTGGTTCAAGTCCTAAATAAAATAACAAAAGAATTGTATGATAATGTCATTTCAACCGCAAAAAGTAGCCCCTGAACTTTTCAGGGACAATGAAGCGCCAACAGAATCATGCTGTATCATGAATGCCGTCCTTTGGTTCCTTACCTGCGACTGCAGCACGGCCACTTCCAATATCTACCCAGAATACCTCTCTCCCTCACGTAGTATTGGTTAATTCTCGTCCGTCAGGAATAATTGGCTTGTTATCTACTTCTAATTCGTTGTTCTACTGTCTTCTTATCTCTTCCTCCTGTGTGTCTCTGTCTCCCTCTGCAGCCCATTAAGAATGCCCCAGCAGGGAAGAAGTACGTTCGCTGCCCCTGCAACTGTCTGCTCATCTGCAAAGTCACTTCCCAGAGGATCGCCTGTCCCCGGCCATATTGGTGAGAAATTCTTTCCAAGTGGTGCGAGAACACTGTGTGTCTGTATATGAGAAAGAGAGAGAGAGAGAGAAGTGAAGCAGAGGAAACAAGGTGCAGTGGGAGCAGCAGTCTCTCAATTAAGGCTGTGCTCCCAGTGCAGTTTACATGCAGTGCTCAGCCAGCCACATGAGGAAATGACAGCCTCATTAGAACAGCCACATCATGTGTTTCACTTCTGCATATCGTCTGTATTATGTGGGTAATATACAGTATGTATTGCGTGTTATGTTGGGCTGCATTTAATTCAGGATTGGGGATTATATTGAGGTTTAATTTTCAATCTGCACCTTGCAGCTAAAAATCACAGAATTCATTCAGCATGTAGCTGCTTTAAATATGCACTAAATTCCTGCAGAGTTGCTTCTAACCAAATGCACACTTGGCAAATCCATTCATATTATAATATCAGGGAGCAAAATGAGCACACAAGTCTCTTTAGAACCAAAACAGGTGAAATTGGAAAAGTTATAGTAAAGGTCACTTATGTAGAAAGAAAACATTACTAGGGCTGTCAGTCAATTAAAATATTCAATCGCAATTAATCGCAAGATTGTCCATAGTTAATCGCGATTAATCACAAATTAATTGCACATTTTTTATCTGTTCAAAATGTACCTTAAAGGGAGATTTTGCTAAGTATGTAGCGCAATTTTGGAGCGTTATTTAGCCTCCTTCAAGCTAATATGACATGGTTGGTACCAATGGATTCCTTAGGTCTTCTAGTTTCATATGATACCATCTTAACTCTAGCTTTTAAACTGAGCCAGCTACAACATAAAAATTGTAAGTTGCGTTAATGCGTTAAAGAAATTAGTGGTGTTAAAACGAATTTGTGTAACTTTGACAGCCCTAAACATTACTGAAAGTTTAAATACAGTTTGGAAAATAAAATTTTCAGTTTCCTTCTGTCAGGAAATTACCTAAAAAAAAAAAGTCATAAAACACTTTTTACAGGTCAAACAGATGCCAGTGTGTTGGTATTTTTATTGTTAAGAACAGAAGGCTGTTTTGGCTTTGGCAGCTCATCTGAACATCATGCTGCTGCAGCCTCGTGTAATTGGTAAGCGTTTCCTTTTTTTTTTTTATGCCTGAGGCATAAAATGTGCAAGAGCAACATTTTTAGCCATGTTTTTTGGGGTTAATTTTCTGCTGCAATATGTGTAATTTTAAACTGTGCATCACAAAATCTGTTGTCATAAAAACCTGAAACACATAATTCATCTGTCGGCTTCAGTGCATATCATAAGGTAAGGCTCAAGGGTTTGCATGTTCAAAGATTTTGTCATGAATGCACAAGGCAAAAAATACTTTAGTTTTTTCAACCCAAATTACTCATCTCTTTAAAACATATTTCACAAATTACCCATTAACCAGTAATTTGCTTTGGCATAATTGCACATTGTGGCTCCTCAGGAACAAAGCAGGAATTGTGTTCCCAAAATGAGTTTCAGTTTGAACTTTATTTGACTCTGAACTGGGATTTTTGTAGTACAAATATGCTTTCAATTAAAATGAATGCTGAAATTTGCTTTCAGAAAAACAACAACATTTTACATTCATAGTTGACTAGTGGGATTCTGCATGTTTCTCATTTAACTGTTCACATTCCTGGTTTTATTACAGTTGACCAAAGGGAACCCGCTTAGTTAAAGTGATGCTAAAAGGTTGTATATATTCCTCAGAGGCCACTTTACCTGCATTAAATCGCTCTGGGGAGTTTACCTTCACTGTCACTGTTTTGCATTCAAACCAGACATGCTGACTAAACCAGACCCGTCTCTGTGCTGCTGTCTGATCAGTGATTCTGAGCGACTGTCGTTGTCTGAGGAAGTTGGTTGTAGAAAAGCAGTGTTAGTGGTAATGAGAGGATTGGCTGCTGATGGATCCCTAAAACTGTCGTCAGCCTTTCCACACCGACGCCTGCTCACAACATCAGGGAGCAGCGATTATTAGTTTGCACTTCCCCTGAATAATATCTTTTGTGGTGTGAATGTTGACTTTGTGTGTCTGTCCCTTTTTCTAGTAAGAGGATAATTAATCTGGGTCCAGTTCATCCTGGTCCGGCCAGTCCTGACCCCCAGCCAGCCGGGGCCCGGGTCTCCTGTGGACACTGCAGCAACACCTTCCTGGTACCACACTCACTCTGTTCATTTAACTTATCATTATTATTTTTTTAACAGTTTTATTTTTTATTTTTGTGGCCTTAAAGGAATACCCTCAGGATTTAGAGTCACAACACAGTCATAGACTTAAGGTGAAGGAATAGTTCAGCATTTTGGGAAATTTACTTTCTTGCCAAGAGTTATATGAGAAGATTGATCCCACTCTCATGTCTGTCTGTGTGTCTAATGTACAGCCACCAGCTGGCTAGCTTAGCTTAGCATGAAGACTGGAAACAGGGGGAAACAGCTAGCCTGACTCTGTCCAAAAATAACAATACCCACCTACCAGCACCTCTAAAGCTCACTAGTCAACACATTACATCTCATTTGTTTAATTAAGTTGCCATGATGAGGAAACATTCCCACCGATTAATAAACAAGTGACAACACTGGTTTTACCGATTACACCGGAACATTTTGCAAGAAAAGCTGACGCTCGATATCTGTAGAACGCTTGCTTTTCTCTTTCTCGAAAAGCAAACTACTATAATTTCTGAGCATAGGTTTAAAAAAAGAATTTGACTCTCAAATGATTAACAATGGCATTTGTAGCATAAGTTTTACTTAAAATGCCATTAATTGATTACATTTATCAGCCTCTGACAATCAATAGGAATTGCAACATCAGTACATTTTATTAATTCTCTGGCACAGGTCCCCTCCTCTATGGCCTCTTTAAATGACATATATCTGAAACGAACACAACCAATAAAATCACATTCTCTATAGGGAGCCAAGATCCAATAAAAGTGTTTATGAAGAGGTGATGCATTACTATGCACAATAGCAGAATAATAAAATGCTTTGGCATTTGCTTTTTTGGCTTTCAAGTGGCGCTTTTATCATTTGTAGCTGAAATATCTTGTGACAGTTTCAGTAGGCCTGCAAGGTTTGTGTTGTGAAATGTACTGTTGCCAGTGAATTATTGAAAAGCCAAAACAGCTTTGCAGCAGGCCAAGTAAATGTTGAGTTATTGTTGTAGATCAATAACCCTATCAACTGTGTGCTGATATATTCGGGCCATTTTGTGCTAAAGGAAGTAATAGAATTTGAACTCCCTGCTCTTTAACAACAGGTGAGACAGGTAAAGATGGTTTGGATATATGGAGAAAGAGAGGAGGGCGGCAGAGAAAGAGAAGAATAGAATTAGAGGTTAGATGGATGATTGAGGGTGTTTAGCATTCAGTCGGACCTTTCCTTCCTGCTTAAAGACAGGGAGGCTGAATGAAAATACAAATCTGTGCCCTGGGTGGCGGTGCACTGATCCCTTTGTTGCAGATCTAGTGATAATGTTCTCTGTGCTTCCAATACAGTGTTTTTTTTTGTTTTTTTTCTCAAAACAAGATGAATGCACAGCATGCACAGTGTATTCAGCTCTGCAGGGTTTACAAATGTATCACACCCTCAACGTTAGGCAGGGAATAAATGTCTGCACCCCGAGAGAAGACTATTTTTCTTTCTCATTTTTTGGATGGCATGTAGCACCTGTTGGCGAGAGCTGGGATGGTTGTGTTCAATTTCTTAAAATATGTCATCAATCCACGCAGCAGCAGGCATACTTATATAAGATCGCCTGTAATTCCACAAGGAATTTATCCTAAGGTTGTACATTGCCTCCTTTACTTTCAGTCACAGTACTATCCCCATTAGTGCAGATTTGCATATCGATTCGCATTAGGGATGCACGATGTATATCAGGCCCGATAACTCATTGACCGACAATGGGAAGTTTATATTATTATGTATTATTCTGATAATTAAATTATAGCCAGTAAATTATTGGCTGATAATACAAAGCCAAATTGCTTTCATTGACTTAACAAGCGCAACATCTACACAGTTACAGTAGTAGGAGGCAGTATGCACCTTTTTAAAGTTGGTTTGCGATCCACCAATAAACACAGAGAAGAAGAAGAAGAAGAACCAGCGCAGAATGCTAACTAGAGAGCCAAAAATGTTGTCGCCGGTGTGGATGTTTTACACAGTTTCAGAGGAAGAAAACATGATTGCAATTTGGAATAGAACTTTTTGGATGTTTTTACTAAAAAATAATATTTACTTTTGAGAAGTCAGAACTATTTTTGTTTTTGCTGTGTTAACATTAGTGTTAACATTAGTGATATCAACCTTTGGTTAGGTCAGAGCTATGGATATTAAATCATCCATCTTTGCTCACTACAGTTTAGCCTTTCTTACTCTCAGGTGTGCATAATAAACTACAGGTTATGAATTTCTTTTTAAAATACAAAAATGTGAAATTAACGGTTATCTATCGGTATCGGACATGAGAAGCAGGTCATTATCGGTTATTGAATCGGCTGAAAAAAAATCCATATTGTGCATCCTGATTTTGCATGCAATATTGAGTAAAATTGTCATTTAATCGATCCAGCGATCAACAGAAAATGTATCAACAGTAGATTTTTCATTTTTCATTCATTTTTTTCAACGAACAATGCCAAACACTCGCAGGTTCCAGCTTCTCAAATGTGAGGATTGTTGCAAACAAGCAGTTTGAAGTGTGATAGGGTTTTTTACAGCCTTAATAGACAATCTATTTAATATAATTCAATTTTATTTTTAATTAGTCAGTTGTTTTACTGCAGTATGCAGGTTTGATCTCTACACCCAGTCAGTTAGATAGCACACAACCCTCATCATACATGGCTCTTAGCACCACCTCCATACTATATGTCACTCAGGTCACTAATATAACAACTTTCTGGCCAGGACAAACGCAAAAAAAATCACTAATTACAAATGCCAACGCTTTATAAACAAGCAGTGTAGGACTTTGCACAATTAACACCTGCACATATTTGCACTTTTCTATTTCCTCCACTGCCATACTTACCTTTTTTACCTGATATAGTTTATTTCTCTATAGTGTATATTTATGTTTATATTGTGAGCAATGTCAGTAACACATTTGCATTACCTTTTGATAAGGGCTGTCAAAGTAATTTGTTTTAACGCTACTAATTTCATTAACGCAACTTGTGGCTTTTTGGTTGTAGCGGACTCAGTTTTAAAGCTAGAGTGAAGATACTGGCATCATATGAAACTAGAAAACCGTTGGTACCAACCATGTCATACTAGCTAGTACTAGAGGTCCCTTGACCTCTGACCTCCAGATATGTTAATGAAAATGGGTTCTATGGGTACCCACGAGTCTCCCCTTTACAGACATGCCCACTTTATGATAATCACATGCAGTTTGGGGCAAGTCATAGTCAAGTCAGCACACTGACACACTGACAGCTGTTGTTGCCTGTTGGGCTGCAGTTTGCCATGTTATGATTTGAGCATATTTTTTATGCTAAAATGCACTACCTGTGAGGGTTTCTGGACAATATTTGTCATTGTTTTGTGTTGTTAATTGATTTCCATTAATAAATGTATGTATACATTTGCATGAAACAATCATATTTGCCCGCTCCCATGTTGATAAGCATATTAAATACATGACAAATTTCACTTTAAGGTACATTTTGAACAGATAAAAATTGTGCGATTTATCACGATTAACTATGGACAATCATGCGATTAAATATTTGAATCGATTGGCAGCCCTACTTTTGATAGAAAATAGCATTTTTCGGATTCTGAATGTAAGCAGCAGCAGAAACACTGGTGTTTAATGTTAGAATTGAGGTCAATTTTAATTACAATGAATGTAATTCTGATACTTGGAAGTTTTGTCATCATTATAACTGATAATGTGTCAAATGTGCGTGTTGGTTTTTGGCTGAAGGTGGCATGTCTTTCTCTTTGTAATTTCAGTGGACAGAGTTCACAGACCGGACGCTGGCCAGGTGCCCACACTGCAGGAAAGTGTAAGTAGCCATAAGCAATTCATGCATCACATCCCTTCATTCTCACTGTATTTTTACATTGTAGATTCACATCCTTAGGCATTCAGCTGAAGCTTTTACTCAGTGAAACCTACACAGAGCGAGCTGGTAGTGGCTTCAGGGTATGCAACACATTTTCCTCACTAGCCTCAGAGTGTTAACATGTCTCATAACATCATGAGGTTTCTGATCTGTGGGATTTAGCTCCATTTGTGTTTTGTACCTCAGGTGTTTCCTTTAAATTTGCTGCAAACCCTCATTCTTATATCACTGTCTGCATAAACTTCTTAACATGGTGAACAAAGTTCGTGGGACTTTAGGGACGGGAACTAGCGGGCATGTGATGCAGTACAGTTCTTGAGATGCTAAAATGTATTGCAAGTATTTCAAGTACGACAAAACTGTGATATTACAGTTTTTTGTGTGATTTCTGGTTACGTCTAGAATTAAGAACAGAGCTGTGTACAAGGTAAAACTTGAAGTTTTTGGCTGTACATTTACAAATAATGAAAACAGACCTTGTAGGCATGTTTCTGGAATCAGTCAGGCACACAAATCATCAGGTCGCCTCGTTTCTTTTAACTTCACAAGGTGCTGAAAACAAAGATGTTTCAGTTGTATTACTGCAATACACAGGTGTGCCATGACAGTCTTTATGAACAGCTTAAGTCATCACAAGTTTGTCAAATCTAAAATAGCCCCAGAACCTGGATTGGTCCTGGACAGGTGCTGCTGGAAGTTGAATTTCTGCAGGTGTATCACCATCATCCTTCATGTGTTATTTCAGCCCGGCACTTCCAGTGAGAGTTTACCTGCTTTGGCAGCAGTAATAAAAAAAAGGTTATACATTCCCAAAATATACACTCTAAAATGATTGATCCTGGTGTAGTTTTTGTGCTGCAAAAGATGAAAGATGCCAAATTAATTTTTAACCCCCATCACTATCATTTATTAGGACTTTTTCACATAATATGTTATGACAGGTCACAGTAGGAAAAGCACAGGTGTAAATAATACTATTAATGATGGCTGTATTACATTTAGCGTTTCAGTTTCAGCGTTCTGGTATTGATATTGTCATGGCTTACTGGCATACTTGAATAGAACATCGTTAATTTTATTAATAACGTCTGTGCTTTTCCTGCAATGACAAGTCAAAATGCCTGCTGTGAAAAAGGCCTATACTTCAAACACAGGGTTGTATCATTCAGTGTTCATTTTGGCAGCTATTTTAGATTTAGTCTTAAGACGAAAATGCTTATTAGTTTTAGTCACATTTTAGTTTATCCTTCATAGTTTTAGTCTAGTTTAGTTGACAACAACTCAAAGCGTTTTAGTCACCAGAAAGTCATAACATTTAAGTCAACTATTGTAAACCCGACCCAACCGGCAAACCGCTAACTTTATGCATTATAGTAGCACAATTTTCAGGATTGAGGTGTGAGACAACAAGGACCGAGACGTACTGAGCACCGCAGCGCGTTTTGTGTGTGAGTGTGTTTGAGACAGAGAGTGGAAGAGAAAGTGGAAGGTGACAAAAATAAAGAGAGACTTTGGTAACATTTTTATGTTTTTAAACTACATTTTAGTCTTGTCTTTTTTCGTCAATGATATTGCATGTTTGATATCGTCACCGTTAGTGTTTAATGACGTTTGTGCCGTTTCGTCATTGTCTCGTCTTAGTTAGGGATGCGATACCGGATCGGATATCGGGCCGATACTGACTCAAATAGCTGGATCTGATATCAGTGACAATGGGGCCGATCTATTCAATCCAATTCTATGTTTATATACTATATACATTATGTACTGGAATTTTAATTCCTGCATTAAAACGGTTTACACCTGAACTGTAATTCCTTTTAATTTTTAAGATTTTTTTTTACCAAGTTGCTGGTGTACGATATATTTTTTAAATAATAAATAACAATTCACTAAATTTACGTTATGTATGTTTCTATTTGTTATGTTTTGTTTTACAAAGTTAGGAAAGCGTTGTTTAAGTCAAGCCTGATGTTGCCTTACACATAAAAGAATGATCCCAGTCACTTCCACACAGTGAGGCATACAGCCGATTAATTAAACACTGGTATCGGATCGGTACTCGGTACAGAAGCCCAGGTATCGCTATCGGTATCGGCACTGAAAAAGTCAGATCGGTGCATCCCTAGTCTTAGTCATGGAAAAAAAAGGTTGTTGACGAACATATTTCAACAGATTTCGTTAACAAATGAACGCTGATAGAACGGAGTTATCGTTAATGTTATTAATAACACCTGTGCTTTTCCTACTATGACAAGTCAAAATGCCTGTTGTGAAAAAAGGCCTACACTTCAAACACTGGGTCATATCATTGTGTTGTTTTTATATAATTTCCTAATCAAATAAATTTCACCCTCCTCTCCTTTTTTGGTCCTGCAGCTCCTCCATTGGTCAGAGGTATCCCCGGAGGCGGAGCTTGTGGTGTTTTCTACTCTGCTTGCTATTCAGCATCTCCACCGCCGGGCTGATGGTGAGTGGATGCCACCAGACGCCGACACTAACATCCAAGATGATCCAAGATGGAGACTTTTGGTTCAGTATTAATAAGAGATTATCAATAGTTGGCATGTAGGCATTTTAGAAGGCTAAAAAACTATTGTCTCATCTTTTCCATATCTGTCCTTCCTTTTTTATTAGGGCCCGAGCACCGACGACGTCGGGCCAGCGAAGGCCCTATTGAAACTGTAAGGATTATTATTAGGGCCCGAGCACCGACAACGTCGGGCCAGCGAAGGCCCTATTGAGACTGAAAGGATTCTTATTATTATTTTTCTCTCAAATGAATTGCCTTTTTGAGGACCTTAACATGCTCAAAAAGTTGTTAAACTTGGCACATTTATCAGACGCGGTGAAAAATTTGATATTTTTAGGGTCTCGGGCTCGGGTGTTGCAAAATGGCATGCTAGCGCCCCCTAGAAAATTGAAAAAATTGAGATCATCGCTCCGGCTTCACCCACAAGTATGAAATTTGGCAGACAGATATATCATGTGGAGACACACAAAAAAGTCTCTGGGAGGTATGCCCAAAACTCAACAGGAAGTCAGCCATTTTGAATTTAATATGCGATTTTCGTTTTTTAGCGTTTTATAGGTTGTGTACTTTAACGAACTCCTCCTACAGATTTGATCAGATCGACTTGAAATTTGGTCAGGACCATCTTAAGACCTTAAGGATGAAAAGTTATTCAAATGGTGTGTTTTCACTGAAAAACCTGACCGTGGCGTGGCGGCCATTTTGAGCCATTCGCCATGAAACAGGACGTTGTTGTAACTCCACTGTACATAGTCTGATCTGCCCCAAATTTCTCAGGTGTGATAAGGGTCCAGTCCTGAGGACATTTACATGTCCATAGTGAGTCACACTCATTGCGCCCCCTATTGGTAACAGGAAATTACATGTTTTCTATTTTAATGTACTCCTACTAGCAGGTTGACCAGATCCACCTCAAATGTGGTCAGAAAAGCCTTAAGACCTTGATGATGCATTATTGTGAAGACTGTGAGTTTTCGTTGAACGGCGTTGCCGCCATGTGATTCGCCATGAAACAGGAAGTTGTTGTAACTTCAGCATACTTTGTCAAATCTGCTCCAAATTTCTCAGCCATGATGGTGGTCCAGGCCTGAGGTCATTTTCATGTCAATATAGACTCATAGCCCCGCCCTAGGACGTTAGCCACGCCCCCTTTCATAACTCATGAACGGTTTGTCGTGGAGTCTTGTGGGAGGTGTCATTGTACTCAGCAGAGAGTTCCTGATTGATTGGTATGATTATCCCCGGCCCCTAACAATTAGCCACACCCCCTTTCATAACTCATGAACCGTTTGTCGTAGAGTCTTATGGGAGGTGTCATATCACTCAGCAGAGAGTGCCTGTTAAGTTGATATTGCTATCCCCGCCCCCTACACATTTGCTCCGCCCCTTTCATAAGTCGAGAACCATTTTTGGTAGTGTATTGTGGCAGGCGTCATTGCACTCGTCAGAGTTCCGGCTTCATTGTGCCTGGACGCGTCAGTCGGCGTCCCGCCAGCACCCCCGACGCGCGGGAAGGTTCGAGGGCCAGTTCATCGCTGCTTGCAGCTTTAATTGTTTATTAAAATCTTACAGTTGCAGATCAAACAAGGGCAGTAGGAAGAAGCAGTACAATTGCAATCTCTCCTTTTGTCGCCGCTTGTTTAACATGGAGGGTGTGCACCTCACAGCCGCTCTCCAGACACTGTGTGACAGGCTCCTATTTGTCAGTAAGATACAGCACAAACACAACCGAGTCTGTAAGCAGTGTTTAGGTTGCAGCGCCCACTGAATAGCAGACTGGCTAGTTTTCTGTTTTCCCTTTCTTATTTTAGTCTAAGTTATATGTGCATACAAACATACTGTATATCACTCAAAGCATTTCAAATGTATTGTTTTTAAATTGTTGCTGTTATTTAAATGGTTGAAATAAGAGTGCAACAGTAGAATAATCTCCCAGTTATAGATCACAATCTTCCAATCAGTAAAAAAATAAAACATGGATACATACAGAGAACTAGATAGTCGATACATTCTGCTTCTTAAACAGCAGAGGGTGCAAGATGAGCATGAAACGCCGCCCCACAGTATATACACATTGAACACAGGATGCATATTGGCCTTCCAGCATGGAGAAGAACAGTAAGCAATGTGCAGACAAATAATATGCTGTATTGACAGCATTGCATAATGCTGGTGTAGTGGTAATAAATACCACACCATGAGATCAGGTTGTGTTTAATAAAAGAGGTTGTTTTAATTTTAAGAATGGCACAAGAGCACAGGATTTGACAGTGTAATCTCTACACTAAGTCAATACACTTTATCGGCAACAACCCAAGACAAGTAACGGTTCACACTTCACTTCCAGACTACATTTAAGTAGGAATAAGGAAGCAGTGGTTTTACAGTATATGAAGGTAGTTAAGAAGATTCATCACCATAACAGCTGCAACTTTCTGGAGCTGTGATGTGTCCCCAATTCAGCAACATGAGCTAAGAGTGTGAAAATGTTAAGGCCCCTGAGAGCAGACCGAATCATTAAAACTTTACACATCATTTACAGGAGGAGAGGGAAGACATTCATGGTTGTGGCTGTGGTTTCTTTAAAGCATATTTGATGTTTTCTTCAGCCTGCATGAGCTGTTTTGATTACCTCCATGGTTCGACACGACTTCCAGTTGCGCTCTCTTTAAATAATGATAAAAAGCATCTGCCTGACAATGTTTCTGTGTAGCCAACCACACTTACCTGTAACATACACAACACCTTATCTGGGTGTCTAGTCCTGGGCTTAAACATGCTCGGTGGTTTATTCTAGATGGCATTCATCATCTGAGTCAGGGGTGTGTATCATCCAGGAGATCTCTGGGTGTCAAAACTGGAAAGAATGTTATTTATTACAGGAATTATATGATATTCCTGAGAGCAGTACAACAATATATATGAAAAAATGCCTCTTAAATCAAGTTTCATAATCTAATTTGACTTTTTCTACCCGTATTAGCTTTGCTCTAGTGTTGTGACTTTGAAACAAGAATTCATATTTACATATTCTCAGAAAATCCCTTTGGGTTCCCTCAAAGTCACTTTTACCATCTCCATTAAATAATTTTCTTCTGAGCAGCTGCACACTCAATACTTGATGGGAAAGATATTTTCGCTCTTACCCCTCAGTGACTCTTGAGTATTGAATACTTCCCAGAAAATGTGTGCATTTGAATTGCTACAGTTCAGTGTTACTGTATCAGTCTGGTGCAGGTGGATTAATCACAGACTATAGATACATACTGTAATGGAATGGGTGAATTTGTTGTTTTTGATAAAAAAAATATTGTAATGCTGTCTTAAAAAATAGACTGGTTAATCTTTTAACTGTAAAAATCACTGGATACTTGGATGCTGGAATTTTGCACAATTTGCAGCAACATAAAAGGGTCACGTAATAAATGCATGGAACATTTAAATTGTAGCTTTAGCGCCCTGGTTCCTGGTTGCTTTTAGTCCGATTGGACTTGAGCTGGCTCATTATAATCACCATAACACACTCAGAATTTGCTGATAATTCACTTTTTAAAGAGGCTCGATCTAAGAATCAGAAATTGCTTGTTAACAGTGACACCTGTGGCCGTTAAGTCAACGACAGTCAGCGTCCTGTTGCTCGCGCTTGTGCTCACACTTCGTAGACGCGAGTGAGCATCGGTCAAAACAGCTGACAGCTAAAACAACAATATCACTATATGTTTCACATGGCAGTAATATTACCAAACGAAGGTCCCTCCATGAATTGAAGGGCCGGCCGATGTTGACCCTAGTTTTTCCCCTGACGTCGGTCACATTCCTGTTTTGCAAGACGGCTTCACTAGATATAACCTTGTTTTTTTGTGCTTCTGTGGAGTTTGTGTTGGAGTCTGAGTTGTGGTGGCTGGTCGTTTGTTCGCGTTAGCGGACTCCATTTCTAACTGAACGTTAGCTATCGTTGCACTCTGTTAGCCCTGTAGCGAAGCTGAAGAGAGTGAAGGCACTCACGAGCACGCATGACATCACATCCATTGGATCTTCCCGGAAAAAACGGCCTGCATTCTTCACATTAAAAGCAGTCTACAGGCTGCTTATGGAGGACGGAACCTACCAAAATACAAAATAAATGAATGAATAAATAAATGACTCGATAAACAAAAGAATTAATATGTCATTAAATGTAGTAATGTAGTAAAAATTATATTAAAAAGATGTAGCCATTAATTAATTGATAGATGTGACATAAGTGACAGCCCCCTCATTTGCATAATGAGGCAGAAATGCATACAAAATTTGTGAAAAGAAATGAATAAAGAAAAGAATACAGAAATAAATAAGTTTGGGGAAATAAATAAGGGGTGAAATGCAAAGGGAAAATCGTGCAGAAATACATAAATACATACATTTAAAAATTAATAAAAAATTAATAAAACATAAATAAAAATAAAAGCAAAAATGAATAAATAAATAAAAAATAAATGCTAAAATAATTACATACATTTAAAAATTAATAAAGATAAATAAATAAATAAAGAGATTAAACAGAAGAGTAAATAAATAAGGGAATTATTACAAAGATAAATAAATAAAGAAGCAAATTAATAATAATAATAATAATAATAATAATAATAATAATAATCTTTATTGTCCACAAATGTGGTAATTTGCCTTCGCCTTGACAGGTTGGTTAAAACACATCATACTAAATCACAATACAATAAATAGCACAACATGCAGTAAATCACAGTAAATACAAAAAATAGCAACATGCACAGTACAGATAACAATAGCGAGCATGGTCCCAGTGGGAATGGTGTTTATGAATTTAGTAAAGTTATTGAATTTGGTATGAAAGACTTTTTATAAATGTTCTTGGTTGCTGCGGTGGATCTATAGCGTCTTCCCGAGATCAGTTTTATAAATTCTTTAAAAAGAGGATGAACGGGATCAGACACAATTTGTCTGGCTTTTTATATCACAGAAAACAGAAATATCAATTTATGTCACATTTTATCAATTAATTAATGGCTACATTTATTTTTAATATTATTTTTACAACAATTAATGACTTATTTATTTATCGATTCATTTATTAATTCATTAATTTTTTTTATTTTGGCAATAGCTGATAGACGAAACCCTGTTCACACTTTGGCAATAAAAAACGATTAAAAAATGTTTATACGTGTAAAAACGTACATACAGTCCCTTTCAAAGGCTTTTTGAGCAACATGTGATTTTCTAAAACTTCCTCTGTTGTGTTGCATGTCTTCAGGCTGGAACGTGGGCGAAGGCTCAGACCTACCAGGGGATCTACGCCTCGTGGGCCGTGCTGCTGCTCCTGGTTCTCGTCACCTTGGCTCGGGCCTTCTACTGGGCCTGCATGAGGGTCAGCCAGCCCCTCCAGAACTTCACATAGAGCCTCCTCCAGCCCTGCCGCTCCTCTCTTCCCAACCCGCCAGGCAGGAGGAAAGATGGCTTTAAAGAAAAGAAAAAAAACACACAAAAAACAGAATATTTATTTAAACCCAACTCCAGAAAGAGAAAGTTCTCCTCCTCCTGTCCCTTCCCTTTTAGTCAAATGTGTTTCCAAAACTGGATGGCGGTGGCTGCGACTGCTATATATCTATCGGTAATTATGATGATGCGCATAGCCTAATGTACTGTTTATCTGTTCTAATCTCGTGGCCAGTGTGGGGTTCATTTTAACATAACAATTATAACTATTTTTCTTCTTATCTTTCCCCCTGCGCTGTTTATAAATTTTGGCTTCAGTCTGTGGCACATCGGTTGCAACTTCTAAGCTGAGGGCGTAAAGCCAAGTCTTAGATGTGAATATTGCCCTTGTTTTTGTTTAAGGGGACGCTCCCTCTTCAATCCTAATTTGACATTAGGTTTAGTATTTGAGCATTTAACATTTTTAAAACCGAGAAACAAATCATTTTGTGAAAGCGGCGATGACGTCAGATGAAGCTAACACATCGATGCCAGCAGAAGACAGAGTGGCTGGAGGGACATCAGCCCCCTTTTGTGAAGCAAAAGATGAAGTAGGTGTTGAAATGTGTCTGAAAAATTTAATTCAGCAGTACGTGAAGGTAGGCTATGTTTTTGAACTCAGTGTTTCTGCTGAATTATCCCCTGGGACTGACTTTGATCCAAAGCAGCTTGAAAGCCTTAAAAGGAGGTGTGGTCGAAGGATTCAACACATGCATACACACACATACGTACACAGCCACATAAATACATACCGGCACACAACAAAAGGAGGATGCTCTTTTAGTGTTGCAACGGCTCACAAACCAGTTTGTCAAAGGCGTTCCAGCCTCTCCCTTCAAAGACAGACCTGCAAACAGATTTTCTCCATATTGGTGTCCTTATTTCAGTGAAGGAAAAATGCATGCCACTTTGCATAAAAGTTGGATATTTAGTTCTGGTCCTTTTAATGTGTAACCCCATCTGTCATCCAAACTATAGTCAACAGGTTTACTTAAATTTTGATCTTTTTATTATTTATTTTCCCATTATACCTAAATACCAACTTCAATCACATATCTCCGATCGACATATCATAGCAGAATGTGGTATAATCCTCCCTCCCATTTTCAAGAGACAGGTTTACTTTATTCCATACGTCTATGTAGTTTGTCCTCGGTTGATTTTGTTCTGCTCGGCTTTCCAAAACAGAACAAAATATGAAACAAAACACAAAGAGCTATATGCTGTTAAAACATTGATATCTGCCGCCTTAGACCCACAAAGCCCTGAGTATAAGATGTGTTTTGGAATTGCTTTCTGTTGTTGGTTGTAAGCTTTCATGCTTTCAAAGCTCACTTCATGTTTGTCTTGGGAGAGGACTAAGCTGAATTTTAAGGGCCTGTCTGTATGTCTTGCTAGCTGAGGTTGAATCTGTGAAAGCAAAACAAACGGTGAGCTTAAAAATACAATACTTCAGGCTTTTATAGCTCCTGATAGCAACCCTAAAATGTATGATGTACATCTAAAAGCACCAGAGCTCAAATAACAAACTGTAATTGGCATGATAGCACCATATTGCTCAACTGTCAATGTTTTGATTGCATTTGCGACCAGTCAAGGTGAAAATATGTCTAGATTTTGTCATTGAAGATGGAGGCTGTTCCTGAGCTTTCTTATTGGTTGGTTCCAGATGGAGCGTCCACCTTAAGGCCAGTGGAATATCTGTAAAAGAGGAAAGCTCTACCTACCACACAAAGCCTAACGCCAGTCAGAATAGATCAGTTACATAAACACACACTACATGTTACATTCTCACTCAGTGTAAGTCCCATAATGACTACTGTCTGTGGTTCTGAATGTGGTAAAATTTCTTTTGTTATGAATTTTTTTTTGTTTGTTTTGATTGTAAATATATTTGTTGTTTATGTACAATGGAAGTGACTAAGCAAATTATGTTGCACTCCGACGAGCTTAACACTACTGCTGTGATCGCTGCGGATGTTTTATTTGTTGTTTTTAAGAAGGTTATTTTTGCAACTCTTCACCTGTTACATATTTAATGATTTGATGAACTACTAACCTAATAAGCCTCTGGACAACCGGTCGTGTCCAAATCTTTTACCACAAACACATCAACATACTCGCACCTACAAAACATCATGACTGACTCACATTCCCGAGCAATGACATTTCTATCGCACACAAACACACCCACCCAGCACCTTATACATTAGTGAGAAACACTGCATACACCAAGTAAGATGAGAAGAAGTTACCCTGCTAGACTGAACTGAGGTCGCAAACAGTTCGAAGTGTCATGTTATTTATTATACACGCTGCAAAAAAGGCCACAAATAAGTAATTTATCAAGTCCTAAAATCTTATTTATCATGGAAAAGTCTTAAGGCATGAGATTATATCATTTCCTTCAAGACTGGACCAAGGACATTTGTTTTTTCCTTTTCTGAAATCAATACAATGACCTGCCAGTTTCAAGTTATGGTCAGTGCATTACTTTTTAAGATTGATAAGAAAAAAATAAGATTAAAGGACAGAGTTGACATGACTTGTTTAAGATGACCTTTTTTGCGGTGGAGTGATCATGTTTTATCCATGACTGCAAAAGAAATCAATCATGTTAATGCCAATAATCGAGAACCTGGCTGATGCTCTTTTCAGAGTTTGTTTACACACAAATAAAGAAATGATGTAAAAAACAGCTGCTAACATGAGTTCTTTCTTCTTTCAGGATCTGATAACGCCATGAATCTCGGTTCATTTTACTTTTTTATTTGTTTGGAAAAATCGGTCCAAATTTAAGGCTTAAAGTAGTAACAACAAATATTAATGTTCCAAAACCTGTAATTTTATGATACAAAATTTTGAGGTAAACCTGCCTGGCGAAGACCTTGAAAGTTGAATTGTTGCATCATAAATATTTTTGGGAGCTTGCAATATTCAGTGTGTGGAGCGCCTCTCTTTTTCGTTACTTTGTATGCTGCTTTTGTTCTGCATCTGTGCGATATTGTGTTTGGATGTTTACAAATTGACCATTTGATCGACACTACCGTCAAGTTTTCAGTATAATTTTAAATGCATTTTGAGCTGGATGTTACCTAACACTAAGTTATTGATTAAAGCTGGAGTTGACGAGATTGGAGCAAATATGATTAAAAAAAGTTATTTTTATAAAACGGTCGCTATATTGTGACAGTAGCATATGAAACAGGTAACCTGAAAAAAAATCACGTTCCTCTGTGTCCTACAGTGTCCTCCGGTGCTTCTTACGGCTTCTGCAAGATTTCACTTACCGGAGGAAAACAAGCAGTAAGAACTGATCTGAGGTCTGCTGTCCAGCTGCCGTCTATGAGAGCCGGCTGTCAATCACTCGCGAAGTACGACCAAACGGTCAAACTAGGCAGCACTGATCAAATATGAATCAATATTACGTTACGTTAATGCCTATTTCTCTCCTCAGATGTTTTCAGAATCATCTTCTAGTGCATGGTTTAGCTGTAAAATGAGAAAGTTTGTGACGCCACCGTCATTGTGAAATCTGGTGAGAGACGCCAAGTTCCGGTCACATGACCAGAGCACAGCCAATAGGAATGCTCTCTCTCTGAAATGACCTGTGATTGGCCAAAGTCTCCCGTCACGGGCTAGATTTTCTAAAGCCTGAAAACAGCCATGATGAGGTGCAGAAGTCTAGTTATCGCTCAGAACACTTGAATTACAATATGCTGAAAGGTTATTATGGAATTTTTGCCTCATGATGCCAAAAATATAAGGCCTACTGCCACTTTAAGTTGAAATGTCAATGTTTAGGTCAATTCGGTTAAGTTGCATTGGTAGCCTACTATTCAATTTAATTTACTACTACAACTACAACTACATTTTTGGCTGGACTCGCAGAGGGCCAGCCCTACAAACACAAAAGTCTGTCACTGAGTGAGTGAGTGAGTGAGTGAGTGATGAAGTTACAGGATTGGTCGGCCGATTGTTGGAGTTTCCTCATTGGTCGTTGCTCTTTCAAAATGAAAAGGCGGCGAACAGTTCTGTGTTTACGTTTTCTGTGAGCGTGTCAGTGGTTCAATGTAACATTACATAGTGCTGTTGTTGTGCATGTGCTATTGTTTATGTTTGTTTAAGTTACGTTATGTTGTGCTTCGTATTGTTACCATGCATTCACACGAAATGCAAGCAACTATTTCGCCTCGCTTTCCTCCATTTCCTTCATAAGCCATGGAAGAAATAACCACTGTTGCTGCTTAATACATGTTGTGGAAGTCCCACATATGTCAGAAAACCAAACGCCATTGCTCATAACGAGCTGTATTGACATACAGTGCCATTGCACTGACTGTATCTAGCAAGCCACACGTCGCTACTGCGGTATGAACCCCAAATAAACAGACTGTGCTGTGATTTAATTGCAATAAGCGGATCAAAATGATGCCGAAATAATGACATTATGATGTTGATTTGTAAAAAGACCGAATTCATGCTTTGTCAAGTCTGTCCGCAACACAACAAGCAAACAACTTTTAAAATGCTTGTTTTCTGAACGGAGTTCGGATCGATCAATGCCAGGCTGTGCTAACATTGTAGTTACTCCATCAACACTCAACATAACGTCATCTAGGCATAAATATGGCAGCGACGTTGTTGTAAACAGATCAAAAGTGTGCCGTAATAACTACATAATGATTCTGATTAGTAAAAAGTCTGAATTAATGGCTTGTCAGGTCTGTCCGCAAGACGACAAGCAAACAACTTTTAAAATGCTTGTTTTCTGAATGGAGTTTGGATCGATCAGTGCCAGGCTATGCTAACATTGTAGCGGCTCCATTAACACTCCATCTAGGAATAAATACGGCAGCAACAACGTCAGTGATGACAGCGGGAATATCTCAACGCTGATAAACTTTCGCGAAGTATGTATATATTGTTACACACCACTTATATGATGAATGCTTTTGATACACATGCTTTAATACAAAACTGAAATACTTTTAACCTTGCATACTGTATGTCATGCTAATACCTTTTCACCTTGTATAAAATGTATAATATACTGACTAGTAAATGTTACAATTCACTATTACTGAATGTCATTTGCTTCATTTTAAGTTGTCTTTCAATCAAACATTAAGATATAAGTGGAAAAAACGGTTCACAAAACATTATAGACATGACCACTGACTATTTGTGTAACAATTTAGCCACAAATTCACATACTGACCATATACGGTCCGGCCATATACTCGGTTTTGACCGAGTCTTGTTTACATGACTTCTTACATAGTGTACGTAATGTAAAATTACTCAACATTGACTTTTGATTTCACAGACACTGGTCTCCTGGGTGAAACCTAAAGGTCATCACCACCTTACAGAATAAAAAGCAGGACTTCAAGCAAGGCGTTTCAGGCAGTTCATGTGCAGTTTTTATGTAGAGTAACTCCCTTTGCCATGGACTTTGGACTTTGTAACTTTGCAGACCTTTTACATGCACAAAAAAACTATAAAACATACTAAAGCACGTGTCAAACTCAAGGCCAAGTGGCCCGCGAGAAAATATCATATGTCTATCATAACTGGCCCGATATAGGACGCACACCCAAGCCCCCCCTCCAGTTTATGCGTTACAGAGGGACTTTTGGGAATTAAATCAATGCATGGCACTACCACGGGAAAAGACATATTTGAGGAAGTATCTAAATGTGTGAATGAAATGAAACCGCCCTGGGACAAACTGACGGGACTGACGACAGATGGAGCGCCTGCGATTTGCGGTGAAAAGAACGGATTAGTGGGGTAGATGCGGGAGAAGATGCAGCGGGAGAAATGTGCAGGTGAGCTGACAGTGTATCACAGCATCATACGCTAGGAAGCTGCCAGTTTTTGGAAAGCAAAGGGAAAGACACCACAGAGCTCCAGTACGAAAAGTGGCGATGTGAGAGGGCCTTTTTGTGCGACATAACGAAGCATCTCACTGCGCTAAACCTCAAGCTTCAGGGGCGGGGACGTGTGATCAGAGACATGTATGAAGCAGTGAGAGCTTTCCAAGCCAAGCCAAGCCTGTGGGAGACTTAGATGCAGCAAGGAAACTTGGGTCACTTTCCGTGTTGCCAAACACTGACAAACCATGTCTCCACCGCTGTGTTCCCGACTGCGCATTTTGCTGATAAACGGCGCACTTCGCACAGAGTTCACTCGGCGATTTGCCGACTTTGCAGCTCAGAAATTTAAATTTGAACTGTTCAGCAATCCATTTGCGGTTGACGTGGAAAGACTAAGAGCACCTGTGAACGTCTAAATGGAGCTGATAGACTAACAGTGTAATGAGACACTCAAGGCAAAGTATGACTCTGTGGGCGCTGCACAGTTTCCAAGATTCATCCCCGAAACGATGCCTCAACTCCGCCTACATGCTGCTCAAATGCTCTGCATGTTTGGAAGCACATACAGCACCTATGTGAGCAGCTTTTCTCTGTGATGAAGATGAACAAAAACCCACACAGGAGTCGTCTCACCGATGCACACCTTCAATGACTCTGGAATCTGCTATTAGTGCATTTTACAACTTTTAGGACCTAATGAGTTAAAAGACCAGTGTGTAACAATTAGGGGGATCTATTGTCAGAAATGGAATATAATATTAATTGGGTATGTTTTCTTCAGTGTATAATCACCTGATAATAAGAATCGTATTTTCGTTACCTTAAAATGAGCCGTTTATATCTACATAGGGAGCGTGTCCTCTCCACGGAAACCAAACTCTGTTAACTTTTCCTGCTTGGGCCGGAGTCGATAACATTACTCGCTCCCGCCACCACCGCCGCTCTCTCTCTCTCTCTCTCTCTCTTGCTTCACCACTCACTTCCCACGTACACACTCTACACACTGGCTCTGCTCAAGATGACCTACTCTTACAACAACTGGCTCTAGAGAGGGACATTCACGTTTTCGTGTCGGCCCACGTAGCTCTCCAACACGTTTGGCACACGGGAGAGGCTTCAGTTGGTTGCAATCTGCAACCTCACCGCTAGATACCGCCAGATCCTACACACTGGACCTTTAAATAAGGGCTATCCAAGTGTTTGTACTTGGAAGTTGATTTATCTCAAAAAAATTATCCGCTGATTTACAGACGTCTCTTTCCTAATGTACGTCTATGGGTTGTAATTCCACCGTTTTGCCACTACGACAATTTGCTTCAAAGCCTTCCTGGGGGCTTGGTTTCAACCATTTATTCATTACTCTTAGCTAACTATTTCAACTTCTCTGCTTTATTAACTAGTTTTCATGCAGTCATTCGCAGCACGCAGAGGTTCTGATTCAAGTTGGTGGCGTGTACTGTGCAGTCAACCTATTGTAGTAGCTATAAGCAGTGATTATTTATACAGTATGTCAGCATACACCAATTTAATCATAGTTTGTTTATTTCCATCCTTAACATAAATATGTGGATATAGTTTTTAATCAAATCATGATTCCTATTTTTCCCACAATCTTTCCACGTACAACTGTCTACAGAGTAGGTTTGAAGATAATGTTTTTCAGTGAAATCTATGATTACAGCTGTCATCCACTCTTAATTGGGATAATTCACAGTTATTAAAATAACTGAAATCAGACCATTTCTCTTTTTGCTGAACCTGAATCGCTCCAGTTTTAGAGCCTCTAATTTTAAGCTTTGTGCTGTTATTTAAAAAAAAGAAGCCAAAGTATCTTCAATTAAAAAAAGAAGCTTTGTTTTTTCTCCTATTCCCACAAAATTTTGGAAAGAAGCTCATCTTTTTCTCACAGAACTTGGCCCCTGTCGGCCTCTTGAGTTTCATGCGGATATATTTTTTGCCTGGACACAAAGAGATGGAGGGATTAAGGACATTGAGAAACCTTTCAGAAACCACAGCTCCCCGGAGAGCATCATGAACCAGGGAGACTGAGAGACCAGAAAGTGGAGGGGAAAAAGAAAAAAAATAAGAAAGAAAAGCGCAAGGAAGTGAGGAAGACGATTGTTCCCATAACCTTCTGGTTTTAAGTGCGAGGGCATTTGCTTGCTTTCATTCTGTAGCACAGCAAACACTCAGCCTCTCTCTGACATGGACACACTGCAACCCAAAGTGCCTCAGGTCCATTTTATTGTCATTTTATTGTCTTAAGTTTTCATTCATGATATTATACCACTTTACCTCCTTAGGGAACACTGCTGTCTCTGCTCTCCACTTTTGTTCTCTCTTCCATCTTGATAGTTTTCCCTTGTGAGATACTTCAGTGACAATTCAGCTGATGTGGGACTCATAAGATGGTGTAAAGCAGGAAGGAGAAGGGAAATCTCATTTGCTGTAAATCTTCTTATTTGTGTCTTTTTCATCATGACAATCACCACCCAATGTGTGTGAGCATCACTTCACAGTTGAGGAACCTTGTTCTCATAGTTATTTGGCTAACCCTATTATTAGGAAATAATGCTCTTTTTAATGAGAATTATTTTTCTAACAGCATGACTCGAGCCTTTGAAAATGCAGCAACACAACAAATCCTGTGTTTGAAAGGAAATTGCTTTTGCATCATCCAAACTTGACAAAGCTCTTTTTTATTTTGGATGATATAGGCTGTGTGTTTCTGATGCCAAAATTCAGAGAGAATTTGGTATTAAGACAAACCACATCCTTATAGCCTACACTAAAGCATATGTGACAAAATATGGGATTGAATTATGGCTGGGCAAAATGGCTGAAATTATATAATTTTTAAAAAAATATTTTATAGATTTTTTTTTTTTATTACCTCCCCCTTATGTTATTTATTACCTACTCATCTTAGCTATTTTCTTCTCTTTTTCCTTTCCCCATACATCTGCACTTTCTCATATACAACATGCACATATAACAAACATAGTCTTTCCATTAGTATATACAGCAATTCCCCTCATAATCTCCCTTTACTTCCTTTATCATAATAGTGCCACCATAATTTGTTATAACTTGTTGTTTTTTAGTCTCTGCTATGTCACCTCTTGTACTTGCAAAGTAAATAAGGTGTTTGCATATCAACTGGTAGAGCAGGTTGTCCTTTAATTGTGGCCATGTTTCAAAGTGTCACTGGGAAACCTGCTTTGAACAAATGTGTCTGCTAAATGAATGTAATGTCATCACCAGTAGTGGGATTTAACATTTACTCGTACTGTGTTTAAGTATAATACTAACCACATGTGCTTTACTGGAATATTTTAATTTATGCTAGCCTACTTTTTACTTTTACTTCAATACATTTCAGAAGGAAATATTGGTGCATATACTGTATCTGTCTGCCATAGTTAAAAAGTTATGAGATTTCTTTTATACAAAACTTATGATCATTTGATAAATATGATGCAGTGTTATCCAACATTAGACTGTATAAAGTAGGAAAAATCAGCTCCACCTTGATGAGCTAAAACATTAACATGCTGCTACTTTTAGTGCTACTTTTACTTAAAGGACCAGTGTGTAACAATTAGGGGGATCTATTGGCAGAAATGGAATATAATATGAATAAGTATGTTTTCTTTAGTGTATAATCGCCTGATAATAAGAATCTTGTTTTTGTTAGCTTAGAATGAGCCGTTTATATCTACATATGGAGCGGGTCCTCTCCATGGAGGCCGCCATGTTGCACCGCCATGTTTCTACAGTAGCCCAGAGCGGACAAACCAAACTCTGTTAACTCTTCCTGCTTGGGCCAGAGTCGATAACGTTACGCGCTCCCATCGCCGCCGCTCTCTCTCTCTCTTGCTTCACCACTCACTTCCAAAGTACACACTAACTTTACGCACTGGCTCTGCTCCAACTGGCTCTAGAGAGGGTCATTCACGTCTTCACGTCGGCCACCATAGCTCTCCAACAAGCTTGGCACACGGGAGAGGCTTCAGTTGGTTGCAATCTCCTCATCTCACCGCTAGATATCGCCAGATCCTACACACTGGACCTTTGAGTAAAAGTTTGAATGCAATGACTTTTACTTGTAACAGAGGGTTTTAACAATTTAATATTGCAACTTTTACTCAGGTAAATAATTCCTCCACTACTTGTAATGTATGTATCATGATATGATATGATGATATTCCATTAAAAGTCAATATAACATTTGAATTACTACCCATTTCTAACTTGATTACAGCATATGAATGTTTATATGCTAAATTGTAATCGCCCAATAATCTGTTTGCAATGTGCCACAATGTACCAGACATCGTTATAAAGTCATGTTATTTCTCCCAAACATTGCACTTAAAGCTTCAGTAGGCAGAAAGTTTTTAGAATCATTGGTCAAAAATTCCATAATAACCTTTCAGCATATTATAATTCAAGTGTTCCTATTGGCTGTGCTCCGGCTGGTGGGTGGTGCTTGGTATTTCCTCAACTGTTCTCAACATGGCTGCCGGGTCACAAACTTTCTCATTTTACAGCTAAACAGTGTACTACAAGATGTTTCTGAAAACATTTGAGGAGAGAAATAGGTATTACAGTAACAGAACACTGATTAATATTTGATCAGCACTGCCTAGTTTGACCGTTTGATAGGAGTTCACGAGTGATTGACAGCCGGCTCATAGACATTTTATGCAACTTTATACTACATTTAACAGGCAAATATTGTACTTTTTGCTCTACTACAGTTAATTGACTAGTTATTTTGCAGATTCAGATTAATACAAATTATATAATCAACTAATAAATGATGTATTATAATAGATAAAAAATAATAGATTATAAAAATAGATTTAAATTAGCCCCACCTTTGCCAGCTGCAACATCAATATTACTACTTTCTTAGCCTATAAGCAAAACATCTGAGTACTTCTTCCACCCTTGCTGAAGAGGTTTATCCTGATACAATCAATTATTTTCTTCTCTCTCCTGCCTCTGCTTTATTGCTTATATGTTCTAATGGAGCTCAATCAAATCAAAGCTTTTTTAAGTTACTCCACAGAGACACACACACACACACACACACACACACACACACACAGAGCTCCTCTTGCACAGCGTCAGTGAATATTGCAGCAGTAAAAAATAAGGCAGCGACTGCTAAAGCCTTGATCCCTCTTACTTCTAACAGGATTTGACCCTTAAGTCCCAGAGCATGACCCTCATCTGCTGCAACACCATCATCCTGTTTAACATACACTCTCACTATTGTCCTCCTGACACACACACACACACACACACACACACACACACACACACACACACACACACACACACACACACACACACACACACACACACACATACACACATGGACACATTTCAGGGCCCGAAACCATCACTCCATCCCATCCTCCCACACACACACACACACACACTCACACATGCACCCACTGTACTGTGTGATGTAACACCGCTTAATTTTACGTATAACACACAACCTGATGGATCCAGTTAAATGTAAATCGCGAACAACCGCTCCTCGCGCCACAAAGAAAGAAATAAGGAGATGACAAGGGATGGAGAGGAGGATGATGGAGAGGTGGTGGTGACGGAGGGAGGGGGGGGGGGGGGTTAACTTGCTGCGAGAGGATGATACGATTGAGTGAGTGAGAAAGAGAGAGAGATAAAGGGAAAGAGAGAGACAGGGAGGATGAGAGGATGCAGTGAGACGAAGGAGAGGAGAGATTGAGCAGGCAGCTAAGCACCAGATTAAACTCCGGGGTCGTCAGCTGTAAAACAAACAGTCCTTTTAGTAGGGATCAAATCCAGACTTAACCCCCCCTCCTCATCCTCTATCCACACACAAACACACACACACAGTTCGTCACAGAAGAGATAATATCGCTCGCTGAAGGAGAGGAGAAAAAAAGAGGATGACGATCTCGGAGGAAAGCAAATTCCCGTCTACCTAAATTGCCCCTCAGGGAATGTGAAGTTTGATTATGCCCAGGCAGAAGTCCTTCATTATATTTGTTTTCGTTCCCTCCACAGCTTCTGTTGGTGATAGACTGGGCTAATATCTGGCACAGAGACACTACAGAGTAAATAAGGCATAGAGGAGAGGGTTTTCTTTTTACAACTCTGTGTTTATATTACATCTTTACAGTAATATTCCCCTGACAATGCCGCTTGCCTCAATATTCAACCCGTTTGTTTAAATCTCTCTTTCTGTCATCTGGTTCTGGATGCTGCCTTGGCGGCTCCATCAGTCCGAAGGCTCAATTTCCAAACTGTCAGCTTTTATACTCACTGTGAGGCCTCTTCCTTTGTTGTGTGTGTTGAGTGTGTGCACAAAGATATGTCTGTGTAAATCCATAAACTGCAGCAGTGTTTTTTATTGTGTGTGTGTGTGTGTGTGTGTGTGTGTGTGTGTGTGTGTGTGTGTGTGTGTGTGTGTGTGTGTGTGTGTGTGTGTGTTTTTTTGTGTGTGTGTGTCTTTGTGTGTGTTCTATTGTACTTCTATCTCTGAGAGGACCAATTTGAGTTTTGGTGGTAGAGATTGGGAACATTTTTTGGGAAAGTCAGGACATTTTTGCTGCTCCCTCACTGTTTGAGGACTGAAGCACGTGAAAACTGACACATCAGCCTCCACACAATGTCCATGAAACAGTATAACACGGTCTTCATCAGCAAGCTTTGCACAGTTGCCATGAAAGTGATTGTCAAACTCAAATGTTGAACTAAGGAAACAAACTTGTTGTACAACTAAGCATAATGAAGAGAAGAAGTGAATTCTCCAAAAATGTGAAACTATTTCTTAAAGGAACAGTATGTTGCATTTTGGAGGATCTGTTAGCAGGAATGGAATATAATATTGATAAATATGTTTTCATTAGCGTATTACCTGAAACTAAGAATTGTGTTTTTGTTAGCTTAGAATTTGCCCTTCGTATCTACGGGGAGCGGGTCTTCTTTCGCGTATGTACGTTACCCGAAGGTCATTGGAGGTCTTCGACGCGCTTGGGAAACTGTGGTAACCGTGGTACTGCCAGCCGCCGTCTGACTTCTATGGGGTCAGATCAGTCTCAATATTCACAAATGCACACAGAAGGATTCGCAAATGTATTTTGTGATTTGTATATAAATGACTCTCTCCACAAAAATATTTTTCAATGCACACAAAAATAGTTATCGTTGTATATAAATGTAATAGAAATCCACACATACTGTATATGTATTTAAAATATTTGCATGTTTCATCAAAAACACATTTGGATGTTGTCAAATTTACAGTATATAAAAACTGTTGAACCTACATTTACAAACTGATTGTCATGTGTGAACTTCACTGCATTTGTGTGTGGGTTTTATGAGACTCCCCTGACGTGCACCGATCTGCAAATGCATTTTTTTCAACAGGGAATTATCTGTAGCCAATCAGATGTCTCCCTCCTTCTCATCCAACCACATGAGCGTGTCTCCACAAGGGTATGATTTACCTCATGCACAGGGGGTGGGGTGAATGTGGAAAACAGTAGCTAGAGGAGAGCTAGCTTTGTCAAAGTGGTTCCAACATTTGATTTGTGCACCCCAGGTAAGTGTAACGATCAAACGCGGGCCGATAAGCCTGTAAAGATCCTCAAAATAATCCAAAGGTATACAGCGACTGGATTGAAGGTTTCATCCACGATGTTTAAGGAAAGACCACCAGCACCCAGCATGTTGCTATTTGACATTAGCTAAGTTAAGTTGGCAAGTAGCTAACTTGCTAGCTAAAGCTGCCATGAGGAATCAATGCCTTGGCTTGCAGTGTCGATGTTACAATAAACTATTTTGTCAGAGGAGACTTGACTAGCCTGTTTAAGTTTGATAGCTTGGTAACTACCTAACTCTAGTAACTCTACCCTCTGTGAGCAGGTCATCCACCAATCGGAAGGTCGGTGGTTCGATCCCCGGCTGCTCCGGTCACATGTCGAAGTGTCCTTGAGCAACACACTTAACCCCAAATTGCTCCCGAAGGCTTAAACATCGGTGTGTGAATGAGTATTTAGATTAGATCCTGATGGGCAAAGTTGGCACCTTGCATCGCAGCCTCTGCCATCAGTGTATGAATGTGTGTGTGAATGGGTGAATGCTGACATGTAGTGTAAAGCACTTTGAGTGGTCGGAAGACTAGAAAAGCGCTATATAAATGCAAGTCCATTTACCATCCATTTAATATGACAGCTGGCTAACGCTAGCTAACGTTAGCTATGTGTTTGTTTAGCTAGATGATATTGTGACTTTGCCCTGACTGCTATAGTGCTGCTACCCTCAACTATGACTGAAACCAAAACGAAAATGTTACACAGTAAACCAGACCCCGTTCAGCTGACAATATCATCTGGCAAACAAACATATAGCCAAGCTAACATCAGTCAGCTAGCATTAGCCAACATTAGATAGCATTAGCCAGCTGTCAAATAGTAACACGGCAGGTGCCGGTGGTCTCTTCTTCACTCCAATTCAGTTGCTGTATCTCTTTGTTTGGATTATTTTGGGGATCTTTACAGACGTATCTGCCCACGTTTGATTGTTTAAACACAGCTGGGTGCACAAGTCGAACTTTGGACCACTTCACCAAAGCCAGCTGTCTGACTACTTTCCGTGTTGGCATTCACCCTGGAGACACGCTCATGTGATTGGCTGAGAAGGAGGGAGACATCTGATTGTCTACAGATAATTCCCTGTTGAAAAAAATGCATTTGCAGATCGGTGCAAGTCAGGGGAGTCTCATAAAACCCACACACAAATGCAGTGAAGTTCACTAATGACAAGCAGTTTGTAAATGCAGGTTCAACAGTTTGTATATAAATGTAACAACATCCAAATGTGTTTTTGAAAAAACTTGCAAATATTTTAAATACATATACATATACAAACAATACATATTTGTGTGTGCATCAGAAATATATTTGTGAACCTTTTTTTTTATGTGGATTTTTTTTACATTTATATACAACAAAAAATATTTTTGTGTGCATTGAAAAATATTTTTGTGGAGAGAGTCATTTATATATAAATCATAAAATACATTTGTGAATCCTTCTGTGTGCATTTGCGAATATTGAGACCGATCTGACCCCATACACTTCCGTTGGCCTCTGAGCGTTGCGAACAGCGTAACCACGGTTTGGCACTCGGCGGCTCACGTTACCGCAATCTTGGAAAGGGAGGGAGTGAGCGAGTGTTTTGCCAAATCCTACAAACTGTCCCTTTAAAGAAATTGGTTTTCACGGCCTTTAAGACTTGGTTTTATGCTTATGTTAGGGTAAGGGTAAGAGTTTTACTTGTGATGGTTAAAGTGTTTAAGCAAGTTTTAGCTGACCATGTAGTTTCTAAAGCATACTGTATATTTTTATATTAGCAGCCTCATGAAACTACTGATTTGAATAATCCATCTCAGTGAAGATCCATCACAAAAATTTCTCAAAATCCTTGCATTGTTACATGGTAATGCAGTTTAGTTGCTGATATCTCACAATAATATAAGCAACAAAAATGAATGCAGGCTGGACATATACATTGATGGATTACATAACTCTAGCAAGTTCCAAGAGTCTGCTGATTGATTTTCATACCATATGGAAATTAATGTAAACCAAAGGCTTGAAAAATCATCATCAGTGATATAAAGTATCTTAATATGTTATACATATACTAAAACATGTTAAATCAATGCTACGGTCTATTCAAATTATAGTTAGAAGCTAGGGAATGCATGATATCAATAACGGTCCTCACAAGTATATAAGTGCAAATATAGGCTTGTGTGTGTGTGTATGTGTGTGTGTGTGTGTGTGTGTGTGTGTGTGTGTTTGGTTTCAGGCTTTTTGCATGTGACCCAGGGTCCCCGGGCTGCTAAAAGCACAACATTCAACTCAATTAGCGGCATACATAATTGATAGCTGTCTGGGAGAGTATTTGTATTTACACTGGAATTAAAAGCCTCCGGTGTCAGCTATCACATCTGAGGGGGGATAAGTGTGTGTGTGTGTGTGTGTGTTCTAGGGGGCGAATGTATAGGGGATGCATGTAGTATATTATAAGCCTAAATGGATTGCTGCTGGGAGCTTCCCTGTCTGTCTCCTTCTCTGCTGCAGACAGTGAAAACTAAATCACAGCTAATCCACCTACAAACAAAGCAGCAACACGTTGTTTAGTTTGTTTTAAGTCGTCCAGAATGATCTTTTAACCTACTTCTCACTGAAATCCCTTTATAAAACATACATTGAGATTCAGTTCCTGTTTTCTGATTACAATATAGTACCGATTTGATGGGAGTGTGTCTATGTTACATCCGCCCTATGTTCCCTCAGCCCTAGGTTCCATCAGCCCTAGTTCCCCTCAGCCCTATGTTCCATCAGCCCTATGTTCCATCAACTCTATGTTCCATCAGCCTTAAGTTCCATCAGCCCTATGTTCCATCAGCCCTATGTTCCATCAACTCTATGTTCCATCAGCCTTAAGTTCCATCAGCCCTATGTTCCCTCAGCACTATGTTCCCTCCACCCTATATTCCATCAGCTCTATGTTCCATCAGCTCTATGTTCCATCAGCTCTATGTTCCATCAGCCTTATGTTCCATCAGCCCTATGTTCCATCAGCTCTATGTTCCATCAGCCTTATGTTCCATCAGCCCTATATTCCATCAGCTCTATGTTCCATCAGCTCTATGTTCCATCAGCTCTATGTTCCATCAGCCTTATGTTCCATCAGCCCTATGTTCCATCAGCTCTATGTTCCATCAGCCTTATGTTCCATCAGCCCTATGTTCCATCAGCTCTATGTTCAATCAGCCCTATGTTCCATCAGCTCTATGTTCCATCAGCCTTATGTTCCATCAGCCCTATGTTCCATCAACTCTATGTTCCATCAGCCTTATGTTCCATCAACCCTATGTTCCATCAGCTCTATGTTCCATCAGCCTTATGTTCCATCAGCCCTATGTTCCATCAGCTCTATGTTCCATCAGCCCTATGTTCCATCAGCTCTATGTTCCATCGGCCTTATGTTCCATCAGCCCTATGTTCCATCAGCCCTATGTTCCATCAGCTCTATGTTCCATCAGCTCTATGTTCCATCAGCCTTATGTTCCATCAGCCTTATGTTCCCTCAGCACTATGCTCCCTCAAACCTATGTTCCCTCAGCCCCATGTTCCCTCAGCCCAAGGTTCCATCAGTCCTACGTTTCATCAGCCCTATGTTCCTTATGTTCCATCAACCCTATGTTCCATCAGCTCTATGTTCCATCAGCCTTATGTTCCATCAGCCCTATGTTCCATCAGCTCTATGTTCCATCAGCCCTATGTTCCATCAGCTCTATGTTCCATCGGCCTTATGTTCCATCAGCCCTATGTTCCATCAGCCCTATGTTCCATCAACTCTATGTTCCATCAGCCTTAAGTTCCATCAGCCCTATGTTCCATCAGCCCTATGTTCCCTCAGCACTATGTTCCCTCCACCCTATATTCCATCAGCTCTATGTTCCATCAGCTCTATGTTCCATCAGCTCTATGTTCCATCAGCCTTATGTTCCATCAGCCCTATGTTCCATCAGCTCTATGTTCAATCAGCCCTATGTTCCATCAGCTCTATGTTCCATCAGCCTTATGTTCCATCAGCCCTATGTTCCATCAACTCTATGTTCCATCAGCCTTATGTTCCATCAACCCTATGTTCCATCAGCTCTATGTTCCATCAGCCTTATGTTCCATCAGCCCTATGTTCCATCAGCTCTATGTTCCATCAGCCCTATGTTCCATCAGCTCTATGTTCCATCGGCCTTATGTTCCATCAGCCCTATGTTCCATCAGCCCTATGTTCCATCAGCTCTATGTTCCATCAGCCTTATGTTCCATCAACCCTATGTTCCATCAGCTCTATGTTCCATCAGCCTTATGTTCCATCAGCCCTATGTTCCATCGGCTCTATGTTCCATCAGCCCTATGTTCCATCAGCTCTATGTTCCATCGGCCTTATGTTCCATCAGCCCTATGTTCCATCAGCCCTATGTTCCATCAGCTCTATGTTCCATCAGCTCTATGTTCCATCAGCCTTATGTTCCATCAGCCTTATGTTCCCTCAGCACTATGCTCCCTCAAACCTATTATCCCTCAGCCCCATGTTCCCTCAGCCCAAGGTTCCATCAGTCCTACGTTTCATCAGCCCTATGTTCTCTCCGCCCTATGTTCCTTCAGCTCTATGTTCCCTCAGCCATATGTTCACTCAACCCTATGTTCCCTCAGCCCAATGTTCCATCAATTCTACGTTCCATCAGCTCTATGTTCCCTCAGCCCTATGTTCCATCAACCCTATGTTCCATCAGCCCTATGTTCCCTCAACCCTATGTTCCCTGAACCCTATGTTCCCTCAGCCATATGTTCCATCAGCCCTATGTTCCCTCAACCCTATGTTCCCTCAGCCCAATGTTCCCTCAGCCCTATGTTCCATCAGCTCTATGTTCCATCAGCCCTATGTTCCCTCAACCCTATGTTCCCTGAACCCTATGTTCCCTTAGCCCTATGTTCCATCAGCCCTATACGTTCCATCAGCCCTACGTTCCCTCAACCCTATGTTCCCTCAACTCTATGTTCCATCAGCTCTATTTTCTATCAGCCCTATGTTCCCTCAACCCTATGTTCCCTCAGCCCTATGTTCCCTCAGCTCAATGTTCCATCAGCCCTATGTTCCCTCAGCCTTATGTTCCATCAGTCTTATGTTCCTTCAGCCCTATGTTCCCTCGACCCTATGTTCCCTCAGTTCTATGTTCCATCAGCCCTATGTTCCCTCAGCTATAGGTTCCCTCAACCCTATGTCCCCCTTGATCCTATGTTCCATCAGCCCTATGTCCCCTCAACCCTATGTTCCCTCAGCCCTAGGTCCCCTCAGCCCTAAGTCCCCTCAGCCCTATGTTCCTTCAACCCTATGTTCCCTCAACCCTACGTTCGTTCCCTCAGCCCTATGTTCTTTCAACCCTATGTTCCCTCAGATCAGTACCTTTGCCGGTGCCATGCCATTATTCCGATCCCCCATTATTCTGAAATCCCAATAGTCTGAAAAATGTCCCATTGGACCAAAGCCCATTTGTCTGACAACCCGTTATCCCGAAAACAAACGCCCGTTGTTCTGAACGCACATTGCTCAGAAAATTGCTCCAACTCATCACATATTGCCGCTTTGTCACGCCCCTTGGCATCACTTTAGGTTTAGGCAACAAACCCACTACTTCGTTTAGGAAAAATACTGCATCGTTTGGCCTAAAACTGCTATGTTTGTACAGGGAAAATGCAACTGAACGTTGTGAACACGGGACACGAACAAACAGCTGATTGTAATGTGAAAGTGAAACACCACTACGTTATCACACTACTTTCCCTGTGCGTTTACTGTTGCCGCGGATAGGTTTACTTTGTATTAATGCGTCTAATACCGACGCTAAAGGATGCCTTGTGCGTCGGTATCACACGCCAACAGCCATGAGAAAGTGTTGGTATTTGATGCCCTTGGAATGAGAACGGGCTGAAATACAACAAACAGAAGAACATGGCTAATCATTATGCAGATTGACGTCATCGGACCTTCCCAGTCACAATTTAAAAATTGTATGTAAATTGAATTGCTCATGTGTTTACGTTTAATTTCATTCTATTACACCTGACTCCGCTCCTTTCATATGTGATTCGCTAATGTTGATCTTCTTTTCAATGTAAAATTTAAATATTTTGGTTTTAAACATTAAGTGCCCATTTTGAGCTTCCATACCCAAAGATTAAAAACACGTCCCTGCAAAAAAAGATTCATTTGCCCATTAAACGCTCTTATAAATAGTTTCTGGGGCTTTTCTGCACAAACTTTAAAAGTGAAAAAAAGGTATATATTGGTAATATGATTTCTTAACCAGTTTTCTATGATTTCACCCTTAGTTTCACTGAAGTGAGACGGGTACTTGAGACTCAAGGACACTGTATCTGAAAACACACCCCAAAATAAAAGCAGATACAACTACTCCTCAGTATCTTCATCACCATGTTGTCACTATGTAAAACATGTCACCACCTCTAACAGCCTCCTGAGCCTGTGTGGCAGAGTATTGAACAGCCTGTTGACCTCGGCCAAGGTCAGTGCTGTCCAGTGAAAAGCAGCTGTAGTGGAGTAAAGTGCTGCTGAGTTCATCGCCTATTTGATTCAGTGAGGAGAAAACCTCCGGTCACCTTCACTCCACTCAATCACATCCTCCTCCTCAGCTCACTATAATACGCACCAATCCTGAGCGTATTAGAGTGCCTTCCCCTATTGCCTCCCGGCTTTTTCTTTTTTCTTTTTCCTTGTGCTTCTTTTCAGGTCTGACCCTTTATACTCTCACTTGTAATGGTGGTTTACTGTTGCCCCTTTTCACTGTAGCAGCAGTAGACTCATCTCTGCTTACAAACAGCTCCTAGTGAGCATCCCACGTAGGGCTGGGACTAAGGTTTCTAAATTAATCTCCTAACTGTTTTTTTTGGATGAATTATGAAAAACAATATTTTAGGGAGATTTAAGAAAATATAAATAAATAAATAAAAATATTCAATTATCAATGATAGAAAACAAAAAAAGCAGCAAATCATCACATTAGAGAAGCACTACATTTTTAACATTTTTGCTTGAAAATTATAGATAGAGAGGAAAGAATTGGTAGATAAATTGATTAGTCGATGGAAGGAAAATTAATTAGCAACTATTTTGATTATCGATTAATGATATTAATTCCTCAAATGTGAGGATTTCCTGCTTTTCTTTATCATATATGATAGTAAACTGGGTTTTGGATTGGCTCTGGGAGATTAAAACAGGGATTTTTTTTCTCTATTTTCAAACATTTTATACACAAAGCTATTAATCAAGAAAATAATCAATAATGGAAGTAATCATTAGTTGCAGAAATACAGTATATCGATTATCAAAAGTGTTGCTGGTTAAATTTTTGTTGATCAACAGATTGAATCAACTTCTGAGAAAATAATTTTTGGGAGGATGTTTCTGGATGCTTTGAGACACTTTTAAAGATATATTTTCTTTTTTAATCCAGTTCTCTTCTCGAAAGGCATCAACATCATCAGTATAAGATGTTTTAGTTTTGACCTCCCTATTTCTGGGATGGGGGAGAGAGGGAGGGATGTTGTAGGAGAGAGAGAGGGGGGAGGTGGAAGTGTTTGTGGTTGGGGGTGAGATGAGATAGAGGGTTTAAGATTCGGTCCATCCATCCTTCAGTCCTCCCAGACTTGAAGCGGGCCGGCAGGCAAACTGATCATTGTTATTCATCTAACGAAGCTTTATCCACTCCTGCTCCAATCAAGGTAACAGGACCAATTGAATTATTATCACACTTACACAGGAGTCTTTAATTAGCTCGCTCTTTGTAAACGAGATGATTGTAAGGGAGAATTCTTCCAAGTGATTAGTTGAATTAGATCTGAAATTCGTCTACTTGTAAAAAAATCCCCTCTCTGTCGACCTTTTGTGCTTGACTGGCATGATGATTCTTACTTATCATTTTTAATTGTAGCATTCAGAGTAATTCTGGCTATCATTGGATTGATGGTGGATTTAGATTGGCATGTTTAGGCACTTAGCCAGTACAACAAGCTTCAATTTGTAGTTAAAAGCCAATGAAAAGGGAGGAATACAAATGTCAGAGCCAAAATTGCAGAGGAAACATCACATTTTACTCATTTGTTTGCAATCCTGCTTCAGCATGATTGCATTTTTATTGTTGTGTCATGTTGTAATTAGTTTTTTGTTTTGGCCTTTTGATGGCAGAACCTGTTTTTGTCTAAATGGCGCCCTAAAAGTAGAAATGTCTTTGGCTCAGCTCTCCTAGTTTAACTGGTAATGTCCCCGTGACCCTGCAGTGATCATGTGTGAGTGTATTGCTGCATGGGAAAAGGAAATAAAATAAGAGCTAAGGGGAGACATCGTTTTTTTGTTGCTCCAAGATAAGAGGATATTACAGCTCGTGGAAGAGGGCTTAGGAGAGGAGACATCATTCAGTGGGGGAAAAGGGTTATGTGAAGTACTTCTTGAAGAGATTAGTTTTCAGCCTTCCAGGGAAGATGGTGGGTGCCTCTGCGGCTCCAAATCGCCGGGGAAGGTCATTGTGTATGTGGGTGGACGATGTATGTGTTTGTGGGATGAAATTATAGACAAATATTGAAAACAGTATCTGCAGGGAAAGTGATGCTTTCACACATTTACATTACTGCTAAAGAGTCTGATTAGCTCTAATCACAAATCAGCTATTAGATTAGTAAATGTAATTTCAAGCACATTATGAACTGACAGAGATCTATAAACCTTATTTACAATTATGTTGATATTGATGTAATATCTGGACTTAGGCTTAGATTTGTCACTAAATTAAATACGTGTGAAGATGATTTACTTTTATAAGTGAAATTAAGTGCAGAAGTTGCAGTAATCAGTTACATCTGTGCTTTGTTGTGATGGCTAATTTAACATCACATGACAGCTAATTCATATTTCATTTAAACAGCTTTTTTTTTCTCTTTTCTCGCCTCTCTAACTTTATTCTGATGATGATCACAGTGATGAAGATACTATTTTTTTGTTATGTGTATTGTGTTTTCTCAGATGCAGTGCAGCTGTAGCTCTTCAGCAGGACACCTTTCATCGCCTTACTGGAGTAGAAGTAAGTGTGCGCTCATGCTCCTTGGTCTTGGTTATTTACATGTGTGGGTTTGTGTGGGTTGTCATTTGTCTGCTTGGAGATCTTTCATATTTATGTAAGAGTTATTATATATTCATTCTTTGCATTGTGCAACAGCCTGTGGCACAGTGGTAAAAATAGATAAAATCATGAAAAACAAACATGTCACCCCTGACAAGTGATGCAGTACCCCTATTGACCAATCAGCAACCAAAATTGTAAGTTGTCCTGGTCATTTTTAGTGCCCCTAGAGCACTTTCCTTTACTTTGATTTACACAAGTTAATATTGAAGGTATGGTGTCCACTAAGGAGGACCAGAGAGGACATTACTGCTTCATTAATGTGTTGCATTTACTGCTGTAGATGTTTAAAGCTGCAGTATGCGAGATTGGCGCAAATATGATTTAAAAAAGTTATTTTTAGAAAACGGCCGCTATATCGTGACAGTAGTACATGAAACGGGTAACCTGAAAAAAATCATGTTCCTCTGTGTCCTACTGTGTCCTCCGGTGCTCCTAACGCCATCTGAAGGATTTCACTTACCGGAGGAAAACTAGGTCCGCTGTCCAGCTACAGTCTATGAGAGCCGGCTGTCAATCACTGGCGAAGTCCGACCAAACGGTCAAACTAGGCAGCGCTGATCAAATATGAATCAATATTCTGTTACTGGAATGCCTATTTCTCACCTCAAATGTTTTCAGAATCATCTTGTAGTGTACTGTTTAGCTGTAAAATGAGAAAGTTTGTGTAAAATCTGTTGAAAGAACGCCAAGTTCTGGTCACATGACCGCAGCACAGCCAATAGGAACGCTCTCTCAATGAAATGACCTGTGATTGGTCAAAGTCTCCCGATTTTTTAAAGCCTGAAAACAGAGCCATGATGAGGTGCAGAAGTCTAGTTATCTCTCAGAACACTTGAATTACAATATGCTGAAAGGTTATTATGGAATTTTAGCCCAATGATGCCAAAAATATACTGCCTACTGCCACTTTAATCACGATTAATCGCAAATTAATCACAAATTAATCACAAATTAATCACAAATTAATCACACATTTTTTATCTGTTCAAAACGTACCTTAAAGGGAGATTTGTCAAGTATTTAATACTCTTATCAACATGGGAGTGGGCAAATCTGCATGCTTTATGCAAATGTATGTATATATTTATTATTGGAAATCAATTAACAACACAAAACAATGACAAATATTGTCCAGAAACCCTCACAGGTACTGCATTTAGCATAAAAAATATGCTCAAATCATAAAATGGCAAACTCAAGCCCAACAGGCAACAACACTGCATGTGGTTATCATAAAGTGGGCATGTCTGTAAAGGGGAGACTCGTGGGTACCCGTAGAACCCATTTTCATTCACATATCTTGAGGTCAGAGGTCAAGGGACCCCTTTGAAAGTGGCCATGACAGTTGTTCCTCGCCAAAATTTAGCCTAAGTTTGGAGCATTATTTAATTTCCTTCGCGACAAGCTAGTATGACATGGTTGGTACCAATGGATTCCTTAGATTTCCTAGCTTCATAAAATACCAGTATTCAGAAAGAATGATTGCGTTAATGCGTTAAAGAAATGAGTGGTGTTTAAACAATTTGTGTTGACGTGTTATTATTGCGTTAACTTTGACAGCCCTACTAAAATGTCGTCTTTTCATTAGCTTAGAAAAACAGCCCTTTTTTCAGATTTGTGAAAATGCATTTTCCAGCTGATCCAATTTAAATTTATCTTAAGAAGTAGGAGGATTTTCTCAACACATAAAGGAACACGTCATCCTTCAGTTTATCACAAACATTCAAAATGAACACATCTGGAGATACGTGGTTTTCACTGGACGAGAAGGGGATGAAAAACTGTAATCTGTAAAGTAATTTAAGATGAAGTACAATATCTACCTCTGAGATGTAGTGGAGTAGAAGTATAAAGTTGCCATGTATATACTCAAGTAAAGTACCTCACCTTTGTGCTTAAAAGACCAGTTTGTAACAATTAAGGGGATCTATTGGCAGAAATGGAATATAATATTAATAACTATGTTTTCTTTTGTGTATACCTGATAATAAGAATTGTTGTGTTTTCGTTAGCTTAGAATGAGCCGTTTATATTTACATAGGGAGCGGGTCCTCTTCACGGAGTCCACCATTTTGCACTGCCATGTTTCTACAGTAGCCCAGAATGGACAAACCAAACTCTGTTAACTGTTCCTGCATGGGCCGGAGTCGATAATGTTACTGGCTCTCGTTGCCGCCGCTCTCTCTCTCTTGCTTCACCACTCACTTCCCTAATACACAGACACTCTACACACTGGCTCTGCTCCAACTGGCTCTAGAGAGGGCCATTTGCGTTTTCGCGTCGGCCACTGTAGCTCTCCAACACAGTTGGCACACGGGAGAGGCTTCAGTTGGCTGCAATCTCCTCATCTCACCACTAGATACCGCCAGATCCTACACACTGCACCTTTAGTTCGTTGGATGATTTTCTCCACACATTAAGGAACACTTCATCCTTCAGTTTGTCACAAACATTCAAAATCAACTCATCTGGAGATACGTGGTTTTCACTGGACAGGAAGGGTATGAAATCCTGTAATCTGAAGAGCAACTAAAGCTAAAGTACAACACCTAACTCTGAGATGTAGTGGAGTAGAAGTTTAAAGTTACATACAATGGAAATACTCAAGTAAAGTATAAGTGCCTCACATTTGTACTTAAGTATAGTACTTGAGTAAATGTACTGATTCTAGTTAAGTGCAGAGCTAATCACTATTGTAAAGAATCAAGTCTTGACACACTGAATTTCCAAAAACATGTGTTATTAAAGGTGTAGTGTGTAGGATCTGGCGGTATCTAGCGGTGAGGTTGTAGATTACAACCAACTGAAACATCTCCCGTGTGCCAAGCGTGTTGAAGAACTACGGTTGCGGACGGAAAATGTGAAAACGCTAATGTCGCCATCTAGAGCCAGTGTTTGGTTTGTCCGTCCTGGGCTACTGTAGAAATATGGCGGCAGACTCCTTGAAGAGGAGCCGCTTCATATGTAGGTATAAACGGTTCATTCTACCCTAGAGAAAACGTAACAATTTGTATTTTCAGGTGATTACACACTCGACAAAACATACTTATTAATATCATATTCCATGTCTGCCAATAGATCCCCCTAAATGCTACACACTGGTCCTTAAGACATAAAATATAAGATTTATTTTACATCAAATTTCAGGTTTGTTTGATGAGCTAAACCAAAGAAGCAGGATATTGATGCTAAGCATTTCTTTTAAATGTCATGTCTAAATGAAGAATTTACAGATATCTGTTATGCTGTGAGAAACTTAAATCTTTGTAACAAATAATCATGTTGTGAACATAATAAGCTTGAAATTGTTTTCTCAGAATGAAGGGGTGATTAGTTTGTGCTCACAGGAAAACAAAGCTTCATGATCACATGAAAAGATAATGGAAGAAATAATTACATGTACTCCTCTCTGGCCCTAGATATAGTTTTGCATAATTTCTAATTCTTGAGTGGTGAAATGTTTCATTTCTGCATGTTTTATCAACATCCAATTACTAGTCATTTGTGACACATTGTTGTAAAAACTAATTAACAAATAAATAAATAAATGGACAAACAATCAATGTAGAATAAGGATGCAGGAATCTCTGCACATGATGGATTTCAAACCTCAACAGACAGGACATCTGAGGATGATGAGTTTGGAGCACACAGTTATATTAGGAGCTTTTTAATAAAGCGTAGCAACTATTGTCATTTTGAAAGTGCCATAACACTGGGATGCTTCACTTTCTTTTCGAGAGTTACAGTAGATGAGAAGACTGATACCACTCTCATATACAGTAAGTAAGAAACTACAGTCAGCAGCTGCTTAGCTTAGCTTAGCATAAAGGCTGGAAACAGCTTGCATGGCTCTGACAAAATCTGCCTACCAGCACCTCTAAAGTTCACTAATTAAAGGTACTAAATTCCAAATTCAGAGCATATTTATGATTGAGGGATTGCCTCCACACAGCTCTCAACATGGCGACTTGTGACTTCTGACTCTGACTTTGACTCCCACCATCCACTGGAGCACAAGCTTGGAGTTATCATAACCCTGCACCACCGAGCACATAACATACCAACAAGTGCACAGGCTCAAGAAAAGGAGCGAAAACACCTGAAAAGTGCACTTAAAACTTGTGGATATCCAAACTGGACCTTTGTGAAAACAGCTACAAAATCCAGAAAGAACACCAGTACCACAGCTGACAAAGATAACCAGGACAGACGCAACAACATTGTCATCCCCTACGTGTCTTGAGTGTCTGAGAAACTCAGGAGGATTTTAAACAAACACCGCATCCCTGTGTCTTTCAAGCCCAGCAACACCCTCAGACAGAAACTGGTCCACCCTAAGGACCGCACACCCAAACACAAGCAAAGTAACCTGGTGTATGCAGTCCAATGCAGTGAGGAGTGCACGGATTTGTACATTGGTGAAACCAAACAACCACTAAACAGACGGATGGCTCAACACAGACAGGACAACTCCTCAGGTTTAGACTCAGCAGACTATCTACACCTGTAGGACAAGGGACACTCTTTTGATGACAATATTGTGCATATTCTGGACAGGGAGACAAGATGGTTTGAAAGAGGAGTGAAAGAAGACATCTATGCGAAAGTAGAGAAGCCATCACTCAACAGAGGAGGCGGCCTAAGGCATCACCTATCTTCCACCTACAATGCCGTCCTGGCATCCCCGCCCAGGAGATTAAACAACCATTCACACTTGACCTCACCCGACAGTCATTCACACTTGGCATCAACTGACTCTAACAACTCCAACGACCCATGGTACCCACCTATACCTATAGGTATCAGCTGACTCTAACGACCCTTAACTACAGTCGTCACACCTAGGAGCACCATTGTACTGAGTGGTTTCTATATTCCTGACGACCCAACAGAGGTTAAATTCCTGGGTTCCCCTACCATTCAGCCAGAACTGAAGAAGCTTTTCGGATGACAAGTGAAACGTCTTCAAGAACCTAAACCAAGTCCAGTTGCTGCTGATTTAACCGTTTCTCGGATATTTTCTGTTTTATTGTGATACATTTAATGTCTCTACCAAAATGGCCTGTGTTGAACAATAAAAATATTAAAATATAATAAGAGTTTTCAGTCCAAAATGGCGGCAGCGTCTGTTGTAAAAAAAACACTGGAGTTTCGTCTCTTTGCTAACAGTGCTAACAACAGCAGCAGTGCTGACAGACCTAACAGTGTTTACCTGAGGGGTAACCGGAGGGATGGCATTATAAGCGATGCAGAGTGGCGGCGATTAGCCAACCAGTGGGATACACACACATGGACTCACATGCACAAACATGCATGCACAGCTACGTAAAACAAAGCACAGAGAAGCTTGGATTTCAACACACACAGGTCAGGACGCCATTACTCCACTAATCTTTACATAGCAAATAGTTGTTTGCTGCTACATTAATACTGAATGAATTTCAAATTTAGCACCTTTAACATGTTAGATTTTGTTTGCTCTCTAGACATGACAGTGGTATCAACCTTCTCATCTAACAAATAAGCGTAATTCCCAAAATTTCGAACTGATTTGTGATTTTCCCAATCAAACTACACAACTGACAAACAATTCAATAAATACATTTCCTGTTAGACGCTCATCAGGGCCACACCACTTCAACTTCAAAGGTCCTATATTGCAAAAAGTGAGATTTCCATGTCTTTTTTATTATAAAGCAGGTGAAGGTGCTGTATAAATACTGTGAGAGTATTGAGACGCTCAATCCATAGAGAAATACACACAGGCCGTATTCAGAAACTGTGCCTTTGAAACAAGCTGTCAGGATTTCTGTAACATTGTGATGTCACAACTATACAACAGACCATTCCACAGTTTTAAACGTAAAGATTCTAAATGTGTCACAATTTATTTCCGGTTGCAGTGTGAATGACATCACTTGACAGGAAGTAAACATAGACCCAAGCAGTTGCATAACAACGCAATTCTGTAGAAATGCACTAAAACGGAGCGTTCCGACGGAGGGTAAATACAGGCATATTCCGGCAGACAGTATTAGGAAAATAAAGGGTTTTTGAACATTACAGCATGTGCACATGTTCTAGAAACACAAAATGCAAGTATTAATCTGAAAATGAGCATAATATGGGACCTTTAAGCAATGATGTCAGTGACTTCCAGGTCATTTACAAGACTTCCTCCTGTCTCTCCAGCAGTGCTCTTCCCTGACTGGGCCTACAAACCAGCCTGGTCACCTGGCTCTCGACAGGTTCAGCTGTGGCACTTCCTGCTGGAGCTGCTGGGGCGGGGCGAGGGCGGGGCCATCGGCTGGGGAGGGGAGTGGGGCGAGTTCATCATCCGGGACCCCGAGAGACTGGCCAGGCTGTGGGGGGAGAGGAAGGGCAAACCACACATGAACTACGACAAGCTCAGCCGGGCGCTCAGGTGATGGACATATTCATACTACAGCATATGCAAACACACGCACTCTTTAATTGTGAATGTGTGTAATCCTCCCTGCAGCTTCTCCCTCGGGCTGATGCTGTAAATAAAGTGTTCTCCTCGCCAACATATGTTGTCAAATTAAAATTTAAAATGCCCACAGATGTAACACATGCCATTTGGGAAGCACTTTTATCTAAAGTGCCCTACAGGAACATGAGGGCATACCATAGACATACACTTACACAGCCTGGTATAAACACACACACACACACACACACACACACACACACACACACACACACACACACACACACACACACACACACACCAGTATCCAGAAGACATAGAGACACAGAGCGTAGCCTGACACAGAAAACATTTTACTTCCAGATACTACTACAACAAACGCATCCTGCACAAGACCAAAGGGAAAAGATTCACCTACAAGTTCAACTTCAGCAAACTCATTCTGGTCAACTATCCAGGATACCCACCACCACCACCACCACCACCACCACCACCACCACCACCACCCAGCCATCAGGTCACCACCACATCTTTACATCTCATAACACAACTTAAAGGAACAGTGTGTAACATTTTGGGGGATCTACTAGCAGAAATGGAATATAATATTCACTGTTTTCATTGGTGTATAATTACCTGAAACTAAGAATCGTGTTTTCGTTACCTTAGAATGAGCTGTTTATCTACATAGGGAGCTCTTAACGGAGTCCGCCATGTTTCTGCAGTAGCCCCGAATGGACAAACCAAACATTGGCTCTAGAGCACTGGTTCTCAAACTGTGGGGCATGCCACACTAGTGGGGCGCCGAGGCATGACAGGTGGGGCGCGTGTGACTGGGGGAAAATGTGATGTGCAATTAATGTTTTGACGTCGGAATCTTTTTCACGCAGAAACGGTAAACAAATACATCCATGGTAGCAATGGTGTTCATTCAGACAGGTAGTCTGTAGGTTGACAGAATGGACAGATATTTGACAGGGACAAAAACATACGGTGCTTCGGAGACGAACAAGACAACGTGCTCATCTGACGGTAATCAAAAGTAAATATGACGAAGTGGGGCTGCACCGAGTAGGTCGAAGCTTCATTCATAACGTTGACATTCTAATTATTATAAAACTTACAGAAACATTAGCCTACCTTCCACCTTCTCAACCCTCATCTCTCTCAAACACACACAGAGTGAGCGACGCGGCGCTCCGTCCATCTCTGTAATTACCTCAGTCCTCAGTCCAAAAGACAAAATTTATTGAAAAAATAGAGATCGTATTATTTCCGAAATTCACTACATATTTTTATCTAACGAAATATTTTGCTTCAGTCCATATTTTTTGTCGTTCAGCCTTTCAAAAACAACAGTTTCACTGCAGTTAAAAACTGCTTTCTCTCCCGCACACACCTGTAAACGGGGCTGTCTAGCAGCAATCAACAGCACCATAAATTACATTTATATAAATATAAATAATAATGAATGCGGTGGGAGATGAGGAGAGACCAGTGTGTATTTTATGTTTGAAAACTTTGGCAGCGGACAGTATGAGACCCAACAAATTAAGAAGACATTTAGAAACATTACATCCCAGTCACGTCAATAAAAAAAGTGGTTAGATAAAGTTTAACCCTCATTCAACCTATTTATCATACTAGAACTACCGACTGGGGGAAGGGGCGTGAAAATATTTCTTCCTCCAAAGGGGGGAATGACAGAAAAAGTTTGAGAACCACTGCTAGACAGCTTTTCATGTTTTTACTTTACCTGAAGGCCACCATAGTTCTCCGACACGCTGGTGAAACTGCGGTAATGTGAGCCGCAGAGTGCTAAACCGTGGTACCGCCAGCCGCCGTCTTTCTTCCGCTGCTCCTAAAAGTAGTGTTATTATGGTAAGGATGGCCTCTGAGCCAGGCGAACATCGTTACCATAATTTTGTACTCGGCGGCTCACGTTACCGCAGTCTTGGAAAGGGAGGAGTGAGCGGAGGGGTACTCAGCTGGTTGAAATCTGCAACCACACCACTAGATGCCACCAAATTCTACACACTGTACCTTTAAAGGACTCCACTGTTTGGAAAACTGGCTTCTAGGTTTTATTGTGTTTTTTTTACACGGCTTTGTTGAATAACTGATTCTGATTGGTCAATCACGGCATTCTACGGTCTGTTATTTCTTTATAGCAGACTGTATATGGGCGCAGTTCTGATCTCGAACTCTGGAATATAATTTCTGTGTCAAATTATTGATTTCTTAAGTAAGTAGCCGTGTAATAAGCGGGATAATGTACAGCTAGTGTGTCATTGTTGTGAAATAAACCCCTTCAGGGCGATGCAAGACCCCTCCTACATCGCCCTGTCAGGGTTTATTTCACAACAGTGACCGGCTCTCAGTACATGATCCCTTACTTATATAAAAATGAAAAGCAACTGGGAGATAACAGTAGTTCTATTTCTCATCACAGAAGCTGCAATTTGATCAGTTTCCCAAAACATTGGTCCAGTCCTTTAAAAAGAGTTTTATTCCAAAAACACTTTAAGTAAAAATTATTAGACCTATACCTTAACCGTAGTCAATAAAAATGGACCGATTTTAATCGAAACAATTACTTCAACTTTATAATTTCATATAAAACTGGCTGACTTGAATTGAAATCATTACTGAAACTGTATAATTTAATACAAAATTGACTGACTGACTGACTGACTGATCGATCCTCTAATGTAGAGGGGAGTCAATGTGTTAACGTTATATCATGTTCCCAGGCAAACCAAGGGCTGAGGTCACCTACAATCCTTTAGAAAGCACTGTCATTTATAATTAAAGCGCTGCGTAAGTGCAGTCTATTTAAAAATGTACCATTAGTTTTTGTAAATTGAAATCCAAGTTTGGAATAAAACTCTTATTATCATGTCTTGTGATCACATTTTTTTTTTTTTTACATTTTTAGAACATTTTAAATATATATTTCAATTTTAAATGACACCACCAGTGTTTAAAACATCAGCAACACCTTCCTGCAATGAAGTTTATTAATGTCTAAATCATCTGAAGTGCTCGTTTAACGTTTTTGCCTCCTCTCAGCTACATCAACTTTGATCTATATTTAAGTCAGTAATAGATCCCTGGTGTTCTTAATGTCTTGTGCACACAGTATCAGACTATATTGTATTGAAAGGTCCATGTTCCCATTTCAACCATCCTTCCATCTCATCCTCCATCCGTCCATCCTCCAGCTGGTGCAGAGCGTCCCTCTTCCCTTTCCTCTCCTCCCCGCTGAGAGTGCTCTTCCTCTGGGAGGAGCAGGCTCGGTGATGGACAGAGGTAAGAACACACCCGTCAGTGATTCCCATGCACAGCAGGTACATCTGCAGACATGTCTCACAGTGAGCTTGTTACAGTCTGCCAAGTCGTTAATTCTGTTTTTATTGTCCCTTTGTTTATTCTGTCTGTAGCCTGAGAGTGAAGGCAAACACCAAAAAAAAAGACATTGGAGAATGAAAGGATTAGGTGTTATTCTATATTTTTCTTATTATCTACAAATCCCATGAATTACCGAAACCAACAATGTGCTGGTCCTGTCTGTGGCTTTCAGCTCCAAACCCACTGGTTCCTATACTGAAGACGTAAACCTTATAAATGGGTCATAGGTTCAAGGTTCAGCTGTATAGTAGGGTTGGGCTGACTATTGGTGCTTTCACAAAATATTTACACAATGAGATTTTTGATAAATAATCATCAGTAATGTGCATATAATGACTAAGTGGGTACAGACAAACAATAGAACAGTCTGGTAAGTTCAGAAAATGACATCATTTTACTGTAATGCAGCCTTTAACACCAGGGAAAGACAACATTTATACCATATTACAATATCCCAAATCTAAGATGATAGTCGCATATCACAATATTGATATAATATCAATATATTGCCCAGCCCTACTTCATAATGAGATGCAGTTGTAGCCCCCTCAACGCTACAAACACAGAAAATATGTGAACTTGGGCTGTCAAAATTAATATGATAATAAAGCGTTAACGCAAATTCATTTTAACGCCATTAATTTCTTTAATACATTAACGCAATTCGATTTTTCAGAGGTTTTAGTGGGTTCAGCATCATATGAAACTAGAAAGCCTAAGGATCCATTGGTACCAACCATGTCATACTAGCTTGTCAAGAAGGGGGCTAAATAACGCTCCAAACTTGTGCTAAATTTGGTGAGGAAAAACTGTCATGGTCATTTTAAAAAGGGGTCCCTTGACCTCTGACCTCAAGATATGTAAATGAAAATGGGTTCTATGGGTACCCACGAGTCTCCCCTTAACAGACATGCCCACTTTACGATAATCACATGCAGTTTGGGGCAAGTCATAGTCAAGTCAGCACACTGACACACTGACATCTGTTGTTGCCTGTTGGGCTTGAGTTTGCAATGTTATAATTTGAGCTTATTTTTTATACTAAATGCAGTACCTGTGAAGGTTTCTGGACAATATTTGTCAGTTTTGTGTGTTAATTGATTTCCAACAATACATCCCCATTTGCATAAAGCAACATATTTGCCCACTCCCATATTGATAAGAGTATTAATTACTTTGCAATTTCCTCTTTAAGGTACATTTTGAAAAGATAAAAAATGTGCGATTAATTGTGATTAACTACGGACTATCATGGGATTAATCACTCTTAAATATGTTAATTGATTGACAGCCCTATGAACAAATATTAAAATATTTAAATTTGGATGTAATAAAACAATAAAATAAGCAATAACAAAAGTATATAAAAGTAGCACTAAAGGAAGGAATAAAAAGCTAAACTAAATTATATTTACAAGGAAGATAAATCATAAATATCATAAATACTGTAGATCATAAATATGGAGCCATTTTTACTACTACTACTACTACTGATAATAATAATAATAATAATATGTATGTACATCATTAAAACCAGTGCTTGCACAGTGCTTTACAAAGAAAAAAGAAAGAGAGAAAATACAAAGTGATACAATGTGAGAAAAGTATAACCATAAAGATTTTTTTTGACAAATAAATTTGTTGTCATTTTGTTTATTTAACACATCACATCAATACACATACACAGATGTATCCCGACGACATCACCCCCAATCTTCCTCTGTCAATAATTTTCAGTAAAATAAGATAAACAATAACAAAAATAATAAAATTTAACATAGACATTATTTAGTAAAACCAAGCAAATTAATATCCTAAACAAAATATAATAATAATAAAATAAAATCAAAATTAAAATTGAATTCTAATAAATAAAAATAAAATAATATAATAAAATTAAATTTAAATAATCAAAATTAATGTAATGGATATAAGATGCATAATATTGCATGTACAATGGGTAAGTTTTAACAAGTTACAAAGCTTGTATGGCTGAAAACATTATCTGGTCACATCTTTAATATGAACTCATCAGGATTACAACCATAAAGATTTTGATCTATTCATACATACCAACATGTTACATATTTTTTACATACAGTAGCCTATACAAACCTACATACATTAATACACACATGCAAACACATTTTTTTAAAATGGCTCAGTAAAACAGCTAGACACTGTAGTTTGTTGGCAACGTGTCTCAAACAGGAGTAAATTGTGTATTTGTTGGGGACTATTTTCCGGCCGTGGATTGATACACATTTGGTGTTCTAATGAGTATTTACAACAGCAGGATGTTTTTGGGTTCCTGGTAATGAAGGGGCATGTCACCCAACGCAACAGTGAGGCTCATTAATGTGTTTTAATATTTTTTGGACAACAATGGAGCTCTATGGCACAGAGGAATAAGACAAACAATACTTGTTAGTAGGAGCAGCCCATCGTTGGATCCTTTAGGCCTGTGAATTAAGCATTCAGTAAAGGCAGTAACTGCAGTATTAGCTGGATATCAGAATGCTTTTCATCTACCTTTGCCTTTAAAATATATCACTTTTCCATCCTGCTCATACTGCACTCACTCAGCTTGACATCACATAACTCACTCTTAAATGCTTGTATGCTGCAGATTTCATAAATGCTGGAATTTCTTTTAGTTCAAGTCACAAAGAAATTGCTTCTCTACTGTGGCTGACTTGTATATTTTTTTTTCTTTCAAGTGAAACTAGATGCGTGCGGTGGGAAATAATGCAAGGATGTAGTTCAGTCTTGACCTTGAAGACGAATATTTGATTTCTCAAAATGAATAAAGCATCTGGGGTGTAACTGTGGTATCCTTTGAGAGTCAACACCAAAAGAAGTGCTCTACTACTATGCAACTCAAAAATACTACAGGTTAATTATTTAGTATTTAATTGGTTATTGGTTGGAACCCCATTGATTAACTTCTACAAATGTGCAGCTTCTACACGCAATAGAATTTTGATATAAAATACATTACACAATTACATTATATTTCTTTTGACAAAAACATCTTAACTCAAAGTCCCCTTACTTACTTAATTTCAACCGCATTTCGCAGTCTTCCTCTGCAGATTCTGTTCAGTTGCCATTGAGATAGCTAAAGTTTGAAGCTCTGGAAAAATCCAGTAAGTGAACCTTGAGTTTTAGCGATTGGAGCAAATATATTTAAAAAAAAGTTATTTTTATAAAACGGTCACTATGTCCTGACAGTAGTGCATGAGACAGGTAATCTAAAAAAAATCATGTGCCTCTGTGTCCTCTGGTGTCCTCTGTTGCTCCTAATGGCATCTGCAAGATTTCACAGACCGGAGGAAAACCACCAATCAGAGCCGATCTGGAGCCTGCCGTCTCTGAGCAGCTGTCAATCACTCGCGAACTCCGGTCAAACTAGCGCTGATCAAATATGAAAGTTTGTGACCCGGCCGCCATGTTGAGAACAGTTGAGGAAATACCAAGCACTGCCCACCAGCCGGAGCAAACTTTCTAATTTCACAGCTAAACAGTACACTACAAGAAGTTTCTGAAAACATTTGAGGTGGGAAATAGGCATTACAGGAACAGAATATTGATTCATGTTTGATCAGCACTGCCTAGTTTGACCGTTTGATTGGAGTTCGCCAGTGGTTTACAGCTGCCTCAGTTGAATTAACAATAGAAACGCTCTCTCTCTGAAATGACCTGTGATTGGCCAAAGTCTCCCGTCACTGGATTTTTTAAAGCCTGAAAAGGAGGAGGTGCAGAAGTCTAGTTTTCTATCAGAACACTTGAATTACAATATGCTGAAAGGTTATTATGGATTTTTTTCCTAATGATGCCAAAAACATACTGCTGCTTAATGCTTTTTTTTGGTCAAACTGAGGTCAAGATTGAACTTTCACGCTTTCAACTTCTTATTTTTTCTTTTTCTTTTATTACTTTTGCCATAAAAATTTCAAATATGTGTAAGTTATATTGTGCAGCATCAGCTAACAAAGTGAAAAAGACAGTTTTCATTTAGCTGTGAATGACTTTAACTTGATTTAAGGCTCATTTAATGCTTCATTCTAGAAAATAGATTTGTTTTATGAATGTATGAATGTTGATAAATTAATATCTGAGCTCCTGTTGTCTTTTCCCACACATGAAGCTCATGAAGACAAATTCTTTTGATTGATGTGACTCTCTTTCTGTTTCCTGACAGCAGTCCAGCCTGTGCCTCACCCCTTCCTGCTCCCGTGCTGCCTCCCTAAGCCCATCCCGATGCCCTGGGCTCTCCACGGCCATTTCCCCTTCATCTCCATCCCTGCATGTCCGGGGGCCAACCTGAGGGAGTCAGGCCTCCCACCTCTCCCCTCAACCCTCCACGTCAGTGCCAGCGGCTGGCCGCACAAGAACCCCGCGGCGTGGGATCTGCACCACATCAGTCGAAGCCTGTTTGGTGGAGTGAAGCAGACTGAAATTCAAGGAGAGGAGAGGAGAGCGGGGAATGTTGCACAGATGGGGGAGAGAGAGTGAGGAAGAGGACCAAAGTACAACAGATGGACTGCTTTTCCTCCTCAAATCTCTCAAATACACACTCTTTTTTTTTTTTTTTTAGCTCATTGTACAGTAGTTTATTATTCATTTTATTTATTAAGTTGGATGTGTGTGTGTGTGTGTGTGTGTGTTTTTTGATAGAAATACTGAGGAAGCCACTTTTCTTCTGTCAGCACTTCACACCACAGTTGGGGAATTGCACTTGTAAACAATGAACAACATGCTACTTGCGTTTGAGTAAATAAAGCAGTGCGCTCAACTTACATTATTCAGCAGTTTGTCTTGCATTCTCCCTCCTACTTCATGAAAATAATAAGAGCTGCATAAATGATGCATTCAAACAGACACTGAAATTTTCATGAAAGGAGCTGTCATGTCTTCTTTGACTTTGCAGCATCAGGACCAGCCGCTGGTGTCTCGGGTACCACTCCGACACAGCAGGGGGCGCTAGCATTTGTGGCTTCCCGCAAACTTTTCACAACACAGCTTTTCCCGCGAGAGAGTCAGAGCAGAGATCTCTAAGAAAACAAGAGGTCTCACTCTGTGGATATTTTATTATTAAAATATTACTGGGAAAACGGCAAGATATGGTTTACTTTTACACGTCAGTTTTTTTTTTTTTTTTTTTTAAATAAACATTTTTATGTCTTATTACATTATTCCATGTTTTTGTAGTTAAGTTTTACCATGTTTTTTTTGGGGGGTAATTTCAACTGTATGTATGTACTATAGGCTATGTAGACCCATAATTTATGCTGTTTTTGGTACACTGCATTCTTAATACCAGTATGTTATCTTTCAATATTGCAAACCATATCAAAGAAAACCGAACATAATGAACTTCCACATAAGTTAATTATAATTTAGTATGGTATTTAACACTGTTACATTGCTACAACATGTTTAATTTTTCCTGTTTTCATTGTGCCAAATCAATCTAGACCAACATCCAACAGTTAAACTCAAAAAGAAAAGCGCATGCCTTTATTATAACGGCCCAGTTTGCAGACCGGAAACAATAGGGTTTACTTTTACAAGTCAGACTTTGTTTTTTCAAATAAACATTTTTATATCTTATTTCATTATTCCATGTTTTTGTATTTCTGTTTACCATGTTTTTTTTTTTTTTTGGTAATTTCAACTGTATGTATGTATGTATGTATGTATGTACTGTATGTATGGATGTATGTATAGGCTATCTATGTAGACACATAATTTATGCTGGTTTTGGTACACTACATTCTTAATACCAGTATGTTATCTTTCAAAATTACAAACTAATAATAATAATTTACTAATAATAATTTTGTATGGTATTTAACACTGTTACACGGCTACAACATGTTTATTTCTTGCTGTTTCCACAATGCCAAATCAATCTAGAAGACTAGACCAACATCCAACCGTTATACAGTACTCAAACAGAGAAGGCCATGTCTTTGTCATAACAGCCAAATTTGCAGACCGGAAATGGGTCCGATTTTAACTCGCGAGTGACTCCTCTAATCTTTTTAACGATCTTTGGCTAAAATGTCATTTGGCGCCGAATATTCTAAGTATTTTTTGTCATTCTGCAGCGCGGGAGTTGTTTTTTGTGTGTGGATGTTACAACCTGTGCTGTAAATTAGCTAACCATTAGTCTTAATTAATCACCTCTCTGATAGATAATCAGGTGAAGGAAGAGTTTGGCGACATCATGCAGCGGAGCATCGCGTAAGTACAAAGTTGATGGTTTCCATTTAGCTTGCTATTGGTGGTAGTGTTAGGTTGATGACTGCTTGAATCTGCATTAGCATTAAATAATCCCCTGCTAGCTAGTTACGTGTATTGTGAGTTGTGTTTAGGGTTAAAGTCCCTACAGGAGTGTAACGTTAGCTGAATTTTAGTGTTAACTGCACTGCCTGTAAGTTAGCATTAGCATAAAAATATTAGTCTGCAACGTCTATTTGGATAAGATGCGTCACGAGACAGACACCAAATCCTTGTCATAACTTTAACGTTAAATGTACCATGTTAGCTAAACTTTAACTGTTAGCTTATTTCTTTTGACACGATAAAGAGAAGTTTAAGAAGGGCCAGATGAAAATACCATAACAATTGCCAACGTAACGTTACATGAGGCTTGCAAACCTATGTCTGCGAGTTGTGTTTAGGGTTAAAGCAACGTTAGCTGAACTTTAGTGCAAACTGCACTGCCTGTAAATTAGCATTAGCATAAATAAATAAGTCTGCAACGTCTGTTTGGGTAAGCACTAGCTCAGCTAACGTAACGTAACGCAAACGTATGTCTGTGAGTTGTGTTTAGGGTTAAAGTCCATACAGGAGAGCAACGTTAGCTGTTTTAGTGTTAACTGCACTGCCTGTAAGTTAACATTAGCATTAAAAATGATCTGCAAAGTCTGTTTGGTTAAGATGTTTTGCTTTTTGCTCCAACAGCGGAGACAGACAACAAACTATTGTCTTATAAGTTAACGTTAAATATGCCTTGTGAGCTAAACCATAATCGTTAGCTTATTTGTATTGACACGACAAAGAAAGGTTAAAGCCCGATGAAAATACCATAACACTAGCTAACCTTACATGAGATAGCAAGATGGCAACCAGCTACGCACTTAACGTTAATAACTAACGTTAACTAACCGTTTAACTACCAGCTCAACTATCAGCTGTCATTGGCAAAAATGTTGTTATAATGATTGTATTGCTTTTTATTTTACACTGATGATAATCATGCTAATGCCATTAACTGTTCCTCTTCCTCATCCATCAGATCCTTCTTTCAGCCAAAGTGCAAGGACAAGGACAATCAGAAGAAAGCCCCAGATGAACCGGTGAAAAAGTAAGAATTTTTTTTCAATTACACATTTAGTATTGTGGAGGGTTGTAAGTAAATGTATAATTGGTGTTGTCTTTGTCTATATTTTATGTTAGGTTCATTCACAAATATAACCTGTTAAATATGTGCATTTTTTGAAGGCCTGTAGCGGGGTCTATTTATAGGGACCTACTTAAATTAATGTATAATAGGGTATAGGTAAACTGGATTATTGTTACTTAACATTTGTATACATTGATGAAGTGTTTTGCCTATTGGTAGAGATGCACAGAAACCGGATCAGATATCGGGCCGATACTGACTGAAATAGCTGGATCGGATATCGGTTACAATGGGGCTGATCTATTTACTTGAATTCTATGTTTATATACTATATTCATTATACACTGGAATTTTAATTCCTGTTTTGAGTTTTGACCAATTTGTTGCTGCATTAAAAAGCTTTACACCTGAATTGAAATTCCTGTTAATTTTGAAGATTTTTTTGCCAAGTTGTTGGTGTACGATTTATTATTTTAATAATAAACAACAATTCACTTAATTTGTATCTATGTATTTATTTGTGACATTTTCTTTTACAAAGTTAAGAAAGCAATGTTTAAGTCAAGCCTGATGTTGCCTCACACATAAAAGAATGATCCTAGTCACTTCCACACAGTGAGGCATACAGCCTATTAATTAAACACTGGTATCGGATCGGTACTTGGTATCGCTATCTGTATCGGGACTAAAAAAGTCGGATCGGTGGCGTTGCATCCCTACCTATTGGTATTTTGGGAGGCGTTGTTGTATTTATTATGAAGGTTTCTATTTGATTATTGATGCTGATTTTTTTATTTGCCATGTAAATGTACCCCTACAGATTCATCTATAAATGTAACCTGCAATATTTGGAAATGTATATATATATATATATTTTTTTTTTTGATAATGCATTTTAGCCTTTGGGGCTTTAAGCATTCATTTTATAGGAATCAATCTACCCATTTAATTTAAGTTTTTTTAGGGCAAATTTATGATCGTTGCTATACAGAGTGTTTTACTTTTCAAGCTCCATATATGACATTGGTGATTGTCATAGAGTAAATTGATGTTTGGTGTTTATGCCTTTCTATTGCACGTGGGGAATTTGATGTGTGATTGTCACAAACCATATGCCTGATGGTCTCGCATCGAAACGTTCGCCAAGTTAGACAGTGTGCAGCAGTTTGTTTGCAACTTTTGACGGATTATGTCACTTATTACAAGTGTCAGATTAGCAAAAGAATGGAGGTATCATTGCCTGTATAAATACTGAAAAATACCTGCATTTGTACCAAGACAGTATGGCCAATATGGGTGGGAAGAATATTATCTCAGACATCAGTAAACCATATCAGATCAGCTTAATTTTCAATAATATTTTGGGGTTGAAACAGCTTGAATATGGGCAATTATCTCTGAATCAGTCTGAATCATGGATCTCTGTTGCTTAGTAAAACTTTTTGTAATCAAAAGAGATGATAACTTCTGTTTCTCATCTCTGAGCTGCTTTGATGTTGTGTTCATTATCTCTAGACTATCGTCTTTTAAAGTCAGTCTTAAAAGCCTCTTTAATACTCTTGTCTTTATGTAATGATCGTTTCATCATTTCTTTGACCTCTCTTTTATGATTCTTGCCTTGATTTTATATGTCTGTTGTATTATCCTGTCTAGAATACTTAATATAGCTGCTTGTGGCTGTGCTTTTGAACGGCACCAAATGAATAAGGCGTATGGCTTTTATTTATTTGAATTAAAAAGTGTCTTGTGTCTGTGTTCATCTCCAGATCTGTCAAAAGCCCTCTCAAGGTGCAGAACGGTGTCCAGGAAACTGATTCACCCATCAAGAAGGTTGCCAAACGCAGCCGTCAGATCCTGGACAGCGACGATGACGAGGCTCCGGTCATGAAAGAGCAAGTCGTTACCAAAGGACAAGGAGACAAAGAAGCTGTTGGTAAAACGGAAAAGGTAAAAGGCACTTAATACTCCCTAATTCGGAGAGCAGGGTCCATTTGACTCACTAAATTCAACACATCAACCAGAATTGTTGCGACATTTGTGCAAAAAAAAATTAACAGTTTGGTTAATCACAAAGCAATATTTATGTTTAGGGTTGTCAATCGATTCAACTATTTAATCGCGATTGATTGCATGATTGTTCATAGATAATCGTGATTAATCGCAAATTAATTGCAAATGAATAACACATTTTTTATCTATTCAAAATGTACCTTAAAGGGAGATTTGTCAAGTATTTAATACTCTTATCAACATTGGAGTGGACAAATACGCTGCTTTATGCAAATATATGTATATATTTATTACTGGAAATCAATTAACAACACAAAACATAAATATTGCCCAGAAACCCTCACAGTACTGCATTTAGTATAAAAAATATGCTCGAATCATAACATGGCAAACTCAAGCCCTTGTCAAACAGCTGTCAGTGTGCTGACTTGACCATGACTTTCCCCAAACTGCATGTGATTATCATAAAGTGGGCATGTCTGTAGAGGGGAGACTTGTGAGTACCCATAGAACCAATTTTCATTCACATATCTTGAGGTCAGAGGTCAATGGATCCCTTTGAAAATGGCCATGCCAGTTTTACCTCGCCAAAATTTAGCACAAGTTTGCAGCGTTATTTAGCCTCCTCCTGGTTGGTACCAATGGATTCATTAGGTCAGTGGTTCTCAACCTTTTTTGGGCTAGCGCCCCCCTATCCATTATCCAGCTCCCTTAACGCCCTTTCCAAAATATTAATGTTGATTATTATTATTATGTAGATTATTATTTATTTATATTCTTTATAATTATTATTCTGTGTTATGTCATTAAAAAAGCATGTGACTAGAAGAGATATTTATGTGTGTTGCAACGGCATACTTGCCAACCATGAGACCTTAAGAAAAGGGAGGATTTCAAAACCAAAGTGGGGGGTCTGGGGATCCTACCCCAGAAAAATTTAAGTTTCAGAGACTTTGTTTCCTGCATTCTGGTGACTTTGAAAGAGTGAAAATAATAAAATAATAAATACAGTGTAACAGCATTTTATGATAACTTTTAATTTTACCTTTAACTCACAGGAAAGAAAACAGAATAATTCGCCACCTGGTGTGAACTTGGCGTATGAATCTCTAACATTAACTAATATTCATCAGTTTTTATTTATCTTTGCTCCTGCTTGAGTATTTCTTTCTCTTCGTTCTCTCACTCCTAATTATAATAATATTATTATTATTGTTATTATTATTATTATTATTATTATTATTATTATTATTATTATTATTATTATTATTATTAATAATTTACCAACCCAAATTTATTTGGCCCCAACAAATAAAATGTAGCACCCATGGTGATGAGGCCTGACGTCGGGGTGGTCAGAAGACCAGCTGAGGATAAGCGCAGGGAACGGGCTTCTCTCACTCACTGAAGGTTCTTTCAGACACAACGAGACAACGCCACCACTGCGCTCTGAAACCCATTATTTCTAACGGCTTGCGCCGCACCATGGCGGCTTTTCGCTGAGAGCGCAGCTGAACATGAGCTCAAACTGCGCTGTGTCGCGAGCATAGACTGCTCTCTTCCCCTGAGAAAAGACAGTTGGTGTAGCTCTATTTCCGTCGGGTGGAAACAGTAGGGATTATACACACTGTTCAGAAACAGACCAAGATAACGAAAAGGAAAAGAAGTGTGAAAATTTGCCATAAATCGTGAGAAATACGGAGAATTGTGACCCCGGGAGGAAACCGGGAGAGGGCAATGAAAAACGGGAGGGTTGTGCAAGTATGTGTGTGTGTGGCTGGTTGCTAGACCCCAAGTTGCGTTCACTGGAAGTCCGACAGCGGAATATCCCTCTTGTACATTTGTAACCACGGCGATAACATGGCGATCACCGTGTATCCTCGGGAGAAATGAATGCTTTCAAGAGGAAGAAACTCTTAATTTCCTCCACGGGTAATACCAAGGAAGAGAGCGTTCATTTTCCTGACTTGACACAGTAAATGCCATGTTGGGGAAAGTTTATAGAGATGATACTCTGACGTCCCATTCAAGCGAAGGCAGCATATGGAGCAGCGCTACAGAAAGCCGACAGACACACTGAAGTAAAGAGTCGTTGCTGTGGAAATGATACACCGTCTCATCTAGTTGCATTTGTGTAAACTTGCAGGTTTTTTAATGTTGCAGACCACATTCTTTTGCAAGTAGTTGCAAGTTTCAACTCGTCTTGTCATGATTTTTTGGTGTAAAGTTCGAACGCCCCCCAAGAACACCTCAACGCCCCCCTTACAAAAATATTGTTTCCAGTGCCCCCCGATGTCCTCTGAACGCCCCCGTTGAGAAACGCTACTTTAGGTTTTCTAGTTTCATTTGATGCCATATGAGCCCACTGCAACCTCAGAAAGATTGATTGCGGTAATGCGTTAAAGAAATTAGTGGCGTTAAAACAAATTTGCATTAACGCGCTATTATCGCGTTAACTTTGACAGCCCTGCTTGTGTAAGAACTATAAAAGGTGAATTACCATTAGACTTCCTTTGTCCTTGTACATTGTAAAAGTCATTGAAACAGTGTGTAACCATCAAATGTTCTAAATCCACATATCCGCACAATTTGAATCTAATAAGACTGTTAGAGCTCCTGTAGGCGTATCATTGCCTGTTGTTTATTCAATGGTGGGAAAAACACTGTTGCACAAAGACGGTAATTGTATGGTGAATCACCATGTTGAATGCATTTGTCAATAAGCCACATAATGAAAAGACCCGATTATCGGCTTTGGCTGTCGCTCAACCACCTGTTGTTTGATAAACAATTCTCTTAACTGCCCCGTTCATTCTCTTTGTAATATGTCAGTAATTATTCATTATTTGTTCTTTTGAGGGGAGAGATTGTGATGGATACATGGTGTTTGTCAGCATGACCCACCCCACATCACTTACATATGGTTACAATTATTGAATATGTTTTTTGACAAGGTACTAATACATGCACTCTTGTAGAGTTGGCCACAGAGCACCTCCACCAGAGATAAATGTAGGGCAGCAACTAATGATTATTTTCATCAGTGATTAATCTTTTGTTATTTTTTTTATTAATTGTTGGTCTATAAAATGTAAAACAACATTTTCCAGGTGGGTCTCAGTAACCAGGAATAGAGGAGAATTGGAGGGCCTAATCACAAGTTTCCAGATCCAAGCAGAGAGAATGTAACTAACAGATGTAACGGATGACAAATTCCGACATTAGAGTCTGGAGAAGGGAAATAATCTGAAACCCAAATTATATGAGTATAAACCTTTGATTATACTGTCCATGACTGTGAGTACGCTAGGGTCTGCGTGATGTAAATTTCGTCATAAGAGGGTGTACGCATAGGCTCTGTACGGATGTCCACGAACCGCCAATTTGTAGTGACTGCGTAGCGATCTACTGCGCCTTTGTGGAGCGTGTCCTAATACTGTGAACTAATACTCATCCGTGGTGTCCGCAGCTGCCTGTGTATCCCTCCGTTAGGGACTATAATCGAAGCTTTAAAAGTTCAAAACTCCAGTAACACTTGTTACACAACCTTTTTGCCTGTCATACCCTCGCAGCTCATCAGATGAGCTCAAGTAGCCCTTCATCAACATCACCTGCCATGTCCCAAATATGATCATTTGAATGGATTTTAAAGTAGATGTTATTTAACACTATTGGTTGTATAAAAATAGACACTACTACAATTTCTTTTTATTAATCCAGCAATTGTCGATGTTTAGGTTTTTACATTTTTTCAATTTTAGTATTGGTCAGGTTTGCATAGAGTGGCATTTATTTATTCAATACTTTTGGCTCTATTTTGACTTCTTTGTTTACTTTCTAACTAGGGATCAGCATTCCAAGCAAAAATGCTATTCAAAAATCACTGGGAATTAGTCGATTATTATTCGAATAATCGGCGCATACCCCCATATATATTTTTTAAGATGGGACGAATAGTCGCATAAACTATTCGTTTTTTTTATAATTTAATGACTATTCGAAAAATCAAAAATCATGAACCATCCCTATTTCTAACTTGTTTTAGCTTGGTGGGAAAAGTATCCTATAGACTAGTGGTTTTCAAAGTGGGGTTCTGGGACCTTGAGGGGTTTCCAGGGGATCTCTGGCAAAAGGGGAATCATTTGTTTTCACTGTAATTCCATCCATAAGTAACACAATAACAGAATGTATGATTATTTTGGAAATGGGTATAATACACTAGAGGTCGACCGATTTATCGGTCGGCCGATTAATCGGGCCGATTATTTGACATTTTTTCATAATCGGCATCGGCCGATGCCTGAGCATATTAAGCCGATTATCAAGCAGGCACATCTGCGGGCAGCCCAGTGTTGTTGTTGCTGTGGAACACGTGTGACACCGCCCCTTGTGTGTCAATCAAATTGCCATTCTGCCGGGAGAAACCGGTAGGCTTAAATTCTTCTCTTTCAAAGCCCTATATATTTAATTGGTTAGATATGAAATGCTCCGACGTTATCAATTCTGTTTTTGGTAACGGAGAATTTCTCTCCGTAGGTGACGTCAGCTGTGTGCGGGGCGGAGCAGCTCTCACATACACGCTGCTGCAGCGCAGACACACACACAGAGCTTCTGCTCTTAGTAACTATGGCGGAGAAAACTAAACTTATAAAGCGTGATTACACTTTACTAGAGTTGATGCTGACAATGCTTGTCATAAGTGCAAGTTTGCGTGTGAGGGCGGAAACACGAGCAATTTGTCGAAACATTTAGCAAAAAGTTCACTTCCTCATTAAACGTCTCTACGGTCTATGGGTCCTTCATAGCGTCTATGACGTCACCGCCTGTGTAGTCCGCAGCAGATGTGAGCAGCAGGCTGTGTAATACGAGTGAACAAAGTTATTATTATGTTTTGATCACTTAGATTATGGCCATATAGCTTGTAACAGTGACTGTCAACAAACATAAATAAAAAACATGCTTTAGGACAGTTTTGGAAAGGTGCTTAAAAGGTTTTGAGCCCTGTACTATTACTACTATTAACCATCATGCACAAAATAAAATATGCACTGCAGTGCAGACACAAAGTGCAAATTGGAGAGACAGACCATAAGTGTTGTTCAATAAATGTTTACTTAAGTTAAGACATTTTGTGTATTATTTGTTATTATTAAGCTGTTATATTTTATCAGATGGAGGAAAAAAAGAAACCAGCCAAACATATCGGCAAAAAAAAAATCGGCATCATATATCGGCCATCGGCTGTCCTGATTGTGTAAAAAATCGGCATCGGCATCGGCCATAAAAAACCCATATCGGTCGACCTCTATAATACACTTTTCACATTTATCACTTCCTGGGACAAATCTTCAATCAATCAAATGTCGCAGTGCTCAGGTAGTACTGCATTGTTATGTGGTTTATAAGAGATTGTGGAGCTTTTAGTTCATGCAAGACCAAACCTACAACAATGATTAATTTGGACAATGGAGACATTTCATGTGCAGGCCTCAACGCTGACTATTAACGGTGGTTGCCACCCTGCCTGCAATAGAGTTCCCTGCCTCATCTGATTTTTTTTTTTCTTCTTCTTATAGCAGCTCTCTGTCCCTCTCTAAACGATGCGCTTCATTGAACAACAAACTTGTTTCCTCACTGATGGAGGTGTGTGTCGTTCAGGGTTTGCAGTGTTGTTTTCCAACACTTGCTGAGATACTTTGCCTCATAGATTTTGTCGAGGTTTCTGCTTTTCTGTATTTTTTTTAGGCCATCGTCTGGCTTTTTAAAGTCCATAAACACATGATTACTCCTTTTTTTTTTTTAACCATTTACAACCAATTTAAAGTGAATACTCTTGTTTTCCTTGGCAGAAAATGCCACGTTGAGGTGATACACAGTCCACAGTGATCCAGATCATATTGTTTTGACAGCTGGACAACTGTTATTGTCACTTCCTGGGATTTCAATCTCAGCTGTAGATGGAAATAGTCAAGATGTTAATGTAATTTTAAAAAAAGAAATCACCTCAAAACCACAATTTGCAGTAATTCCAGCCATTAAAGCCTTTGTTTATGCTGCCTCCTGTCACAATGATAACCAATACCAACACTGCTTGTCTTTTTTTCAGAAGGATGATGTCTTTAAGGCAGTTCCGACCCCCATGTCTCCTCCACCTGCCCCAGCCACCCCTGTGACCCCCGCCACTCCAGCCACCTCGGCCTCTTCGGCTTCACCTGGGACCCCCAGCACCCCAAACTCCATCTCCCCCTCTGGGATCGTTAAACGCAAGACTGGTCAGTATCTGATCAGATTTGATCTATTCGTTCTTTATTTGTTCCTAGTAGAGATGTCACGATACCAGAAATTTAGTAGTCGATACCAATACCAGTGAAATTCCACGATTCTCGATATCCAATTCGATACCACGGTAAAAAACAAACTCCTTTATAATCGTTTGCATACTGTTTTTTGTTAGGAAGTTAAACAGGTCATAATTCCCTCTATTATATATTTTATATTGCTGTGAAAACATCTCCTTCAAACAACTGTATTTATTCAATTTTCTGCCAAAACTACATTTTACAAGATAACATTTGAACACATCATGATAACGTTAGAATTTACCTTCGCCCAATACTCATACTGAATAGAGCCTGAACGCATCATAATGTAAATCAATGGCACCTCCTGTTAACGTTAGCTGTTAGCTCCGTGCAGGATTGTGCTGCTTACCAGTTGCTAATAGCTAACGTTAACTAGCTCTCATCCTGCCGATTTCAACACGGATTTGTGTTTCAAAATTACGCCGCTACTCTCGAGCCTCGAGAGTACTGTCATGTTTTCAGAATTTTGGCATCATCTTGGTACCGAAGTATCTGTTTTCGTGACATCCCTAGTTCCTAGTCATACTCCAAATCTTTGGTTCTCAACTTTTTCTCCAAAATTGCAGCATTTTCGAACTTTGACACCAGCTGAGGATTGATAGTTTTTGTGCCTCAAGCTATTTTACTTGATTACTTATTAGCAGGAGCCTAATGTCTCCAAATACTCATTATTTCAAAATGAGGGAAAAACAATACATTTATCACAAACTGAATGCATGAGAGGTTTGTTCACCAGAAACAGCGAAGAACACTTTCCACCCTCTTGTTTCATTTATCTCTTGACTCTCTGGAAGGGTCTCAACCTTTTATAATGACAACCAGTAGACTCTATTGTGTTGCAATATTTGTCATTTATCTCATCTGCTGAACCACAAATGCACACTCTTCAAGCCTATATAATTATTTTTCTGCATGTGTTTGCATTGTGATAATGTTATTATTGTCTTGCGATGTATCATTTCTGCTGACCGGGCTTTAATGGAACCAGCGGAGCAAGTCGTGTTGTTATTGTAGCTGATTGTCGATCTTTATTTGGTTCCTTTCTGGTTTGCAGGCTTTGGTAACTTTCTTTAAAAAATAGCATGAACATACTGTATGTAGTGTTTATTGTGCAGTGTGTGTATAAGAGTGCTGCTGCTGCTGCTGTTTTTCTGACAAACATGTTCATTATCTGTGAATTTTAAATACGAAGCATGTGTAACTATCTGCATTTAACATAAAATAGAATGGCCAAGTGATTTTAAGTGGCGCTTTGTACTTGCTTTACTTTTCATGCCACACCAGAAATGTAGAATTTAAGCTACTTAGAGCTACACAGATTTCTAGTATCGCAGCTTTGCTTTCATTTGGTAAGCACCTCCTTTTCTCACTTTGTTTCCTTCATCCTACTTTTGCAGGAGGAAAACCGGCTCATTCTCTTTTCATCATCCCATTCTCTTTGTGTTTGTTGACTGCAGTGTTTGCTTTCAGCAGTGGTGCGCTGCCACAGTAAGAGCCACCACTAGAGAAAACATCACATTAAAGTAACACTAATTTGTCCAGAAATTGCATTCTTAATGTCTTGGGTTAATGTTTTCATTATTATATCTAGAAGTAAAACATCAGCAGTGCTACCTTTGCTAGAACCCTAACAAGGACCAAAACAGAGGCGGGTGTGGATCCAAAACTAAAATCACCCTCGAGCACCACTGCTGCATAAAATTACAGGGGAAATTACACTGGAACCCTAAGCTGCTGTGCTGCATAATATCTTTCGGGATGGAATTAGTGTTTTCATTAGCAAAGTACATATCTGTGATTCTCTTTTTTTTTTTTTTTTTGTTGCCCTACATCTGCAGTAAGAGAGCAGACTCATCCTGTTTTCATCTCCACATCCTCGTTTTGTTTGATCACGCTGTGATTTCAGTTGGGATGCCTCTCACTTCTTTTTTTTCTTCTTCTCCCTCCTCCTTTTTAATTTAATGCCTATCCTGACGTGTGCAGCGAGGAAGATGTTCCCCAAGAGGAAGCTTGATGAGAGCAGGAGCGGCAGTGAGAGTCAGAAAGACGAGGCAGGGGCCAAGGAGGAGCAGGGTCAGCAAAACAAACGACCCCGTGTGGAGAGCAGCGCAGGTACGCCTTCACCTCTGCTATGAGTCTGATAACTGAGCACAGGTCTGGAAAGGTCTTGGTGAGAATGGAGACTTTCTAGGATTATCAGAGTTGGGAAGTTGCACAATAATAAAGAACGGCACATTTTGTATTTTCTTATTACCAAATTGAAATAGGAAAAACAAACAATAGGAGTGTCAGAATCCATGAAAATAATATCTTTTTTATTTTACATAGGGCTGTCAAAGTTAACGCGATAATAATGCAGGCTCAGTTTTAAAGCTAGAGTGATGATCCCATAGCATATGAAACTAGAAAACCTAAGGAATCCATTGGTACCCACTATGTCATACTAGCTTGTCGGGAAGGAGGCTAAATAACGCTGCAAACTTGTGCTAAATTTTTGCGAGAAAAAACTGGCATGGCCATTTTCAAAGGGGTCCCTTGACCTCTGACCTAAAGATTTGTGAATGAAAATGGGTTCTATGGGTACCCACGAGTCTCCCCTTTACAGACATACCCACTTTATGATAATCACATGCAGTTTGGGGCAAGTCATAGTCAAGTCAGCAAACTGACACACTGACAGCTGTTCTTACCTGTTGGGTTTGAGTTTGCCATGATATGATTTGAGCATATTTTTTATGATAAATGCAGTACCTGTGAGGGTTTCTCGACAATATTTTTCATTGTTTTGTGTTGTTAATTGATTTCCAATAATAAATATATACATACATTTGCATAAAGCAGCATATTTGTCCACTCCAATGTTAATGGTATTAGAGTATTGAATACTTGAGAAATCTCCCTTTAAGGTACATTTTGAACAGATAAAAAAATGTGCGATTAATTTGTGATTAATCACAATTAACTATAGACAATCATGCAATTAATCACGATTAAATATTTTAATTGATTGACAGTCCTAGTTTTACAATATCAGTACAACTCTTGCCAGTACTAGCTACGACATAAATGTCCCATCAACATAGTTCCTTTATCACTGCAACACTGACACTTTGCTCGAGCCATTCATATCCAGATATTTGCTGTGTGTACAAAACCTAAGGACATATGTTGTGGGTCTCCCTCTGCATGGTGTTGTATAGTGGACAAGGACCACACTGTCTGTCAGCACTATATTATAGGACACCACCCTAACTTGCCTGCAATTGTTGTAGATGAACAAACCATTCACAGGGTTTCTCTCTGTAACCTCCCAGGAAAAAGTCCAGAATGAAAAGAAGAAAATAAAACAGCCGCTAAAGATCCTGTTAAACACGGAACATGGGAGAAAATGAGATTGAGTAAATATACTTACAAATACTTTGGGAAGCACAGAAGAATTTGGATAGAACACACTGGCACTGTCAACATCTATCCTTAAACAACACGTCCCAACACCAATACACCTTAAAATGAGATAGTCGAATACAATAAAGTAAACTAAAATAAAAATAAAATAACATAAGTACAGCAGTGAACTGACAGTGTGCCAATGGTAGTGCAAATAGTGCAAGAGTACTGAATATAGTAGTGTATATTATAGTGTATGATACAGTAGTGTAATGTAATAGTATAATAGTAGTATAGCTGTATAATATGATAATACAAGAAGATGTAAGAAATGATATGAGAAGATATAATATAATAAGATAAGATAATAATGATATAGGTGTAGTATAGGTTAATACAACAATAATAATAATACTAATGATGGTACTATATATATATATATTTATATATATATATATATATATATTATATATATATATATATATATTATATATATATATATATATATATATATATATATTATATATATATATATTATATATTATATATATATATATATGGCAAGCCGTTTAGGAAATTATTATATATATAATGTGAAATTTGAGAATATTGAATGAACTCTGAATATATGGAATGAAATCCTGAGAATATTGAATGAAATCCTGAGAATATTGAATGAACTCTGAATATATTGAATGAACTCTGAATATATTGAATGAACCCTGAATATATTGAATGAATCCTGAATATATTGAATGAAGTCTGAATATATTGAATGAAGTCTGAATATATTGAATGAAGTCTGAATATATTGAATGTATCCTGAATATATTGAATGAAGTCTGAATATATTGAATGAAGTCTGAATATATTGAATGAATCCTGAATATATTGAATGAAGTCTGAATATATTGAATGAAGTCTGAATATATTGAATGAAGTCTGAATATATTGAATGAAATCTGACGTCATAAAGGCCCTGCTGCCATCTTGGTTTTAGGGTCATTATCTGTACAGATCTTGGTGCTGTTAGACGTGTGTGTCACTATGAGCGAGTCAGCATGAAATCTAGTATCAGCCATCCTCAGTAATGAGGAGATAATTAACACCCTGGTGAATGTGTGTACCACGGACCAAAATAATACTGGTAAACATATTGAATACCGTTCTACAGATGAAGAGTATATTCACTTTTTCATCATGGAAGAGTGCTGCAGAACTGAACTAGTTCACTAAAGTTGGAAAGATATTGACAGATTTGAACTTCCTGGATCAATAACTCACAAACGAAATGTTGTTTAAACACCAACGAGGGCTCTTTCTAACCGTAGTAAGGTAGACAACGAGCTACAGCCTTATTTAGATCAAAACGAGCTGGACACATTACATTGGTCTCTATCATGTTCTCTATGCGCGGCCGGCTGTAAGACGAGTGGTCAGGGACCGTCCACAAAGTGCATTGAATATTTTTCCCATTAGAAATTCACCAAAAGCACATTTTTCCAAAATAAGCGTTGTAGTATAACCAGGAAGAGACCATCGATGATGTGTGAAGTGATTTTGGTATCAACACTGTATAATAGTGAAGTTATTGAATATTTTTGTAGCAACTCTTTTCGGCGTTGCACTTTGTAGACGGTCCCTGAGCACTCTCTCACAGCCGGCCGCACATAGTGACCATGGATGAAAAAGTGAATAAACTCTTCATCTGTAGAACGGTATTCAATATGTTTACCAGTATTATTTTGGTCTGTGGTACATATATTCACCAGAGTGTTAACTATCTCCTCATTACTGAGGATGGCTGATACTAGATTTCGTGCTGACTCGCTCATAGTGACACACACGTCTAGCAGCACCAAGATCTGTACGGATAATGACCCTAAAGCCAAGATGGCAGCAGGGCCTTTATGACGTCAGATTTCGTTCCATATATTCAGAGTTCATTCAATATATTCAGAGTTCATTCAATATATTCAGACTTCATTCAATATATTCAGACTTCATTCAATATATTCAGAGTTCATTCAATATATTCAGACTTCATTCAATATATTCAGACTTCATTCAATATATTCAGACTTCATTCAATATATTCAGACTTCATTCAATATATTCAGGATTCATTCAATATATTCAGACTTCATTCAATATATTCAGACTTCATTCAATATATTCAGAGTTCATTCAATATATTCAGAGTTCATTCAATATATTCAGAGTTCATTCAATATTCTCAGGATTTCATTCAATATTCTCAGGATTTCATTCAATATATTCAGAGTTCATTCAATATTCTCAGGATTTCATTCCATATATTCAGAGTTCATTCAATATATTCAGGGTTCATTCAATATATTCAGAGTTCATTCAATATTCTCAGGATTTCATTCCATATATTCAGAGTTCATTCAATATATTCAGGGTTCATTCAATATATTCAGAGTTCATTCAATATTCTCAGGATTTCATTCCATATATTCAGAGTTCATTCAATATATTCAGGGTTCATTCAATATATTCAGAGTTCATTCAATATTCTCAGGATTTCATTCCATATATTCAGAGTTCATTCAATATATTCAGGGTTCATTCAATATATTCAGAGTTCATTCAATATTCTCAGGATTTCATTCCATATATTCAGAGTTCATTCAATATATTCAGGGTTCATTCAATATATTCAGAGTTCATTCAATATTCTCAGGATTTCATTCAATATTCTCAGGATTTCATTCCATATATTCAGGATTTCATTCAATATTCTCAAATTTCACATTATATATATAATAATTTCCTAAACGGCTTGCCATAATATGGCAAGCCGTTTAGGAAATTATTATATATATAATGTGAAATTTGAGAATATTGAATGAAATCCTGAATATATGGAATGAAATCCTGAGAATATTGAATGAAATCCTGAGAATATTGAATGAACTCTGAATATATTGAATGAACTCTGAATATATGGAATGAACTCTGAATATATTGAATGAACTCTGAATATATTGAATGAACTCTGAATATATTGAATGAACTCTGAATATATTGAATGAATCCTGAATATATTGAATGAACTCTGAATATATTGAATGAACTCTGAATAATTGAATGAAATCTGACGTCGTCAAGGCCCTGCTGCCATCTTGGTTTTAGGGTCATTATCCGTACAGATCTTGGTGCTGTTAGACGTGTGTGTCACTATGAGCGAGTCAGCACGAAATCTAGTATCAGCCATTCTCAGTAATGAGGAGATAGTTAACACTCTGGTGAATATATGTACCACAGACCAAAATAATATTGATAAACATATTCAATACCGTTCTACAGATGAAGAGTTTATTCACTTTTTCAACCGTGGTCTCTATGCGCGCGCTGTGAGAGAGTGCTCACGGACCGTCTACAAAGTGCAACGCCGAAAAGAGTTGCTCACAATAAATGTATCATGACCCCAGCTGTGTCTGCTGAGACTTGGTGTCAGGTTTGTCAATAGTAATTCTCCCTTAACCTGACTCTCGGGTGAAAAGGAAACCTCAAAGATATAACCTGCGGCATTTATTGAAGAAGGCTGTTATGTTGAAAACCATCTTCAAACATGGGCTCGCAATAAAACTGAGGGTTGCCCTCAGTAAACCTGCTGGCATTTATCTCTTTCTTTCAGTGACTCCACTTCCTTTCTGTCTCCCTCCCTGCGTAGGGAACACAGATGAACCCATGGAGCAGGGAGCAAAGGAACAAAGAGTTGAAAAGGCGGTGGCCAAGGCTAACAGCCCAGATGAGGAGGTGGTGAAGAAGAAGAAAGAGGAAGGAGAGAAGGCCGAGGAGGAGCGGGTGAAGAGAGAGAGCTCTGATGAGAAAGAAAAGAAAGCTGAGGGGGGGCGGAAAAGAAAAATGAAGCAAAGGAGAAGTCGGATGATGAGAAAGGGCCTGCCGTTGCCAAGAAGAAGAAGAAGGAGGAGGTGGTTGAAAAGGACACGCGAGAGGGAGAAGGGAGCCCAAAAAGTCAAACGGCAAGAAAGCAAAAAGAAGCAAAAGAGCAGAAAGATAAGGAGCTGCCCAAGAAAGCCCCCATCAGCAGTTTCTTTGGTGAGGAGCAATTTGCATAGCTCTGTGCTTGCACAAAAAAAAGTGTCCGTAACTGTGCTATGCTTTTATCAGTTAGGAAAGACAGCAAAATATTTCTCTGCCCCTGCTCCACCCCTCACCTTCCCTTTTATTTATTTCGTTTTATTCAATAGCTCCAAGAAAAGCCGCAGTGAAGACAGAGAAACCAGAGAAGAATGAAGGGAGAAAAAGACGAGTGCAGAGAGGAAGACTTCAGCGGAGGAGAGCAAAGACACTAAAGGGTAAGACAAAGTACAACCGGAAGTTACAGACAGCTCAGAATAGGCCGGACGCCTCACCTGCTTGTTTGTATTCTTGTCCGGTCTCACCTGTCCGACACACTGAACTCTTAACTTATCTACATGTTGCACAATTCAGCTAAACTTAACCTCTGACCCCTTAATGTAACATGCATGCTTGGGGCAAAGGGAGATGAGAGGACACTATTTTTGACACTGTGGAGGTGAAGTAGGGCTGCTATTGACAGTTATTTTATTATTAATTACGTGATTATACTTGATATGATTATTTTTAGGGCTTGCCCCTCTTAGTGGGATTCGTCGGACTAATCTTCAATATATTCCAGGGTTCATTCAATTATATTCCAGAGTTCATTCAATATTCTCAGGATTTCATTCCATATATTCAGAGTTCATTCAAATATTCAGGTTCATTCAATATAATTCAGAGTTCATTCAATATTCTCAGGATTTCATTCCATATATTCAGAGTTCATTCAATATATTCAGGGTTCATTCAATATATTCAGAGTTCATTCAATATTCTCAGGATTTCATTCCATATATTCAGAGTTCATTCAATATATTCAGGGTTCATTCAATATATTCAGAGTTCATTCAATATTCTCAGGATTTCATTCCATATATTCAGAGTTCATTCAATATATTCAGGGTTCATTCAATATATTCAGAGTTCATTCAATATTCTCAGGATTTCATTCAATATTCTCAGGATTTCATTCCATATATTCAGGATTTCATTCAATATTCTCAAATTTCACATTATATATATAATAATTTCCTAAACGGCTTGCCATAATATGGCAAGCCGTTTAGGAAATTATTATATATATAATGTGAAATTTGAGAATATTGAATGAAATCCTGAATATATGGAATGAAATCCTGAGAATATTGAATGAAATCCTGAGAATATTGAATGAACTCTGAATATATTGAATGAACTCTGAATATATGGAATGAACTCTGAATATATTGAATGAACTCTGAATATATTGAATGAACTCTGAATATATTGAATGAACTCTGAATATATTGAATGAATCCTGAATATATTGAATGAACTCTGAATATATTGAATGAACTCTGAATAATTGAATGAAATCTGACGTCGTCAAGGCCCTGCTGCCATCTTGGTTTTAGGGTCATTATCCGTACAGATCTTGGTGCTGTTAGACGTGTGTGTCACTATGAGCGAGTCAGCACGAAATCTAGTATCAGCCATTCTCAGTAATGAGGAGATAGTTAACACTCTGGTGAATATATGTACCACAGACCAAAATAATATTGATAAACATATTCAATACCGTTCTACAGATGAAGAGTTTATTCACTTTTTCAACCGTGGTCTCTATGCGCGGCCGGCTGTGAGAGAGTGCTCACGGACCGTCTACAAAGTGCAACGCCGAAAAGAGTTGCTACAAAAATATTCAATAACTTCACTATTATAAAGTGTTGATACCAAAATCACTTCACACATCATCGATGGTCTCTTCCTGGTTATACTACAACGCTTATTTTGGAAAAATGTGCTTTTGGTGAATTTATAATGGGAAAAATATTCAATGCACTTTGTGGACGGTCCCTGACCACTCGTCTTACAGCCGGCCGCGCATAGAGACCATGATAGAGACCAATGTTATGTGTCCAGCTCGTTTTGATCTAAATAAGGTTGTAGCTCGTTGTCTACCTTACTACGGTTAGAAAGAGCCCTCATTGGTGTTTAAACAACATTTCGTTTGTGAGTTATTGATCCAGGAAGTTCAAATCTATCAATATCTTTCCAACTTTAGTGAACTAGTTCAGTTCTGCATTACTCTTCCACGACGAAAAAGTGAATAAACTCTTCATCTGTAGAACGGTATTCAATATGTTTATCAGTATTGTTTTGGTCCGTGGTACATATATTCACCAGAGTGTTAATTATCTCCTCATTACTGAGGATGGCTGGTACTAGATTTCGTGCTGACTCGCTCATAGTGACACACACGTCTAAAAGCACCAAGATCTGAAGGGATAATGACCCTAAAACCAAGATGGCAGCAGGGCCTTTATGACGTCAGATTTCATTCAATATATTCAGACTTCATTCAATATATTCAGACTTCATTCAATATATTCAGAGTTCATTCAATATATTCAGACTTCATTCAATATATTCAGAGTTCATTCAATATATTCAGAGTTCATTCAATATATTCAGACTTCATTCAATATATTCAGACTTCATTCAATATATTCAGACTTCATTCAATATATTCAGAGTTCATTCAATATTCTCAGGATTTCATTCAATATTCTCAGGATTTCATTCCATATATTCAGAGTTCATTCAATATTCTCAGGATTTCATTCAATATATTCAGAGTTCATTCAATATATTCAGAGTTCATTCAATATTCTCAGGATTTCATTCAATATTCTCAGGATTTCATTCCATATATTCAGGGTTCATTCAATATATTCAGAGTTCATTCAATATTCTCAGCATTCATTCAATATATTCAGGATTTCATTCCATATTCTCAAATTTCACATTATATATATATCATAATTTCCTAAACGGCTTGCCATGATATATATATATATATACAATATATATATATATATATATATATATACAATATATATATATATATATACATACAATATATATACAATATATATATATATATATACAATATATATATATATATATATATATATATATATATATACAATATATATATATATATACAATATATATATATATATACAATATATATATATATATACAATATATATATATATACAATATATATATATATATATATATATATATATATATATATATATATATATATATATATATATATATATATACAATATATATATACATATACAATATATATATAGATATACAATATCTATATATATACAATATATATATATATATATATAAATGAAATACCGTTTCCAGCATTCAAGTACTCAGGTGAGTATGTAAACAATGTAAATTACACAAACAATAACAAATGCGAATACAAATAGCATCAGTGCCATGGCTAACATAGCCAGTGATCAGCAGCGAGCAACCTAGTGGCCGACATACGAAGAATGTGTGGCAGCAGAGAGGCAGTGTGTCTGCCTAATAGTCAGTTATACCCTTCTTCGCCGAGAGGAGTTAAATAGCCGTATGGCTCGCGGGACAAATGAGTTCCTCAGTCTGTCCGTTCAGCAGGACTGAGACAGCAGCATGCCACTGAATGTGCTCCTCTGCTGAGTGAGTGTGCTCTGAGGAGGGTGGTGGGTATTGTCCATGATAGATATGATTTTACAGGAATTTATAATGCCCTGTTCATAAAAAGATCCAGAACAATAACAAATTGTGGAAAATGTTTTTCATTAAAAAGTAACCTTGAACTTGTAAAAGTACCACTTGCATGCCTGATGAAGGGCAACACGCACTGGTGTCAACTTGACAGAAAAGCAATTTTATCACATTCACTCCCCAGATCATTACATCCCAGCTACTGTACCTCGACTACTGTGTTTGTCTGTATGACACATTTGGTGCATGCTCTGGGCATCGGTAGATGCTGAAATAGAGCTGAAACAATTAGTCAATTAACTGCTTAGTTAAAGTGGCAGTAGGCAGTATATTTTCGGCATCATTGGGCAAAAATTCCATAATAACCTTTCAGCATAATGTAATTCAAGTGTTCTGAGAGATAACTAGACTTCTGCTCCTCCTCATGGCTCTGTTTTCTGGCTTCAAAAAATCTAGCCTGTGAAGGGAGACTTTGACCAATCAAAGGTCATTTCATTGAGAGAGTGTTCCTATTGTCTGTGCTCCGGTCATGTGACCGGTACTTAGCGTTCCTTCAAGAGATTTCCAACATGGCTGCTGGGTCACAAACTTCTCATTTTACAGCTAAACCGTACACTACAAGATGATTCTGAAAAAATTTGAGGAGAGAAATAGGCATTAAGGTAACATAATATTGATTCATATTTGATCAGCGCTGCCTAGTTTGACCGTTTGGTTGGAGTTCGCGAGTGATTGACACCCGGCTCTCATATACAACAGATGGACAGCAGATCTCAGATCAGCGTTTACTGCTTGTTTTCCTCTGGTCTGTAAAATCTTGCAGATGCCGTTAGGAGCACCGGAGGACACAGAGGCACATGATTTTTTTCAGGTTACCTGTTTCATGTACTACTGTCACGATATAGCAACCGTTTTATAAAAATAACTTTTGTTAATCATATTTGCTCCAATCTCGCCTACTTAAGCTTTAATCAACACAAATGTATCGGCAACACATTTTATAAGCAATTAATTGTTTAAGTCAATTATTGAAAATTATCAAAAATGGCAAATGTTCTTTGGTTCCAGCTTCCCAGATGTGAGGATTCTCTGCTTTTCTCTTTGTTGTATTCTAAGCAAGCATTTTTCTTGATTGTCTGGATAAATAGGAAAAAAAAACGCTATTTGCAGCCCTAATGTCTGATGTGGGTTATCCAGAAAAAAATGGTATGTCGACCTAAGATATGTAGTGACGAGGCCATAAGCCTGCAGATAAAGAGAGAGAGAAACTGAGCATAAACAGCTTAAGGTTAAAAAAATTCAAACGGTCAGATCTCATCAGTCATTCATAATGCTAATTGCCAGGGTCTGAAAAAGCACCCGGCAATTGCAGGTAAATTGTCGGTAGTGGCAGGTAAAATCGTCAGGCCATCCGTCACTTTGGCGGACAGGGAAAATTCTAGAGATGGGAATCGATAATCGGTTCCCGTTGAGAACCAGTTCCTAGTTGTCTGATTCGTTGGAAGCGCATACCTCCGTGACTATCGATTCCTCTTATCGATGCTTTCAGACAGTTATGCATGCACAGTGACGTCAACGGCATACGCATGCTGTATCATGTTTCAGTTTGTTTGGGACCGAAGTCATGGCGGAGAGAAAAAAAGCGTGGTGGTAATACACCTGAGGGGATGCACCCTATTTTTTCTCTGATAATGCTGCATTAACAACAGATCTGTGTTGAAATCAGCAGGAGGAGAGTTAACGTTGGTAACGTTAGCCCTGCTTGGCTAAATAACAGAGCTACTAACGTTAACAGAGGTTGCATTGAGTTACATTATTATGATGTGTTCAATGTTATCATGATGTGCTCAAAAGTAATCTTGGAAAATTCAGTTGTTTGAAGGAGATGTTTTCACAACAATATAAAATAGATATTAGAGAGGGAATTATGACCTGCTTATCTTCCTAACACTAGCTCTAAGCAGCTTATAATACATAATTAAAACTGCTAATGCCAAGATTTTTTTAATCAAAGCAAATATTTATATGAAAATACAATCATGTATTCCTAATCATTTGAATTGTGTGTTTTTATCCAAATAACCACTATAGATGACAATAACAAAGTACAGTACATTACTGTGTACAATATCCTCCCACCCCCCGAAAAATAGGGCTCACCGGAATTTGAACACTGGAATTTACCATGCATGTAATGTTTTTTTGTGTAAAATATATTGAACAATGAATCAGATCTAAAACGTTTTTCCTTAATTTAGTGCATAGTTTTCAAAAGTGTCAGATAACATTTCTGAGTGGCAGTCAAAAAGAAATACTTGCCTGCCACAGTGGCAGGCAGTGAAAAAAGTTAATTTCTTGCTGCCATCCATCTATCACCATGCCACTACAAGTGTCAAATCCCTCAGAAATTCAACTTTTTCCATCCACAACTCCATATCTTGAACAAAACTAAGCAAACTGTAGGAACCTTGCTCTGTGTTTTACTTTCACTCCCTTTGCCAGTGTTTTTACCATCATTGAGAAGCAAAGAAATTCACCCCATCCACCAAAGCTGCTTTGGCTTTGCCTGATTTGTTAGTCTACGTTTTTACATGTCTTATTCAGGGTGAAATTACAGAAAGTAATTGTGTGTGCAAAAGCAGGTTTCAACACTTTTGTTCAGCAAAATTATAGTTTTGCCACAGTCAGCTCCTCTTAACCCATTATTTTTAAGCAGCATGTGTATCTACAGAAGCACAGCAGACAGGAAAATGGCCCCTCTTTCTTCAAATTGGCTGGTGAATTACCAAAAGTGACTGTTGGATTCACCAGTCCAGTCCAGCAGACATTTTAACCTGTGGATGAGAAAATTCAAGTTTCATGTAGTCTGTCTCCTCACCCAGCTGGTATCATGACCCCAGCTGTGTCTGCTGAGACTTGGTGCTACAGGTTTGTCAATAGTAATTCTCCCTTAACCTGACTCTCGGGTGAAAAGGAAACCTCAAAGATATAACCTGCGGCATTTATTGAAGAAGGCTGTTATGTTGAAAACCATCTTCAAACATGGGCTCGCAATAAAACTGAGGGTTGCCCTCAGTAAACCTGCTGGCATTTATCTCTTTCTTTCAGTGACTCCACTTCCTTTCTGTCTCCCTCCCTGCGTAGGGAACACAGATGAACCCATGGAGCAGGGAGCAAAGGAACAAAGAGTTGAAAAGGCGGTGGCCAAGGCTAACAGCCCAGATGAGGAGGTGGTGAAGAAGAAGAAAGAGGAAGGAGAGAAGGCCGAGGAGGAGCGGGTGAAGAGAGAGAGCTCTGATGAGAAAGAAAAGAAAGCTGAGGGGGCGGAAAAGAAAAATGAAGCAAAGGAGAAGTCGGATGATGAGAAAGGGCCTGCCGTTGCCAAGAAGAAGAAGAAGGAGGAGGTGGTTGAAAAGGACACGCGAGAGGGAGAAGGGAGCCCAAAAAGTCAAACGGCAAGAAAGCAAAAAGAAGCAAAAGAGCAGAAAGATAAGGAGCTGCCCAAGAAAGCCCCCATCAGCAGTTTCTTTGGTGAGGAGCAATTTGCATAGCTCTGTGCTTGCACAAAAAAAAGTGTCCGTAACTGTGCTATGCTTTTATCAGTTAGGAAAGACAGCAAAATATTTCTTTGCCCCTGCTCCACCCTCACCTTCCCTTTTATTTATTTCGTTTTATTCAATAGCTCCAAGAAAAGCCGCAGTGAAGACAGAGAAACCAGAGAAGAATGAAGGGGAGAAAAAGACGAGTGCAGAGAGGAAGACTTCAGCGGAGGAGAGCAAAGACACTAAAGGGTAAGACAAAGTACAACCGGAAGTTACAGACAGCTCAGGATAGGCCGGACGCCTCACCTGCTTGTTTGTATTCTTGTCCGTCTCACCTGTCCGACACACTGAACTCTTAACTTATCTACATGTTGCACAATTCAGCTAAACTTAACCTCTGACCCCTTAATGTAACATGCATGCTTGGGGCAAAGGGAGATGAGAGGACACTAATTTGACACTGTGGAGGTGAAGTAGGGCTGCTATTGACAGTTTTTTTTATTATTAATTACGTGATTATACTTGATTATGATTATTTTTAGGGCTGCCCCTCTTAGTGGATTCGTCGACTAATCGGTCATTTTGGTCTTACTTGACTAAGATGTCTTTACTCGATTAGTTGCTTTTTTTGATGCTGAATGACTTATTTCTAAGAAACTTATGAGCACATCTCTGGTAAACACAAGATTTAAAGTGGTGCTTTTGTGCGATTCTTTGTGGATAAACTCAGTTTTACAGATCTGTCAATTAAATCAACTAATCGTATGAGTGTTGGTAGACTAAGAGTTTCTTTGATCGAGGACAGCCCTAATGACTGATTACTGCCAGGGAGGTTATGTTTTTGATCCATTTTGTTTGTCTGTACCTTTTTAAATTAATCCTGTACATTGTGTTAACTCGCATGTCGCATTTTTCTGCACATCAATAACCTCTATGCTCACACTGAACAATTTTGTCCATTCGTAATTCCAGTAAAATGTAATTTAAGCAAGATGGCCATATATACAAAAATGTTGACAAAACGAGAAAGGCAGCATTACGTTGTGCAATTCTACTTAGTAAGGAAAGCAAGAAGAAAAAAAGACTATGGAGCCACAGGTGGCTGTGTGAACTGCGAACTATAGTTTTATTTACTGTATATAACAGCATAAAATTTAGCCACAACATGTGAAATTATACTCCAATAATATTAAATCTAGGCTGCAACTAACGATTATTTTCAGTATCGTTTAAGCTACCGATTATTTTCTAGATTAATCATTTGGTCAACAAAATGTCAGAAAATAGTAAAAAATGTCCATCCCTGTTTCTCAAAGTCCAAGGTGATGTCTGTAAATGCCTTGTTGTTGTCAGTCCAAAACCCAAAGATATTCAGTTTAATATGATATATAAAAGAGAAAAGCAGGACATCTCCATATTTGAGAGGCTGAAAACAGCATTTTCTGCCATTTTTGCATGAAAAATAACTTTATTCATTAATCGATTATCAAAATTGTTTTTGGTTATTTTTCTGTCGATTGTCTTATCAATTAGTCGACTAACCGTTGCAGCTTTAATTCAAACAAGCCAAGCGCACTGCTATTCATAACAGATCTTTTTGACAGACAGCAAGTGGGGAATCAGATCGTGGAAGTTTGTGACATCCAGTTGTCAGACGGTCAATTAGGCGTAAACAACAGCCCAACTAGCGGAAATTTGGCCTGACTCTAAATTAGTTAAATCACTAAACCAATACAGGTCTAAAATCATTCCTAGTCTGTACATTGTCTGTCAAACATTCATTATCAGGGCATGTCAGCATCGTATCAACAGATTTCTGTTCGGCCATGGGAGGTCAAATGATTGTCTGGGGATGGGTATCGTTAAGATTTTAACGGTACTACTACTCTTACCGATACTGCTTATCGTCCGGTACTTTAACGGTACTCTTAACGGTTCTTTTTGTTGGTTTTTAAGAGAAAAAATTAAACAAATTAATAACAGAATTAACATTGCTTTATTTTGTCATATAAACTATATATAAATTAACATTCAAGTAGCAACTGCAACAGCATTGTTTTGAAGAAATCACTTATAATGTGATAATTAAGATGTAAAATAAATAATTATTTATAGTATAAGAAACGGCCATGCTTTGAACAAATCACTATTACAAACTATAATGTGATGGTGGATGGGGCAACGAGTGATGAACTACGAGCTGTCAAACGGGTGCATTTCTCCACCTGTTTCTGATGCACTTTGGCTAGATGTTTTTACAGATTGCTCGTGCTTCCGCCCTTAAAAGCAAAAGACTTGTTGCACTTTTGGCAACGAGCTTTGTCTGCATCGACTTGACTGAAGTATAACCACACTTTGGACCATTTTGTTCTCTCCATCATTGTTGCGAAGAGTAGGGTCTCCGGTCTCTGTGCATCTTTCTCCCACACACACACACACACACAGACACAGACACAGACACAGACACACACACACACACACACACACACACACAGACACACACACACACACACACACACACACATATGAATGACTGAGAGAGAGAGATCTCTCTTCTGGAATGGAAAATACGTCATTGACGAATGTTTTAATTATCTTAATCTTATTACAAATTAGAAACAGAGTTTGTGAGATCAAAGGTGCAAGATAACGTTTATGTAGTCTGAATAGATAGGAAATCAATTTCTCCAATATCGATAGCAGAACCGTTAACATCGGAGCTTATTGATACTACGGTCTTGAAAACTAGACCCGGGGCTCGTTTAGTACCGGGTTTCGGTACCCATCCTTATGATTGTCTATCACTGTGTGTAGGAGAATTTTGTTGCCTCAGCTAAGGTATGTGTTCCTGCCAATCCTTTTCTGTATTCATAATTATTATTATTACTATACATTATCTGAGTCTTTCTTACATAAAGCAGTGCTTTTACTACATGTAAATAAACCAGCAGCAGAAGCAGTGTATTACTGTTTTGTCACTTTGAGGTCAGCCACAAACTATTTTTAGCTCTAGAAGAGAGGAAATGCATTTTTCATCTGCCTAACTATTTATTTTTTAGAACTGCCTTGTGTGCGACAGGAGTGATAGGCATAGCATACAAAAGAAAGTTCACAGATATAGTACATCCTTGTAATGAATTAGGCTTAGATATTTTGTTCCATCTTGTGTGAGGAAAATAAACACTTGTACACATCTTGCATGTACTTCAGTAAACTGTTAACTTTTAACCATCTTAATCAGTGTTTTTTTACAAGAATAAATTATTATATAATATTGCTGACGTGGGAAACGCTCTTCTATTACATAGTTTTTCTTAATAAATACTTTAGTATTTTTCTTTCGAGATGAAATTTACTGTAGTTCATGTTCTTCCAGTGTGAAGTAACCAGTGAAGCTTTCTCCCAAAACACTCATTACATTTCAAAGTATCTCATCGTTATGATAATAGTGTGCACGACTCTCTGTCTACAAAGAGATCTGAGCTGCTTCAGTGACTGTAACAGCTGTCACCATTATTCTGTCAGACTCCTAATTTGCTCTGTTTCTCGTTGTGTTCTTCCTCAGCGAGTCAACCTCAGGACAAACGGACTACGATCCGTCCAGGCCCAACTACCATCCTGTGGACCACGCCTGCTGGAAGCAGGGCCAAAAGTAAGTCCAGCCCACTTTTACTCAGCCTACTCACCTCTCATGTCAGTGACCTTATGCAGAAATGGGAACCCAAAGTCTTGTCTGTATTTCACCAATCTATGGTTCAAAGTGGCTGTGATAGTTTGCAATATCGTGGACTTTGATACATTTTTGGGGAAGTCGGGGAGTGTGTGAGGATGTTAAGAAGTTACCATATGTGTTTTATTACATATTTATAGGGCTGCAAATAACAAACTCTAGTAGAAACCCGTCTGGTTTCCTCTGTGCAACCTTGCAGAGTCAAACATTAAAAAACTTGGGAAGAAATAACATTTTCAGACCAGGGAAGTGCTTGGACTTGTTAATGGAAAGTCATGGAAAAATCATGGAATTTTACATCAAGGCCGTGGTGCAAGTCAAGCAGCTTAGAGTCAGGTCAGCTACTGTGTACAGTGATGTGTTTTAATCTGCTGTGAGTACCAGATGAGTGAAGTTTACTGCTTCTGGACAGTTGAAGCCACACGTCAGTCACAGAATTGACTTTTAAATTATTTTCTGTAATTGAGTAAACATTTTGTCTCTAAGATTTGTAAACAAAACCCATCTTCTTCGGTATAGTTTAAGTTGCAACAGATAATGCTTTGTTTCTGCTCGCGCAAGGCACTGTAGCCTGGACCTACACAGATTGCGCACGCACAACGAGCACGCACAAATGCGTTTATGCTCAAAGCGATTACATTTTATGGTTTATTACAGTAAATATATTACATATTGGTCCTCCAAGCCACAGCCCCGGATCGGACTGGAATACCGAATTTTACCATGAGGAGTCGAACTTGACTCAGGAGCTGCTCCACCAAAACTCGGAGGAGGGGCTTGTCACTAAAATGATAATAGCTGGTCCACCTTAAAGGTCAGTTCACCTTAGGTGAGCCTGGGCTGAAGTTGTTGCTAACGTTGGGGCTAACCCCCCTTCACTTTCATAAGCAGTTGGCAAGCAAGACACAGGAACTTGGCTTGGGTCTTGAGGAGTTGTAGTATTTATTCACAGACAAATAAACTGTACACACACTGCTCTGCTATGTTCACAGCTATGACGTTACGCCGCATCCCGGACAAGCAAAACCAGAAATCGACCAAACTCTAGCCGGAGGTAGACAGAATTGCATAGTGAAAGCAAGGCTTATAGGGAACCAATCTAAACGCCAATAATGTCATTGTTGTATAGCCATTACATTGTGCAATTAACATTTACTTCATCATGATATGTTAAAGCAAAAAACTTGTCTATTGCATTTAAATCTCGTGGTTCATCTGAGCAAAGATCTACAGAAAATGTCTTTTTTGGAGGCTTTCGTTATAAAATCCTGATATGGAGCGTAATAGATATTTTTCTGCATATCAAATGTAAGGACACAATTTTCCCACCATAGCAGCTCTGACCTTTGTCCTCCCCGCTGTTGCTTTAATGAAATTTTATAACCCTCAATCAAAGCTCTTTCTACTGTTGCACTAATTGCTCGCTTCTCCGAACAGCTGAGTCAGTTAAACGCTGTGAATTTAAAAATCTGTCAGTGTGAACGCTTCACCTGCTAACTATCTGCTCATCACTCTCCAGAGTGCCGTACTTGGCGGTGGCTCGCACCTTTGAGAAGATTGAAGAGGACTCTGGCAGGTAAGCCCTCCATATGGAGGAAAAGGTGTTTTTGTTTTTTTCCCTGAAAGAGGTAAACACCATTTTGGAGAAAGGGATCGCTACTCTGCTCAAAGGATATAGTATATACCAAAGCATTTTTACAAAATTACCACTCAGGCTTCCTGCTGGGAGTTTCTGGAATATAATTACTGTGTTCCAGCCAGAGAAAGTGAGGAAATTGCATTAATTTGGGGAGGGCAGGGAACATGAAATTAAATTTTACTGTAATTTTTAATTGGGTCACTTTCTAGGAATGCTCAAGAATGTATTTTAACAAACTTTTTTCACACTTGATTATGGTTTACAGCTTGTATTCTCCGGAAACTTGGCTGCTGACTTACTTACAACTGCTTGCTTACAACTCTCATAAGAAAATGACAAGAAACCAACAAGAATTACAGTTTTTGTTGAAGGAAATGCATATGACTCTTAGCTTTAAGAATCCAGATCACATATTTTAAAGGATGATTTGTAACTGAAGTCTCTTGCCAACAAATTAAAAACACCTTTACAGACTTCCTTTTTATCTTTTGAGGATATTGAATGACCGACGTTCCGGTGATGACTTGTATTTTTCCCAACCACTCCAATTGATGTATAGCGTTTCATAAATGAACTGTTCATCTGCCTTCCCAGCTTCCATTTCCGATTAAAACCTCCAGACAAATCTCATTTCCCGCCTCCTAGTATTTACAGGATGGCTTTAAAATTCGTTTAACTCGTCCTCCTTGTCTCAAAGCAATCCTGTTGTCATTTCCCAGGCTGAGAAACATCGAGACGCTGTCGAACCTGCTTCGCTCTGTGCTGCTGCTCTCTCCAGGTAAATGGTATTTTATCTCTCCCATAATGCATGCTGATGTAGCTACACAGGCAGCTGGCTGCCAGCCACTCTATCAAGGAGATGATGATGAAGCCAGGTTGCACATAAAAGTAGGAGGATGAGTCAGTTTATTGATGTGTGTATGAGCATGTACCTGTGGGAATCTGATGTGTGCCTGTGTGTCTGGGCCTGTGTCTTTTGGGGGGGGTCCATTTTTTTGTGTGTGTGTGTGTATGAGTCCTTGTGTTTGGTTGCATATGTCCTTGGATTTGTGTGTGTGTGTGTGTGTGTGTGTGTGTGTGTGTGTGTCTGTGTGTGTCTGTGTGTGTCTGTGTCTGTCTGTGTCTGTGTGTGTCTGTGTCTGTCTGTGTGTGTCTGTGCGTGCTGCTCTTTGTAGACTATGGCATTTTAATTAGTCTCAAAACCTGTGCACATAAAAACCAGGTGTGTGCAAGTGATACGAGCGCACAGAACTGTATCCGCGAGTGGAAAAGCATCCTCGCGAGGGAGCATTTCTGCTACACGTGCACAAATGCGGTCCTGCGAGCACAGGGCTGTGACTAGCGCTTGCGCGACCTTCCCTATACTCAACGCTCGCTCATCGAGCTGATGTTTGAAACTTTGGAGTGTGGTGAGAGTCGTGAGCTGTTAATCCCTGTGGACAGAGTGGCTGCCTCTGACGGTGGTGAGATTCTGTCTGTGTGTGTGGCTGGCCTATCAAGGAACGTGGTGGACACAGCTAGTACCCAATGAGGATTTTCCTTCATCACAAGTACGGATCAAGCCCCCAAGAAAAGCGCCGGGCTTTGAAGCAAATTTTACATTGTGGCCAAACGGTGGAATTACAACTTCCGTGTCCGTCACGTGATGCCAAAAAAGACATTTTCTCATAGACTTACACTGGGAAAGATGTCTGTAACTCAGCGGATAAAACTTGAATAGCCCTTTTTCAAATCATTAGGTCCTAAAAGTTGTAAAATGCACTAATAGCCGAATCCAGAGTTATTTTCCTACCTACGTTCATGTGAATGAGCCTGACTCCGAGGCTGGACCGTGGGCTGGGAGCACCGGAGCAGCCATTGTATGGAGGTTCCATTGAGTTACATTATGGTGCGTTCAGGTTTATTCAGTAAAAATGAATGGGCGAAGGTAAATTTGAATGTGATGTGACGGTATGTAATGTAATGTTCAAATGTAATCTTGTAAAATGTATTTTGTGGCGAGAAACTTGAATAATTCCAGTTGTTTGAAGGAGATGTTTTCACAGCACTATAAAATAGAGAGGGAATTCTGACCTGTTTAACTTCCTAACACTAGCTCTAAATAGCTTATAATACATCATTAAAACTACTAATACCAAGATTTTTTTTTTTATCAATTGAAATTCAATCTTTTATTTCCTAATCATATCAACTGTGTGTATTTATGCAAATAACCACTATACATGACTATAACAAAGTAAAAGGATAACCATTTAATTCAAAAGCAACATTTAAATTTAAAAAGAAAAACAATCTGTATCGGCTGATTTGGCTCATTGACGATCGGCAATCTGTATCTGCAGCAAATAAAATGTGAACGGGGTATCTCTAAAAGTTATATTTGCTCCCTTTTTTTCTGCCGATCCGATCCGTGACACAACACCATGATACTATCCGAATTGTGGGTATAGAAGATCCGTTGCACCCCTAGTTCTGTGTAGTAAAATGTGTGTGTTGTTTTTCCAGACGACCTGTTGTGCTGTGTGTACCTGTGTTTGAACCAGCTGGGTCCTGCCTACCAGGGGATGGAGCTTGGTGTTGGAGAGACGGTGCTGATGAAAGCTGTTGCTCAAGCAACTGGTAATAGGCACACACACACACACAAACATAACCACTCATTTGTACCACTTGCTTGTGCATTCTCAGCCTAACTGCTAATGCCACCCTTCTCTGCTCATCAGCCGGCGAGGCGGCTGCTATTTACCGTCTCGCTCTTGTTTCCAGGGCGACAATTGGACAAAATCAAGGCAGAGGCGCAGGAGAAAGGCGATCTGGGCCTTGTGGCTGAGAGTTCCCGTAGCAACCAGCGCATGATGTTCCAGCCGGCCAGTCTGACAGCAGGGGGCGTGTTCAGGAAATTGAAGGAAATCGCCAGCATGAGTGGGAACTCGGTGAGCCAGGGAATAACATTTTCATTAGGGGAAAGCAGTCCTGGGCAAATATTGTTTCCACTCTATTTGGCTCTCAGTATTGGGGTCAGGGAGGGAAAAGAAAGGAAATGTTAATGTGATTGTGTATCGAACAAGGAATTATTTGTTTATTTGTCTACTTCAGAGGGAAGAGGGTAATCATTCAGCCTTTGAATAAGTTGTCACCTGGCTGGAATCGCTCAAGCAATTAGTTCCTTTTTCATCCCCGTTGCTGCTGGGTCTTTTTTTTTTTACACTCTGGATTGAACATGGAGTTTGTACTCGCTAGTGACCTCAGTCTTTTTGCATTCTGTCTCTTCTCGCTCTTCCTCTGTGAATCTCAATTTCCTCCCGTCTGCCTCAGGCCATGAATAAGAAAATCGACATCATCAAAGGCCTCTTTGTGGCATGCCGCTTTTCCGAGGCCCGCTACATAGTCAGGTAAAATAACACTCTCTCTCACACACACATACATAGACAGGCTTGGCTGCATGTGTGACCACAGGCATGCACACACACACACACCTGCGTGCAAATAGACGCACAGATATCGCAGCCTTCTCAACTCGTTGTGTGTATGTTCAAGCATGTAGCGTTTGTCATGGTCAGCAGGTGCAAATGGGCATCAGCGCTGACAGCTGTTGGTCTTGTGGTTTTGATTGACAGGTCCCTGGCTGGGAAGCTGAGGATAGGCCTGGCTGAGCAGAGTGTCCTATCGGCACTAAGCCAGGCTGTGTGCCTGACCCCCCCTGGACAAGGTAATCTTAAATTTTAAAGTCTGTCTTAAAACAATAGTCAGGTGCCCATGTTTACATTGAACCAGTTTTTGCTTCTGTTCATACTGGCCATTGAGAGATCCCTTCCTAAAGGCCCTGACACACCAAGCCAATGATTGGCCATCGGACAGTTTGGGGCCGTCCGTGAGCATCTGTCGGCCTAGTTTATGGTGTGTCCTGCACCACTGGGTTTTTTTTTTTGACCGATCCAGCATGTTAAATTGGCAGCGGCGCCCGTTGGTCAGAGAAATCACTCTGATTGGCTGTTTAGCTTAAGCGAATCGGCTGTGGTCTTTGCGGAGTGTTTAAATGCAACTTGTCGGCCAAGACAAAGGTGATTTGAGGCGACGCAACAGTCGGCCTTCATCACCGCTAGTTCTTTGATGGCGACTTGATGTGTCTGGGCCTTAAAGCGACTCCCAAGTAAGTGATGGGGGATTTTTTTGCGTGTGTGTTACGATCCCTCCACCACAGCTCAGCCAGAAAACGCCGTCCGGAAAAACACAAAGAGTGAAATTTGCACTAATTTTTGTGAAACTCAGACTGCTGAAACCTCACATTAGTGTGGATTGTCTTTGGAAAAGCTGGCGTTTCACTCAGTTTACTTATTAAAATTTAAGTTGGCAGACTTTATTATTGTTGTGTTAGTGAGATAGCCTACTTCTGTACATGTGGTATGACTTAATTATCCCTCATAAAATTAAAATAAAAACACAACTGGGAGATCACACCAAAAGAGAGGAAGGTGAAGTGCTGGAGAAGGTAATCATAACTTTATTTTTAGACCTCTTGTTAACACTTCTAAAATATTTTTTATTAATGAATATTTATTTATTAGAGCAGTAATAGAAGAAATCTGAAACAGTTAATGTGCCAACCAAACCAATATATGACCAAATGTGTCCAAACCACAAAATGTAAAATAAATAATAATAAAAATAAAAAAACAAAAACAGCAATCTTGAGGTATGTAATTGGAGGTATGAAATTAGTGCATCTTCTCACCAATATGCTGCATTCATCACCTTCTGGATGATGTTTTGACTGCCTGTCTCGCACCACCTGCTTTCAGCACTGATCCAACCTGCTCTCACCAACACCACCTACACCAAATTAAATAAATGAATTCCTGACTTATTAGTATTCGTGGCTTACTCATGACTGGAGGTATGCTTTAATAAGAGACAATTAGACCAGAGGCTCGGTGGGGAAATTTGCATTGATCTGTGGTCTGGTCTGGAAATGTTTTTCTTAACATTTTTATTTATTTATTTAACGATTATTTAATCATGCGGGTCAACTAAGAGCAAATTATTTTTAGGGCTGAAGTGGATCTTTACAATGAATAATAAATGTTGATAAATTAGTATTCAGTCATATTTTTAATATATCGTAATTATTAATGTTGAATTGGGAAACAAAATGATTAATTTAGCCTTCACTGTTCAGTATTATCTTAACCATTTAACCACAGTGGGACTGAAATTACATCTTTAAGTTGAGATCATCCAGTCTTGTAGAAAAAACTGGCGTGCAGCTGTATACAAGTAATTGCGTGGCTGTAAGTCTTGTATATTTCCTGGCCTTTGAGGTGCCTCTGAACTTTCATCCAGCAAATGTTCGATCAAACAAATGTTCAAACACTTACACAGATCTGTTTGAAATGCATTTTTTCCCTCCTACCTTATAGGTTTCCCTCCCGCTGTGCTCGACGCAGGAAAGGGGATGAGCGCCGAGAGCAGGCGGGCCTGGATCGAAGAGAAGAGTCTCATTCTCAAACAGACTTACTGGTAACTGAAGCCTAAACAAACCTCCTCGTTTCACTTTCTCGACGCCATTACAATGCCTCATCCCCCTTAAGCCCCGTCCCTCATTCTCCCTCACTCACTCTGCTAATTTTTCACTTTGGATGATATTGATTTTTTTTTTCTTGTTTATTTTTCTTCTCAAACACCCTGCTTCATCTCCCACTCCTTCCCCACGCTCTCCCAACCAGCGAGATGCCCAATTACGACGTCCTTATCCCTGTTTTGCTAAAAGAAGGCATAGACGAGCTGCCCAATCACTGCAAGCTCACTCCAGGTAAGCAACCAATCAGGACGCGGAATGGCTATAAGATCCAAAACAGTGACTGGTGTGTGTTTATTGATCAGTTCAGTGGAGGGCAGTCAGTTATTTTAGTTGAGTCATTTATCACAGAAAGATAAAAAAGATACCACTAAACTAAGGATTAGCTCCCAATTACACAGTTGTCAAGCCATTTGTGATAAGGAACCTTGGCACCAAGGTAGAAAATTAATACCAGCCTCCATCTGAACGATACTAAATTGGCCGTTGTTGGTCAGTTCGACAAAGCTGGCAGCTTTTCTGGCAGGTAAACAATCGTTATTCATAGGGCTGTTCTGTTCTAAAATGTGAGATAGTTAAAGGAGCTGGTGAATTTTTATAGATAGCACCAGCCAGATTAGACAAAACGTTGCTATCCTGTCATATCTGGCTCTGTGAGCTCCAATTAAAGGAATTTGTTTGGTGTATTTCATTATTTCACTCCTCTGCTGCTTTCGAAGCTTAACTTAGCAGCGCAGCCCAAGGGAATGTGAGTCAGAGAACTTTCATATTAGGGCCAAATGAGAATGCAAACAAACTAATTTCAACTGGGGTTGTGTCACAGAAACAGTTGTGGGTGTGATGCTGATGTGTCATGTGGGAATGAAGCACATTTCACAGCTTCTTTTTGCAAAAGGGATCGGAGATCTGCCTCGCTTTCATAACCTGGAGGCCTGCTAGCGAGTGCCCTGCTCCTCCTCCTCCTCCTCCTCTACACAAAATGGCAAATGAAGAAAACTTTTCCAGCGCTAACTCACAATTAGTTTCTGAACTATTTAGAATTCATGAAAAATGCATGACTATATATATATATAAATATATATTCTCACACCACCTTCCTTCTCCCAGGCGTGCCGCTGAGACCCATGCTGGCTCACCCCACCAAGGGTGTCGGCGAGGTGATGAAGAGGTTTGACGAGGCGGCGTTCACCTGCGAGTACAAATACGACGGAGAGCGCGCACAGGTGTGTGTTTGTGTGCACGTAGCTGGTGAAGTGACAAAGTGCAACTGTTTGTTTTTCCCTGCGTTTGGCACCAAACATATGCCTGCTGAATTTTGTATGCATACCTTTCGGCTGTGTTCTTTGAGTATGAGGTATTGCTGTTCTGTGACTCCTGCTGTGTGTTCACTTGACTGTGTGCTCACATGCATGGTGTTTTGGTACTGTGTGTGTTCGTGTTTGTGCCTATTCTTTTAAGATAAACAGTAGTGCTGCTTTTGGGCCCTGGGCCTTTAGGCAGAGAAAGCTACTTCTGCCATTGTGGACCAATGAGAAGGAGAAGGAGGGAGGGTGGGAGATGGGGAGAGGTGAGGAAAGAGGAAAGAGGCAAGAGACAGTGAAGGAGAGGGAACACAAAGACAGACCAAACAGGAGACGGCAGTGAGGTTGAGGAAATTTCGAAAGAGCGACGTAAAGAGACACAGCAAGAGAGAGATTGTAATGTAAACCCCTCCAGCTGTATTGTTAATTTTGGACAGTCATGCCAATAAAGTGCCTTTGAACTGAACTGAATTGAGAAGAAGAGAGATGAGCAGAGAGAGAGAAACAGAAACAGAGAGAGAGGATGGAGACAGAGCGAGCGAACCCCATGACGTCCTCCTCCTCTTCACCCTTTCTCTCTCTCTCTCTCTCTGGTCTCACTGCAGTGGACGTTACCTTGAACAGCCAGCAGAGGGACTCTTGATACACCACTCAGTCTAACACTCCCCCTGTGTGTGTGTGTGTATATGAGTGTGTCCTTGTGTTCACATTTTGTGAAGAGCCAAAATGAAATGTGTATATCTGCGTGTGTGGCATTTGATGAATCAAAATAACTGCGTATGCATTCATGGAAGTGTGTGTCCCGTCTAATCAGTCAAGTAAGTGATTGTGTGTGTATTTCTTTCTATTTTATGAGTTTATTTATCAGAGATGATGTTCATTGATCGATAGAAAAAAAAGAAGTTATGTTGTTGTCCCTGGCCAAGTGATAAAAAACACACCGTAAAATGCAACATATCTTGTGAAGTTAATGTATTTAAAGTAGGAACATGACCCAATAAGACCACTGTAAATCACATGGCAGTTGGTTGCAGTCCAAATTAAGGAAGGACAAATGATTAAAGAAAGATAATAACATATAAGGAAAGAAATAGCAGAGGATAACAGGACAAGACAAAATGAAGACAATTAGCGTCATATTATTAGTAAGATTAACGCAGAATTTCTACTTTTGTCCCCTTATTGCGAGTCACTATTTTGACATTTCATTGATCAAACAATTAGTCGATTAATCTAGATGATAATTAACGGATAAATTGTTAGTTGCAGCCCAGTATGCTGATCACCCACCAACTCACCCTCTTTTCAACTACTGGAAAGGAAAATTCATTCAGAAAACTGGATTTACTTTATTTACATACTAGGGATGGGTCATGATTTTCAAATAGTCATTAAATTATAAAAGATTTAATAGATTATGTGACTATCATCTTGTCTTATACAAATATATTTTGCCTTGTTTTTACCATCGCAGGCGTCTGGTAGTAACGTTACTATCAGGCGCCGGTATAATGTGGCACATGGATCAGTTCGGCTCTTTTCTTTCGCCGCAGGTTTGTGTGTGTGTTGCCATGCCACGCCGCGCCCCGCCCCCAGTAGTTTCAGTTGGGAGATCAGCTGGCCGAACAGCGGAGTATCGTAAAAATTCCGTTCACATACAACTAAACTGCATTCTCAATTACGTTTGGAAGGAAACTTACTTTTTCCTGGATTATAGGAGTTTCCAGTGATTATCGACTTGTACTTTTGCTTGAAATGCCCATCCCTATTACATACAGAAACAATCTTTGTTGTTGCTGTCAGGTAGGGAAGTGAAGTCCTTACTGATTACCAATGTGCCTCATGCAAGTCGTGAAAGAAGGCAAACTTTGATTGGTCTGGGTCCAACTTGTAGTCTGCCATGTCTCTCAGCCAAGTCACTTCAAGACTTTATGACCTTATGATCACCTAATCTGACTCAGTGACCATCTCAAAGGACAAATCTGTTGAGTAGTAGTCTGATCTTGGCAGTGATTTTAATTTCATGTGTCCCATGGTAGTTGGCAGTTGTTCTTCCTTCACTACATGAATTATTCTTACATCCATCTATCAGACTTTATCATCTAATCTGAGCTTTCACTTATTATATGAACAATGACCAGTTTAAAATCTTTTTTTTTTAGATTTTGTATCTATTATCTTCTTGTATTGTATTTGTTTTTATTTCCCCCCACAGATTCACATTCTGGAGAGTGGCGAGGTTCGAGTATTCAGTCGCAACCAGGAAGACAACACCAGCAAATACCCTGATATCATCTCTCGCATTCCCAAGGTAAAACACTTGAACACACAGAGTGCTGCAGCTCAGCCCCCATAGGAGAGAGGAGAGTCGGTCTGAGCTTTGATTGTCAAATGAGGGCTTTTTACAGCGGTGCGGATAACAACTGCACACATTCATCTCGCTCACGCTGTCTTTCATTTTACCTATATGTTTCTCAACCTGTCTCTCATCTGTCTGGTTTCCATGTTCCCACTCCTCCTCTCTGACTCGGTCTGTCTTAGTTCGAAACCCCTCAAAGTTTATTTGTTCCTCTGCTTGTCCTTACCCTTCCTTATCCTCTTGTCCCCCTTCAGTCGAGAGCTACCACTGGCCGTTAAATCCCTTTTTTTTTAAATTTAGAGTGGTGTCTACTGAGGATGCAAATTTTAAACCAGCTTGTGAAACTTCATCTCACTAATAGATACAAAAACACTGGTCGTTTAATTGCAGCTGTGGGTAGGCTTGCCAAATTAGCGAGCTTCTGCTGGCGTGGGGATAGAGGAAGAGATCACGAGCACCTGAAGCTTTGGCAGTTGGCCTAGGGTTATCTGAGTGCGCTCACTACCTTGGCGCCTGCAGAGTGTGTTTTTCTGCTTTAGTCAGGAACTGCAATGACTTACTAAAGCCTCTCTCTCTCTCTCTCTCTCTCTCTCTCTCTCTCTCTCTCTCTCTCTCTCTCTCTCTCTCTCTCTCTCTCTCTCTCTCTCTCTCTCTCTCTCTCTCTCCCTCCCTCTCTCTCTCTCTCTCTCTCTCTCTCTCTCTCTCTCCCTCCCTCTCTCTCTCTCTCTCTCTCTCTCTCTCTCTCTCTCTCTCTCTCTCTCTCTCTCTCTCTCTCTCTCTCTCTCTCTCTCTCTCTCTCTCTCTCCCTCTCTCCCTCTCTCCCTCCCTCCCTCCACTAGGAGGGAGGGTCACAAGGTACCTGGTGACTTTTTATTTCCTCATTTTCAAAATTGGGTAAAGAAAAGAAGGTTAGGTGCTGGATGGGAGGCTGCAACTGTAGGTTGAAGCAAAGGGACTAACATGCAGCTGGTTGACATTGGGCCGTTTTCGTGGGTAGAGTAGAGCCTGCTTTTATTTTGCCACTGGGGCCTCACAGCAGGGGATAGCCGCACTGACCACAATGCTGTTGTGGTCCTGCTTAGTAGCAGGGCTGCAGGGGGTCCAACCTGTAATGATCTCCTCCCTCAAACTAAGCAGTGTAAAACTGATCAACACGTGTGTGGCTGTGCTGGCGACTATAGGGAAAGTGCAGTTTCTTAAAGTCTGTCAGCTCTCAGTTCTTTTGCAGCTTCTAACTGAATCTGTGCTGTTTGTAGTTTCATTTTTATGTTCCTTTTCATAGATATCCTCCTTATATTTTTGTTTATTGACTGCTTGATGACAATGTATTTGTCATCAAGTTGGCTTAGGTAACGGCGCCACCAGATAGAGGTGTAAGAAAATACCGATATACATGAGTATTGCGATATTATGTTGTGCGATACTGTATCGATACTCTAAAACGCTGTATCGATTTTTTTATTAACCTCTTAAAGATCCGACGGTCCACCGTCGGGCCTGACCGCTATTTGATCTTTCAGAGGTTGTAGAGGCCTCAAAGTTTGAGTGAAGTTACTGGCATCATATGAAACTATGTTGAGTAAGAGGCTAAATAACACATGGCATGGCGATTTTCACAGGGGTCCCTTGACCTCTGACCTCAAGATGTGTGAATGAAAATGGGTTCTATGGGGTACCCACAAGTCTCCCATTTACAGACAGGCCCACTTTATGATAATAACATGCAGTTTTGGGCAAAAAAACGTGTCTTTTTTTGCATGCAGTATACATTTGTTGTTTTTGCCTATTCTAAAATGGTATATTTCTGGTGTGTTCTTTATACTATGACAGTTTTCCTAAAATTAAATTAAAAAATCGAAATATATCACCTTGTTTACATTGTGGCAATATATTGCAATATATTGAATCGTTACCCCATTTACATGATACGTATCATAACGCCAGATTCTTGCCAATACATAGCCGTATCACAAGACGAATAGTGAGATTTTAGAGCTGCTCATACTGCAGTTTGTGTGAACCAGCACACCTCATCAAGGTATAAAGCTTCCTGCTGTCCTCTGGAAAACCAATAGCTCTGCGCCAGCATGACTTGAATGGCTGTGGTTGCTTATGGCTCAGCTCGGTGAGAAACCAATCCCCACTATCGAGAGGTCATACCAGCAAAAGAAAACTTTACTTTTCAGTGCTAGCTGCCCATCCTTTCATTTTTATCCATCGTTCTTTCTCTCCATCACACTCTGTATCTCATCATTTCACATAACATCTGCCCTCTCAAGTTTCTCTCACACTGACTTTCATCTCTCTATTTTTTTGCTCCTTTTTCTTTTCAGAACTTTAAAAGCTACATGGCTCTTTGTCTCTCACCTTATTGCTCTCTCTGTCCACCTGTCTCTTTCTCATGTCTCTCCGTCTAATCATCTCTCTCTCTTTTTCTTCTTCATTACTTCTTGATGATACCAACCACTCGCTGCTCTCTTTTCACCTCTCTTTCTCCTCTCTTCTCACTCTTGTCTTATTCATTCTTGTCTCCCTCTCTTCCTCTCATCTTTTTTCAGCACTTTGATACAGGCTGTCTGCAATTTTAGCCTTTTGGTCTGTCTCTCTGACCCTTATATCCTTCCCCTCTCACTGCTCCTCTCTCTCCCTCTACACTCCTCACATATTCGCTCTCGTTCTTATTTTTCTTCTTCCTGTCGATGCCCCTGACTGCTGTCTCCTCTCACCTTTTTTTGTTTTTGCTTTCACTTCCTCTTTATCGCCGTCTCCCTTCTCACAATTTGTCTTTCGCACTCTTTTTCCACACATTCCCCTCACTTTTAAAACATTTTCTTTCACTTTTTTATGTCTTTTCTCTCCATTCTCCTCACTCTCTCTACGCTCCTTAACCTGTATAATCTTTTCATTTGTTTTGCCTCCCTCCTTTGCTGTCTCTCACCTGTCTTTCTCACCATAACTTCTGCCTAAACGGTGAGATTTTGGAAGGAAAAATAACCCTGTTAAACAGAGAGAAAAGTTTGGGTGTTAATGCTTCATTTGCATGTCACGAGAATAGGCAGCATTTTTATGTGATGGCATTACTTTGTTTCATCTGAGCTTGAACCAATTTTCTTGTGTTTATTTAATACATTACCCTTAATTTATGACATTTAATTAACCATGACTGTGCTATAAAAATAGCTCATGTCAGTTGTTTTAAATGAAGCTTTCATCATGGAAATCGATTGCTTATCATAAATATGGCAGACAATTATTTATAGAAATTGCTTAAATAAAATTTGCATCCTTAGTCCTGACATTATGTTGTCCTGGTTGCGTCTGTGTGTGTCGACACATTCCCACAAACACAATACATGAACAATGCTGGAGTGAAACTTCACACTAACACACATTCCCTGCATCGAGGAGATGGTCTGATTAGATTTTACAGCACCTTGCTGCATTATTTTGCATATTAATGAGAGAAAACTCATTTTCCCAGAGCTATCATAGCACCTTAATGCTTTTAATTATGAATTGAGATTAATACATTAACACATTAATATTAATACAAATACATTAATGCATTACTTAGCCTAATGACCTTATGAGTATAACTGGTTCTGTTTAATATATTTGACTGTTTCCAAACAACCTGCTACCACCAATGTTTCTCTCGCTCTGATTGGCTTTCTCTGATCACCTTTCAGATCTCACTCGCTGATCGGCTCTCAATCTGGTTCAAATTGTACAATTAAAGCGTCCTGGTGGCCCAAAATCGCCCACGATGCGAAGAGATTAACATCTCTAAGCTTCACACGCAGGATTTGGTGGCTCAGATAATTAGCAGCCACTCTGTCTGATCTTGAAAATCAGCTGCGATGGTCAATATAATCTGCCCATAGCTTAAACCCTATCAGTGTTTCTTCTGCACAGGGAAATATTTATCAGCTGCCAAAGCCTTTTAATTAATGCAGAAATAAACTGAGAATCAAACAGCAAAACATCTCTGTTGAAACATTTGGCTTTTGGCACAATGTGGGCATCCGACCTAAAAGAGGGGGCGTTTTTAACACTTTGCTAACTGATTGAGTAGAAGAGACGACAGCAACAGACATGGCTACTCACGAGTAACGATAAATGTAGTGTGGAGGAAAAATAAGTTAGTGTGCTGACTTCTAAAGCATTTGGCACAAATGGAGGGCAGCTGCAGGTCCTGAAACAGCCTGAACATGCCTTCAGTTTGATTGCCTGTATTCATGCCTTTTTAAAAGCTCAAAGTTTAGACTTGTACTGAGTGTAAACTCCAAGTTTGTTGTATTTAATTCAATGCAACCTCTTGACAATCCTCTGATTGCTACAGCAGATGTTGCTTATATGCAGATTGGCAAATAACATCATCTGTTTTTTTTATCTTGGAAAACCTCATTTATTCATTTATAATTCCCCTTTTCTGCCTCTTCATTATCTCTTAAAAAGGTGAAGAAGGACTCTGTGGTATCTTGTGTCCTGGACTCGGAGGCGGTGGCCTGGGATCGTGAGAAGAAACAGATCCAGCCCTTCCAGGTCCTCACCACCCGTAAGAGAAAGGTATGGGCTCCGGAAAGCAATATAATAAGATTGGAGAAGGATGAATGAAATGCTCAGGGCGTTAAAAGGGTAGAAGGTAGGAGATGATGAGAGAAGAAAAAGGGAAGTGAAAAGGTTGAAGAGAGAAAACAAGACAGAGATGAAGACCAGAAGGTAGAGGAGAGGTAGATAATAGAGTGAAATGATCCGGCAGATGGAGGGAGATGGACGGAGAAAGAGCAGACAGAAAGAGGGGGAGATTGATAAGTGGTAGAGAGAAGAGTCAAATGGATCGAGGAGAGAGGACGGGGATGTGAGATTGCAAATGTCAGCGAGGTGTTTTTTCAGTTTTGATCAGAATAACGGCCTCTTTCCACTACACCAATCACATTAGAGTGAAACAGCTCCCTTTTACTTTGTCTTTTTGTGTGCATTATGACATCCTTGAAAATTAGGAAAGGTGAAATGAGAGTGCCAATATGGGGAAGACGATGATGAAAATGATTATCCTGATGATTTTTTGCTCGATACCGTTAACGCCGCTACGAAATCATGATTATTTGTAATGATGGTTTGATGCACAAACTGATTGTACTGCCCTTCGGCCATTTTGTAACAACATCTCCACTGTTTTACTACCAACAGCGTTCTTGCTGAAATGAAATATTTCAGATGAGGAGATGAAACCCGATATGGACTAATTAAACTTCATTAATTGGCGGAGGGGAAAGTAATGAGGGAGTGAAAATGAGAAGAGGGAAATCTTTCAGGTTTGAAGACTGCAGAGGATTTGTTGTACACACTGGCAATTTATTTTGTATTCTTGATAACATCCCGTTACCACTCAAAGTTTTGGGATATCATTAAATTCTGAAAGTGTTTTCTTGAAGAAGTACTTGAAGAGAACTAAGAGAATTTAGCCTAATTATAACGCAAGTGTTTACTAAGTGGAGATTTGCTCATCATTAAGTACAAACAGGTTGTTCCACAAAAGCTGTTTCTTACGTAAGGGTTAGTTATTCAGGTGTAACTGTGGGATTCGAAAGGATTCACGTTCGATAAGTGGATTCGATGTTGGATTTGAATTCAATAAAATGCTATCGAAAAAGGTAGAGGGGAGACTGGGTAGGCGGGGTGGTTAACTTTCAAGATGAACGGGAGGGAAATCAAAGAGCTCTTTGTAACAAGTCCCAAGGTTGGATGTAGCGATTTGTGAATAAGATGCGTCTATTTGCATATTTTTGTCAAAGGAAAAATATTAAAAAAGTGTGTGTGTTGTTGCCTCCCTGCAGGACGTGGATGCCTCCGAGATCAAAGTCCAAGTGTGTGTGTATGCCTTTGACCTCCTCTATCTCAATGGCGAGGTAAGACCTGGTGCTGATGAAGAAAAATTTTACCCAGAGATCTCTCTCAAACGCTTCTGTTGTCATTTAAAACCGGCCTGTCTGTGTGTGCGCGCGTTTTTATTGTTTGTGAGCGTGCCTGCATGCTCGTCGCCCCGCTGAGATGCCAACAATGTCCCTGAATGCCAATGATGGTGCTACTGGAGGCCGTAACTAGATAATGATTGCAACGCTCATTGTAATTCCTGCGGAGTGTGTCTGAGACAGTCTGTGTGTGTGTGTTGTGGGCGGTAATTGTGAATGGGTGTGGGATCGAGAGTGTGTATGATTCCAAACAAATAATACACAATTTTTAAGCTAATTTCCTAAAAGTCAGCCGAAAAAAATCAGCGAATATTTCCATCAGTCAAGTATTCCCAAGTGGACAGAAACAAAATTACAGAATTAAAAGAGCACCTGTGACTCTTAAGTTGTGCCATTTCATTGCTGCTTCCCACCTAATGTGGCATTTATGTAAAATTTATGAATTAATTTGTCTCTGTATGTACTCTCTCTTTTTAGGCTATTGCCCTTTTTTATTCATTAATTTATTTATTTTTTAATGATTATCTCTCTTTTCTATAAATGTTGACTGTCTAGTTCCCTGTGCTCTGCAGTTCTTGCCACTGCTAACTCTCTTGTTGGCCTGGGGGAACCCTCAGTGACAACACATTTGCCAAGGTCATGTCCTTGGTACTATTTTTGGGAATTTGGCAGGTTTAAAGACCAGATAAGGAGTCAACATTCTACAATTGAACACATATTACTTGTTGTTTTTTTAAGGCTGAATGTAATAATTTCATGTAATGTCTTTTTTAGGAATGTCAAAGTTAACGCGTTAATGCAAATTTGTTTTAACGGCACTAATTTCTTTAACGCATTAACGCAACTTGCAATTTTTTTATTAACCTCTAGAGACTAGAAAACCTAAGGAATTCATTGGTACCAACCATGTCATACTAGCTTGTTGAGAAGGAAGCTAAATAACGCTCCAAACTTGCGCTAAATTTTGGCAAGGAAAAAAATGGCTTGGCCATTTTCAAATGGGTCCCTTGACCTCTGACCTCCAGATATGCGAATGAAAATTGGTTCTATGGGTACCCACAAGTCTCCCCTTTACAGACATGCCCACTTTATGATAATCACATGCAGTTTGGGGCAAGTCATATTCAAGTCAGCACACTGACAGCTGTTGTTGCCTGTTTGGCTTGAGTTTGCCATGCTATGATTTAAGCATATTTTTTTTATGCTAAATACCTGTGAGGGTTTCTGTACAATATTTGTCATTGTGTTTTGTTTTCATTTTGATTTTGTGTTGTTAATTGATCTCCAATAATAGATATATACATACAATTGCATAAAGAATGCATATTTGCCAACTCCCATATTGATCAGAGTATTAAATACTTAAAAAATCTCCCTTTTAAGGTACATTTTGATCAGATAAAAATTTTGCGATTTTGTGATTTGCAATTAACTATGGACAATCATGCGATTAATTGCTATTAAATATTTTTAATCGATTGACAGCCGTAGTCTTTTTACATTCAAAGCCTCTGTTTAGGTTTTTCAATGAAGCTTCGAATGTCTGTCATATTTTAGGACATCATCAACCTAAAAAACTTTTTTAAATCCTCAAACAAAATCCTCAATTTGAATAAAGTGATTCATCAGTTAGTCGTTATTTTAATAAATCGTCTTTCTTTAATGAATATAACTCCTTGTCAACATAAATACATGTAGGTGCGGACTGAAGGCGCTCACTGTGTGTTTGAATGGAAGAGAAGCTGGACTACTAAATTATTACCCCCGCCAAGGCCGAAGGCCTAGGAAGGAGGTTATGTTTTGACCGGAGTTGGTTTGTTGGTTTGTTTGTCCGTTTGCAGGATTACTCCAAAAGTCCGAGATGGATTTGAATGAAATTTTTTGGAGGGGTGGGGTGTGGCACAATGAACAATCCATTAGATTTTGGTGGCGATCCAGATCATGATCCGGATTCATGAATATTTTTAAGGATTACGATCCGCCTGAGCATTAAGACCTCTGGGTATAACCCATGCGCAGTGTAGCTGATGACGCGTGACCCCGCCTTCTTCCTCCTTCTCAGAGCAGAGAGATACGTGTGTGGGTGTATGTGCGGAAGCTGCTGGCCATCCGCGGTGAGAAAAAAATTGTAGATTTGGCGTTTTTCCACATTAAACTCTGTGAAATTACAGTTGAGCTCAACCAAAGCACACTTGGTGATTGTTAGAAAGAGTAACGGCGACGGTTTAGATGAGTTTTATTTTGTCTCTGTCCAGTTTGAATGAAGTGTTTTACGATGCTCCGCTACGTACAGCTGATCTCAACATAAACAAAAGTACACGTGGATGCTGGCGCAAGCTGAACAGAGAGGGGGCGGAGGTCTGCGCTCTCCGAGTGCCATTCTAGTTAATACTAGCTTTGTCACCCGCCTGCCCGAACCTGTGATATTTTCTTGTAAGCTTACCCGTACCCGCCTGACCCGCAACCACCACTTGAGTCTAATTCTACAAATAGTATAATACTAATATTATTAGTATTGTATCCTCATCTTCATCATCATAAGGCAAAATATGTATAAAATGAAAATATAAGGCCCTCAATGGGTGGGGTGCTCTGGAGGAATTTGGACTCATGATGACTTCATCATTTCTAAAATCTTTGATACAAATGAAGAAAGACAAAGAATAAGAGGAAGCAGTCCCTGCAACATCATGATGAACTTTTAGTCTTTCTCCCTTTTTATAGACATGTAGGTGCTTTTCCATTTTGGCCATATGTTAGACTAGTTTTGCAATATTTATGGAAACCATAGAGATTGTGTGTGTGTGTGTGTGTGTGTGTGTGTGTGTGTGTGTGTGTGTGTGTGTGTGTGTGTGTGTGTGTGTGTGTGTGTGTGTGTGTGTGTGTGTGTGTGTGTGTGTGTGTGTGTGTGTGTGTGTGTGTGTGTGTGTGTGTGTGTGTCCAATGCTGTCGTGACTGTGTATCTGTGAGTATACTCTGAGACTGTGTGTGTGGGTAGCTCGTTGGAATGGCATTTCATCCTTGTCATTGCAAGGCTCCAAGCTATGAAGAGGAAATGGTTGTAATGATACAGTTTGTAATGATGTGTCTGTTTTGTGTCCGTTTGTGTGTGTAGTCCCTGGTGCGACAGCCGTTGTGTCGGCGTCGGGCTCTGCTGAGAGAAAGCTTCTCAGAGGTGGAGGGAGAGTTTGTGTTCGCCCGATCCATCGACTCCGACAACACCGACGCCATCGCAGAGTTCCTGGAGCAGTCTGTCCGAGGTGTGTAGGTGTGTTCATGATTGTGTGTGTTAGACGGAGACACACTTTCTTATTTGTTTTCCCTCCTGCTGTCCCCGTGCATCTTGAACCTTTTTGTTTGTGGGTGTGCTGTGTGCAAGTTTCATTTCATTTGTGCCCTCGCCTGCTGCCTTCGTGTGTGTGTGTGTGTGTGTAGTAGTTGTCTGCTTGTTTTCCTGCCTGCTGCCTCTTTGTTTGACCTGCATGTTGTATGGTGTGTTTCCCTCAGTGTGCGTGTGCGTGCAACAGAGACAGAGAATCTGTGAGTTATGTAATTAGGTTTTTCTTGTGTCGTGTCCCCAGACTTTGTCTACTGTCCCTCTTTGTGTCCTGAACCTTTTTGTGTGCGTCTCAGAAGGAGACAAAGACCTTCCATGTATCTGAAAGATAATCTGTTCATTTCCTTTCTGCACGACTTGAATCGTGTGTGCGTGTGTGTGTGTAGACTCCTGTGAGGGTCTGATGGTGAAGACTCTGGAGAAGAATGCCACCTATGAAATTGCCAAGCGCTCTCACAACTGGCTCAAGGTGTGTGTGACACAGTAGTAACTGAGATACACTTTACACACATTGTTCGTAAACCTGGGCACACACTGTCCCCCACACGTGTGTGAAAAACATTTGTTCTGTTATCATACAAGTGAGCACACAAGTGTCAAAGTAAACGCAATAATAACACAATGCAAACTCTTTTTAACGCCACTAATTTCTTTAACAAATTAATGCTATCGATATTTCAGAGGTTGCAGCGGGCTCAGTTTTAAAGCTAGAGATACTGGTATCATATGAAACTAGACTGGCTAAATAACGCTCAAAACGTACACAAAATTTTGGCGAAGAAAAACTGTCTTGGCCATTTTCAAAGGGGTCCCTTGACCTCTGACCTCAAGATATGTGAATGAAAATGGGTTCTGTGGGTACCCACGAGTCTCCCCTTTACACACTTTATGATAATCACATGCAGTTTGGGGCAAGTCATAGTCAAGTCAGCACACTGACACACTGACAGCTGTTGTTGCCTGCTGGGCTTGAGTTTGCCATGTCAGGATTTGAGCATATTTTTATGCTAAATGCAGTACCTGTGAGGGTTTCTGGACAATATTTGTCATTGTTTTGTGTTGTTAATTGATTTCCATTAATAAATATATATATACGTTTGCATAAAGCAGCATATTTGCCCACTTCTATGTTGATAAGAGTATTAAATACTTGACAAATCTCCCTTTTAAGGTACATTTTGAAAAGAAAAAAAATTTGCAATTAAGTTGCGATTAATCATTATTAACTATGGACAATCAAGCGCTTAATCGCAATTAAATATTCCAATCTGATTGACAGCCCTAATTTTTCCATTTCACTATTCTTGTTCATGTAGTGCAAAATACAAATAACAGAATCTTTTAAATTAAAAAATAAAGCAACTTCTTTAGCATTTTTAGAGTTGGATCTACATGCAGCTGAACCAAAGTGTAAAATAATGACTCTTCATAAGTATAAAGAGCAAATAACTGAACTTGTCAGAGTAACATTTTCCAAACACCATAGTTGGTAACAATCATCGGTTTTAACATTTTCACACAAACTGATTTCATATTTCTGGAGGACAAAGAGGAATTCTTAGAAACCATTAGCTTGACATCATTTTGTTCTTTAGGTAAGAACTCTGTTAATAAATGACATTTAATTGTGCCCTCTGGCATTTAATTAATGCAAAAAAGATTTGTGCTTTTTTTAGAGTAATAACGGATCCAATTTTGTTAATATTGAGATGCCTTTTTCAGCTTCAATAATGAATATCATCACATTTGTTTGAGCTATATTGTGCTGTGATATATTGTTGCATCTGTAATTATGAAATATACAGTAATATCTCGCATGCTGCCGTGCTCTCTCTCAGCTGAAGAAGGACTACCTGGACGGGGTGGGTGACACAGTTGACCTGTGTGTGATTGGCGCCTACCTGGGAAAAGGCAAGAGGACGGGCACCTACGGGGGCTTCCTGCTGGCCTGCTATGACGACGAGAATGAGGAGTTCCAGTCCATCTGCAAGGTGTGTGTCTGTACAGTGCATGTTTTACTGGTGTAAATCCAACATACGGTTGGGTACAATACAGAACACAGGGCTCATGGTTTGTTTCACTGATGATATTTGTAACAAAATTTGAATGAAAACAAACTATGACAGCAGAAATTTCATTATTTATTCCTCCTGAAGCATAAAAGGTGCAAACAAGGTTTTCAAGTTTAATCCTTTATTAGTTTTGTAGAGTAGTTCAGTTTATCATTTTGATTGCAATTTGCATGATACAGTCTCTTAAATAACAAATGCTGTGTCTCAATTAGCTACATACTCACGCTTGCTATTTTGAGTGAAGAAGTGCGTTCACACTGACAAGTATGGCAAAATGCAGTGGACTATGAGTACCCGAATGTTTTTTTTTTTTTTTTTTAATCGACATTTAATGCCAGAATCGATATATTTGCTTCATTTGAGTCTATGCGGAGGTAGAAGGAAGTTACAGCTTTTATTGTTGTAGTCTGAGTAACGTGACTTCATATCCGTTCCGTATCCGTCAAAAAACAAAAAAGCCGCAGTGAGCCAAAACGAGACAGTAGAAAACAGTGGAGGGTGCACGTGGATACGACCTGCACCCTCACATGTTAAATCCAACGTGGTAAACACTACACATCCAGTAAAGTATGGAAACACTTTGGGTTTCACACATTGCAGGAAAAGCAGAGCTAGACATCATGGCTAAAGCTGCATGCTAACTCTGTCATGGACAGGAAATGTTAACGTATTGCGGTAACCTGCGGTCAAGCCGGCCGTCACTCGTATCTCCGTGGTCAAATCGTCCGACGCTACAACTGTAGAGCACCCATATACTGACATTTATGTTAAATGCATTCAAACGGCCCCGATGGAGCTGACCATGGATGTATAAAGAGAACAGAGCTGACGGGAGAGCTAGAGACGGACTTGGCGACGTTAGTGGAAGTATACACGTGTGACTACATACGGTTTTCAAAATAAGGTGTTAACAAAGGGAACTGTATGTACAAAATACATATATAGAAATAAAATTGATAGGATTGTATTCACCAGAAGTATAAAACATTACATGTCCCTTATAAATTAAAAAGAAAATACTACTAATTTGTGAGGGAAATGTCTATATTCTTTGATTTTTGGGTTGCTGGGAAAAAAAATTATAAATAATTCCTGACAATGACTGATCTATTTGACTTCAGGACATCTCTGACTACATACATGCTGAAAGTCAAACATTCTTATTGTATTAATTTAGATATTTTCCAAAGTAAAGTCACTAGAAGTGTATGATTCAACTTTTTCCCATGGTCTACTGTTAAAAAAGTTCGCAATAAATCATAATATCGGATTTTAATACTTGTAGAATCGCAATACTTAAAATTCACAATACATATAGAATCGACACCCAAGTATCGTGATGGTATGGAATCAGGAGATAGGCGTATCGTCCCAGCCCTACTGAAAACCACAGAGCCGTTCAGGCAGACTTGTTGCTTTGAAGAAATTAAAAAGTCAGTGTATTTCATTTGCAGGTTGTTATTTGGACTGTAGCTTTTGGATGATGGTGTGCTTCACTGTGGCTGCATTATTGTTATCAAACAAAAAAGATGATCAAGGTTAACACACTCGCCAACCTGTTGCTATTCACTTTCTTTTATTAGGGGGAATAGTGTACATACAGATGTTTTAATCGCCCAGCATCTTGAGTGCCTCTCTGAAGTCGTCCAGCCCGAAAGACCCAAATTAAAGATCTTCAAAGAAACAGATTTTATATTTCTGGTCTGGACGTGTATGTCAATATTTTCAGGCAGAAATTGAAACCTGAAGTTCAATATATATGTAATTTAATTTAGCCCTCTGGCAATTCATATCTTTAAACATTTAACATTTGGGAGGCAAGATGATAAAAATGTGTTAATATTGTGACCAATCCTCAGCTGCAAGATGGCCTATTTTAAAAATATTTAATGTATTGTTACACCCCTAGTGTTTTGTCAACTTGTTTGTTCTCTTTTGTGTAATAAGCTCTTCTGATATTTGTATTAAGGAGGTATATAGTGTTGAGTGTTTTCTGTTTACGTCCGTTTCTAATGTGTGTGAGCTGCGGGGTGTTTTGGGTGTGTTTGTTGTGTTTAGTGTGTGTGTGGTTGCTCTGTGTTTGTGTGTGCGCTTTTGAACTGTCACTTTTCCCCTCAAATCTGAGTCGGAGGAAAATCTTTGTGTCTACGTGTGAGCGTGCTTGCGTGCGTGGAGGCGTGACTGGGTGCATCTTAGGATAAGTGGTAAGCATGTATTGGAGCATGCGTGACCACTTGTGTGTGTTTATGTGAGTGTTTGAGATGATAAGAGAGTGAACAAGCTAGAGTATGACTTCAGCACAGAGCATAAATTCTGTCTCTTCTTTGTCCTGCTAAAACCTTCCATCTCCATTTTTTTCCTTCTGTAACTTTTATGTCTTTGTCCATGGAAAAGGGGTTTAGCGAGCAGCGAGCGCACACACTTTCTCCAGCACCGCCCGCTTCACTTTCATGTATTTACACACATTTACACCTGGGAGCTCGCTGGTACAACCACAGCGTTCTGCTGTTGGCCACTGAGCAGCTCCACTGGAGCCGGTGGAAGTTAAAGCGCCTGTTAGATTACCGTGTTAACTTTTCAGGCATTGCTAGTGGATTTTTCCTGTTCGCACTATTTCTTCTATAAATAAAATCTCATTGGAGAATGTTTTCTTTCACACTTGAGAGGACTATCCTGGATAAGTGAGGCAAGGATGGATGTTATGTTTAAAGTATACAACAAACGATACTACTCGCTGTGTGTGTGCATGTGTGAAGAGCTCCTGTCTTTTGTCTGTTATTGATTTTCATCTTCCTTTACTTGCACAGCTGCTAGCTTCAGTGTTTGGGAGACCTTCAATTTTCAGATATTCTTCAAAGTAAGAGTTTTTTTTTTATAGTTACAATTCTTTAAACTTGCAGCTCTAAACAAATGCTGACTGAGCTGTGCAATGGAAGGATTCAGTCCCACCAGTGAACAACCTCCTGTTCTGAAAAGTGAAGCCAATGCTGAAGTGCCTTAAACCTGCATTCTGTCTAATAGCCAGCAGGGGGCGACTCCTCTGGTTGCAAAAAGAAGTCTGAGATTACTCATCTCAATCTCAATCTCAATTACTAGTTTCAAGTCTTCTTCAATACAGCATGATGTTCGTTTAGTAAATTATGGTCTCATTTAGAGTCAAATAGACCATAAAGCAGGGTATGCTTTAGGGCGTGGCTACCTTGTGATTGACAGGTCGGTTTTCCGGTCTGGGAGTTGTCCATTTTTTTCTTAAAACTTTAACCCTTTCACAGTGTGTTTTCAGTTCATTGAAGTTGCTTGTAACTAGGGATGCACCGATACCACTTTTTTTAGAACGAGTACAAGTACTTACATTTGGGGCCTCGCCGATACCGAGTACTGATACAAGTACTTCCCTGTGCCAAAAGACCCTCGTTAACGATACGATACGATACGATACGAAACAACTTTATTGTCAGTTTGCACTGAAATTCGTTTTGCGTCCATAGGCAGCTCAATTTGAGAAAACGTACACGTACAATAGACAAACTGTTACCAGACACAAACAGACAAGTAAGACACATCAGACAAAAACAACAACACATCACAACTAACCATACATAACCCATTAAAAAATTACCATCTGTCCTCTGGAATTACATCTCCTTAGCAGCACATTAATTATTATTCAACAACAAGATGGACTGATGAACAAAAGTGTTCTTCAGCCTGATGCGATTAAATGTGGGGACTCTAAATCGCCTCTTGGAGGGCAGAAGTTGATATTCCCCATTTAAAACATATAAGGGATCAGAAGAGATGCTGTTTGCAAGTCTGAGCATGCTCTTGTTATGAGCTGCTTGTTAACAGCCAGTTGGAGGGCGTGAGCGACACACGGTTGGCTGGGGAGTCCCGCATACGAGGCGGTGCGCCGTGACCGGCTCTAGGTCGGCTTGGAAAGGCTCGGGGCGAAGTTGGCTCGCGGCTGCAGCTTTACAGCGCTCCCCGCCCAGACCTGGCCGCACCTGGCCCACCGCTCGCTCTGCCCGGACCAAGGAGTCTAAAGCACACGCGAGTCAGAGGGTGCAAGCAAAACCCTGTGGCGCAATGAAAGTGAGGGCCGGCGCGCGCTGGCTGAGGTGGGATCCCGGCCCAGCGGGGTCGGGCGCACCACCGGCCCGTCTCGCCCGCACCGTCGGGGAGGTGGAGTGAAAGTAAAGTGGTATCGGTGCTGTTGTATCGCAGCCGTTCTGCGAGTACGAGTACATGAGCACAGTATCGGACGCGATATGCGATATTGGTATCTGTATTGGTGCATCCCTACTTGTAACATTTTGGTCGCTTAAAATATCTTATTCAGCGTTGGGATGTATTTAGCGCCACCCTCTCGTGTCACTTCTGCTTGCATAAAACCAAGATGGCGACGGCTTTAAAACGGCAGTCCACAAACCAATGAATGACGTCATGGTGACTACGTCCACTTCTTATATACAGTCTATGGGTCATACCTGTCAGTCACTGTAACCTGGTGCATCCAATAATACCAGGTTTTATTAACTCTGTTATTCACACTATCAGCTCAGATCTTGGCCACATTAAGATGGAGGCATTCCTATCTGATCTCCGTTATGTTTGGATAACTTGGCAGTTACACCTTGTGCTTTCTTAAAGTTGTGTTGGCGCATCACCTCCCCCATGCACAGCAACTTTATTCACATTTAAAAAGTACACAAAGCCCTGCAGTCTTCAAAAACCAGCTAAAATCAGTTTATTTCATAATGACGTGGCAGACATGTAGCACACAGTCCCTGCTTCTTTTTCTCTTTCACTTTTCAATGTCAGCCATGAAACAAAGGCAAAAAAACAATAATCTTATTGTCCTTGACATGGTAAACTTCAGGAACCCTCAGTTTGAGAGGCTCCGCTCCACTACAGCTGAAAGCAGAATTCAACCCACATTTCCATTTCCCCAAACGTAATCTCAACTATACGTCCTGCTGAAATGTCCTTGAGCGAGACACGAGTCCTCAGCAGATCCAGGAGCAGTAATGCTGCAGAACTGCTGCTGTGAAGTTCAATCGCAGTTCATATAGACTCCCCTCACAGAGAATAAGAGGAATACTAATGAAATGAAAAAGACAATTAGGTTACAGTCACAGCAACAGCTTGGTATTTGGACTCTCACCATTACTTTACTTTTTACAGGTGCCTATTGTTTGCTTCAGTTTTCCAGGAGTCATAAAAATCACATGGACTCACAAATGGGCTCATTCATTGGATATTTGGTTGTTATTGGTACTGATATACTGTTATATTAAAGGCAGTGGAAGAAGCTGAAACATCACATTAAATCCCTGTCAACCCATCTAAACAAAGAATTCATTTATTTATTATCTTTGCCATATTTTACAATCTCATATGTACATCAAGCCTACTTTTGGTTTGCCTTTTTTGGCTGGTTCGCAGAGGGCCCGCCCTACAAACGCAAAAGTCAGTCACTGAGTGATGACTGAGTGATGAAGTTACACGATTGGTCGACCGAGTGTTGGAGTTTCCGCATTCGCCATTGCTTTGTCAAAATTAAAAGGCGGGGAACAGTCTTTTATGCAAATTAGCCCGTCCAGCGGCTCACAAAACTTGGACCAAGCTGTGAAACTAGGTGATCTAGTTCTAAAATTAAACAAGATTCAGCAGTGGTATAGCCTATTTCTCACTTAAAATGTTTTCAGACATAGATTTTGGAGGATTGTTTAGACGGAATAACAGAAAGTTTACGCGCAGGCCGCCATGTTGTTTCTTGTTTGAAATGGCGAGCAGACAACCAGGGACCAATCAGCTGCGTTCCACTCTAGGGTACGTCACTGCTTGAACGGCCAGTTGAGTGGAGCAGTGCGACCCCTAGTGTCCTCGCCGGACCTGGTGGACATGTACCACTGGATTTAACATTATAGACATAACCACTGACTATTTGTGTAACAATTTAGCCACAAATTCACAGACTGACCACACACGTTCCAGACACATACTGTATACTCAGTTTTGACTGAGTCTTGTTATGCTACGTTTTCCCAGCATGAGTGTTGGCTATTGTGTCTGCACCATAGAAATAGAATAGGAGTAGAACGGACATTGAACTGTTTTCCATGCTCATTTGACTCTTACCAACGAAAATGGTGATTGTTGTTAGTTGTTAAGGTGACAACATGTCAGTGGGGCCGTTACCGGTAGCTTGTCCTTCTCTCGAGCGGTGGGGAGAGGCGGAGGGACTGTCCACAGGCTCCGTCCTTTCCACGCTTGCCATTCATTGTCTATGTGAACGGTCGCGCAATGCATTCTGGTAGCGTGGCGTCGCGATTCGAGAAACGGAGCGTCGCGACGCCCGCTCCTCATTTGCATAAAGTTGAGGGCTAGTCTACTTTATGCAAATCGCGGGCGTCCGACGCGACTCGCAGCCTCTCGAAACTCCCGAAAATCTTTTAAAATAAACGTTGTCGATCCAAAATAAAGACAGATTTAGCAACTGCGTGGCTTATTTCTCGCCTCAAATGTTTTCAGAAACACATTTCGGTGAACTATTTTCGTGAAATAAGAGAAGAAAGTTTCCAAACGAGCCTCCATACTGTTTCCGGTTTGAAAGCTGAGAGCAGCAGAGCAGCCTACGGAGGGAAAGCGTTCGTCCAATCAGTGCAGCCGAAAGAATTTGAAATAAAGCCGGGAAAACGTCACCGCCCAGTATTGGCAGTAAAACGCCCCTGTGGACACGTATCATGGTATGTGTCCACAGGGGCGTTTTTTATCGCGAGGGGACGCGACGCTTCTCAACATTGGACGCTTGGTGGGCGTGCCACTAGGCGGTGACACGATGGATGATTGACCAATTGGGCGGTGACGTTTTCCCGGCTTTATTTCAAATTCTCCCAGCTGCACCTGATTGGACGAATGCTTTCCCTCTGCTGCTCCCAGCTTTCAAACCGGAAACAGTATGGAGGCTCGTTTGGAAACTTTCTTCTCTTATTTCACGAAAGCAGTTCACCGAAATGTGTTTCTGAAAACATTTGAGCTGAGAAATAAGCCACGCAGTTGCTAAAACTGTCTTTATTTTGGATCGACAACGTTTATTTTAAAAGATTTTCGGGAGTTTCGAGAGGCGGCGCGTCGCGTCGGACGCCCGCGATTTGCATAAAGTAGACTAGCCCTCAACTTTATGCAAATGAGGAGCGGGCGTCGCGACGCTCCGTTGCTCGAATCGCGCCGCCACGCTACCAGAATGCATTGCACGGCCGTTCACATAGACAATGAATGGCAAGCGTGGAAAGGACGGAGCCTGTGGACAGACCCAGCGCTGCCGCTGGTCACCTGCCTGCTGTTAGCTAGCTAGCTAGCTTGCTAATTCCACCATGCTTTAATGCTACACTGGTTACAGAAAATGAGCCAAACAAAGTTGTCACTCATCTGGCGATAGCAATGTGCTTTCCTCTGCTGTGAGAAGAGTGTGTGGATGAAGCATCAAGTTATTAAATTTTACTCATTTACTTGTTACTACTCCGTTACTGCAAAACTTCACCTCACTGAGTCCACGACCTACCATAAGTCGGTTTAGTTTATACAGAAGTTAGCCCGCTACAATGGTCGCAATGGCAACGGTACACCTAAAAATGGCCGCCGCAGAGGCTCAAAACAAGGTGTGCGATGTCGTCCATCAAATACAACAGAAACTTAAGCCTGGATAACAAGAAATGAAATTGCAAAGAGTGGTAAGAATGTTTGTGTACCACCCAAAATGTGTTTGTAGAATTGCACTACAGTTGGCTTGGTAGAGGACTTGGCCTGGCCTGGTAGATTAAACTGAATAAAGGAGCCACAAATACCTCTACATCTTCTTACGGTGACGGCAGCATAAGGAACATAAAGCCTCTGGTGGACACCTGCAGAATACGCCTTTAGTATACATCTGTGAGCTGTAAAATGCCGTATTTGCATGATATACCAGCCTTTTTTCTTCCTTTTTCTGTGCATGTCAGCCCGTTGGGTGAGTCTCGTGTCTCAGCAGGTTCAGGTCTTTTGAGAGGTGACATGACGCTTCAGGCAAAGCGCGAAGACGTGGTGTAGGGGGGATTTGCTTGCTGCTCTGTGTTTTGCTGCTCGCTGCCAAATGTCTGCTGTCTCACCACGAGGGAATATGTGTATATCTGAGTGTGTGTGTCTTATCTCCTTTCGTCTCTTCCAGATCGGGACAGGCTTCAAGGATGAAGATCTGGAGCAGCATTACAAGTTCTTAAAGGTAACGTGGCACAGCTAGACTGTCGCACTAACTTGCTCGGTAAAAATCACAACTCGACACTTGTTTTGCCACATTGATGCCTTCATATTTTAAATTCATAACGGGGCTTTTTAACATTCTGCAGCTACAGGGACTTCATTTCTTCATTTTTTAAACAGATTCAGAGTCAATTTTGAGGTTAAAAGAGCCAGAATGAGTTTGGCTTGAGGTCCCTTTCATTCTGCAAGTAATCATTCCCTTATTTAATTCTTCATTCATTCCAACTTTCCAGATCTAAATGGAGACTTTCATACCAAAATGAGATGGACAAATGTGTGCAAATATACTTCTAAAATACAACTCAAATACTGCAATAGTTTAAGTGACACCTCCAGGTACATTTAAGTTGCCAGAATGAGAGAAGTCATAGAAATAAGTTCAGGTATTACATATAGTGCCTACTATTCTGAACATGCCATAAATCGCCTAAGAGAAATTACAAAAATGTACATAATTTGGCTTTAAATTACATGCATTTGCTTGAATATATTGGCCAGAGATTATAAAGAACTTCTGTTTCCCCAATAAAAATCTGCATTTGGAGTAACTGTGCAGGCGTGCTCTGAGGTTGGGTAATGAATTGCTTTTTCAATTTACATTTGAAGAGGTTCGTTCCAGAGCAGCAGAGCAGCAGCATTTGAAGAAATTGACAACTGCTCTCTGAAAATGATAGCTGTTGTGAGAGTCAGAATTCATTTGAGTACTCGTGTTGACTTTATCAGCTAAATTTAGATCCACTTTTACAGAAATAAGAGCAGAGAGGCTTTTTAAAATGCAGTCATTTGTTTAGGAAAGCTACTAATTGTGAGGTAATAATCACTGTACAAACCCGCTACACTGGTGTTTGGAGTGAAATAACCTTTAAGTAATATTTTAAAGGTTAAGGGTTTAGACTCAGTGGTACAAACTGCTGCACAGTGCAGAATCGCAGTGAAACAGTGATTGAGAAGGCGGTGTAACCTTTTTTTTTTTCCCACCCCGGACCAATACAGCCTGTACTGTAGTGCTTTGTAATGAGGCCCTCCATCTGAAAGTGATGGATGGCGAATTAAGGCGAGCTGCTGGTGTGGCCGTGTTGCTTCGGTTGCAGTGCTGCAGGCCGATGGGAGTCCAGACACGGAGACGATTGACTCTGTTCACTCCTCTGGGTGGTGAGCTTCTGTAACGACGAACACACTGATCCCTTTTTTCTTTTGTTCTCATGTTTATTCTGATACTTTAACTCGTTGATTTCGACTAGTTCACATCTTAATCCAGTGCTCCTTTTTCCTTGATAATTCTTAAGCTACGTAGCTCATAAGATTAGATTCATCACCCACAAAATGACTATTTGTATATCAATTTCTCACCCTGTGTAAACTTTGTTTTTCTCGCATGCCTCCACTGTGAACGAAGAATCAAAAAACAGCAAATCCTTGATGAATTGAAGTAAATTGGGGCCAGGTTTAAAAACAGCAAAACTATATCAAAACATCCATTTACAAACTCTCACACAACTCGTGCCGTATAATGATTTATTCAGTCACATGAATGCCAAGTCAAGTCAATTTTACTTCTTTGGCCCAATATCACAAATCACAAACCTTCTACCTTCTTTTCCCCTCTCTCTGTGACTCTCTTTCTCTGTCTCTAACACACAAACAATGCTCTGCGGCGGCGGCACTCAGTCCATCTCTGTCCTCCTTGTCTCACACCTCAGTCCTGACAACTGTGCTACTATAACGCATAAAGTTGGCGGTTTGCGCATCGGGTCTGGTTCGGGTGGTTGAGTAACGCATGTTTTTACATGTTGGGTGGGCGGATTGGCTCTCATAACGGACCGGTGAGTGCGACTGAACCACACATCACTAATGAGCGCAGTCAGGAGGACTCAAACTAACTGCAAAGCTGCATTCTTCATCTTTCAATCTGTATTTTTCATCAGATAATGATAAAATGAAATTTTATGTCAAGTAAGTTTGACTAAAATGACAGAAATGTTCATTATAATCTGATGATTAAAATAAAAAAGAGAGAAAACATTTTTACTAAAATCAAATGACTTTTCCGTGACTAAACTGGACGAAAACGTTTTGAGTTGTCGCCGACTAAAACTATTAAGCATTTTCGTTTTAAGACTAAGACTAAATCTACAATAGCTGCCAAAATTAACACTGCTCAGGGGGCTTTACAATCTGTACAGGATACAACACTCTCTGTTCTGTACAGAATGAGCCTCTCATCGGATGCATCTTCGCTTAAACCTTACTATTAAAACACTTCTGCATAAACGGTCTCAAACTTGCACAGTTGGCTACTCATCCGTGGGAGTCCAGCCGAGTCCGAATTGTTTTAAATAGCAAGGTTTTAGTGAAGATGCATGCTTTTGGGAAGTAGTGAGCATCTGGATAAATGAGACTTGGATTATACTGCACGAGTTGTGTGAGAGTTTGTAAACGGATGTTTTGATATAGTTACTGTTGTTTAACGCGGCCCCCATTTACTTCAATTTATCAAGACTTTCCTCCTTTTTTTGATTCTCCGTTCACCGTGGAGGCATGCAAGAAAAACAATGTTTTCTTTAAGAATTCAAGGTAACACGCGGTGAGTAATTGATATACAGATGGTCATTTTGTGGGTGAAGTATTCCTTTAAGAGGCCACTGAGAGGCTGCTGCTGAGGGATTTGCTTTTGATGTTACAAAATCTCCAGTTTTTCCACTAAACGAGAAGTCAGGCTTTTCTAGCTTGCTATTAATGCTGCATAGTCTGCAGAAACTGTGCGTTTCCCCCAGCAACAACACCTGTACTTGATTATAATTACTCTCCTTGAATAAGTCTCTTTGCATATGCCCTCAAGATGGATGCTTCACCCATTGCTTGGAGGTGTAAATGACACAAATATTTGCATATAAGTGAAATGGCTCCTACACATTATGATGATCTAGTAGGTTTGTAAAATTACATCGTTATATTTTATAACCATAAAGACAAAGAGACAGATTTAATGTGGATCAAGTCTAGTTGATGCCCGACTTGTCAGTAAAAGCATAGGTGTATCACTAACTCGTGTCTATCAGCAGCAATGTTTTATAAGACTCTACACGCCTACCAGCTCACTCATTGTAATTCACTCTGTATAAGAGTGTCACTTGAATGCCTACAGTATAAATAATGTGTGAGAGAAAACCAGCACCACTACTGCTGGAGCCCTCTTTTCCCAGCATTACTTAACTATGACCCAGTTCTGTGGACACTGCAGCAGTCTAGTTAACACTGCACCGTTCCCAGAGTCACATTCGCTGAAATGGTTGTTTCACGCCAAAACAAGATGGGTATCATTTTGTAAATGTGTTACACCTACGCTGACAGAATGATTGCTTGTGTCAAAGTTAAAAAGACACTATTAAATATTGTAGAAGTTGACAGATTTCTCAGTTTGCTCACAGAACAGGAAACAGTTTGGTGGAGGTGGATGCCTGAGCTCAGCCGCAAGGTTATTTATGATTTATTTTTTTTATCCCAAGAGGTGAATATCGGGTAACAAAAAAAACGTGCATATCAAGGTGTTTCTGAATGAAATCTTTCATGTAGGTGTATGATAATGTGGTTTGGAAATCACCCTCTCATGTTGGCCCTCTGGCAAGCAGGTATCATCTGAATATGAGAGTGTTCAGACGCTGTGCGGTCTCTTGGGAATTGTGAGGCAGCAGCAGGATTCAGCAGGGCAACCAAAACCCCTCTGTCACTGTCTCTTTATCAGGGTCTCTGTGAATGCTTTGCCCTAGTTGTTTTTTTACATTGTGTGAGTCTGTATGCATCTACAGTGTGTATACTATGTGTTTTGTATTTCAAAATGTGAGGATGAACTGCTTTTCTTTGTTTCATGTCATCATAAATTGAATATCTTTGAATTTTGAGACACCACTTTAGGCTCTAGGAACTTGTGATGGGCTTTGCTTGCAGTTTTTTGCCACAATAAACATTTTAAGAGGACATATGAAAAATTCACTTTTTCATTGCTTGTGCTCATACATTTGGGTATCTGGAGTGCCTACCAACCCACAAACTGTGAAATAAGACAACCCAGTCAGTTTTTTGTGTGCTGCCTGGATCAGAAAACATGTGATTCAACAAGCCGTTCAGATTTGGCTCCCCTTCCTATGTCACATGCGGGCTCATTAGGATATATCGCCCACAGCTTGAGAACTACTGTTGCAAAGGTGCACCAAATTTTTCACACAAGCCAATCAGAGAAGACTGGGCTTTTTGAGGAAGGGGTCTTAAGAGCCAGACACAACAACCCGACATCAAAGAACTAGCGGCGATGTAGGCCGACTGTTGCATCGCCTCACATCGCCTTTGTCTTGGCCGACAAATTGCATTTGAACACACCTCAAAGACTACAGCCTACGCCCAGTTAGCACGTACGATCTGCGCCTGCGTGAGATGAAATAACTCTCCACACCAGCAGGCGGCGATAGTCTGCATTCATCATTCAAAAAGGGAAACCGGAAGACCGAGGACTGCGGATATACAAGCCGTTGTTATGATACGTACATGAAACAAAGCAGCGTTTGCCGACCATTTTCACACCAATCTCACTCATCACTTGGCTTTATACAGATGTTCCAGCGCTGTGAAAATATCCGTGTATTGGAATGATCAGATGAGATGAAGATGAAAAATGAGAATAGCCTTCTGTATTTTTCCTCTTGACTTTACTCGTTGGCTTGCTTTCCTCACTTCCGTTTCTCTTCTCGGATTCGCTTAAGATGAACCGCCAATCAGAGTCATTGCTCTCACTGATGAGCTTCACCACCGCGTGTTGAATCGGTGGCGGAGCTCGTCGAAAACCTCAGACACGGGCAGACTAGAGCAGGCGTTGTGGGACACACCACAAAAACTGGGCCGACAGACCCTAACTGACGGCCCCAAACTGTCCGACGGCCGACCGTCGGCTTGGTGTGTCAGGGCATTTAAAGATGCAGGCGCTAAAACGGAGCGTTTCAGATATACAGGTATAATATACAGGTACATTATATTCATACAGACAGTATGAGAAAAATAATGTTTTTTTTTTAACATTAAAGCATGTAAACATGTTCTAGTAGAAACCCAAAGTACAAATATGAAACTTGAAAATGAGCATGATATGTCCCCTTTAATGACATTCGTAATGAAAATGGTCATTATCTATTTAATTTCTTTAGGAGCACATTCTGCCAAAGCCCCGTGCCTACTACCGCATCGACCAATCAGCAGAGCCCGACGTGTGGCTGGACGCCATGCAGGTCTGGGAAGTGAAGTGTGCCGACCTGTCGCTGTCGCCCATCTACAAGGCCGCCATGGGAATGGTCAGTTCAGCCTGTTAATCCCGCCTCCCCCCCCATGTGTTTCCACTGATAAATTCTGCCTGTTACGGTCTGTCGCCTACAATGAAAAGTCACAATTAGCACCTCTTAATTGAGTTATTAAAAATGTTGTAAAAGATGCTGGATTTAATGGAACAGATTCTTGTTTATTACCCGTAGTTTGGCTGCACATTGGACTCACAGTCCCACAGTGCACATAAAGTGTTTGCCATACATTAACAGTATTCAACTCTCATTTTAACTACAGTTGAAGTAAAATGGCAGTGAGATGGATGAATTCTATCCGTCTGAAAACATTTACAGGAAGAAAGACAAATATTTTCCAAACCTTTACTATATTTATTTAGAAAAAAATCTTAGTTTAAAGGTGCAAGACGTTGCATTTCATTGTCAATAAACCTTGAATTTACTACTTCAACACTTGAATTTGAGATAGCTGGATGAGATGTTTGTTGTAAACAAGCGAGACCCTTGCTAAGAGGCATATTAGTATCTACTAGGGCTGTCAACTGATTAAAATATTTTATTGCGATTAAACACACATTTTTTATCTGTTCAAAATGAACCTTAAAGGGAGATTTGTCAAGTATGTAATACTCTTATCAACATGGGAGTGGGCAAATATGATTGCTTTATGCATATGTATGTATAGTATGTATATATTTATTATTGGAAATTAATTAACAACACAACACAAAACAATGACAAATATTGTCCAGAAACCCTCACAGGTACTGCATTTAGCATAAAAAATATGCTCAAATCATAACATGGCAAAGTGTTTCAGTGTGCTGACTTGACTATGACTTGCCCCAAACTGCATGTGATTATCATAAAGTGGACATGTCTGTAAAGGGGAGACTCGTGGGTACTCATTGAACCCATTTTCATTCACATATCTTCATATCTTGAGGTCAGAGGTGAAGGGCCCCTTTGAAAACTTGTGTGACATGGTTGGTACCAATGGCTCCTTTGGGTTTCCAGTTGCATATGATACCAGGATCTTCTCTCTAGCTTTAAAACTGAGCCCGCTACAACGAAATCGCAAGTTGCATTAATACATTAAAGAAACTAGTGGCTTTTAAAATGAATTTGCGTTAACATGTTATTATCGCATTGAAGCTGAAGTAGGCGAGATTGGAGCAAACATGATTTAAAAAAAGTTATTTTTATAAAACGGTCGCTATATCCTGACAGTAGTACATGAAGCAGGTAACCTGAAATAAAAAATATGTGCCTCTGTGTCCTCCGGTGTCCTCTGGTGCTCCTAACGGCATCTGCAAGATTTCACAGACCGGAGGAAAACAAGCAGTCAGAGCTCATCTGGGATCTGCTGTCCATCTGCTGTCTATGAGAGCCGGCTGTCAATCACTCGTGAACTTCGACCAAATGGTCAAACTAGGCTGCGCTGATCAAATATGAATCAATATTATGTTACGTTAATGCCTATTTCTCGCCTCAAATGTTTTCAGAATCATCTTGTAGTGTACTGTTTAGCTGTAAAATGAGAAAGTTTATGACCCGGCAGCCATGTTGAGATCTCTTGAAGGGACGCCAAGCACCGGTCACAGCCAATAGGAGCGCTCTCTCTCTGAAATGACCTGTGATTGGTCAAAGTCTTCTGTCGCGGGCTAGATTTTTTTAAAGCCTGATAACAGAGCCATGATGAGGTGCAGAAGTCTAGTTTTCTCTCAGAACACTTGAATAACAATATTATGGTTATGGTTATTATGGAATTTTTGCCCAATGATGCCAAAGTATATACTGCCTACTGCCACTTTAAGTTTTACATCCATAGTATCTACGCTTTACATATTGTCAACTACCAGCTTAGTTGTGATATGTAATTTGTCAGATTACTTTATGGCTTTAAACCTCATATGGCTACGTTTAATTCCTTCAATACTTGGTGAAAATTAATTTACACCAGAAAAGAAATTACAGAGAAGGCCAACGTTTTATGAAAATGTTCGGCCCTAACATTACCACTTGTGTGAGATATTGGCTTCCAATCATCTCCACCATTTTCTCAGCGTGTTACCACAATTATACCAAACAATTCACAATTCGTAAATGGCATCAGTCCAGAGTGAGGCTTAAACCGATTAGTGCATGTCGCTGTCAGTCAACATGTCAAGTCAGCATATCAATATGCACTTTGTTAATTTTTGCCTATGTTATTTATTGGTTATGAGGCTGTTGTAAGCCCACAGCTGCTGCCTGTTTAACCTGAAAGCTCATAAGATTTCACTGATTAGTTTGATCATTGTTCTGTATTTGAGACCTTCAGAATTCTAATAAACTGTATTTTTTTTACATGAACCCAATGTCTGCATACATATAATCCATCAAATATTTTTAATGCAATTATTCTCTTTCAACTTTTTTTTTCCTTCTGGTTATTAAAAAAAATGAAAATGTGCAATTCATCCATATTTGAAGGTAACAAGAGAATCTCAGAGGCAGATGAATGGAAGTAGGACAAGAGATTAATAATCATTATTTTTTTTAATAATTAATTCAATCTTTGATGTTTTAAAACCTTGAACTAGTGGGGATTTAATAGCTTTCAAAGGCTGACAGTCAGAAACACATCTAGGGGTTACCGTTTTCAGTACAGTACAAGTAACAAAGGACAAATGCTCCCATGCATCAGTGGTTGTGTACTGGATACTGACTGTGATTCTTTCCGCCCTCAGGTGGATCCAGAAAAGGGCATTTCTCTGCGGTTCCCCCGCTTCCTTCGGATCAGAGATGACAAGAAGCCTGAGGACGCCACGACTGGAGCTCAGGTACATCAGATCACCTGTACTGGGATGAGCCTGGTTGGAGGCTAAAAAAACAGGAGTGTGAAATCAGCAGTGCAGGGAAGTATAGAATAATGCCAGATACACATTTCAAGCATCAAATCCCAACTGTAGAAGGTGTCGAGGTCAAACAGGTCGGCCTTGTGCAACATAATAATGACTGTAAACTATGCTTGCCGAAGTAGTCTGTGTTACACAGTGCTACACGGTGTTCAGACATACACCAGTTACATTACTTGCCCACCACCCCCACCGTTTATTTTATATTTTTTGAGGAAATAAAACCCACTTAGTTCATTTTGAATATCAAAGCCCACGTTCAAATTTAAACATAAAATACAAAAGTAAAATACTACGTGTGTTATCAATACTTAGTTTGATGACAGACGCTGCAATTATAAGTGTCTGCTTCGTGCAGCAGAGTAGCAGGAGTAGGCTTTCACTTATCGAATGACGAGAGTAAGGCGAGTTCACCGACAAGACGATGGCGGAGGATTTGGAAAAGCAAAAGCTACTTTTTTTTAAGATGGTTTTTGGGCTTTTGCGTTTTATTGGATAGAACAGACGAAGACAGACAGGAATGGCGGAGAGATCTGGTCAGGCTTCAAGTAATGCGTTTGTGGCCGGCAAGCCAGATCACAGGCCAATCAGCATCCTGCTACTGGCAGCTACGGGCGTGACTTTTAGGTGTGCGAGACGACCCAGAGAAGTGACTGTTGGTTCTAAACAACAATGGCGGCTTCTGAAGAGGTTAGTGTAGATGCTGCAATAGCATCAGTTATTTCAGAACTGGTGAATATTTCTTCATTGAAAGAAGAGCAAAGAACAGCACTGAAGGCTTTTCTCGATGGAAAAGATGTTTTCGCTCTTCTCTTCTTATGCCCGAGTTTGATTGACAGATGGTTCATCCAATCACCTGCCAAGTATTTTTTGAAAGTGCCTGCCCTTTTCCAAACAGTTTCCAATGACGGCTTCTCAGATGGTTCTGTGTAACAAACCATCTGGAGGGTCAGCTTAGCAGCATAGGGCCACGGGTCGGATTCAAGGACTTAGTACATGCCAAGCCCGATCTACCATGTGAGCTACCGGGGCGCCTGCAAAAGCACCTCTTTGGCCATATTTCCGATTTCAACCAAATGCTAACAGGGAACCTGATAACATTGATGAGGCAGTCTGTAAACTTTTGGTATGAAGGATAGAACAAAACCGAGTCGCAGCCAGAACGCGGCGCCAGGTGGAAACCTGCGGCCCCGCGGCGAAGGCTCAATCAGAGAGGCCAGACACACAGCCATCCAACATTAAAGATCAACGTAAGCGCTCTACAGATATTAAGCCTCAGCAACAAATATCTTTTCTTGTAAAATGTCTGGTCATGAGTTTATTAACCGGTGGTAAAATGTCATCGCCGTGGCATCCCTTCTGTAAACCTGTAGAAGTTCCATCATGTGTTTGTTTGGCCATGTTACTTTGAAGTGCCATGTAGAGATGGTGCATCAACATCACCATGGTCACCTCACAAGAGCTGTCCTGTAAAATTTCAAGGGTGAATAGCACCGCAAGGACAAGCTTTTTTTTACACTGGCATTGATTCATGTAGTGGCCTCCCACTGCATGACGAGCAAAGCTATATAACAGTCCAGTAAAGCAGCACCTCTGGAGTTCAGTGTTGGAGTATGGGTAATATATTGTGCGGCAGCAAAACAGTGAATTGTACAATACAGTAGAGATGTGCAGGTCAGTTGTACCTTCACCTGAATACACACATACTCAACAGCAGGAAACATGCCAATCTGTGGTTCTATTCAACATGAAGCCTTTATTACTGTGGGTTTCTTATTTTAGCTCAGTATATGAATGGACACCACAGCTGGTGCAGTGACGATAACTTTTACCATACATAAATTAAGTTCAAATGATTTAAGATGTTGTTATTTTATTTATTTTTTTGCTTTTCTCTAACCTGCCCACTGACCCACCAGCACCAGCATCATTTATTTATGATTCAACCCAACCGACCTGAATTACAAGTCAATGCACACATCAGTATGTTGTTGTTTATATGGAATACTTTATACAAACTAACTGGATGACCGTTTCTGGAGAGTCTGTTGAGATTCAAGTTCTCTCAAACTGTAAAGACTGAAACAACTCTACTCTTTGTACATGTCAGCACTGAAACTGTACAAACAAAATCATTTTCACGATTAGACGATAAATCGTTTGGGGATACAAAACCTCGAAAAATTGTAAAAAAAATATCAGTCACAATTTCCCAAGGTGACATCTTAAAAATGCTTGTTTAATTTCTGTATGTACCATAAAGTATCCCAGAGTCCAACGTCTATGTTGGCAATAAGAACTGAGTCATGCTTTCCTGTGTTAACTTCTGGACTGACTAAATATCTGAGGATGCTTTTATGTCCGTTTGTGATCCAGAATATAAAAAATCTGTCTATCAATCCATCAGTGACCCAATGCCAATAAAAAGCTGGTAACGTTTAGCTTTGATTCGTAGACATGTTCACTGTCTACCACTTTGTCTACCAGTTTGATTCTCTACTAAAAATCTCAACATGCGCTCGCCAGCATCAAAAGTTACCCTGGATGCACCAACTCTGAATGACAACCACCACCTTCCTCTAAAACCAAACCCAGGTATCACGCAAGCATTGCTCATTGTTGTGTAACATCACCTGGACTTTCTCACATAGATTTTTAGCTTTCATGAGGCCCAAAACATTCCAGCTAAAGCTAAAGGATTTTTTTTATACCTGCATCTAAACAAGTGTAACTTTTATAAGGTCTGAGTCATATTACAATGTCAACTTTTACTGACTGGAATTAACAGCCATCTGTTAACTGTGGAGTGAAGATTTGTGCTCGTTACGGTGGGAGTCAGGTTGGAACATCAGCTGCATCTAAATTAAACTTCTATCAGTTGTTATTTGAGAGGATGCACACACACTTATAGTTTCACTTCCTGTGATTTAGCAGAAAGAAACCTGACCTCATTCAAGTCACAAGGAGTTAAGAGAACGTGGAGCCTGAACAGGTTGGACCTAGTCAGAGAATCAAAGCTTTACCTTGTTCCTGTTTCATTGTTTTCCTCCTCGCTGTGCCACCCTGCTGCACTGGTACTGATGCTGCTGCTGATTCTGGGTGGGCCCTGCTATTCACACATTATTCATTGTCCTGACTTCCACCCCCTCGCCCCCAAACCATGATGAGTTCAAGTGAACACAACCTTCGTCTCCCAGTCAGCAGCTGGGAGTCACCGACTTCAAAGCTCGGGATATGAATAATCAAACTGTTATTTTTAGCTTTTCCTCTTCATGTTACTGACCTGACTTCATGATCTTCTCCCCCTCCCTCCTGCCTTCTCTCTTTTATGCATGCTCTCTCATGCGAACCCTTTTCCCTCCCTCTCTCTCTCTCTCTCTCTCTCTCTCTCTCAATATCTCTCTTCCTCTCAATCTGTCCATCTCTCTGTAGATTGCTGATTTGTACAAGAAGCAGCAGCAGATTCAGAATCAGGGGGAGAAAGCTGACCCGGAGGACTACTACTGATCATCTGTAGTCATCAGCAGAGAATCATAAATAATGGCAATTTCAAAAATAATTGTAAATAGCTTCTTTCTTTTTGTAAAGTCGAATGAAAATAAAGGCTCTTGCCAGTTTTAAGCATCCTGTCGTTTGTGTTATTGATTTATCGAAGCCGCTAGCTTTCAGAGCCAAAATTGCGTAAACATCTCGCCGCGTACGGTGCACATAAATTCCAAATCGACTCAGCGGTTACAGCATACCCGCTGGTGATAGATCCCTATCAAAAATTCACTGTGCAAAACCGCCAAGCAAAATGTGAAATGTATGGGCGGCATACCAATATTTTGAGCTGGCCTGATTTCTGCTCGAGTACTCAAAAGGCGGCAGCAAAGTGCATCCAGCGTGTGTGGTAATAAGAGGACAAGCCAAGGAGATTGCCGGCTGCCTGTAACGTTATTAGAAGTAGAAAAAGACGCGGGAGCTGACAGTTGCTCAAACAGCGGGACAAAAGAGAAGCACTCACAGCTTGCATTAGATGATGGAAATCCACTAACTGTCCAGCCTGAATCAATCAGAGACTGTTGGAGATGTGTGGAGGAGGGGGTCAGCTTTGAGAGCCAAGGACGGCCGGTTATTACATGGAGAAGCAAAGAGGATTGTGAGAGTTTTCTGCATAGTGGTGCCATGTGAGCGTAATTACGACCGATATTGAACCACTTAATGTTTGCTTACGGCTCATACAGACAAAAACACAAACACATCGCAATGTATTGCATTAAATGCCAAGTAAAGAGAATGTGCAGGAAATATTTTGTTGACATTTACACAGGTGGTGACTGATAATTTTGCTTTGCTTATAGGTACATATCATACAGGAGCATCAGAGCTGCATTAAAAACACAAGGAACTGCTGGACTGCAAACTGCTCATATTGCTGCAAATAAACCCCTAAATTTGGGCATCTTAGCAGTGGTGCCCCACTATCTGCTGTAGGGATGGTAATGTCGGTCAGTCATCCACCATTTTGGTCCAGGCTGTATGTCTAAACATCTACTTAATTTTGGATAGACATTCATGGTCCCCAGTGGATAAAATCACTGATATTTCCCATAGCGCCACCATGAGGATGACATTTGTGGTTTTGAGTGAAATCGCTCAACATCGATTGGATGGATTGCTTTGAAATTTGGCACGTATATTCATGTACCTCTCAGGATGAATTGTAATTACTTTGCTGATCCTCTTTTCATCTAGCAACATCATCAAGTCATATTTCTTGCAAAACTAATGACATTCCCGTCAGCTTCAGCTGTGCTTTGTGTACAGTTAGCATGCTAATACGCTAAACTAAGATGATGTGCAAAACATAAGCATATCAGCATTGTCATATTTTAGCTCAAAACTCCATTGTGTTTAAAGGGATATTTTGGATTTTTTGTGGGGTTGTCTGAGGTACTTATCCATAGTCAGTGTATTACCTACAGTAGATAACGGTCGGCACGTCCCCAGTTTGGAGAAACAGACAGGAGTACCAGCACAGGCGCAAAGCGATGTACTGCTGAGGACGGGGGCAGCAGCAAAACGTAGTTTAGCCACCTAAAAGAAAGGCCCACCTAAATTAAAATCGACATCAGTTTAAGTATACGCTATATTTAGAGTATTTTCACCACTTTACTTTGCCGTCAGACAGCCCTTTCCGACAGGGAACTGATTTGATTTTGGTGGTCAAAGGTCACTGTGACCTCACGTCTGTCTCATTCTCAATATATCCATCTATGCTTTCTTCAAATCAGTAATGCATTGCTCCAGTGCAGCAGCAGCAGTTGTGCTGAACACAATGAAATGCAGGAAATAAATTACAAGCGTTGGTAGGCCGGCATTTTTTGTGGCTGCAAGGCTGTACATCAAGTGTGCAATTTTACAGCACCGTCTGCAGCATAATATGCATGTAAAAATTCGCCAGTTCTGTGGTGACTGTGGCATGTCACTGTTTTCCCATGCAGAGTGATTTGTATTTCCTATACTGGAGTGCTTGTGAGGTCACTATTTGTTATGCTATCTTGGTATGCAAGTATGCATACTGCACGGCTGGTGGTTTGGCTATTATTTGAGTGTGTGGGCTGTGGGCTGTGTCTGCTGAAGGGGAGTTTGAGAAGGACACCATTGTAGTAGAATAATCATGGAAATTCCAAATCCAGATTTGCCTGCCCTTTCTGTCTGCGACTGTTGTTTATTATGTGCCATACTCTTATTTTTTCATCAGTTTTCATTCACTTCCTTCCCCATGTGTAGATTTAAAGGTGTTTTTTTTACCCTCCCAGTTTGCTCTTGAAATAATATATTTTCTCCTGCGTGCTACTTTGGGTACATCTGACACTCATCGTGAATATCATCATCACATCTCGTCTATTTTTTTAATAGAAACAAGGGACCTGCTGGTGTTACTAAAATCTGAATTTCAAATAGCACTTGTCAGCTGTACTGTTGCTTTAGAAGTTGGCTACAGCAAGCAAACAGCTAGTGTGAGGGATGGAAAAGACCCTAATGGAAATCAAACAGGCAACAGAGCATGAAATATTGAAAATGCAATTATGTAATGAATTCAATTCCATATAGCGTGTGCTGTATGATCCCGGCTTTTGTTGTGAATTACTCTGAAGGTTGACTGCGGCAAGCGTTGTCTGCTAATTTGTATACGTGTCATTGTGTAAGTGGAGAGGAAGTCTCTGCGAGTCTTTGTGTACCTTTTGTGTTGAGAGTAAGTGCCTGCATGCTGAGATGTTACCGTATCGGTTTCCTCTTTTGTGCATGTGTGAATGGGTTTGTTTTTATCATCTCTGTGAAGATGTGTGTGCCTGGTTAACTGCCCGTGTTTGTGTCTGTATATATGTGTCACTGATGTTTACCGAGGGGGGCAGCTGGTGCATATAACACGCCTGCGGGGCATTGCAGCACAGTGGCCTCCATCTCCAGCGAGGTCCTAGCCCGTGTTCAAACAGCTGTGCTGTTAGTTCACATCAAGTCACCCGTTCAGACCGAGTCCCGCAGGGGACATTGCATTTGCAAACCTACCTGCTCGCCGCCTCTGTTGAGCTGTGCTTTGCTACATGTTAAGAAGCGTCTGGGGGCTTTGGGGTGTGGAGCATGATTTATAAAAAAAAAATGCCCCAGAACTGATCTGTGGTGTTGTGACAGATGAAAAGCAAGCTGAAGATGGCTCCTCGGTGCTGAAACTGTCCCTGCTCTGTTCCTCTTTAAAGTTTCCGGAAGTGTCCCCTAAAGCACGGTTATGGATTATCCCCAACTGCAAAGCAAAAAGGGGGGCATCTATAAAAAATGCCAGGTTTCACCTTTCTCTGTCCTTTTGGGTCCCTCTCTCTTCCCCCACCCCATTCTCCCACATAAGCTATCTGTCTCTTTCACAATACCCCTTTCTCCACCCCGAGAACAATGCGTTTGTTCTCCTCCACCTCCTCCTCCTCCCCATCCCTCCATCCCTTTCTATCTCTCCATCCATTTGTTTGGTGCTCTCTGTGACATCTCTGCCATGCCAGGCTATGAGGGAGAGAGGGAGGGACAGACCCTGCCATTGTCCCTGGCCGAACCCACGGAATATCAATAGTGTTTTTCTTGAGCAGGAGGGCCGAGCGTTGGCCAGTAACCTTTCGGATTTGATGATGTCAGGCCCCCTCATATTTTGGGCCCTTTATATGATTTCCCTTGTCCTCCAGTCTCCACTCTAACAGGGTATTATGTCCTCAACATAAGAGACCATGCAGAATTATATATGCGCTGTGTGACTCATCGGGGCACTTCATCAGCTCAGTTCAACTCGTACAAGTCATGTGCGGCTGTGCCAACAAGTCCTCCACGTTAATCGAGAATACATTGTTTGTAAATGCCCTTCAGAGCGGATCAGTTACAACTCACCACTGTAAAAAATGAAACTGTTTGTTAACTGACTCTGCTATGGTTAGGCTTTGGTTCGATTTAAGCAAACAACACTTAGGGTCCAAATCACATACTTTTTCTTTTTACTTTTACTATATACTGCAGCTGCCCTTACAAAGTATGTACTGTTGCATGCAGTATGCATACAATTGGGTCATACTACTTAATCATAACATTGCGCCTTGAACTTGCGCATATATCCGCCGCACAAAGGATTGTGGGTCAGAATAGCTAGATAGCATGCTGGCTTGCATACTGCAAAATGCGACCGGATGTAGTAGGACATCCTGGTATTTTTGGCATACTGCATTTGACATAGTATGTATTGGATCATACTAAATCTTTCGGTAATACTTCATTTTATAGGTCGGCAAATTTCATGGTAATTAGGTGATAATTAGCAAGTAATCTATTTGAAATTTCGTTGGAATTACTGCCAAATTACCCCAATATTTAACTCAAAATGTATCAAAAATGACTTAATTATAAACATTATTTAATAATTATATGCTAAAATAGCATATAATCGTTAAAATAGGGCCCTTAGGCTTGAGAAGCGGCTGTGCGCTACTCTTCATCGGAGGTGGAAAACCAAAACTAATAGAAGACACTTCTGAGCACAAATCTTACCATTATGTGACTTATTGTCAACACAAATGTAACCTGGTAGCTAATGTAATGATTCAGGGAGTTTTTAAAGAAATTTCAAATAAGTTATTTGCTAATTATCATCTATTTATCAGCGGACATGGAAATAAAGCATATCAGTTAACTTTGTATTTGTTTCCTGGAAATGTATTAAATAAATTACCAGCTATTGGGAGATATCGGAACATAATTATTAAATAATGTTTATAATAAAATAATTTTCGATACATTTTGAGGTAAATATTGAGGTAATTTGGCAGTAATTCGAAAGAAATTTCAAATAGGTTACTTGCTAATTATCATCTATTTACCATGAAATTTGCGGACCTGTAAAATGAAGTGTTACCAATGTTTTAGGTAAATGCAAATGTTTGCATCCTAACATGCTCACAGCAACTACGTTAACATGCTGATGTTAAGCAGGTCTTAGCTTTGTATGTGAGCGTGGTAACATTTGCTAATTAGCACAAAACACAAAGTTCAGCTGAGGCTGATGGGAATGTCATTTGTTTTGCAGGTATTTGGTCATAAACCAAAGTATTAGTGCTGGTGGCGCTAGATGTCGTGTTTTGTCAGCTATATTTTATTTAGTATTGGTGTTAGTCCTGTGTCAAATGTACTTGTTAGTTTTATCATATTTAGTCAACCTCATCCTGTTTTAGTTGACTAGAAGTCTGGGCATTTTAGTCTTATCTTAGTCAAAGAAAACTGGATCTAAGTGAGTATGATTTTAGTCAATGGAAACCGTTATAATCATCAGATTATATTGGACATTTCAGTCAGTCTAGTCAAGCCAAAATGTCACCTTGTTTCTTTCAGCCAAGCCCCGTTGTTGTCATTGTTTACTTTAACTTACTGTAAGTAAGTAAGTTACTCCGAGACCTCCTGACTGTGCTCATTGTGTGCTGCCGGTGTAGTCCTGATAAGGCGTGCACAGTACAGGACACAAAACTGCTGCATTGAAAAAAACAACAACTATAATCTATAATATTTTGTCTTCCCTTTTTTTGTCAACAAAAATAAAGAGAGATTTTGGTAAAGTTTTTATTTTTTTAACTACCTTTTAGTCTTGTCTTCAATCATCAACAACATCGCATGTTGATATAGTCACAGTGTTTAATGACGTCAGTGCCGTCTCGTCCTAGTCATGGAAACTAGAATTACCGCCTTGCGTTTGCCAACCACTGAAGTTGCAGTTTACATCCATGTCATCACTTAATCATTTTATCCTATTAGACATTTGTGTGAAATTATCATAATTAGCATATGAATTCTTGCATTATGGCCAAAAACATGTTTTGTGAGGTCACAGTGTTCTTGACCCTTGACCACCAATCTATAATCAGTTCATCCTTGAGTCCAAGTGGATGTTTGTGCCAAATTTGAAGAAATTCCTTCTAGGCGTTCCTGAGATATTGCATTCACGAGAATGGGTCGGACTGAAATCATAATGCCTTCGGCCACGGCTTTCGGCGTAGTGATAGTTTTTTTTTTTTTTTTAACAAAATGAACACTGGCTTGATGAAATGGCCAAAGTAGTAGGATTCAACCTCTTGGGATCATGAATGTTTGTACAAAGATTCATGGAAATATATCCAGTTGCAAACAGCCATGTTTCCTGCAACAAGCTGCTAAACGTCAGTAAGCTAGTGCAAATGACTGACCTCTAAATTGGTGGTTCCCAACCTTTTTTGTCAGATGTACCCCCACAGGTGAACTCAAGCACCCCTTCATTGACGCCACCATATATTTAACTGTTTATCCATTACTTTAAGCTAAAGGACCTTTCACATAGAATGCAGTTTGAGCTCTGCTCGCCACTGGGTTCATCGCATATGACAGTGCACTGCGCACAAAGTTCAACCGGGTTGAACTTTGGGGGCAGCGAGCGGCGCACTACACTGCACCCATGCTTTGCTCGACGTAGCGAAATGCTGTCGTGGTGCCGCGCAAGCCATTGGAAATAATGGGTTTCAGAGTTCACTGGTGCCGCTGTTGCGTTCTGTGTGAAAGGCCCTTAAAGCTGCCTTCACATAAGAAACTTACTCTTCGCTCACCGCGAGGTAGGGCGCAGAGCCTTGCAGAGGCAAAGCACAGCGAAGGTATAGTATGTCATCAAAAAGTGCGCAAGGAAGCTATCCACTGTTTCTAGGCAACAACAGTTGCAGCTGTTATCACATTGGTTGTGCTTTGAAAGTTCAGCATCAAGACAATAATTTGAACTTTGAGCGCAGGGTGGCACGCGCTCTCTTCACGTGATGTTCAGGTGTTACAGCTGACTCAAGAGGACATAATTTCTGATTCAAACTATAATTTCAACTTTTTCAAATTATTTACAATCTCTCTGTGTACTCCCAAGCGACTGTGGAGGTACCCCTGGTTGGGAATCACTGCTCTAAGTGCTGGAGATAATAAATGTATGCAGACACTTTAATCATATTCTTGTGGCAGTTTCTTACTCTAGCTTTTTTTAGTCAGCAGGCTTTGAACCTATTAGAAAACCTAGATGGCGTATAACGCTGCTGTATATTTAATCCTGCCTTCTAGCCTTAACTTTTGACAGTTTTCTGGCCAATTGCTCGCCATGGCTCATTTGCCTTATTTGGTTATGGAAATGTTTCGCTTGATTATCCAACCCCTGCAGCAAAACTATGAGCCGATCTAGTCGTTTACGAGACTACTTCATGATTGGCTTATGATGGTGGTGGTTGTTGTTGTTCCCCGCTTGACACTGCTTCACTTTGGCCCACACTGAGAGGCTTGTGCTTAAGGGGGTAAGAATGCAGTGCACTCCATTGGATCACTGTTGACGGTCATTAGACTTATGACCTTCGTGTGAACCAGCCTGTGGTGTGTATCTCTTCTGTCTCGCCTTTTTTTTTTCTCCCATCTTAACCGGCAAGAAACCCTCCAGCCGTCCCATCTCAAAAGACGCTCTCCATTCACAGAAGCCCTCAACATTTCGAAAAAGACATTCCCCTTCTGCACATCTGCCAGCCTGCCTTGTGAACAGGACTGCACTCAGAGCTGTGACAAACATTGCAGAAAAATTAGACAAGGATAGAGTTGACAAGAGCCCCTAACATCTACAGCTCGGGATGCTTTCCCAGATTCCGATTATCCCTGGTCTTTTGAATGTGCGCTTAGTAGGTTTGTTAGTTTGTTTTCTCTCTCATGCCATTGGAAATAATTCTACGTCAAAGAAAATTACAATATCACAAGAAAATATGCTCTGTAAATTTCTACGGGTGTCTAATGACATGCCCTCGCCTAATGCAACTGAGGCCACTATCTCAATCCGTGAAAACAAGCTTGATGAGTTATACAGGCAGACAGTTGAGATGGGTTCATTCACACAGTGGCTGAGGCCAGAGGTACTTTACGTATTCAGTCATCTCTAATAACACCAATTGATATGAAGCCTTGTCCACCTCAATATCACTAAAGTGCAGCTGAGGACTTGTGTATAATTTAGCAAAAATCTCTAAATGGCTCTACAGATTGAGTTTCCTCTGTCTGTTTCTCTCCTCGCTGTATAATTTAGCTGCAGATAAGCTCTCCCTCTCCTACATTAGTGTGCTATATACCACTGCCAGCTGAAGGAATGGGGGCCTTCGCTCTATATGTGATACAGTTTCTGTCTGCCAAGCTGAGCCACTGCCGCTGCCACCGTCACTCGGTGCTGCTGACGAGTTTGGGTGCTTGCCACATTCTGCACCTGCCAGGCTCATAAAGAATCCCCCTGTTTCTCTGGGGCCCGAAGGCAGGATCTGCCATAATTGTTAAGGATGTCGCGATTTAGACGTTCAAGCCAAAGTTTAGACAGTTGAGGCCGCCAACAAGTTGGCAGATGGTCCATTTTGTTCAGCTGATCCGTCAGCAGGGGTATTTGAGGTGTTAAGATGAATGAGTGGTTGCGATTTTTCACAAGTGGCAAGAATCTATGCCGCGGTCTCAAATGTAAGCAAAAGTCAATCTGTCGCTAAATGCTTCGCTGCCGTCTCGGCCAAGAGCTCCCTTTTTGCAGGAAGAGAACCAGCATATGAAACCTGGATAAGTAGGCTCAATAAAATGACAAAGTGAAGGGGGATGAAGTGGACATCCTTGTCGAGTGCCTCCTCGTCTTACACTCATCATATATGCATTCCCAAGTGAGGGGGTAGGAGGAGTCAAATCATGACTGATATGGTTTACACTTCATGTTGGGAATAAGTGAATCCAGCTTGTGTGTTTGCTGAAGTACCACAGACCATTAATTTGTGCATGTATTCACTAGTACGACGCCAGTGGCTAAATGAATGCATATTTATGACGTGACAAAATGATGGAATGAGACCTTTTAGAAATGAGGCTTTTTGCAGAAACTCCACTCAAGCGTGTCTGCTTATTCACACCTCCTTTCTCATTTTCTCCCCCATGTCCTACCTCTGTATGTGCCACCATCTTGGTCTCATGTCTGTGCGTCTTGTCCTTGTCCTCGTCTCAACCCATCTATATATAGCAGGTCTCTTGCTGTCTGTGTTACTGGAGAAGTGGAGTGGAGTGGGCGAAGCATTTTTGAATACACAGCTTTGTCTGGGCAGGAGGAGAAAACGAGGCAGGGAGAAAGAAAAGGGAGAGGAAGAAAGCGCCATTGACAGACAGGCAAACACCAGTCAGCCCCTGTCCCCCTCTCTCTCCATTGTCTCCAAGTGCTAGACGTCAGCAAACGACAGGAATCTGGAGAGAGGGAGGACAGAGAGCAAAGAGTCAGGGCTTTGTTTGGGCCGCTGGCCTCAGACCCGGTGAAAGTGCAGGGTGAGGAGAAAGAGGGGACAGAGGAGAGAGCACTGGGCTGACCTCGCCGCAGGATCCCCCCTCATCCCCTTCTCCTTCACTGTAAACACACAAAAACACAGGCCTCCCACCCCTCCCCATGTAATATTTACATATGAGCAGTAATCACATACAGAGCGCCTGCAGATGGTCATGATTCCCCGTCACACACCCTCACTCGTGCCTACATGCTAAGCGTTGATTAGCATTCAATCTCAACTCAGTCACATCATGATGAGGGTGTAATCGAACATTCATCATGACAGAGTTTGCAAATTCGCCCGAAGTTGCCCGTTGTTTACCCCGCTACTGTACCGCGCAGGTGCCTCTCGCCTGTGTTTTTCTTCCACTTCAAAAGATAATGTGTTTAATTTGTTTCAATGTGGGATGAAATGGAGAGAAATGGCAGTAGGGGAGGGGTGTGGAGAGGAGGAATGGGCCGGGACGGGCCTGTGTGAGGGGTGTGGTTGGGTATAAAGCAGGGGACAGTGGGTTTTCTGTTGTTGTCCTGTTTTGGAGCCCTCTGTCCTGGCGTCCTGCACCCCTCCACTCCACTTTCTCTCTTTTTCCTCCTTCCTCTCACACTCCCTCCAGAGTGGGACTCTTCCTCGACAGACTCCTGTCAGGTCTGCAGCATCAGTCTTTTGGGAGCTCCGTAGAAGCCCGAAACCATGCTGACGTTTTTGGCGCTGGCGTCTGTCGTCCTCCTGGGAATAGGTAAAAAGAAAGAAAGAATCTTCTTTGAACTTTTTGTTAAGTTTTATTTCATTAATTGAAAGTGAAGAAATTCTCTTTCCACTGATGTGGGTTAAAGGTTAAGTGAGGATATGATGAAGAGGGCCTTTTCTGTGTTTTCTTCTTCAGTGCTTACCTGAAAACTGATGGACTTGATGATAATAAAAAGGGTCAATAGGCTTAGTAGGGAATTAATTGATTTTTCAATGAAATGTAATATCTCCCACTACACTGGCTTAATACTAAACTAAAGCATTTAAATTGATATCTTAACATTTACTTATTGGTTTAATTAAAAAAGGCCATTAGGACACCTGTAGAGGACACTGTTCACTCTCAGGTGCATTATGCTAAATGACATCTGTGCTCCTCTTATAAAGCAGGTGTCTTGCAAAGTTAAAGAGTAATATTGTGACTTTTAAAGGGAGGGTTGGCTGAGTTTTTGCTCTCAAGCAGACGTCTTTCTGTGCTCCCCTCCTGTCAGATATTTGTCACAATTTTAATTAAGAATGTCAGGCATGATTTCATTGGCAAAGTTTTGCGGGGGCTGGCTGCACTAACGACGTTCGCTTCAAGGACGCTCGCAGTGAAAGCTGTGAACTTTACTCGGCGGGTGTTGAAAGAAAGACAGCATAAAGCTTCACGACACTTAGGGGCATTAGTGTTAATGTAGCCGTGAGAATGCTGAGACTCGTGGTGGCCCATTCACACATTTTAAGTGAAACTGAACAATACAAAAATGATGCTGTTCCAGCTAATGTTAAGAGTGGCAGGGCGTGCAGCTCCCAGGGGGCTTTGGTGGTTGTTTGAAATGCTGAGTGCATTTTCGAGGGAAGTAAAATATTGATTTTGCAGCCAAAACCAAATTAACATCGATCATTAGATATTATTCAAGCATAAACAGTGCACATGATTAAGCCAACGTAATCTATATTAATGGAGAAAATGATGTTCCCCTTTGACTTTGAGAGGCGAGCACCAATACTCCAGTAATAATCCAAATATTTACTGAGTGCATGTGTGAATCAATGGTGGATCTGACACCACTAAATGTGCAGTTTAACGGTGTGTGTGTGTGGGTGCATATCTCAGTATTTGGGATATATTTGACAGATTTCAGGGAGGAAAGTAATAAATGGTAATGTGAGTGATTTTTTGCATGTCTCGTGGTTACAGTAGGGGTTGAAAAATGTTCAGGAACGTAGTGACTTAAGAAAAAGAGCCAGTCGACACAGTGTATAACATAACAAGGATATATGTCCATCAGTATTTTACAAACAAGAGTGTTTTTGTGTCCACTCATGTAGACAACTGTGCATGCATGGATTTGTTTCTTCACAAACTTACTTAAGCTTTTGCAGGTTGCAATTCTGATCACTTTCTGCAGCAAATCTTGTGCTGATGTGTTTATTTTGTGTTTGTGTGTCCCAGTGCCTGAGCAGTCCCAGGCCATAGTGATTTATACCGGCTGGGAGCGCCACGCCCTGTTGGGCTCCGACGTCCGGCTGTCCTGTTCCTTCTTCTCCTGGCGCTGGACCTCGGAGGACGTCACCTTCTCCTGGACGTACAGGCCTGATGGCTCCCGGGACAGCATCTCTGTAAGGCACAAATTCACAAACTACAGTCTGCTTATAGGATGATAACTGTGCTACTAGACAGGTGTGCTATCATCTGATCATTTCATCATCCTGTAAAGAAAATACGCTTTTGTGTCAAATTAGTTTACTGTCACAGTGAAGCAACCTGTAAAGCGATCGATAAAATTCTATAAAATTCGACACATCCACTTTAAAGCTGCACTTGATGAGATTGTCATGGAACAAACTTAATGTAAGCTCTGCAAAAAGTTCATCTTTAAGCTCATTGTTTTGGTTTTACAGCCCGCGGCTTTGCTGTTTTGATCCAAGCAGCTGTGTTGTCTGTAAAAACATCTCTGGTAAACCCTCTGTACGCTACCTGCTCAGCACCAAACAGCAGACAGACACAGTTAGCGACTACTTGGTGAACATAGTGGAGCATTTAGCAGCTAAAGAGACAGATATTTAGCATAAATCTTTAGGGAGATACACCAGAGTATCCTTTCCTCTTTCCTCCTTATTTCCCTAAATGAAATTCTGACGTTTTGTACTCCCTTTTGAAGTTTTTCACATTCAAGAAGCTACAAATAAATATTCAACAACAGAAATGTAGACTCACCAACAATGGTTGTGCCTTCTGCCAAAAGACTTTTTTGTTTTCACCATCTCCACCCCTACCAGGCACGAAGAGGAACAGAAATTTAGTCAGAGGAGGGGGTGGTGTACTGATGTCACATGGCATGATTTCTGGATAGAGAAGCCCTTGAAACTATAAAAAAAAGATCTGATCAATTTGGGATCACTTGCAAACTTGGTTTGTGCCGCTTTAAAGGGGACAGATTATGAATAACTCACTATTTCAGTGCTTGTGCTCATACATTTGGATATCTGGAGTGCCTACCAACCCACAAACTGTGAAATAAGACAACCCAGTCAGTTTTTTGTGGGCTGCTTAGATCAGAAAACATGTGATTCAACAAGCCATTCAGATTTGGCTCCCCTTCCTATGTCACATGCAGGCTCATAAGAATATACCTTGAGAACTACCTTGCAAAGGTGCACCATATTTTTCTCACAAGCCAATCAGAGCAGACTGGCCTTTTCTTCTTCCAAAATAATGGATTTTTTGAACATTAAAGCATGTAAACATGTTCTAGTAAAAACCCAAAACACAAGTATGAACCTGAAAATGAGCATATGTCTGCTTTAATATCAGGATCTGTGGAATTTAACCATGGCTGGTCATTTTCGCTACAGGATTCATGAATTTTGAGTAATGTTTAGACACTTTCAAATCATCAAAAATGAATCCTGTTTTAATCCAACAAATACAGGACTATGTGAATGTCTAAAATGTCATCACATACTCTAGCAATACTCAATTTATTCTGACACACAAGTGCAGACTTTGTGTATTAACTCAGAGAAGGAAACAACAAGCGCACAGAAACTTTCTCTCCTTATCCTCCCACTCCTCTTGCTGCCTCCTGCTCTTTAATTTCACTCTCCCTGCCCTTATCGTCCTGCCATCTCTCTAATCTCTCTATCTCTCCGTCCTGACTGTGCCTCCCTCTGTCCACCTCCCTTAATCTCCTCCTCCCCAGCCCTGCCTTCTTTGTCCCTCCCCTCCTCTCTCATTATCACCTCCCCTCACCTCCTTCACTTTCATCCGTCTCCCGCTGTGCCCTCACTTTGAAACTAGATTTCTCTTCTCTCTTTTTTTTTTTCTCCACTTATCTTGGTCGCTCATTTCTTTACCCGCCGGAACAGATTTACAGTCTCATACGTCTATCTGTTTTCATGGTGCATTTGTCCTTTTAAAATGTCGTATTTGATTTCTGACATGTTTCATATCATGTTAGAAGGCTTGTGTATAATTCATGGATGCTCTCACAGGCCTCAAACCTTCAATCAGGAGTGTGCTGAAAATTGTATCTAATCGTTTACCAAAATGTCAACCAAATTTGACCTTGAGCTCATAGAGTCTGGGGCCTCAGTATTGCTCACCCCAGTTGTACAACTTTGTCCATTTCCCCCAAAATCAATTAGCTTTTATTTTGGCTGTCATCTGCCATTTTTGAAGACTTTTTGTTGGGGCTCATCATTCAAAATTTGTCAATACTAGTGCTGATAGTCCAACGTTTTGGTATAATACTAAACAATACTTTTTTCAATACCTCACTTTTAGAAATGTAACATTAAACTCTTTTTTTCCATTAAAAGAAAAACGGCCAAAGTTCAAAATACTATGTCTAAACTCCAAACAAGAACTTGAAATGAAATGGTCTAAGATGGGCAAATTTTGACTTAAAGCTGCTCTAATCAATATTTTTTATTAACAAAGGATCAAATGAGTATAATGTGAAAGGTTGTTGCTCTTAGGACGCTTGTGACAACGTTTATTCCGTTTTAATCAAATTCTGGTGCGGTTTGTTTGGCGGTTGTGAACGCAGTAATCGTACTCTGTTGCGGACCAAAACAACCGGTGCGAGACCACTTGCGAGAGGTGGTCTCGTACGTTTCCAAGCAAACCAAAACGCAGGCTGCCTGTGCAGGCATTTGTTGAGATGGACACAGGTAAATAACAGGTTAACATGAGTGGGAGAGGACTGACCTGGACTTCTGCAGAAGTGCAGCTTGCCATCTGGGCCGAAGAAAACATACAGAATATGCTAAATAAAGTCCAAAACAATAGTGATGTTTATAAAGTCATTCGAGATAAACTGGAGAAGGGATTTGTGCTCACAGTAGATCAGTGCCGAGTCAAAGTGAAAAACTTAGACAACAATATATCAAAGTCTGCGATTCCCTGCATAGAAGTGGCAGCTCTAGAGGTGAGAAAGATAAATTCGCTCCTTCGTACACACCCCTCAGAAAATTATTCTTTGGTTTTGGCTTTAATTTGTGCACTGTGAAACCGAACCAAACTAAATAAAAAACAAACCAAAAGTGTCAATTTCACTCTGACTCGGACTAGCCAAACGGACTATGGCTTGTGAAAGCGCCTTCAGTATCACAGAGACTTATCACGTGACTCTGTAGTTTCCCTCAGCACTAAGAAGTGTTTTAGCGCCTTTCAGCTCATTGTTTTGGTTTTGCGAACCGCAACTTTACTGTGTTGGTTCACTCTCTGTGCTCTCATAGCTTCGTTTCAGCCGCAAAAAGCAGCTGTTCCCGAAAAAAAAAAAAAAACACTGTACTCTGCCTCCCTAAGAACAAAAGGCAGACAGACAATGTTAGCGACTAGCAGTTTAACATATTGGAGCATTTAGCAGCTAAAAAGACAGAAACTATCCCTCAGGAGTTCATGGAGACCAACACAGAGCTAAAAGAAAGAAGAAGAAAGAAATAGGTCAAATGCCGATGTTGCCCCGCTTCTATATTCAAATAAGCAACTGTTTGCTAGCACGTTTGCCATGTCAACTTATGGGTGTTTACAGCGTGTTTCCACTGCCCCCAAGTGGCCTAAAATTTTATTTAAAAATAATAATAATATTATGAATGTGACCAGATTTTATTTCAACCTTCCTATTTGACAGATTTAGGGGCATTTTTGGACGCGAGGGATCGCGTCGCATCCCACCAATGGACGCTTGATGGGCTGCCGTTAGACACAAGGCACCTGATTGGACAAACGCTTTCCCTCGTGGGCTGCTGCTCCCAGCTTTCAAACCGGAACCAACATGGCGGCTCATTTGGATACCTTTTTCTCTTATATTACAAAAATAGTTCCCTGAAATGTGTTTCTGAAAATATTTTATGCGAGAAATAAGCCATGCAGTGTCTTGGTTTAAAAGTTTCTCGAGGGTTGCCAGAGGCGGCGAGACACCCTTAATTTGCACAAAGTAGCCTAGACCTCAACTTTATGCAAATGAGGAGCGGCCAACGTGACCCCCCATCTCTCAAATCGCGCCGCCACGCTACCAGAATGCATTGCATGGTGAATGAGAAGCATGGAAAGGACGACTCCTGTGGACATCAATACCTTTGGAGTCATACATTGTTGTTATGATCCTGTACATGACTATAAAATATGAACGCAACTTAAACCACGACAGGGTGCAACAAGCTGAGCCTCCATAGAAAAGCAACATTGAGCTAAAATGCTAAATAATTCTGCATAACGACAAAAAACAGTCAAATGTAGCAGTTTCTCTTGACATACATGAACAGTACAATGTCCTCTCTGTCCTTGTACAGATCTTCCACTACACCGGTGGTGTCGCCTATGTGGACAACAAAGGTCCGTTCAGAGACCGGGTGGAGTTTGTGGGGAACCCGGGCCGCCGTGACGGCTCCATCCTGATCAAGAACCTGGACTTCAATGACAACGGCACCTTCACCTGCGACGCCAAGAACCCCCCTGACATAGTGGGCCGGCCTTCCAGCGTCCGCCTGCTGGTCTTTGAGAAGGGTGAGATGGGAGGGAGGACAGTGAGTCCTGCGGGGGGTTCCTCAGCTAAATCAAATTCCCCAGTACGTAAAGTCTAATGCCTGCATTGTCTTACATCTGTGTCTGCTCATTAGCTTTCCACTGAGCCCATATGGCAAATTTTGGGGGAATTTTCTTCACCAGAAGCCAACTGTTCTCAATTGTTGTTATAATCATTCTAAACTCTGAAATTAATCTCAATTTGCGCTGTGCATCAGACTAAAGCGAGTACAGTGTTCAGACCAGTCGTCGCACTGCCTCGTTTAGAATTCCTTGCACCAGTCCCGTTAAATGAAATCAATTACAATTTTATCTCTTTATTTGAGATTGCTATCTCTGCCTCCCTTTCACTTCTTTTCTCCCCCTCCTCCTCTTTGCCGTCTCTTCCCATTTCCCTCTTCTTTCCTCTTTTCCACCGTCTTGTCCTTTCCCCCACCTTCTCCCTCCATGACTCCGTGCTCTCACCTTTATTCTACCTTATCTCTCCTCCTCTTCATCTCCCTCTCTGCCTTTACTGCACATGTATTCTTCATCTTTCATTCAACCTTTATTTTACCTTTGTTCTCCTTGTCTCATCTACTTTCATCTCTCGTTCCCTTTTCTTCTAGCTTTGTTCCTCGTGTCCCTTTCCTGTCCATCTCCTCCCTCCTATGACATCTTTTCTTCTCCCAACCTCTCTCTGTCACATGCTTTCTGCTCTTCATCCTTTTATTGTTCTCCTCTGCTCTACCTTCTGACACTCTTCTCTTTTCTCCTCCCTCTCCTCCACCCACAGTGCCCATCCAGGCTGGTGTGATCACGGGGGCCATCATCGGGGCGGTGCTAGGCCTCCTCGTGCTCATCGTGGTCATCTACTACCTGATGAGGTTCCTGGTGGCGCGCCGCGTCTTCAGCCTCAGTGTCAGGTCAGTGCCCGGCCCGTGGCCGGCGGCGCTCTGCAAGTTATTTTTGTGCCAGGGACTGGAGCTGAGGCCGGAGCCCATCCCTGGCACCGACACCTGCGTGGCCAAGCTGGCATAGCTGCCGCGCCACGATTTGATTTTGTTAGGTGTGCGAGGTTTAGATTGGAAGTTAGTCAGCTGGAAAGAGACAGATAATGATCTCTCATTTAGATTTAATCTAAACACAGTACTGCATAGGTCCAAAGCAAGATGATTAAAAGTGGTGAAGCGAAAGATTCTGAGTGGATAATCCACCAGATCATGAAGATGATGGGATCCATCATCTTGCTTATACCTATCCAATCTTATGAGATCTTAACGCATCCAGCTCCTCAGGGCTGTGTTTGAGACGGGGCCAGTAGATTAAGTTGATGTTCCCTTTATGATGGCTGCCAGGCAGTGCTGCCCTGTGACCACTGGAGGGAGAGATAGATTCGACATCCTGACATTGTCTTTCTTTTGTCCCCTCCAGCAAACATGGCAAGAAAAAGAAAGAGGGATCACAGCAGAGACAGGCAAGTTCCCTCCTCTCCTTCCTGAACCATCCCCTCTTCTTCCTCTTCCTCTGTCTCCTTTCCTCACATGCTCCATCACATGCACACATCCTAAACGCAACAGCTTGGTTTGCTGTCATATTTGGGCACTAAATAGTAAAATGACTGAGAGATTACAAAGGCGTTCGATGTTAGGCTCAGGAAACATGTTGTCAGAAGGAATATTCATCTATTCTGTTGCAGCGCAGCCACACAATAGCACACATCCAACATGACAGTGCATAACGGCACAGTTTTCATAATCGTATTCCCCCCGATGCCAGTCCAAGCAGCTCCAATATGTCCGCACACTTAGCCCGACTCCTCCTCAAAGCAACATATCAACAACAAAGTAACATGTCATTCAAACTCTGCCCGGCAAACACTAATAACAGTGTTCAAGCTGTTAAAATTCTAGTGCTGTCTCAGCGTTGGAGGTGCTTTAAAGCCTGTGCTGTCCCTCTCTCTCTCTGGTGGCCCTCACCCCTCCTTCAGCTCCCTCAGGGGGGCCAAACAGCGTGGTGAGAGTAAACAGCCACGGGGCAAAAATCAAACCAGCTACTGTGAAATGGCCGAGCAATGCTATTGCTGTATTGAATGGGACTGTGATTTGCTCGCAGTGGGGAAAGGGACGGGAGCTGCTGATTTTGCTCACTGGGAGTCAAATGAAAATCACTGGGCCTATTATGGTCTGGGCTGTTATCGGTGGTTTTACGCTGCTGCACGCCAAGGATTTGGGGTATTTTTCCCCCCCTCTATTCCTCATGGGAAAGCGATAGCCTCAAGTGGTGGATTAATCAGACATTTTGGTGGCTTGTATTCTTTTGTAAATACAAGGCACCAGGGCAAGTCGTGTTTGATTACTCTGTGGTAATGCGGGGGCTGGATGGTTGCGGGGGTGTATTGTAATCGACTGCATGTCTCGCCTGCTGATAATGAAAAAAAGGGAAGTCGAGGGATTTGGGTTCAAGGCGTTTTCCTGAATAAAAAAAAATCAGCTTTGAAATGAGAGACACGCAAAGATATCCGAGGCAGAAGATCAAAGGTGTAATTGTGACATGATTTAGCCGCAGGTATGAGCTAATGTAAAGATGAGCCAGCAGCGGGTAGGAGTGCACCATCCTGCCCCTGTGGCTCTAAACCTAGGGGGCGACACCAGCGAGGGCCAACCCTTCCTCCTACCTAAAACAAGTTCGCTCTATCGCATCTCCCCGGAGCCCTTCATCCTCCCTCCGTCTTCTTCTTTCCTTTTTACTGTCGTCTGATTGTCAGGTTGCTCTTGAGCTGCAGTCAGTTGCTCTCAAGTGCCTGCGGTGGGTGACAGTGCATATATGAATAAATAACTCCGCCGCCAAAAGGACACTGGGATATTTGACAATGTTGTCATTTACAGTTACTCCTCTAGTGAGTCTCGGCTTGGAAGAAAAATATTCCGTCTGAGCTGCCTTATTTTTTATTTTTATTTATCCTCAGAGCTGATTCCTCTCTTGTACTGTAGCTACGCCGCATGCAGAGGGCTTGCAGGGTTTCATATTGCGCTCATAAGTGGTTGTTTGATCAAATAGCCCTTATTAGGAGGCTCTGCTGACACAACACAATTCTGTATCAGCCTCACCATCTCCGTTACTCTCACTTTGCTGGGCTTGCACTACAAATCTCCAAAAGGCTGTGTGGGTGAGGGAGCGGGCGAGACAGAGAGACAAAGGAACCCTGTGGTGTGTGCTACTCCCCATTAGGTGGAGTTGTGGGAGAGGAGTTTACCCTGCAGCCACACACATACGAAAGCTAACAGGAATGAACACACACACTGTACTGGAATGATAATTGAGTGCACTCTGTATTGATCTGATCTCACACACACACACACACACACACACACACACAAACACACACATACACATCCCACATACACACATCCCACCCATTCTTCTTTCCATCCCACAATTGCCTCCCCCACCCCTCCTCACTTCACTTTATTTCACTCCCTCCCTCGCTCTCTCATTCACATTTCTTTTATCTGGTCCCCAGTCTCCCTCCTTCTCTTCACTCGCATCCTCCTCCTCCTCCTCCTCCTCCTCTTCATGCCTTTCACTTCCTCGCTGACCACGAGAAGCTCTATCTGTCTGTAATTCCCCCTCTCCTCTTCCCTTTTACTTCCTTCTCACCCCATCACTTCCCTTCCCAGTCTCTCTCCTCTCCCTCCTCAGGTGTTCTGATCAGCTCCGGTTCTGGACAGAAAATCACTACCTCTCACTCTTCATCCACCTCTCAATCTCCCCCCTAACCTGTCACCGTCTCTCTTTAGCATGCAGCAGGGGACACAGACATTTACCTTCCTATCTACCTCCCCACCAGTCCCTCCTGTTTTGCCACTGTACCCACATTTCCTTTTGAAGTGTGTGTGTGTGTGTGCGTGTGTGCAGCCCCTGTAAAAAGGGCGGCTCTGCCAAAGCAGACTGGAGTGTGTTTCCGAGGCAGCCCCGTCATTAGCGTGGGAGCTCTGCAATACAGCAGAGCCTACCGTGGGATGCATAATGGTAAACAATACAATGATGTATGAGAGAATGTAAGTATGATCGAAGGTAATGACACTGGATGGGCTGTGCAGCTGCCCCGTTGAGCCGGATGTTAGCGGCAGCGTATGCCTCGATTGCCGTCTCATCAGAGTGCGTGCTGCTTTGGCACAGTGCATAATTAAAGATGATACATTTTCTAATGTAATCAGTGGGGTATTATTAGTCGAAGTTTCAGTGTCTTGAAGCAGCCTAGTGTGCTTTCCACCGTTGACTAACCTGATGTGTTAGAGGATGTATTTCAGTCTCCAAACCTCAGATCCAGCATGCTTACTATTCACTCCCACTGTCCTCTGTTGTAACACTTTACAACTGGCCCGTAGTTCAACCTATGGACGACTATTAAAAGTACACAGTGTTGTGAAAACCATTACATATGAGTGAAGTTCATGAGCATTATATTTCAATAGGTTAACTCCCAGGTTAATGCGCTGGAATACAGCTATTGTAAAGTTAAGTGTTACCTTGACCTGATCTCCACTCTGTCCAGTCCCTCCTTGATGGATTTGTTGTGGTCAAATGAAGCCTCACTTTCCTTCCTTCCTCCTTCCTCCTATCGATTTCTTCTTAGAGATGTTTTTGGACGTTGCACAGACAATATACAGAATGAGTGGGAGTGAATGGATGAATTATATAAGTACAAGTTTAGATGAATGGGGGCTGAATGTGGGCCATCAGGTCCATCACCACGGCTACAGCAAAATGGCCTGGCCTATTACAAGTAAATTATCCCACTGTCAACTTTAATTATTAATTTAATAGACCAATTATATGATTTGTAAACAAATATTTCATTTCCAGGTAGTCCCCCCCCCTAAATGTGACATCATGCAGCTTTCATTTTTCTCTTTCTCATGTAGATTTTAGTATCTAAATGTTTCAGAGACCCAGTATGCATGGGTGTGTTGATTTGCAGGACAGTCAGCATTTACAGTAGGCATCCAGGTTGAAATAAGGTGAAGGTTTTGAGCTAATTTTTATTGTCAACAGAATAAGCCCGGAGAAATCGTTTTTTCAAAAGTGTCCTGACAAAACGTTGCATTTCACAATTTATGCATTTAGACAATTAATGCACAAAAAAAACAAAAAGGAAAGAAACAAGGAAAAAAAACAGAATCTGAATAACATAATTATTAGTATGACACTAAATCTGAGGTTAAAAAATAAACTTAAAAGCAAGAGCAAATTTATTTAAACATGAAAAAGGCTAGATTTGAATAATTCAAATGAGGTTATGGATTTTAAGTGTAGTGTTAAATCATTAAACAGCTTTTTAATGAATATATATCTCATTGTGTTGCATGTCCTAACTACACACTGAAATATAGTCATTCGAATGATGTTTAAACAACAATTACAAATGTAAATCAACCAGGACTGAAATCTTACGGACTGCCTCTTTAAGTACAGTACTTGAGTAAATGTATTTAGTTCCACCACGGTGTCGAGAAGGGAACCCTTGAGTTTGGGAAACTCTTGCGAGATGGATAATTTTAGACATTGACTTCGAATGGTTAAGGTTAGGAAAGGTTGTCGGGCAGCGAGTCTCGTGAGAGTTTTTGCAAGTTTTTGCAGATTTCAGATTTCGAAATTTGCGGGTTCCCTTCTACAGTAGACACGACCGGGGGAGACTCCCTGCAGCTGGAAGTTAGCTGGGAACTAGCTGGGATCTGGCTGGCAATAGGCTGGAAGTCAGCTGGGAGGGGAAATTCTAGGTGGCTGTAGAATTGTTCCGATACCGATACCAGTATTGGAAATGCGTCCGATACTGCCCAAAATTCGAGATCGGGTATCGGCAAGTACGCCAGTCTATGCACCGATCCAATACCATAATTTATATACCCAGAAAAAAATCTACTTTTTTTAAGCGGAAAATCAGTTATTCTTCACCGCTCCAAAACAGTCACCTTTCACTTTGCTGTCACCCTGGATGTATCATGGCTACCGCTGGTAAGTACTGTTTTAGAGCAGCGAAACCTGATTGCAGGTAGTTTGTCAGGTGACGATAGCAACAACAACAGTGCGGTGCTAGTGGAGAGTGTAACGGTATTCAGAACGAGGAAAATGTCAGCCATTTGGCAACATTTCACAGTGGAAAATCCAACAAGTTATCTGAATAACAAAATAAAGTTATATTGCAATAATAATAATAATAATAATAATAATAATAATAATAATAACAATATATTTATATTTTTTATCACGCTGGTATCGGATCGGTACGCGGTATTGGCCGATACCGCAAGTTCGGCTATCGGAATCGGTATCGGGAAGGAAAAAATGGTATCGTAACATCTCTAGGTGGCTACATCTGTAGATGTCTAAAAACTCACTTTTTAGTCAAATGTATTACCGGTTTTAACATTTTTATTTTTATTTTTATGGGGACTTTTCCACTGTGACAAGAACAACACTGAGGGAAAACTAGACCTATGGTCAAATTTAAAGATGATGGATATCAGCACATAGTATCTCAAATAGTCAAATCCTAAGAACCCAATCTGGTATACATTGTGTGTGTGTGTGTGTGTGTGTGTGTGTGTGTGTGTGTGTGTGTGTGTGTGTGTGTGTTATTGATCAATTGTCACTCAGTTGTCACAGGTGTATGGAGCCTGCCTGCCACTGTGTCCCATCCTAACGCATGGTTACCTGTTTTGTCACCCCCTTACAGCTCTGGACACCGCCCCCCCTCACTTGCTACCCCCTCCCCTAAAAGGACTGTCTCTCTACCTCCTCACCCCTATCCGTGTCTGTGTATGTCTGACTCTCTCCTCCTCCTCCTAAATGTGTTTTTCTGTCCTCTTCACACAGCTACACCTGTCCAGCTAACTCCATCTCTCATCCTCCCATCTCTAACGCACCCATCTCACCCCTCCTCCCCCTCTGTCCTTGCCCCCTCTCTCTCTCTCTCTATTTCCCTCACGCTCCTTTCCTCCTGAAGTGACTCTCCTCCCCTGTTCTTCCCCTGACCCCCTCTCCCTCCTCCCCCACAGGGCCCCGTGCCTCCCGCCGACCCCTCCAAGGTGAAGGCGGCCGCCTCGGAAAAGAAGAAGCAGGAGTCACGCAAGGATAAGAAATAGGATACGGGGAGGGGCTGGGGCAGGCTCGCCAGCCGGCTGCTCCAGCCCATACACCTGGCGGTGTTCAAGACCCAACCCAAGCAGCAGCAGCGAACCGTAGCCAGAAAGACAGAGAGGGTGGTGGGAGGAGGGGAGGAGGGCCGAGTGTTGATGACCATCGAGCTGGAGCTGGCCCGCAAAAATGGGGAGGAGATGCCTGGCGGTGAGGGAGGGATAGGGAGGTCCAAACCGCTTGGCTTCCTCACCCGCCTCGCCAACCGGATCACCTTCAAGAAATAAACCAATAGGGAGGCGGGGGAGGCCAAGGGGGTAGGGATCCGTCGAGGATAAAAGAGTGGGAAGTCTACTGATGAAACAGCAGGAGAGTTAAACCACAAACCTACTTCACACCCACCACAACGCCAACCTGAGTCCCTGAATAAATGAGTCAAATCATATCTGCTCCTGTCACAGCCTGATGACTGTAGACGCAGCTATATGGGCCGAGATCTGAGATGTCGTGATAATCTCTTACACCAGCCGGCACCCCGAGTGCTTTTGTCAGGTCATAAGATATGCCATTTGAAGCGAGACCCTAAGACGGCTGGGTTTGATAACAAAATCTAAAAAGCTGCTCCCCGGGTTTTGCCTTTCTGGTTCCTTTCATTGTGATCCTATCCGCCGAAAAAAAAAAAGCTTTCTCCAAGTGCGTCCGATACGCATCACGAATCCCAAGCTGCGGGGACAAGCCAATTTGCTTTTTTCCGGAGGCAACGTGTCAAACTCTAACTTTCTCCCCTCACACTGATCTTCATTCTTTCTCCCCTCCAATCCCATCGCTTCCTCTTTCACTGTGAATTTCCTGACTTTCTTGTTAATTCAAATTACAAAAGTGATTTATATGTTAACTGCTCTATCCTGTTTCTCTTCCTCTCTCACTTCCCTTCCCTCTTTTCTTCGTTTTCTCTCTCCTGTAGATAAAGGTCTGACTTCTCCATGACTGCCTCCACTCCTCTAGTCTGCTCCCTCCTTTACTGCCCAGCCTGATGCAACCCCCATTATTTCCCATTATCTCTACTCTTTCAAGACAGCACTGGCTGTAAGAATAGTCCTACTATATCAGTGGCAACAGCGTCAAGTAATTTTTACAACGGCTGATTGGAGACCCTGTATGCACTCATTGGGCAAACTGTAAAACTGTTTAAGGCCTAACTACGCACATAACTTCCTTAAGAGGAACCCGAAAGACATCCCTCTGTGTTTAGAGTCTCCTGAATCTTCCCCCTTAATGTTTACGACTCAATCACACACACCGAGCGGAGCTGTGAGTGCATTCTGGACTTCAGATAGAGAAAAAGAGAGACAGAGACGGAGGGGAGAGTGATAGCGGGAGAGAAATATGATTCCTGCTCTTAGCCGGCGTAGATAGAGGTTCAAGCCCTCGAGCTCGGGGTGATTCAATCCTCTCACATTTGAGCTAATGGAGGTTGTCGGCGTGTCCCTGCCCTGGCTAAAGGGGGCTATTTCTGGCCCTATAAGAGCGCATGGGCTTACTGTAACAGCTGCACATTTTTCAGCTAACGGGAGGGGGGGAGGAAAAGAAAGAGGTGAGCAGGGTGGGCGGGGGGTGCCTGCTGCTGTTTGTGCATGAGGCTGTCCGCTATTGACTCGACGGCCGGCGACTGACGACCTGGAATGACGTCAAGGCCCGGAAGGCTCGCGGACGCTCTTAGGAGTCTGACAGGAAGAAGTGCAGCTTCTGTGAGTTATTTTAGGTCCAGTTAATCCGCTCGCACGCTTCTCCTCGCCAACCCAGGGCTAATTATTTTAGCATGCTCTGGTAACGAGATATCTCTCTCTCCATCTCCCTCCCTGCCTCCCCTGCTGTCTTCACTCCTTTGTTATTCCCTCTTCATCTCTGCTCCCATCTTGGGATTCATCTCCTCCCTCCGAACCCCTGTTTCGTCTCTCTCTGTCCTTGCGTCTTTGGCTTCCTTTATCTCTTCCTCTTCCTGTCGCCTAGTGACTCTACTCTGCATTATTCCCCCACAGAAAAGGCCTATACACAATCCACTCCACTCTTTAAGCCTCTCCTTATCTGACTGCCAAGCCTACAGCTCAATGTTCCGCTCCTCTTTCCTCTCTCTTCTGTCCTTCCTCCTCGTCCTTCTTCTCTTTTTCAAACTCTATGACGGACATCTCTCTCCCCTCCCTCCGGCTTGCCCAATGATCGACGAACGCCCTCTCGCTTGCCCTTCAAAATGCCCCCTCCCCCAAAGGCATGTCCTCTGCCGCCTTCCCTTCTTCCTCCGACCCTTTACTGTGTTGTTTCTGCTGGTTCGAATGCCAAAATGCTCTCCTCTGCCCCTCACTGGCAAAGGATGGAAACACATGGGCCAAAATCCGCCTTTAGTTCTCACTGAAGACGCCAAACAGAAACTTATAATCTAGCTAGCTCTCTTCCGGTCGCAAATACGACGTGTGTTTTATGTATATGTGTGTTTAGTTAAGAGTGCTAAAAATGAGAATAGATATAAAGCAAAAAAAACCAACAGTATGTCACCCTAAGTAAAGCAAATAATGTTTATTTGAAACATTTTTTACATGTGTATAAGAAAACACATGGAGAACATGTTTATCGAGGCAGGGAAGAAATGTAATTGTATTCGATGGAATATGCCATTATATTTCTGACCTTGTGTGTTGTGGAAGGTACTGTGTGGCTGTCTCTCTGGTGTACGTTTTATTCCGAGACGAAGGGAAATCGAGGTTGTCGTGCGGTGTCAGAGAGAAGATGAGGGGTGGATAAGGGTTCGGTTAACCTCAGATTCAGTGCGATGTGGCTGGGGAGGGGAAAAAAAAGGGGGAGGAAGGTGCTTGCTGTGGGAGAAAGCTTTGGAGGAAGAGACTTATCTGGCGTGTTAAGCCAAGCAAAAAATCCATATGTATCACCACAGATAGTCTGTTCTTCCCCCAGAGCTTTCTTTTAAAGGTGCTCCTTCCCCAACCCTGAGCCAAAGATGGATTGCGATCTGCGTGCTTGATATGCAGGGTGGATAGTGTGGACTTGAATGTTTCTTTAAAATTCATAACGGCAATGGAGGTGCTAAAATCCACATATTTATAACTGGAGATCTGTTTCACTAGTCGCTGTTTAACTGTCCAGTCACATGGATTAGTTAGAATGTTTTCTTCTTTTGCAGCAAAGCCACACAGACACCTGACATGAGACAAACAGCATTAAAATGCCTTTAAAAAAAATGTTTTATATGTATTATGAACTGTATTAGTCCTAGTTGCACAATAACCTTCCTTTATTTGAAATGACTGGAGCTTCTTACATTTTTTTACATTTATTTTAATGCTTGTGATAATTCCAGAGCACTAACAACTTTTGATGACTCTGTATAATGTGTTGTAAAGAGAACGTAAATAAAAATTAAAGCCCCATGCGCGGCTGTTGTCAACAGAAGACAAAGTAAACCCAGCTGAAAATGTCTGCAGTCTTTTTTCTTACAGTTCAGCATTGTGTAAATCTGTCACGAATGTCTCTGCCAAGACATGCTTTCATGAACTTTTCAAAAGAAGAAAGTCCTCCCAAAATGAGATATCCTCTATTTGAAATATTTGAATACTCTGATGGCTGGCATGAAAGTAAAACTCATTACGGAATAGCACTAGCCTTATTAGCTATCTAAAGACATTTGCATACACATTAAGAACATTATACAGGAGGTAATCTGGAGGCTTCAGATGCTGAACAATGACCGCAGGTGGTTTCTTTTTAAATTCAAAAAGGAATTTGGTTTTGAAACATTTGCTTCATGGCAGCAGGTGAGGAGTAAAATGGTCTCACCTTACCATGCCCTTTGTTACCCAGCTACCAAAAAGTAATGATGATGAACTTAAAATAAATGCTCAGTGACCATTTACAACCTTTTCACATTTTACAGGGTAACAAAATGAGGTATAATTTAGAAAGGCTTAATTTTTTCTGACTTAACGGGCAGGCTGGGTTCAGTGAGCATACATAACCTTTTCAGAAATGCTCTGCTTCATATTCAGACAGTTACACTAACAGTACAACCAGTCTTTAACTGGTGACCATTGAACTGCAAAGCTACAGCACTTGAGTGAGTGGCTGAGGGGGGAATGGCCAGGATGTCTCTTTTGATGCTATCGCTTGGCGTCACCAAAGTCAGACATGTTCAAATCCTACAAATAGGGGCTTTAAAGCTACTATGTGTAGAATTTATGTGAGTATAGCACCTGCACATATTTGCTTTCTTGCTGAGAGTTAGATGAGAAGATTGGTACCACTCTGTGTGTGCAATAAGGAGACTATTAGCTTAGCATAGCATAGCATAAAGACTGGAAGCAGGGAGAAACGGCTAGCCTGGCTCTCTTCAAACATAACCACCTAAAACCACAAATTGTCATACTTACATTTCTGCATGAACAAATTAAACAACTGAGATAATTAGTCAATTGGTGCATTCACATGCTCCTCGGATAGTCCCATTTTCCGAGTTGGGAAGTCGTTCTTCCGACTTTGGTGTGTTCATGAGCTTTAGGTCGTAATGTGGAAACAACATGGATGCTACATGCGTTGTAATTGCTCAGAGCATTTAAACAACATGTTGATAGCTGCTTCTAGTATTTGTGTGACAATGCAGATCAAAGGAAACGGATCAGATGATCTAGGTCACAGGTTCCCAACCTGGGGGGTTGCCAAAGCTTCATAGGGGGTTTAACGCATTAAAGCAACTTGCAATTTTTAGGTTGCAGCGGGCTTTAAAGGTAGAGTGAAGATACTGGCATCATATGAAACTAGGAAACCTGAGGAATCCATTGGCAACCATGTCATACTAGCTTGTCGCGAAGGAGGCTAAATGACGCTCCAAACTTACGCTAAATTTTGGTGAGGAAAAACTTGCGTGACCATTTTCAAAAGGGTCCCTTGACCTCTGACCTCAAGATATGTGAATGATAATGGGTTCTATGGGTACCCGAGAGTCTCCCCTTTACAGACATGCCCACTTTATGATGATCACATGCAATCATAGTTAAGTCAGCACACTGACACACTGACAACTGTTGTTGCCTGTTGGGCTGCAGTTTTCCAAGTTATGATTAGAGCATATATGTTTTATGCTAAATGCAGTACCTGTGAGGGTTTCTGGACAATATTTGCCTTTGTTTAGTGTTGTTAATAGATTTCCAATAATAATATATACATACATTTGCATAGGCTAAAGCAAGCATATTTGCCCACTCCCATGTACAGTATATTAAATACTTGACAAATCAAACTTGACAATTAATCGCAATTAACTATGGACAATCATGTGATTAATTGTGATTAAATAATTTAATCGATAGATAACCCTAATTAAAATACATTTATGATTTTTAACAGTTAAGTTTTGTGCGCTTTCTGTCATGCATTTACCTCATTTATTATACATGTACAGTGGGGTCACATTTTCTGACGACAGCAGACAGAAATGGTGACCTCATGTGTTGCTGACTCTACAGTCACAGATTTCTCTGTAACACCTGTATTTAGTGTTTGCTGAACAGCGGTCACTGTGGCTTCAAGTGGCAATTACAGGATAAAGACTCTAAAGATTCCAAGAAAAGTAAGTTGCACATTGACTTTTGTAATAAAACAAGCGAAATGTTTTTCCGTGACATGTAAAAATGTATTGTAACAGTAGCACAAGTAGCTAAGCGTCCTGACGTAAACGCAAACAGACGTAGCCTAGTGATGTCAGTTAGCTAACGTTAACATTAGCCACCATAAGCTACATCACACCTTACACCAGACTTTGTACGGCTGTAGGAGCAAGTGTATTGAATTGAGTAAGGGTGTATTTTATTGCTTATGACTTAAGCTTGTTTCTAAGTGGAGAATTGTGTTATTTCTTCTTTCAAAAGTTACATCGTCTTACTATAAGTTAGAGGTAAGAATATTAGCTAGCTTAACAGTTTTAGCTTTCTCATTCTCTTGCTTCTTGACCCATTGAGGTATAAATTGACCCGTTTAATTACTTCTCTGGTTCATTTTACAGCTAGAATTACATTTTTTTTTAAACATCTCTGTGAAATAAGAAACTAATAAGTAACTGTTTTTCACCAAGGACATATGCTAAACTCTAGTGATAAGGACAACGAAATTAGTAAGCAAAAATCCTTGGAAAAAACAACTTCAGTGGGAGAAAAAAAGGAAGACACCTTGAAAAGGAGTACACTACAGTGGCTCATACATACATCAAATTATCTCATACAGGATTAGAGGCATTGTAGGAAGAGTAAAATTCACTCTAAAAGTAATTGGCAACTTGTGAGAAGACATTTGGTACTATCTGACACGGGATCATTGCTGCATCTGTTGTGTGGGCGCAGTATGATGACCCACCTTATGCTCTAAATATGTTGGACTTTAAGCTAACTGCAGCGTTGTACTGGCTGCAAGTCACAGAAGAAACAGTTCATCTTTGAGGAACAATTAACAAATGATTAAACCGTTTATGGCAGGATTTATTTGCAGGACACACCTGAGGATTTTAGTCTGTGCTCAGAATCAGAAACAGCTTGATGCTCTGCCTTCTTTTCATTACTTGAGGGCCAATACTGGTCCCTCATTATCACGTTTGTTATAAATACTGTATGTTATGTAGAGTGCAAGGTTTCATTTGTTGTGTTGACAGCTGTGATTGATGAGTTGTTGTTCTACATGTGTATTGTGGGGAACATATTGAGCAGGTGCAGCTACACACACAGAAACACCCTCTGTGTGAGAGTGTGTAGGGGTGCAACGGATTAAAAAACTCACGGTTCAGATCGTATCACAGTTTTGAGTCACAGATTGGGAGCAAATATAACTTTTAGAGATGCCGCTATCATGTTTATTTACTGCAGATACTGATTGCCGATTGTCAATGAGCCATATCGGCCGATACAGATCGTTTTTGTTGTTGTTTTTTAAAAAAAAAAATTGTTTTTAAATTTAAATGTCATCCTTGCACTTTGTTATAGTCATCTATAGTGGTTATTTGCATAAATACACTCAGTTCAAATTGTTAGTAAATAAAAGATTGTAATTTTATTGATAATAAAATCTTGGCAGTAGTAGATCTAATGATGCTTAGAGCTAGTTTTCGGAAGTCAGGTCATAATTCCCTCTCTATTATCTATTTTATAGTGCTGTGAAAACATCTCCGTCAAACAACTGGATTTATTCAAGTTTCTCGCCTGCAAAAACTACATTTACAAGATTACATTTGAACACATCATGATAACGTTCGAAATTACCCTCACCCAATACTCATTCATTTTTACTGAAAATAGCATATAACGCACCATAATGTAACTCAATGGAACCTCAGTACAATAGCTGCTCCGGTGCTGCCAATTTCAGCACTGATTTGTTGTTCACAATGTAGCATCATCAGGGATCGGCGATTAGAAAGCATTAATGCCGATCTCCCGATCGCATATTTTTACTGAATATTGTCCGATAACGATCTGCAGTAGAACTTTATTTCATTCTATGATGGTTAAACTGTGCAATTAATCCGCGGTTCACATGCGTGCCGAACCGTGAGGGTGGGGGGGCATACGGATCACGGATCAATTACAGTCCGTTAAGCCACTAAGAATGTGTGTATGGTGGTGGAGGGGGTGCCTGGGTGCAGAGAGGCCCTGGGACAGGAGTGTACAGTAGTAGTGAGGGATGGGGGGGTTGCATGGCTCAGGTTACCCTGACAGGAGGGAGCAAGTTGTGAGGGAATGGGATGTTTGGTGCGGGGGTGCCAGGCCCAAAAAAAGCCACCAATGTCTTCCACACGTGGGGGCGGGAGGTCTCAGCTGTGGCGGGGCCCCTGAGCGCTGTCCTTCACATTATAACCTGCCGACGTCTGGACATCCAGCATGGGCAGAGGGGTAAGTTCTCTACATTTAAAAAAAAAACAACAACTTACAGAAATAGTTTGTTTTATTATACTTTGCTTCCTGTTGTAACTGAATGGATGAACATGAATCAGTCTGTGTTCCTACTGTGGCTTATATACAGCAACAGCATATGTCGTGGACATGCATCATGGAAAACTACTGAGATTTCTAAACGCGTCTGCAGGGCAGGATTTCTCACAATGCTGCTGTTTTTTTTTGTTAAAGACAGTAACATCTCAGGATGATAGCTTTTCTCCTCAATAAGTTTTGTTCCCCGCTTGCTGTTTATTTGGGTAATTACGTAATTTTGTTTTTATTCTCTCCATCAGGCCCATTCCATTTAGCTTTATGGGAGGACAGGCTGGTAATCTCTCTCACACACAGTGGGGGGAAATTGCTATGCCAGACACATTTCAGGCACTCCACCGGCTCTGTGCTCCCTCTTTGGCTCTTTTTGATTACTTTTTCACTGTGTCACTCGCTTGCACTTCTCCCCTCAGTCTCTCTGTGTATCCCCCCATCGCTGACATGCACACGTGCTGCTAAGAGGAGACTGACAGCAGCAGATGATTTCCATGATGCACCATTCTTCCAACTGTTCATGACACACACACACTCTCTCGCTCGCACAAATGAGGAACTCCCACTATGTGAAAAAATATTTTCCCCTCCACATTCAGTGAATGGTTTGCCAATAGTGCCAGGAGATTGAAATGAACCAAGTCCATTGTGCTCACACTGATAGCTTGTAATACGTGGCTATGAATGTAAATGGTTAGGCACAATGTGGCTACAAGCATGTGGCTTATTTTCTGTGGAGGTTTGGGATGATAGCCTATGGGCCTGATATATGGTAATCTCTCTCTTTTTCTCCCCCAGTGTGGTGCTGAGAATGGAGGGAAGAGGAAGAAGGACAGGGACTTGGATGAGCTGAAGAAGGAGGTGGCCTTGGTAAGAAAAACAAGCTGTCACTGCTCCAACCCACACTCACTCTGCACAGTGATTGATTCCCTCGCTACTGCTCCCAAACGAGCCCCAAATTGGGTTACGCCAAAGACACCCGGTTATTTAACAAGGCTTTAAATGAAAACAGTGGCCCGTAAACAAAAAGGCAATCCAACCTGCTTAGTGTAGTCAGTTGTAGATGAGTTCTAAGCCAGCCTGTCCTCCCCTATCTGCTCTACCACCCTCTGGCTCCTCGTCTTTGTACTTTGAAAGATGCTGAATAATTTGTGGGCCACCAGCAGCGTAGTGCAGAGTTTTTGTCTTGTGCAGAGCTGCATCTCTTTGAGGTGCTGTCAAAACTCAGCCAAGCGATGCCCATGAAAACTGGGGTACATTTTGTGGCACGCACCGTCTCTGATAAAGCTTGTCAATTATCAAGTTGGCCTGTGCATGATTAAAGAAAAAAGCATGCTGTCAACACTTAAGAGTAGTTTGGGGATTAAGTGTTGTGTTTTGCTTCCATCATGTACTTCTTCAGTTAGTGATTTCCTACATTTTCCCACCAGAATTCCCAGACAATCGCTGATCAATATTGGGTGTAGGGGCATATAAATAAAGCTTAACTAGCAAACTGTTCTGTGGGGCATGGCGTTGATTGTGGCCAAATCACTTGCAGCTGCATTTCATTGTGGTCCTCTGAGTTTATACTGTTGGTGAAGAAATTGATGGATTTCTCCCGGTCTTATGGTTGAGTGAAGAAAGTAGCCCTTCAATCTGTGAAGCTGACATCATCCTGACAGCTGGTAGCTGGAATTCTTTTTGTACCAAACTCCATTTTAGCTACAGTGGAAATATCTTGAGGTGACATTTGGCAAGTTGCACAGGAATAATAATACAAACATGCCACCAAACAACAAAATGAACCCAGAAACATACATTACTAAACTCCTTTTTTCAACAGTGTGAAAAGTGTTTTACAGTTTTCAAGGGGTCACATTTTTCCTACTGGAGAACAGACAGTTTGCTCACCTCTAGTTCAGCATTACTTGGAGATGCAGGGGGAGTGGACATCACTGTTTGACCTCTTTGATCTGACATGGGGAATGAATCATATATATATAAACCCCCCTGGATCCATGTCAGAAACAGAGAATAAAGTATTTTTTCAGTAAGATGCATCAGTGCTACGCCCTCACGATCTCTTTGACCCTGGTCAGTTATTAAAATTCCCTTTACAGCTGCAGCCATGCTGCCTCAGTTCACATAGTAGAATGTATTGCTATAAAGTAATATGTAGTTTCCCATTTATGATGTCAAAGACAAATTCCCTTGGAAATAATTTTACTGGCCAATTAACATTACACTGATTTTGTTTACTGTGTCTGCTCCCCCGAAGCACAAATAAAAAAGGAACATTTTATCCCTGCAGGACGACCACAAAATAACTCTGGATGATCTGGGAAAACGCTATGGAGTGGACCTCACGCGGGTAACGGCACACAGTCTCATTTACACATGCACACTTGCACACACGACAAAGAGTTTCTGTAATATCCCCCACAGAGACTTAATCTCTGCCTGCCTGTACTGGTAAGCAACATCCAAACTGAGACCAAACATTACTTTGGTCAAGTTAGATCCACCGCAGCATCCCCGGCTCACCTTGAGCCTCATTCATCTTTAATCCCTCAATCACACACACACACACACACACACACACACACACACACACACACACACACACACACACACACACACACACACACACACACACACAACGCAACAACTCCTACAATCCCATACACAGACAGATAATTTTGTTTATGCTGTAAACACATTTGCTCCTTACCTTAAGTTTGACATTGCAGGTGAAGTGAAACTGATTTTATCGTTTTGAGATTAGTATTTCAAAAATAAAAATAGAAGCTGGGGTGCTAAATATAAAATAAATATCACAAGCTGTAAAAACGTCAAAAACCTGTTAGAGCTTGAAAAATTTGTGTGTTTTTCCAATATAATTTATAGTAATTTAGGTACTTACATGGATTTTCTTTAAATTAGACCTTGACACTATTAGGCATAAAATCATGAAACATTTTTCCAATAAAGTTCCATCCAAGAGTTTTACGGCTTCGAACCTTTGATGAGTAGAGTCACCCAGTTTATTATTCTTGTGGTGTTAAATAGGCCGGGCAGGAATACTTGCTGTTCTGCAACTGTAGCAGTAAAATTGCTTTTTAAGCTGCGGTGAAAATGGGGTCGTTGTGTTGTAATAAGATTCCCAGCGCATGCAGAAAAGACATTCATTCCTAAAAATTGCTCTCCCTCAGGGCCTGACCAACGCCAGAGCTGTGGAGATTCTGGCCAGGGACGGTCCAAACGCCTTGACCCCCCCCCCCACCACCCCGGAGTGGGTCAAGTTCTGCCGTCAGCTGTTCGGCGGCTTCTCCATCCTGCTCTGGATCGGGGCCATCCTCTGCTTCCTGGCCTACACCATCCAGGTGGCCACAGAGGACGAGGCGCCCAATGACAATGTGAGAAACTACTTGTAAAATATGCACGCACATGTACGAGCACACACCTTACATATTAATCACACACAGAGAGAGATGCAGGTACACAAAGACAGCTACAGATATAATACAGGTAAATGAAGACAGACTGGGCAAATACATACAATTCCACCTATATGCACCTATTTACAGTATCTGTATTTTCAAGATAGCGTTTTACATACAGACTTACATATGCACACCCTAACCTAAACTCAAATCTTAACCCTAAATCATCTTCAGAAGTGGTAAAATTTCATTAATCTGGGGGATTTTTCTTACATTTTATTTTACTTTTACTGGGTCCATTATCACATTATTAATAATAATATATTTTCAAAGGATGCACCGATGTGACTTTTTCAGTCCCGATACTGATACAGATACCTGGGCTTTGGGTATCAGCCGATACCAAATACCAATCCGATACCAGTGTTTGATTAATAAGTATAATAAGTATGCCTCACTGTGAGGAACGGACTTAAGGCCTGACTTAAACTTTACTTTACTAACTTTGTAAAACAAAATATAACAAATACATACATACATATAAATGTACAGAATTGTAATTTATTATTAAAATAATAAATCATACACCAGAAACTTGGTAAAAAATCTTCAAAATTAACAGGAATTATTTACATTAATTACAATTAAAGTGTAAACCTTTTTAATGCAGCAACAAATTGGTCAAAACTTAATGGGACTATATGTAACTTATCACGCGCATAAATCATACCGGGTCGGAATCCCATGCGCGCTCGCGTGTGGGTACGCGCTGCTCCTGCTGCCTGCTGCCTGCTTGCACACCGCGCTCGTTCTCACCCGCTCGGCTCGCTCCAACTCCACGTGCACGCGCGCACACTGCAGAAGAGTTAGTTTAGCTCTGAGAATATCTAATGAATGTGCAGTGGACGTTTTTGCAGAAATAAATGCTGCAGCTCCTCCAGACCAACAGAGGTTTCCCGTGTCTTGTGAAGTGACGGGGCTCCGCAGCGAGTTACGTTATCGTCCCGACCGGGTGTCGGTGTCTCCCCCCCCTTTCCCTCCGCGGTCGGCAGGCTAAAGCAGGAAAAGTTAACACTAGGATCAGAATTGATTCATGGAGAGACCCTCCTCTGGTCAGCTAACATTACTGCCAAGCAGGTGAAATATAGAGTGATATTGTGTGTTAGCTGACGTGTGTCGCCTGACTGTTTAGACCGGTGCTCGTTCATGTCTATGTAGAGCGAGCACAAGCACGAGCGCGAGCAACAGGACGCTGACTTTCATTGACATTGCGGCCACAGGTGTCGCTGCTAACAAGCAATTTCTGATTCTTACATATAGTCCCTTTAAATATTAATTCAAATTGTAGTTTATAATGTATATAGTATGCCAACATAGAATTGAATTGAATAGATTGGCCCCATTGTCACTGGTTACCCTTCCATGCTATTTGAGTCAGTATCGGCCGGATATCCGATCTGGTATCGGTGCATCCCTAATGTTTTCAACATCAAAAATATACATCATGATGTGGTAAATATATGCAAAATGATTGAATCCATGTTTAAATGCAATGCCCTGTGTTCTAATGTTCTGCATTAGATCAAACAAAACTCTTCACACGTGCAAAACAAATCCCTTTTTATCCATCTTTTTATTGAGGCTCCAATCAAGTTACTGATTTAAGTTACTGAAGTCGGCCATTGTCAGTTTCAGGGTTGTTAGTTAGGCTCAGAGGAGCCCACTTCTCTGACTGGTTGGCTTATCTTGATTAATCTCTCCATATTGTCATTTAGGGTGTAGATCAGTTTCTCCAGAGCTACCTCCCACTGAAGAAGCATCTTTAGAAAGGATCATTCTTGCTGCATGTGTATTCTAATTAGTTAAGCATTTGTTTGCACTGTCCACCTTAGCTGCCTGCTAATATCCAGTGAAGGGGTGAAAACTCCCCTGTGCATATGTACCAATTTCTGGATTACATTTAATAGACTGAGGAGAGTTTCAGACCAGCGTGCCTCTCAATAAGGGTGAATAATGCAGCCTGTGTAATATTGGCTTCTGAGAAAGATGAATCTTCTAAGTTAAACACATCTTAAATGACTCATTTGTTTTAATTAGACTTTCTGTGGAGTCATTAATTTGGACAGAATTTTGTCAAATGATAACTCAATATGATCATCCAAGATAATATCATAATTCAACTGAAAATCAAGAGATGGTAATATCAAGTTATTTCAAACTCTATACATATAATGATACACATTTTGAAGACACTCTTACATACTTATACAGTACATATACATGCACTAACTTAAAAGTTAACTTCTGCTTTGTTGTATTGCAGTACAGAAAGCGTAGCTTAGTGTTTTCTAAAAGATTTTCAATGTCATGGTTGGATATTTAGATGATTTTGTGTGGATGTGATGCTAGATTTCAGAACAAGACTTCTCCTTGAGGGAGACGCACAATAACAAACAGACCACATCAAGCAAAGTGTAAGAAAAAGGTTTTATTTCTCTGTAGGATTCTTTCCATAATGATGTCAGACACTTATAATAACAATTTGAGCCTATCAGTGGCAAAAATAAGCACTTTTAGTGGACGTACACTGACGGCGAGGAGTTGCCCGAGTGATTACATTGCAGCCTGTTTAGCGGCTGCCATCTGCAGCGTTCTCGCTCCATACTGGACCAATATCAAAGATTGTTGTCCCTATTAGTCACTTAAACACAAAAACATGGGAAAACAAGGTTGAAAAATACCAAAGTTACCCTTTAAACTAGGACTGTCAATCGATGAAAATATTTAATCGCAATTAATCGTATGATTGTCCATAGTTAATCGCAATTAATCACAAATTAATTGCACATTTTTATCTGTTCAAAATGTACCTTAAAGGGGGTCAAGGCTTGGATACTCTTTATCAACATGGAAGTGGACAAATATGCTTGCCTTATGCAACTGCATGTATATATATGTATTATTGGAAATCAATTAATAACACAAAATAATGACAAATATTGTCCAGAAACCCTCACAGGTACTCCATTTAGCATAAAAAAATATATGCTCAAATCATAACATGGCAAACTGCAGCCCAACAGGCAACAACAGCTGTCAGTGTGACAGTGTGCTGACTTGACTATGATTTGCCCCAAACTGCATGTGATTATCATAAAGTGGGCATGTCTGTAAAGGGGAGACTCGTGGGTACCCATAGAGCCCATTTTCATTCACATATCTTGAGGTCAGAGGTCAAGGGACTCCTTTTCCTCGCCAAAATTTAGCGCAATTTTGGAGCGTTATTTAGCCTCCTTCTCAACAAGCTAGTATGAAATGGTTAGTAGCAAAGGATTCCTTAGGTTTTTCTAGTTTCATATGATGCCAGTATCTTCACTCTAGCTTTAAAACTGAGCCCGCTATGATCTAAAAATATAAAAATCGCGGGTTGCGTTAATGAGTTAAAGAAATTAGTGGCATTAAAACAAATTTGCGTTAACGCTTTATTATCGCGTTAACTTTGACAGCCCTAATGAAAACCAAAACCTAACTCTAATCTTAACCTTAAAGGTTAAGAGTCCAGAATGTGTAAGAACACTTCAGTTTGGTGGATTTTCCTTACCTTCTTTTTCTTGTGGGGAGATCTTTTAATATGACCTTTACTTTAGCAGGATGGCCTCTTGAGATCTAAATCTCCTTCCCGAGAGTCCTTGCCAAAATGGCAGCGCAATTAGGTCACATGAACCGACACAGAGCCATCATTCACTAAAGAAAATAGAGTAAAGCAAGACAGGAAAAAGGAACTTAAAAATGTAAGGGCATTAAAATAGAAAAGGAAGAAAATAACCCTACTTAAAAACACATTAATACACACCATGACCCCCCCACCCCTCTTCAGAGAGTGTGACGTAAAACCAACTGCTGACACAGGCATCGGCCCTGGCATTAGCAAGGATAAATACAGAGACCACCCGCTGTTCAAATGGAGCCAAGCAGCCATCCATAATGCACTTTATGGCTCCGAATCATTATGCAATCATCATTCAGCGCTCATCCAACCCCAGACAGCTTTAAACCCTTGCATAATATACAGTAACATACAGTAGATAGACACGCACATGCACACGTGATAACTTTAATCTCCCCTGTTTAATCTCCACATTCAGTGCCGAGTATGTACAGCTGGATGCTCTGCTACTTCAAAAGCCCCGACTGCCTGCAGATTTGGCACTTTGAGCCTTTGCATAATGTACAAGCAGTTATTTAAGATGAAAATCCACCCTAACAGGACTGCACACATCGCTGTTGAATTTAATTTTACACATTATTTTGATGGATTTATTGAGCTTATTGTCTTCTTTGGTTTGAAAAAACGTTTTAGCATCCCCAGGCTTCTGAAAGCACTGCTGAATTTACACAATTTTTACTGCCATATTTTAAAATTCATGTTTGCAATCTGGAAATGAAGCAGTGATTCTTTCAATCCTTTAAACTTTAGTCGATTCAATTGTGTCATCTGCGTGGACAAATGTTGCCCCTACAGTTCTGTAGAGCTGGTGAACATGAACAAGTGTCTCCCGAAGCGAAAAGAGGCAAAAGAGCAGAGCTTAAATCTGCAAAAACCACGTGTAGACAAAACCAGGAGCTGCAAACTGAACGCTGAATTGGAGGCAAACATTGTAAAAACTGACAAAACAGTCTGTTGTCCCTGTCAAATGAAAGCAGCACCTTCCAAAAAGGAAACTTTTCAAGGTTTAAGGATTCCATTTTCCAGGAGTCCAGGACATACAGTACAGTACACCAGCTGGCAGATGCTTTCATCCAAAGTGCCTGGCTGTCTTGTTTGCATCAGTGAGAGCTGAAACTGGTAAAATTGAAAATATTCACAGAAAAGTAAACACCAGAATAAATGTTCCCTGCTTTCACACAACCACGATTCTACAGCTCAGCTCAGAAAGTATCTCTTGGTGGCCTCGCAGATCAGTCTCGAGTTTTCTGGGTTTGGGTAGACAGATGTTCACTTGGACTAACATTGAATGAACTGTCCAAGATGACAAGAATAGTCCACAAGAATTCAGCTCTAGGGTGGCTTAACTTTTAAATCTTCCACTGAGACTGAGAGCTTCCCCAGGTTTTCTTGCTCTCAGCTCCTCTTTGCTGTTTTAAAACCGTTCCCAGGTTTTGTAAATCCCCTTTTCCTACACTTAAACATGCCTTACATGAACCAAACTAAGTCGATAACAATGACACCGACTCCCCCTGTGGCTTGGGTTTGCCCCCATTTGCAGTTGTATCTGGGCGTGGTGCTGGCAGCCGTGGTCATCATCACCGGGTGTTTCTCCTACTTCCAAGAGGCCAAGAGCTCCCGAATCATGGACTCCTTCAAGAAAATGGTGCCACAGGTAAGTTGACGCGTTTGGTGTTTGGTGTAGTCTCACAGCTTTCTGAATCAATAAGCCGTCCCTCAAGTAGGGCTTACACACTCACTTGAGTGGAAACCTAATAAGCTTGCACAAAGGAAGAGTAAATGTTCGAGCCAACTTCGGATTGTGAGTGTGTTTGTATAAAAACTCCCCTCGCGTTATCCACCTCTAGCACTTCGATTGCCTAATTCTTTAATCTATTTAGGCCCTTTTCACCCCCTCCTTTTCTCCTTTTCCACTACCTGTCTTTTCTCTCTCTCTTTTTCCTTTTCCTCTCTCTATCTCTCTCTTTCACATACCTCTGCACCCTCTGGCTCCACTTTTTTTTTTATCGCTCTTCTTCCTTTGACTAAATCCTCCCTCTGTTCCCAAACTCTCTCTCTCTCTCTCTCCTCCTCACTCTGCCTTCTCGTCTCTCTCTTCCTTTTTCTCCATGCCAGCAAGCGTTGGTGATCCGGGAGGGGGAGAAGATGCATATCAATGCTGAGCTTGTGGTGCAGGGAGATCTGGTGGAGATCAAAGGGGGAGACCGCACCCCAGCTGACCTTCGAGTGATCTCCTCCAGCGGGTGCAAGGTAGGGGAGGGGTGCTAGGCTCAGCCCTGGGGAGCCTGGAGGTCTCAGTGGGATTACAGCTGCTCAGCTGACTTTGGTCTTGCTATTCTACTTTTTCTTTCAATACTTTAATTTTAATCAATTACTGTTTAGCATTTTCAAGTCAGTGTGTTAGCATGCTAACATTTGCTAATTAGCAAAAAAAAACAAAGTACAGCTGAGGCTGATGGGAATGTCATTGGAATCAACAAAGTTATTAGGATTAATCCTCTGGGGATTTTGAACATCCTTGCCAAATTTTACGGCAATCCACCCAACAGTTGCTGAGATATTTCACTCCAAGCCCAAAATGTCAACCTCAAGGTGGCTTTTTTGCTGCCAACAAGCAACATTTTAGTCAGACATACACACATTAAATACATTGCAGAACTGTTGTATAATGTCTTATGACTGCATTTACATCACCTCGAAAACGCATTCGTTTTGTGCAATATGAGTCTGGTTTGCCTCCAGACCACCACATATTCACCCAGCGCAATTTTTGAGTGGCTAGTTGTCTACTTTTGATTTGGGGTTTAAAGGTGCAATGTCTAACATTTGTCCACATGCTCCAAACAAATAGGGGGCAGCATTTCACTTCTACTACTGGGTCCATATGATCTAAATTTACACTCATCAGTTATTGAAAAAAGCCAACTACTAACTAACAACTGGGTAAGAATACACAAAATTCAACCAAACTGCTGAAACACTGAGAGACGGTCAAAATAACATGCTTTCTTATAATATTCACATGTGGCGTCGGCCTATAGTTTACGTTAGCCATCTCTCTGTTTACTGTGCCACTAACCGGGGGCTGTACGGTTCACTTTGATAGTTTGTTTATTGGATTAAATCCAAAGTGGAAGAAACGATAAAACAACTCGTATTTTCCTTTCCTCCCCGTGAAGGGGGGGGGGGGGACCTCAGGGGGACGGATCTTCAGTTAGCGGTTAGCTGTAGCAATTCCATTTAGCTGCAAACCCCAGGGCCGGGAGTCACAGTGGGTTGGTGGAGCGCTGGGTCTAACCTGTATAACCGCAACAACAGAAAGTTTGCTGATCTGGCAGTGAGTTGGGGCTGGCTTTCGTGCTAGCAATGCTAGTTGCTACAGCTAACCGCTAACTGAAGGTCCTTCTCCCGGAGCCGCCGACCGCTCTCCTCCCAGGTGAAGTAGTCTCCTGGTGGCGGGTACAAAACGAAAATACACGTTTTTCTTTTTTCTGACACTTTATTAGTGGATTAGTGGATTTAATCTAATAAACAAATCTAGGGATGTACCGATACCACTTTTTACAGACCGAGTACGAGTACAAGTACTTACATTTGGGTACTCGCCGATACCGAGTACCGATACGAGTACTTCCCTGTGCCAAAAGACCCTCGTTAACAACCAGCTGGAGGGTGTGAGCGACACACGGCAGGCTGGGGAGTCCCGCATATTAGGCGGTGCGCCACGACCGGCTCTAGGTCGGTTTGGAGAAGGTCGGGGCGAAGGTGGCTCGCGGCCGCAGCTTTACAGCGCTCCCCGCCTGGACCTGGCCGCACCTGGCCCACCACTCGCTGCGCCCTCTTTCCCTGGGAGAGGGATCTGCGGAGATGTCGGCAACCCACCCGACCCGTCTTGAAACACGGACCAAGGAGTCTAATGCACGCGCGAGTCAGAGGGTGAAAGCAAAACCCCTTGGCGCAATGAAAGTGAGGGCCGGCGCTCGCCGGCTGAGGTGGGATCCCGGCCCAGCGGGGTCGGGCGCATCACCGGCCCGTCTCGCCCGCACCGTCGGGGAGGTGGAGTGAAAGTAAAGTGGTATCGGTGCCGTTGTATAGGTAGGTGTAGGTGTTTTGCGAGTACGAATATGAGTACATGAGCACAGTATCGGACCCGATACCCGATACTGGTATCGGTATCGGTGCATCCCTAAACAAATCAAAACGTACACGGACCCTGTGCAGCTCTACTTCTTCATCCTCTCATGTTGGACTGAGGGCAGACTGGACACTACAGTGACTCACTATCGCCTCTTGAGGTACAAGTGGTATTACAAGACAGGACAGGCCGGGGCTAGCTGGTTAGTGTGCTCATTTCAGTATATATCTCTGCAACTCAATATATAGACGTCTTTGACATAACGTCAACACTGTAACCTCTTCACATTCTGTTGATAATGTTAGTTCATTTTTAAAACTAAAATTCTGGCCAGATCTTACATGTAGCACCTATGATGAAAAACTGATTAAGCAGAATTCGCTTCATACTTACAAGTTAGTGATAGGACATTTTGTTACACACATTTTTACCTCTGAGATTTCAATATTTAACTTTTTCTTTCTGTATTTGTTGATACTGTAGTCTCCAAAATATCACCCTTTTAGCTTGACTTTTTCCCACTGGATTTTGAAGCAGTGTAGGCTAATAAGACTGTGGTAATCAATTGTATACATTTCTTCACCTGTGGAGGAACGTTAGAAAAATCACTAAGACCAGAAAACGGTTTGGTGCTGCTGCTCTCATTTCCACCTCCTCACTCTCTCCAGTCTCACTGGGTAACACCGTTCTCTCCTCCTTTCTCCCTATCCCTGTGAAGGTGGACAACTCATCTCTGACGGGAGAATCGGAGCCTCAGACTCGCTCCCCAGAGTTCACAAACGACAATCCTCTGGAGACCCGCAACATCTGTTTCTTTTCCACCAACTGTGTCGAAGGTCAGTAGGCCACACCTGGCCAAGATTGTCTCTTATCGCCTCTAAAAGTCTTTTTTGTAGCCATCTGGAAATCAACAGAGTTTTGCCGTACCGCCCAACCATGTTGGTGCATTCATTAGAACAGCCGTCCCTCCATCCTACACTCAGTGTGTAGTTATTGAATTTTGAATGCGTTATGATTATTAATGAGTGTTTCCATCTGAGATTCAACCAATGGAGATTTGAGTTGGTATTTCAGTTGCCATCAATCATCAAACAGTGATGCAGGAAGCATCTCAATGGGATTTTCATATTAGAATCTGGAACTTCATCAATCTGTACATCTAAATTCTAATGTAGGTTGAATATAAAGTTTGTCTCCAAAGTACAGTACATTCATTTTGGGAAAAAAAATGTTTTATGTCTAATAATACTTAGAATATATGGCCATCATTTGTCAACCAATGATTTAGCTGAGGTTCAAAGTTCATTCTTCACCCTGGGAACAGTTGAGAAAACAATCCCACCTCAAGATCCATTTAGTAGCTGTTCGGAAGCTTTCAGTCATATCGCATGATCATTATCACTAGATGGAGTTTGCCCAGATGTCAAGGGATTATAGAAATTGAAATGTCAATTTTTTTCTGAGCAGTTTAACAACTTCTTGTCTGTGTTGACTTAATATCTGAGATTCAGAATTTAATTGCATCCTATCTCTAAATAAACATAATACCAACATTTGGTATAGATCATTTTAGTGTATACACCAGCTTTATTTAAAAAAAATCAATATCTGAATCAGTAATGAAAACTTTATGTAGAGAGCTATATTTAGTCTGCTGTTTTATATTCTATTACTCAATTTTGCTCCCTCTGTGTGGGTTGTGTTAAAGGATATAAAAGCACCATATTTTCTCTCTAGTGATAGCAGATAGTTCAGGTTTTATATGTCCATGTTTTGAGATATCTGTCGCTGAGATTTCTGCTTCCATCCTTATACAATGAAGATTAATTAAATTTTGTTTGTGGTGCTCACAGCATTAGAAAAGACATTTAAAGAAATTCAGTAGCAGCATTCTCTTTCCAGAAACAATGCTCCTATTACTGTTTAATCCAGATCTCTTTCTTACTTTCTACGGAGAAAATAGTCCCTGTAAAAACTGCTGAGGCCTGCGGATCACATTATTTGTATTTTACGTGATTCAGGCTCTCTTCACTCACTCAGTCCGGCATGTGCTGAACCATCAATCACTGGCCAACAGCTGTAATTCTCCTCCATCCATCACTAGTCTTTATCCAGCCCATCGCCTCCCTATCAGCCAGCTGAGGGCTGGACATTTGTTTAAAGAGCTCTCCTCAACAAAATAAAATAGACACCATTTGAAAAAATCTGACATGTACTTGACTACCTACTGTGACAAACTGGTGGTGAAAAATAATAATGTAAGTGTTTAACTGATGCTTCTGTCCAGAGAGACTAACAGTGAATCACCGCTCCCTCCCAGGTACGGCCCGTGGCATCGTGATATTCACTGGGGACCGAACGGTTATGGGTCGCATCGCCACACTGGCGTCAGAGCTTGAAGTCCGCCGTACGCCCATCAACATAGAGATCGAACATTTCATCCACCTCATCACGGGCGTGGCTGTCTTCCTTGGCGTGAGCTTCTTCATCCTGTCACTCTGCCTGGGCTACACCTGGCTGGAGGCCGTCATCTTCCTCATCGGCATCATCGTGGCTAACGTGCCTGAGGGACTGCTGGCTACTGTCACTGTGAGTGTTGTGTGTGTGGGAGTGTTCCTCTTTTTTATGAGAGAGGCTCATCGTCTGAAGCTTTTACTGATTTTCAACAAAAAAGATCTCTTTATAAAGGAGCAGATCAAAGGAGCACTTCAGTTCACAATAAACAAGGTCCCCTTGTAGCAAGGACAAGACAGAAGATACTTCTGGGAATAATGAACAGAACCAAAAACTGGCAGCTGTACACAAACAATCAAAGGTTAACAATGGTTTGTGTTGCAAATGGTCATTTTTATTTACATGATTTGTTTTTTTTTTCTAATTAGATTTTTACTTTGACAGTGACATTTTTCAAAATAAGCTAAAATGTGGTATAGTAATGACACATGTAACTAATAGCATTATTAACAGTTGCACTCAATTTAAAGCTGTATTCATTGTTTTTCCACCCGATTTGACCATTAAATGTGAGTTATCACTCACTATGAGCATCATAGGCTCTGTTCAGACCTGGCATTAACATGCATCCTTGGTGATCGGATCACAAGTGGACAGCTCTAAGTACAGGTGTGAACGCACTCAAGACACATTGAGGACGCATTGAGATCCGATAACTCAGGTCACAATCAGAGGTGGTCTGGGCCACATATGGCCACATTCTTTTAGCAGTGTGTACGTGAATGTGTCCTGGGCCACATTAAGGACCGTCTACTCAACTGACATCCCGTTTGGATCTGCGGGTCTCTGCGTTCCTCAGGTGAATAGACGGGCGGACGCGAGCGCTCGTCTGGCTTGCGACATGGAAACAGCCTCTGTGCTCTACTGTATTCTGTCGGTACAATTGTATTTTATTAAAATATATCTTATCTATAGGCTACATAATCTACAGACTATCAGACTAGGCACGCAAAGTGCATTATTATCAGACTGTCGGTGATGTGTCAGTGTCTTTGTTCTGGTGCTCTGCACAGAGCTGACACCCGCCCACCTGCTCTCATCCCTGGCTCTGAAGCTCTCTACGCAGCTGTTGCCTGGCAAAGGTGGCGGTGTCAGCAGCACGGAGGTCCCCGGGTACTGCCGGTAGACAATAGCCTGCCTAACCTTATATTTTGCTGTTAATAAAAATTCACTAATATGTAGGATATTACTACAGACATTCCTGTAATCTTACGTCGAAACGTCTGTTGTATTAGCCATGTGTTTACGTGTTTATTTGCATATAGAGCGGGGAAGTGAGATTGGATCACAAGTGGTCACTGGAGACGCGTGTGGAGACGCATTCCGATGCCAGTTGTGAACAGACGTACTTAATTTTTCAGCGGACGCTGGCACATTTTGGCTGCCGCTCCGTTTCTGATCCGTTTCTGATCTTAAAGTTATGCGGTTTAATCTACACTTTTGACGCCACAGCTTGCCTTGTTTGTTTACACTGCTAGTCTGCAGCTACATGCTAGCCTTGTATTCTCCCATGGATTACGCTGGCGTTACAGATCGCTTTACCTGCAAGAAGTTCCACCACTCTTGCTAGCTCCAGGACTCCCGGACGGATTCACAGCGTCACGTCTGCGCCTTGCTCCGGTGTGGTCAGCCCTGGGCACTTGTAGCTCCTCACCGCTAGCCACCACCGCACCAGGTAGACCAACGTTCCACCAGTAGCCTCTCCCGACTTCCTCTCCTCTCCACCGGACTGCTGGTTGCTGACGCTGGATATGATATGGATTACCCCGTTGATACTCCTGGGGTTCGCATCGCTTCTCATTCCCTGGACACCCGGCTCTTGGTCTCAAGCTAACGCTAGCCTTGTACTAGGGCTCCGCCATCGAACCATGCCGACGCTGTACTCCGCCTCAGATCTCCACAACTTCAACAACCACCTGCGTGACTGCATGGACATCCTCAAAGAAACTGGACTACTCCGCAGAGGCCATCCCCCACACAGAGGCTCTGGCCGTATCTTCACATACAACTTCACGTCCCCAAACTCCATCCCTTCCCTCTGGTCCGCCCGCACACCTACTTCCTCATCATTACGTCATCACAACAAAGAACACGTGAATCTGGCCAATCTCCGTCCCCTCCCTCAGTCCTCACAACCCATCACCAAGCACCGTCACCTGAAACTGGCTTTACTCAACACACGTTCACTAAACAATAAAAGCCTCATTCTAAATTAATTTATAACAGGCAATAACCTGGACTTCCTCTGCCTCACTGAAACCTGGCACAAACCCCTGGACTATTTCTCACTTAATCAAACCACACCCACTGGATTCACCTACACTGACTAACCTCGTCCTGAGGGGCGGGGAGGTGGTGTTGCTGCTGTTTACAGGAAGGACATTAAAACAACAACCATCTCCATTCCTGCCACTCATTCCTTTGAACACCTTGCCTTCAAACTCTCTGGTCTCACACCCTGGTCACTGCCATTATCTACCGCCCCCCCAAGCCAAACCCATCCTTTTTCTCTGATTTTTCTGATTTTCTGACCCAGCTATGTGCCATCTCACCCTCCGTTCTCCTCCTGGGGGATTTTAATCTCCACATCGATGACACTGACTGCAAACCTGCCCCAGAATTCCTGGAACTGCTACAATGCTTCAATTTCACACAGCACATCAACTTCCCCACTCACAGCCGTGGTCACATCCTGGATTTAGTCTGCTCCACTGGTCTCACAATACACCACATCTCCAGCCTCAACCTCAATATCTCTGACCACCTGGCAATCACTATGGACATTGACATCCCTATCCCCATCCCAAAAGAAAAACGCACAATCTCCTTCAGAAACCTCAAATCTATCTCCCCCGCAGCTCTCTTAGCCTCCCTCTCCAGTAAATTGTCTGCCTCCCCTCCCCCGCTGTCTGATAATCCCTCCGACCTCATCAACTATTATAACGACACACTCTCCTCCTGTCTTGATCAGCTGGCTCCCATTAAAACCAAAACAGTCTCATTCACACACTCTACTCCCTGGTACACTCCTGAACTCCACCAAATGAAATCCCGTAAGCGCCAGCTTGAAAGACTTTCCAAGAAAACCGGTTTAACAGTCCATCATCAAGCCTACACAGACTACCTTCAACAATACAAAGACGCTCACTCCACAGCCCGGTCCACCTACTACTCTCACCTCATACACTCTGGCTCCACAAACCCCAGGACTCTCTTTTCCACCATCAACAAACTTCTCAAACCCAGTGACAACATCTCCAGTTCCTTCACAGCCAACAAGTGCAACGCTTTCCTCTCATTTTTTCAAACAAAAATCAACACCATCTACAGCAACCTGACCACCTTCCCCGCCCTCCCCACCGCCCCACTCGTCTCCCCCCCCTGTACCACCCAGCACCTGTCTCAGTTCTCCCCTCTGTCCCCAGTGGAGCTATCCGACCTCATGGTCGGAATGAAAAGCTCCACTTGTGTTCTGGACCCCATTCCATCCACTTTTCTCAAGGACTGTCTCCCAGCTATCTCCTCACTCATCACACACATCATCAACTCCTCCTTCATTCTAGTTCAGTCCCCCAAGCACTCAAACTGGCTGCCGTCAACCCCATCCTCAAAAAACCTGGACTCAACCCTGATGTCATGACAAACTCCCGGCCCATCTCCAATCTTTCCTTTCTGTCTAAAATACTGGAACGTGCTGTAGCCTCACAACTCAAAACCCACCTCATCTCCAAAGACCTGTACGAACCATTTCAATCCGGTTCCGCTCACAACATAGCACAGAAACAGCCCTCTTCAAAGTCACCAATGACCTCCTCCTCTCCTCAGACTCTGGTCACCTCAACATCCTCATCCTCCTCGACCTCACTGCAGCTTTCGACACCATCAACCACACCATTCTTCTCTCCCGCCTTGAATCCTCCCGCAACATCACCGGCACTGCCCTCTCCTGGCTAAAGTCATATCTCACAAACCGACAACAATTCATCAACATCAACAACTGCACCTCCTCCCCCGCTCCTCTGTCCCAAGGCGTCCCCCAGGGTTCGGTGCTTGGTCCCCTTCTGTTCATCCTCTACCTGCTTCACCTCGGTAACATCATACGCCGTCATGGCCTCCACTTCCACTGCTACACCGACGACGTCCAGCTCTACATTTCCACTAAATCCATCACCACCGTTACACACTCCACTCTAACCAACTGCCTCACTGAAATTAAATCATGGATGCAAATCAACTTTCTCAAACTCAACTGTGACAAATCTGACATGATCATCATCGGCCCAAAATCACAAACCAAAACCACTCACAACTTCCACCTCACCATCGACAACTCCACTCTGTCCCCCTCCCCTCACATCCGCAACCTTGGAGTCATTTTCGACAGCCAACTCTCCTTCGAACACCACGGCAACCAAATTACCAGGACTGCCTTTTTCCACCTCAAAAATATTGCTCGTCTCCGCCCATCACTCTCCTTCTCTGCTGCCGAAACTCTGATCCACGCTTTCATCACTTCCAGAATTGACTACTGCAACAGCATTCTCTACGGCTCACCATCCAAAGTCCTCAATAAACTCCAGTACATTCAGAACTCTGCTGCCAGTCTACTCACCCATTCCCGGTCCCGTGATCACATCACCCCTGTCTTCCAGAACCTTCACTGGCTCCATGTCACACAACGCATTCAGTTCAAACTCCTTCTCCTCACTCACAAAGCCCTCCATAACCAGGCCCCCCCCACCTCACAGACCTGCTCCACCATCACACTCCGTCCCGCTCTCTCCGTTCCTCTGATGCCAACCTCCTGTCCACACCACTCAGAACCAAGCACCGGACCTGGGGCGACAGAGCATTTGCATTCGCCCTCCCTCTGGAAATCACTCCCCAAACCCATCAGAGACTGCACCAACCTGTCCACTTTCAAATCACAAATCAAAACACACCTTTTTCGAACTGCTTTTAATGTGTGATTAATACTGTGTGTTTTATATTTTTATGATGTCCTTGTTTTATAATCCTTTTATCTGTGTAAAGTGTCTTTTAGTTTCCAGAAAAGCGCTATACAAATAAAATGTATTATTATTATTATTAGGGTTTATGCCCCGAAGGGGCTAAACCCTATTGAGTTTGTGTGAATTTATTATTATTATTATTATTATTATTATTATTATTTGACTTATGCCGTGGCTCAATTTGCCGTGAGCTGGAATGAGCTAAAAACATGAAACTTGACACAATAACTGGAAATGATGTGCAAATGCTTCTCAAGGAATATGACATCAATCGGCCACATGGTGGCGCTGTAATTAACGCTCAAACACGCGATTTTGGAAAGGCCACGCCCCTCGCACCGTAAGTCCGATTGACTTGAAATTTGACACACATGTCCAACTCCGTGTGATCTACAAAAAAGCCTCTTGGACCACTAAAGTCCGCCTAACTAGATTTTCCGCCATTTTGAATTTTTTGAAAAACACATTTTTGACATCTCCTCCTAAACCGTAGGTCCGATTGGTACCAAATTTGCTGCAAATCATTATTGGATTAACCCCATCAAAAGTTATCAAAAGCTTTCTGATATCTCATTGCGTTTTGAAGATAATGATCAACAAACTTTTCACTGGGCGGAGCTTATCAGGAAATTAGCCATAATTCATTGACCATTAGTCTAATCATCATAAATCTTGGTAGATATCTTCAATGCGTGTTTGGTAATAAGTGTACCTAAGCATATTTTGCTCGACCCATAGGGGGCGCCAAAACTATCAAAAACTTGTACCACAAGATCTGGTGGACAGAATTTCATCAAATTTAGTGAACATGCTCTGGGGACAAGTATTAACCAAGATCTGAAGTGTCATATTGATCGGTGCATGTGGGCGTGGCCTATTTAGCATTTTATGCTAAATTATGCCTTTGTTCAATTTGCTGTGAGCTGGAACGAGCTAGAGACATGAAACTTGGTACCATAACTGTACAAGATGTCATAATGCTTCACATAAAATATGACCCCAATTGGCCTGATGGTGGCGCTACAACATTTTCAAGGCCGGCCCCCTCACACAATAAGTCCGATTGACTTGAAACTTAACACACCTGTGCTGCTGAATGTGTTCTACAAAAAAGCCTCTTGGACCAATAAAGTCTGCCTCCTAGATTTTCCGCCATGTTGAATAGTTTGAAAAACACATTTTTGACATCTCCTCCTAAACTCTACGTCCGATTGCTACCAAACATTCTGGGGATCATTACTGGAACAAGTTCATCTAAAGTTATCAAAAGCTTGTTGATATCTCATGTCGTTTTTAAGATATTGACCAATGAACTTTAAAGGGGCGTGGCTTGGCACATCAATAGAGCTAACTCCACAACTGATGGGCCCATCTTCTCGAAACTGGCAGAATATGTTCATAGGAGTACCTGAAACATTCCCTGAAAGTTTCGTTCAAATCGATCACTAGGAGGCGCCACCAGCTCCAAAGATTTGCATGGGCCTATTATGAATTTCGCCAAAAATCAACGGGAGTTCGTCCCAGCTTCACCAAACTTGATGGATATTTTAATTGACCTGTTGAAATGTCACCAAAATGCCAAGAAATATGACTGGCGGGACTTTGAGTGTGCAACTACAGAAAGGCTGCATACACTGTAATAATGAAACAAGGGTGTGATTGGTCTCACTCCTTCTTTATACAGAATTAAAACAGGTGAAATGACTATGTTTTGCTTTGTGAAGCCCAAAATTCGATCACTGCTGCTCGTGGCTTTGATTTCAGGTGCTTCCGCTGTTGAGTGAAAAAGGGCATAAACCCGCGAACTGCCGCTTGCGGCTGTAATTAGGGTTTATGCCCCGAAGGGGCTAAACCCTTCTAAAATTGTGCCGGTTTGTTATTATTATTATTATTATTAGGGCCCGAGCACCGACGAAGTCGGGTCCGAGGACCCTATTGAAACTGTAAGGATTATTCTTTTTCTTTTTCTCTCAAATGAATCGCCTTTTTGAGGCCTTTGCCATGCTCAAAAAGTTGTTAAACTTGGCACACATATCAGAGGCGGTGAAAAATTTAATATTTTAAGAGACTCGGGCTCGGCTGTTGCAAAATGGCTCGCTAGCGCCCCCTAGAAAAATGAAAAAACTGATATCCGTTCTCCGATTTCACCTACAAGTATGAAATTTGGCAGACAGATGTATCATGTGGAGACGCACAAAAAAGCCTCTTGGAGGTATGCCCAAAATTCAACAGGAAGTCAGCCATATTGGATTTAATATGCGATTTTCGCCCATTTTTGCGTTTTATAGGGCGTGTACTTTAACGAACTCCTCCTGCAGATTACATCAGATTGACTTGAAATTTGGTCAGGACCATCTTAAGACCTTAAAGATGAAAAGTTATTCAAATTGTGAGTTTTCACTGAACGATCTGACCGTGGCGTGGCGGCGAAAAAGCGCCTTTCGCCAAAAAACAGGAAGTTGTAGTAACTTTGGCATACATTTTCCAATCTGCTCTAAATTTCTCATGTGTGATAAGGGTCCTGGCCTGATGACATCCACATGCAAATTTTGGCTTTTAGTCATAGCGCCACCTATTGGTAACAGGAAATCTCATGTTGTACACGTTGATGTCCTCTCCCTCAGAAATTAATCACATCTATCTCAAACTAGGTGAGAAAAGCCTTAAGACCTTGATGATGCTTCCTTTCGAAAACTGTGAGTTTTCATCGAATGGCGGCGCCGTGGTGGTATGGCGAATTTCGATGAGACGCCATGAACAAACAAACCGCTGTAACTCGACTCCAGATGGTCAGATCTTATCAAAATTAATAACATTTGATGAGCGTTCTGGCCTGAAGACATCTACAGTCTAATTTTCAATCATACTCATAGCGCCACCTGTTGGCAACAGGACATAACTGTCGTGATATTTTGGTGTACTACTCTTATCAGGTTAACCAGATCCACCTCAAATTTGTTCACAACAATGGTAAGACCTTCATGATGCCAGACAGCGAAGGTTTTGAATTTTCGTGAAATGCCGTTGCCATGGCAACGTATTGTTCGCCATCAATAAGGAAGTTGTTTTTGAGGTGCTAGGATTGCTTTAAAACAAACGAAACTTGGCACACTCATTAACGGTGCTAAAATATGTTAATAGATATGGTTTTTGTGCTTGTGTGTGGCAAGGGGGCTCAATAGCGCCCCCTACAAAACTTCAACAAAGCAGCCCTCGCGGTACGTTTGACCTAGATGTTTGAGATTTGGTAGGCACATGTATCATCCGTAGACTTAAAAAAAAGTCTCTTGGTGCCATGCTCTAAACCCAACAGGAAGTCGGCCATCTTGATTTTTGTGTGATTTTTTCGTATATTTTTGGCCATTTCCAGGCTTTGTACTTTAACGAACTGCTCCTAGAGACTTAACCCGATCAACTTCAGATTTGGTCAGTACAATCTGAAGACCTTTGTGATGAAAAGTTATTCAAATGGTGAGTTTTCACTGAACGACCTGACCGTGGCGTGGCGGCCATTTTGGGCCATTCGCCATGAAACAGGAAGTTGTTGTAACAAATCTGTACATAATCCGATCTGCCCCAAATTTCTCAGGCATGATGAGGGTCCAGTCCTGAAGACATATACATGTCCATATTGACTCATGGCCACGCCCCAATACGTTAGCCACGCCCCCTTTCATAACTCATGAACCGTTTGTCGTAGAATCTCGTGGGTGGTATCATATCACTCAGCAGAGAGTTCATGTTTCATTGGTGAAGGTTCTCCCAGCCCCCTACACATAAGCCCCGCCCCCTTGACTAACTAATGAAGCGTTTGTCGTAGACTCTTGTGAGAGGTGTCATATCACTCAGCAGACAGTGCCTGTTAAGTTGTTGAAGGTGATCCCCGCCCCCTACACATTAGCCCCACCCTCTTTCATAACTCCGTTTGTTATAGAGTCTTGTGGCAGACGTCGTTGAGCTCGTTGGAGTTCCGGTTTCCTTGTGCCCGGCCGCATCAGTCGGCGTCCCGCCAGTACCCCCGACGCGCGGAGAGGTGCTCGGGCCCGTTCATCGCTGCTTGCAGCTTTAATTAGGGTTTATGCCCCGAAGGGGCTAAACCCTATTGAGTTTGTGTGAATTTATTATTATTATTATTATTATTATTTGTCTTATGCCGCGGCTCAATTTGCCGTGAGCTGGAATGAGCTAAAAACATGAAACTTGGCACAATAACTGGAAATGATGTGCAAATGCTTCTCAAGGAATATGACATCAATCGGCCACATGGTGGCGCTGTAATTAACGCTCAAACACGCGATTTTGGAAAGGCCACGCCCCTCGCACCGTAAGTCCGATTGACTTGAAATTTGACACACATGTCCAGCTCCGTGTGATCTACAAAAAAGCCTCTTGGACCACTAAAGTCCGCCTAACTAGATTTTCCGCCATTTTGAATTTTTTGAAAAACACATTTTTGACATCTCCTCCTAAACCGTAGGTCCGATTGGTACCAAATTTGCTGCAAATCATTATTGGATTAAGCCCATCAAAAGTTATCAAAAGCTTTCTGATATCTCATTGCGTTTTGAAGATAATGATCAACAAACTTTTCACTGGGCGGAGCTTATCAGGAAATTAGCCATAATTCATTGACCATTAGTCTAATCATCATAAATCTTGGTAGATATCTTCAGTGCGTGTTTGGTAATAAGTGTACCTAAGCATATTTTTCTCGACCCATAGGGGGCGCCAAAACTATCAAAAACTTGTACCTCAAGATCTGGTGGACAGAATTTCATCAAATTTAGTGAACATGCTCTGGGGACAAGTATTAACCAAGATCTGAAGTGTCATATTGATCGGTGCATGTGGGCGTGGCCTATTTAGCATTTTATGCTAAAATATGCCTTTGTTCAATTTGCTGTGAGCTGGAACCAGCTACAGACATGAAACTTGGTACCATAGTTGGAAATTATGTCATAATGCTTCACAGAAAATATGATCCCAATTGGCCTGATGGTGGCGCTACAACATTTTCAAGGCCGGCCCCCTCACACAATAAGTCCGATTGACTTGAAACTTAACACACCTGTGCTGCTGAATGTGTTCTATAAAAAAGCCTCTTGGACCTCTAAAGTTTGCCTCCTAGATTTTCCGCCATGTTGAATAGTTTGAAAAACACATTTTTGACATCTCCTCCTAAACTCTACGTCCGATTGCTACCAAACATTCTGTGGATCATTACTGGAACAAGTTCATCTAAAGTTATCAAAAGCTTGTTGATATCTCATGTCGTTTTTAAGATATTGACCAATGAACTTTAAAGGGGCGTGGCTTGGCACATCAATAGAGCTAACTCCACAACTGTTGGGCCCATCTTCTCAAAACTGGCAGAATATGTTCATAGGAGTACCTGAAACATTCCCTGAAAGTTTCGTTCAAATCGACCACTAGGAGGCGCCACCAGCTCCAAAGATTTGCATGCGCCTATCACGAATTTCGTCACAAATCAATGGGAGTTCTTCCATCTTCACCAAACTTGATGGATATTTTAATTGACCTGTTGAAATGTCACCAAAATGCCAAGAAATATGACTGGCGGGACTTTGAGTGTGCAACTACAGAAAGGCTGCATACACTGTAATAATGAAACAAGGGTGTGATTGGTCTCACTCCTTCTTTATACAGAATTAAAACAGGTGAAATGACTATGTTTTGCTTTGTGAAGCCCAAAATTCGATCACTGCTGCTCGTGGCTTTGATTTCAGGTGCTTCCGCTGTTGAGCGAAAAAGGGCATAAACCCGCGAACTGCCGCTTGCGGCTGTAATTAGGGTTTATGCCCCGAAGGGGCTAAACCCTATTGAGTTTGTGTGAATTTATTATTAGGGTTTATGCCCCGAAGGGGCTAAACCCTATTGAGTTTGTGTGAATTTATTATTATTATTATTATTATTATTTGTCTTATGCCGCGACTCAATTTGCCGTGAGCTGGAATGAGATAGAAACATGAAACTTGGCACAATAACTGGAAATGATGTGCAAATGCTTCTCAAGAAATATGACATCAATCGGCCACATGGTGGCGCTGTAATTAACGCTCAAACACGCGATTTTGGAAAGGCCACGCCCCTCGCACCGTAAGTCCGATTGACTTGAAATTTGACACACATGTCCAGCTCCGTGTGATCTACAAAAAAGCCTCTTGGACCACTAAAGTCCGCCTAACTAGATTTTCCGCCATTTTGAATTTTTTGAAAAACACATTTTTGACATCTCCTCCTAAACCGTAGGTCCGATTTGTACCAAATTTGCAGCAAATTATTATTGGATTAAGCCCATCAAAAGTTATCAAAAGCTTTCTGATATCTCATTGCGTTTTGAAGATAATGATCAACAAACTTTTCACTGGGCGGAGCTTATCAGGAAATTAGCCATAATTCATTGACCATTAGTCTAATCATCATAAATCTTGGTAGATATCTTCAGTGCGTGTTTGGGAATAGGTGTACCAAAGCATATTTTGCTCGACCCATTGGGGGCGCCAAAACTATCAAAAACTTATACCTCAAGATCCGTTGGACAGAATTTCATCAAATTTAGTGAACATGCTCTGGGGGCAAGTATTAACCAAGATCTGAAGTGTCATATTGATCAGTGCATGTGGGCGTGGCCTATTTAGCATTTTATGCTAAATTATGCCTTTGTTCAATTTGCTGTGAGCTGAAACGAGCTAGAGACATGAAACTTGGTACCATAGTTGGAAATTATGTCATAATGCTTCACAGAAAATATGATCCCAATTGGCCTGATGGTGGCGCTACAACATTTTCAAGGCCGGCCCCCTCACACAATAAGTCCGATTGACTTGAAACTTAACACACCTGTGCTGCTGAATGTGTTCTACAAAAAAGCCTCCTGGACCTCTAAAGTCTGCCTCCTAGATTTTCCTCCATGTTGAATAGTTTGAAAAACACATTTTTGACATCTCCTCCTAAACTCTACATCCGATTGCTACCAAACATTCTGTGGATCATTACTGGAACAAGATCATCTAAAGTTATCAAAAGCTTGTTGATATCTCATGTCGTTTTTAAGATATTGACCAATGAACTTTAAAGGGGCGTGGCTTGGCACATCAATAGAGCTAACTCCATAACCGTTGGGCCCATCTTCTCGAAACTGGCAAAATTGGTTCATAGGAGTACCTGAAACATTCCCTGAAAGTTTCATTCAAATCGACCACTAGGGGCCGCCACCAGGTCCAAAGATTTGCATGCGCCTATCACGAATTTCGCCACAAATCAATGGGAGTTTTTCCATCTTCACCAAACTTGATGGATATTTTAATTCACCTGTTGAAACGTCCACAAAATGCCAAGAAATATGAGTGGCAAGACTTTGAGTGTGCAACTACAGAAAGGCTGCATACACTGTAATAATGAAACAAGGGTATGATTGGTCTCACTCCTTCTTATACAGAATTAAACCAGGTGAAATGACTATGTTTTTGCTGTGTGAAGCCCAGAATTCGATCACTGCTGCTCCTGGCTTTCATTTCAGGTGCTTCCCTCTGTTGTGCGAAAAAGGGCATAAACCCGCGAACTGCCGCTTGCGGCTGTAATTATTATTATTATTAGGGCCCGAGCACCGACAACGTCGGGCCAGCGAAGGCCCTATTGAAACTGAAGGAATTATTATTATTATTCTTTTTATTTTTCACAAAAATGAATCGCCTTTTTGATGCCCTTGCCATGCTGGAAAAGTTGTTAAACTTGGCACACTTATCAGAAGCGGTGAAAAATTTGATATTTTAAGGGTCTCAGATTCGGATTTTGCAAAATGGCTCTCTAGCGCCCCCTAGAAAATTGGAAAACTTGATATCGGTTCTCCGGTTTTACCTACAAGTATGAAATTTGGCAGACAGATGTATCATGTGGAGACGCACAAAAAAGCCTCTGGTAGGTATGCCCAAAATTCAACAGGAAGTCAGCCATTTTGAATATAATATGCGATTTTCGCCCATTTTTAGCGTTTTATAGGTCGCGTACTTTAACGAACTCCTCCTACAAATTTAATCCGATCGACTTGATATTTGGTCAGGACCATCTTAAGACCTTAAGGATGAAAAGTTATCAAAATGGTGAGTTTTCACTGAACGACCTGACCGTGGCGTGGCGGCCATTTTGGGCTACTCGCCATGAAACAGGATATTGTTGTAACTACACTGTACATAATCCGATCTGCCCCAAATTTGTCAGGCATGATGAGGGTCCAGTCCTGAAGAAATATACATGTCCATATTGACTCATGGCCCCGCCCCAATACGTTAGCCCCGCCCCCTTTCATAAGTCATGAACCGATTGTCGTAGAGTCTTGTGGGAGGTGTCATATCACTCTGCAGAGAGTGCCTGATAAGTTGGTGAAGGTTAACCCCGCCCCCTACACATAAGCCCCGCCCCCTTGACTAACTAATGAAGCGTTTGTCGTAGGCTCTTGTGAGAGGTGTCATATCACTCAGCAGAGAGTGCCTGATTAGTTGGTGAAGGTTAACCCCGCCCCCTACACATAAGCCCCGCCCCCTTGACTAACTAATGAAGCGTTTGTCGTAGACACTTGTTGGAGGTGTCATATCACTCAGCAGAGAGTGCCTGATAAGTTGGTGAAGGTTAACCCCGCCCCCTACACATTAGCCCCGCCCCTTTTCATAACACCGTTTGTCGTAGAGTCTTGTGGATGAAGTCGTTGCGCTCGTCAGATTTCTGGTTTCATTGTGCCCGGCCGCGTCAGTTTGCGTCCCGCCAGTACCCCCGATGCGCGGAGAGGTGCTCGGGCCCGTTCATCGCTGCTTGCAGCTTTAATTATTATTATTATTTGTCTTATGCCGCGGCTCAATTTGCCGTGAGCTGGAATGAGCTAAAAACATGAAACTTGGCACAATAACTGGAAATGATGTGCAAATGCTTCTCAAGGAATATGACATCAATCGGCCACATGGTGGCGCTGTAATTAACGCTCAAACACGCGATTTTGGAAAGGCCACGCCCCTCGCACCGTAAGTCGGATTGACTTGAAATTTGACACACATGTCCAGCTTCGTGTGATCTACAAAAAAGCCTCTTGGACCACTAAAGTCCGCCTAACTAGATTTTCCGCCATTTTGAATTTTTTGAAAAACACATTTTTGACATCTCCTCCTAAACCGTAGGTCCGATTGGTACCAAATTTTCTGCGAATCATTATTGGATGAAGTTCATCAAAAGTTATCAAAGGCTTTTTGATATCTCATTACGTTTTGAAGATAATGATCAACAAACTTTTCACTGGGCGGAGCTTATCAGGAAATTAGCCATAATTCATTGACCATTAGTCTAATCATCATAAATCTTGGTAGATATCTTCAGTGCGTCTTTGGTAATAAGTGTACCTAAGCATATTTTGCTCGACCCATAGGGGGCGCCAAAACTATTAAAAACTTGTACCTCAAGATCTGGTGGACAGAATTTCATCAAATTTAGTGAACATGCTCTGGGGACAAGTATTAACCAAGATCTGAAGTGTCATATTGATCGGTGCATGTGGGCGTGGCCTATTTAGCATTTTATGCTAAAATATGCCTTTGTTCAATTTGCTGTGAGCTGGAACCAGCTACAGACATGAAACTTGGTACCATAGTTGGAAATTATGTCATACTGCTTCACAGAAAATATGATCCCAATTGGCCTGATGGTGGCGCTACAACATTTTCAAGGCCGGCCCCCTCACACAATAAGTCCGATTGACTTGAAACTTAACACACCTGTGCTGCTGAATGTGTTCTACAAAAAAGCCTCTTGGACCTCTAAATTCTGCTACCTAGATTTTCCTCCATGTTGAATAGTTTGAAAAACACATTTTTGACATCTCCTCCTAAACTCTACGTCCGATTGCTACCAAACATTCTGTGGATCATTACTGGAACAAGTTCATCTAAAGTTATCAAAAGCTTGTTGATATCTCATGTCGTCTTTAAGATATTGACCAATGAACTTTAAAGGGGCGTGGCTTGGCACATCAATAGAGCTAACTCCACAACTGTTGGGCCCATCTTCTCGAAACTGGCAGAATATGTTCATAGGAGTACCTGAAACATTCCCTGAAAGTTTCGTTCAAATCGACCACTAGGAGGCGCCACCAGCTCCAAAGATTTGCATGGGCCTATTATGAATTTCGCCAAAAATCAATGGGAGTTCGTCCCAGCTTCACCAAACTTGATGGATATTTTAATTGACCTGTTGAAATGTCACCAAAATGCCAAGAAATATGACTGGCGGGACTTTGAGTGTGCAACTACAGAAAGGCTGCATACACTGTAATAATGAAACAAGGGTGTGATTGGTGTCACTCCTTCTTTATACAGAATTAAAACAGGTGAAATGACTATGTTTTGCTTTGTGAAGCCCAAAATTCGATCACTGCTGCTCCTGGCTTCGATTTCAGGTGCTTCCGCTGTTGAGCGAAGAAGGGCATAAACCCGCGAACTGCCGCTTGCGGCTGTAATTAGGGTTTATGCCCCGAAGGGGCTAAACCCTTCTAAAATTGTGCCGGTTTGTTATTATTATTATTATTATTATTATTATTATTTGTTGTCTGCCTTTGAGGCTCAATTTGCCGTGAGATGAAAAGAGCTAAAAACATGAAAGTTGGCACAATAACTGGAAAGGATATTTAACGACATTTCACGAAATATGACCCAAATCGGCCACATGGTGGCGCTGTAATTAACGCTCAAACACGCGATTTTGGAAAGGCAACGCCTCTCGAACCGTAAGTCCGATTGACTTGAAATTTGACTAACATGTCCAACTCCATGTGATCTACAAAAAAGCCTCTGGGACCACTAAAGTCCGCCTAACTAGATTTTCCGCCATCTTGAATTTTTTGAAAAACACATTTTTGACATCTCCTCCTAAACCGTAGGTCCGATTGCTACCAAATTTTCTGTGGATCATTATTGGATGAAGACCATCAAAAGTTATCAAAAGCTTTTTCATATCTCATTGCGTTTTGAAGATAATGATCAACAAACTTTTCACTGGGCGGAGCTTATCAGGAAATTAGCCATAATTCATTGACCATTAGTCTAATCATCATAAATCTTGGTAGATATCTTCAGTGCGTGTTTGGTAATAAGTGTACCTAAGCATATTTTGCTCGACCCATAGGGGGCGCCAAAACTATCAAAAACTTGTACCTCAAGATCTGGTGGACAGAATTTCATCAAATTTAGTGAACATGCTCTGGGGACAAGTATTAACCAAGATCTGAAGTGTCATATTGATCGGTGCATGTGGGCGTGGCCTATTTAGCATTTTATGCTAAAATATGCCTTTGTTCAATTTGCTGTGAGCTGGAACCAGCTACAGACATGAAACTTGGTACCATAGTTGGAAATTATGTCATAATGCTTCACAGAAAATATGATCCCAATTCGCCTGATGGTGGCGCTACAACATTTTCAAGGCCGGCCCCCTCACACAATAAGTCCGATTGACTTGAAACTTAACACACCTGTGCTGCTGAATGTGTTCTACAAAAAAGCCTCTTGGACCTGTAAAGTCTGCCTCCTAGATTTTCCACCATGTTGAATAGTTTGAAAAACACATTTTTGACATCTCCTCCTAAACTCTACGTCCGATCGCTACCAAACATTCTGTGGATCATTACTGGAACAAGTTCATCTAAAGTTATCAAAAGCTTGTTGATATCTCATGTCGTTTTTAAGATATTGACCAATGAACTTTAAAGGGGCGTGGCTTGGCACATCAATAGAGCTAACTCCACAACTGTTGGGCCCATCTTCTCGAAACTGGCAGAATATGTTCATAGGAGTACCTGAAACATTCCCTGAAAGTTTCGTTCAAATCGACCACTAGGAGGCGCCACCAGCTCCAAAGATTTGCATGGGCCTATTATGAATTTCGCCAAAAATCAATGGGAGTTCGTCCCAGCTTCACCAAACTTGATGGATATTTTAATTGACCTGTTGAAATGTCACCAAAATGCCAAGAAATATGACTGGCGGGACTTTGAGTGTGCAACTACAGAAAGGCTGCATACACTGTAATAATGAAACAAGGGTGTGATTGGTCTCACTCCTTCTTTATACAGAATTAAAACAGGTGAAATGACTATGTTTTGCTTTGTGAAGCCCAAAATTCGATCACTGCTGCTCGTGGCTTTGATTTCAGGTGCTTCCGCTGTTGAGCGAAAAAGGGCATAAACCCGCGAACTGCCGCTTGCGGCTGTAATTATTATTATTATTTGTTGTCTGCCTTTGAGGCTCAATTTGCCGTGAGATGAAAAGAGCTAAAAACATGAAAGTTGGCACAATAACTGGGAAGGATATTTAACGGCATTTCACGAAATATGACCCAAATCGGCCACATGGTGGCGCTGTAATTAACGCCCAAACACGCGATTTTGGAAAGGCCACGCCCCTCACACCGTAAGTCCAATTGACTTGAAATTTGACACACATGTCCAGCTCCGTGTGATCTACAAAAAAGCCTCTTGGACTACTAAAGTCCGCCTAACTAGATTTTCCGCCATTTTGAATTTTTTGAAAAACACATTTTTGACATCTCCTCCTAAACCGTAGGTCCGATTGGTACCAAATTTGCTGCAAATCATTATTGGATTATGCCCATCAAAAGTTATCAAAAGCTTTCTGATATCTCATTGCGTTTTGAAGATAATGATCAACAAACTTTTCACTGGGCGGAGCTTATCAGGAAATTAGCCATAATTCATTGACCATTAGTCTAATCATCATAAATCTTGGTAGATACTTTCAGTGCGTGTTTGGGAATAGGTGTACCAAAGCATTTTCTGCTTGACCCATAGGGGGCGCCAAAACTATCAAAAACTTGTACCTCAAGATCTGGTGGACAGAATTTCATCAAATTTGGTACACATGGTCTGGGGGCAAGTATTAACCAAGATCTGAAGTGTCATATTGATCGGTGCATGTGGGCGTGGCCTATTTAGCATTTTATGCTAAATGATGCCTTTGTTCAATTTGCTGTGAGCTGGAACGAGCTAGAGACATGAAACTTGGTACCATAGTTGGAAATTATGTCATAATGCTTCACAGAAAATATGATCCCAATTGGCCTGATGGTGGCGCTACAACATTTTCAAGGCCGGCCCCCTCACACAATAAGTCCGATTGACTTGAAACTTAACACACCTGTGCTGCTGAATGTGTTCTACAAAAAAGCCTCTTGGACCTCTAAAGTCTGCCTCCTAGATTTTCCTCCATGTTGAATAGTTTGAAAAACACATTTTTGACATCTCCTCCTAAACTCTATGTCCGATTGCTACCAAACATTCTGTGGATCATTCCTGGAACAAGTTCATCTAAAGTTATCAAAAGCTTGTTGATATCTCATGTCGTTTTTAAGATATTGACCAATGAACTTTAAAGGGGCGTGGCTTGGCACATCAATAGAGCTAACTCCACAACTGTTGGGCCCATCTTCTCGAAACTGGCAGAATATGTTCATAGGAGTACCTGAAACATTCCCTGAAAGTTTCGTTCAAATCGACCACTAGGAGGCGCCACCAGCTCCAAAGATTTGCATGGGCCTATTATGAATTTCGCCAAAAATCAATGGGAGTTCGTCCCAGCTTCACCAAACTTGATGGATATTTTAATTGACCTGTTGAAATGTCACCAAAATGCCAAGAAATATGACTGGCGGGACTTTGAGTGTGCAACTACAGAAAGGCTGCATACACTGTAATAATGAAACAAGGGTGTGATTGGTCTCACTCCTTCTTTATACAGAATTAAAACAGGTGAAATGACTATGTTTTGCTTTGTGAAGCCCAAAATTCGATCACTGCTGCTCGTGGCTTTGATTTCAGGTGCTTCCGCTGTTGAGCGAAAAAGGGCATAAACCCGCGAACTGCCGCTTGCGGCTGTAATTATTATTATTATTATTAAAGCTGTCCACTTGTGATCGAATCACCCAGGTTTATGTTAATACCAGGTCTGAACAGGCCATAAATGTGGGTCAGTAGGGCCCTGCTACGCCTATTACATTGTAAAAGTAAAAGCGAAACTTAAAAGCAACGTGTTCTAACACGTAAAACTGCATGAAACATTTTGAACACAAAAAATAACTACTTAAGTTTAGGGGAAAACATTGTGTTTTGGCTTAAAATAACTACGTTTCAAAAGTGAAAGTGAAACTTAACGCTTGTGGACACAAAGACAACTACACTTTGTTGGTTTCACACAGAATGCAAACCCCGGTCTCTTGGGTGAAATTCCTGTGTTTATACTGTCTATACTACAGAGCCTCACTTCCGCGTTTGCTCCTGTCATAATTACTACGGTCGCTAGAGGTGACTGTCTTCTTCTTTTATTTCTTCTTTCGGTGATCGACCATGTGAATAGATGACAAAACCCACTATTAGGTGTTGCAGGGCCCTACTGACCCACATCTATGGGGCTCATAACCTCTGATAATGCACATTTAATGATCTGCTGGTTTTTGGTCATTTGGGGGCAGTAACAACCTGAAAATACAATATCTGAAATACTTTATCACAACATTATCATTCATTTGGAGTCCTTTATCTGGCCAACCGACAAATATACATTTAATATTCACTCTCCTTTTTGCTCTGTTTTGGTCTCCATCAACTTTTGAGAGAAAACTTCTTTTTGGCTGCTTGATGCATGACTTTCTTCACCAGCTTGTTGCTAACTGTCTGTCTGCTGTTTGGTGCTGGGCATTTAGTGTACATTTGGTTAATGGGTTTGTTTGCTGAAAATAGCTTTCTGAGGCTGCTGGAAATGGGTTTGATGAGAGGGGAGTTTGTGGGCCTGAAAACCAAAGTAATGAGCTAAAAGAGGCTTAAAAGCTCTGCAGAACTAAGGGGGGGGGGGCTAAATGCAGAGTTGGTTGTTAATTCTGCACGGGTTTGTCATCTTGAGCGGCCGTTTTCTCATTACATGTAGTAATTTGATCCATTGTTAACATCAAAATATTGATTATTGCAGCACTGAACGTGCCAGTTCTAGAGCCCTCATCTTATGCCTGCTGGCTCACTGTCATGGTTTACTGGCACACCTAAATGGAACGGAGCCACCATCAATGTTATTAGTTATGCCTTTGCTTTTCCTAACACTAATTTGCCCTCAGTGAATGTTAGCTTTAGCTCTAATGATACTACAGAACGCAGCAGCAGGTGATTTATTACTGAATGTTGGAGGTGCTCAAATGTTGAAGTGAATCAAACTTTTTCTACAACAATAAACAAAGTATGAGCTGAGGTGGATGCCAGCTGGCATTTGAAATGCCATCAGTCGACATTTCACTGGTCACAGAAATAAATTAACTTCCAGTGACTGGTTTCTTTAGTTGCCTTCGCTTTAAACACACCATGAGTTGCGTGTGGAAATGTTTGTGCTGCATTTGATGCTCTGTGAGTAATGTGGTCAGCTTGAATTAATGTGCGTTGATGTGTCTCTTGCAACATATGGAATGTGTCTATTTGTTGTATTTTTATGTCCCTGTGCACCTGCTGTTAACCAGCCAACCAGATACATGCATACAGACACATATGCACACACACCAACAAACACACTCAACGCTGTAAGGCACCTGGACCACGCATGGTTTCACATGCACAAACACTTGAACGCACCGGTGCGTACACATGCTATCTCCCCTTGTTGACTAACAATCATCCATCCTCTCCTCCTCTCCTCGTTCCTCCCAGGTGTGTCTGACTCTCACTGCCAAGCGAATGGCGAAGAAGAACTGTCTGGTGAAGAACCTGGAGGCCGTAGAGACTCTTGGCTCCACCTCCACCATCTGCTCCGACAAGACGGGCACGCTGACCCAGAACCGCATGACCGTGGCCCACATGTGGTTCGACAACCAGATCCACGAGGCGGACACCACCGAGGACCAGACCGGTAAGACAGAGAGGGGGGGAGAGATGAAAAGAAGGGAGGAGGAGGAGTGGAAAGAGAAAGCTTGGGGGGAAAGATGGAGAGGCTACAGAGGGGGAGTGTGACCACCTGCCGAAATTTATCTGTCCAATGTTCACACCGCCAACTGACATTGCTGTTTGCACTACCGCTTGGATTAATTGAGCAGCGGTATGCAGTGTGGGCGGCACAACCATCAGCTTCAAACATGTCTTTTGCCAGAGTTCCTCGGCAAGACTGCTTCTGCAGAACCAATCGGATTCCTGTCTCCTACCAACAGCTACAAACTTAGCCAAATTTCAAAGAAGCTTTTAGCAATAACCAAAAGGTTTGGAAGAAAAAAAACAGGTGTTCTACTGTATGCATACCAATGAGTATTGAGTCAGGTGATTGTGCAATCATACAATGAACAGCTAGCAGTGCTGACAAAAGGCTGCACAGCTGAAACAGTGCAAGTGCTGGAGCAAAAAGCCCACAGTGTATTCATTTTTCACGAGTACAGACTATTTTTTTGCAGCTGTTGCAAGTTTTGGAGCCTTTCTCACCTCACTTTGTCAAGTTCAACAACTCCAGCCGCAGTTTGCCACTGTGTACTTACTGTATGTTGCATGATGCTATTCTATTCTGTTTGCACAATAACAGTGACAGTGACCACTCTAGAGAGTCTAGGCTAAAATGAGAAATGAACGCAGCAGAGCGAAGGTCATTTTCAGTTCAGATTGGGTGGGAGGGATGAAATTTTGATCGAAATTTCCAAACAGCTTTTATTTTTCGGGACCTTCTAGTTAAAAATGAATGCCATTTTTCAGACTGGGGAATTGAAATATCTCTTCTGTCAAGGAATAAGTGATTGCTCAACTTAGCTGACCCTGATTCTGTTATTTAGCTACAATATCCAGTGCTACTCTGTGAACGGAGAGTTAAGTCAGTAGCATAAATACTGCATGAGCCCTACTTTAAAAAAAAGTCTAACACAGCTCCCTCTGCTATTCTCTCAGGTTTGGGTTTTGACAAGAGCTCTGCTACTTGGGCAGCTCTGTCTCGCGTTGCTGGCCTGTGCAACAGAGCTGATTTCAAGGCCGGACAGGAGAGCTTTCCCATCCTGATGGTATAAACCTCCACCCTACACAGACACTACAACAGCAAACCTTTGCATTGATGATTCAGTCTCATGAATTATCCGTACTCTCTTAAGCAGTGGGTTTTAACAGGTTTAGTTTAATCTAAGGCATTATAAGCAGCACCTTTTTTAGATTTGGATCAAATAATGTATGCACATTATTCATAAGACAGGATTTTGCATACATGGTTTGCCGATAGGGTGAAGTTAACAACATCAGGACAGTGTCAGGTGAGCTGTCACTCAGAAATAAGCAGTGGTGGTTTGCAGATAATTTACTTAGAGTTACTGTGAGGAACATTTAACTCGTTGTGAAACAATTCTCAATTTCATACTGATACCTCTATATGACCTACATAAGTAAACAAGACCATCAGAAGACCATCAGACATTTATCAGAAGCCCACGCCGTATTGGTGGGCCCGCTGGAGGGAAGGGAGGCACGGCAGAACCAGAACCAGGACTGAGCAGGGCAGACTGTCAGACCTTACTGCAGTAAAATGAGAGGTTTTCTAAAGGGACTCTGGTGCTCGGAAACACTACCGCTTTTGTCCACAGGGACCGCCAAAATCAACACAAAATAAAAGTTCCTCATAGTAGCTTTAAGTAAAGTAGCATTATTGCAATGTAAAAATACTCCATTATACTGTAAGTAAACGTTTTTAGAATGCGAAATTGGACTTAAAGCTAGCAACAAATTGAGAGTGTTATTATATAAACTGGTGATATGGGTTTGCATTCAACATCTTAATCTGAAAAGTAACTAATAGTTGTCATATAAATGTACTTAAAAGTACAATATTTCCCTCTGAAATATAGTGGAGTATAAGTATAAAATATTTATAGCTATATAATATATTTATACTATTTATGAAAATACAGCACTTTAATAAATGTACTTACCACTGCTATTGGGTATATAACAACTAGTAAATAAAACAGTTGGTTTGCAGTGCATCATATTGTGTAAATAATCAGCAAAATTTACATTTATGGATATACTCAGGTAAAGTTTAGGTAATTCAAAATTGTATACAAGTACAGTACTTGAGTAAATGTACTTTGCATTCTCTTCTGGGGCTAGCCAAGCCTCACCCACATGGCACCTACAAGGAGAAAAACAACCCATAAAAATTATTCGTCAATACAACTTGACAGATGCACTACTCACACACACTGGTTTACACGCTTAGCCTCCCTCTCATACAAACACACACACAAAATAATCCAATGCACCCCTGGAAATAACTCCCTCACACTGATACACAAACACACACCGCTGGGTGGGTAAGTCAATAATATCCCAGCGTTCTACCAACCGCCGTCCTCCAACCTGTGCTACATTGACCTGAAGAAATTCTCTGTGTGGCTCTCAGCGACAGGGATTACAGCTTCTTGACTCCGGTGGGAGCAGACGCTGCCGCTGCAGCCCCTCTGCCCCTCGAGGTGCCCGGGCGTCCTCTCTGCATTAAGTAACAGCCATATCTCCGGACAGCCCTCAAACAGAGCAGTCAAGGCCCATGCAGGCTCCACTACCATTACAAGAACAAGTCCATATCCGCACCCGGGAAAACAAAGAAATGGAATTTCCTTGATCAATTTATTCATTCATGAAAAGGCACAAACAAGGACAAATCTTACAGAGCGTGTGTCCTTGTTTTTCGGCTGTTCATGAATGAATAAACAGGAATAAAGAGAAATCTCTTGTCTTGGTTCGGCCCCTGTTGGTATAATGGCCGTCAGCTCAATCAGCTCAGCGTGGATTTTAACAAATTGGCTCCAAGAGTGGGATGAATTGCAGGGATCATCATGGATTTTTTATCAAGGGGGATTTTACAGGTTATCAGAAGATCACTTTTTCCCTAAATGATTCAAGCAGCACACAAGGAACTCTGTCGCCCATGTTGAAGCAGGTAAACCTGTGAAAACACACAAAACAAATATGGAGCGATGTGCATCCAAACGGGGGATAATTCAATTCTGAGCCTTGTAAAATAGGCCTCTTCACTGACACAGTGTGTAATCTAGTGTGTGGATAGACACGTGTGCAAGTAGTATACATTCAAATTCATGGATTTCATCTCTGCTCCTCCAAAAAGCACCCAGTGTTAGTATAAGGCTTTTGCACATCACTTTAAAGGTGCTAAATTCCAAATTCAGAGCATATCTAAAACCCCTTTCATACTGCCTGTTCAAGGCGGTAATGTTGTGCCATTATTCTGCCTCGCTGTTCTGTACGAAAGGTACGGAGGCGGACTGGGGGGACAGAGTAGTTCCGCCGCTGAGCCGAGCCGATGTCTGTGTGAAAGGGACAGCCGGCACGGCGGGACTACACGCACACGCACACACACACTAGATGCCGATGCCCCTTTTGCTCCCACAATGCCGGCGTGCTATCTAAAATCACACACCGGCGCGGCATAATGCCGCCGTTGTTTCATTCAGCGTGAAAAAGCAAGGCCGGCGCAACGGTGGATCTTCTATACGGCAGTATTGCGGAATCTCTGTGTGAAAGGGGCTTATTATTGAGGGATTGCCTCCACATGGCTCACAACATGGCAACGACTGAGCCGTCGGCCAGCAGCTAACGGTGCTAACAGCGCGAAAAGTGCAAACAACGGCAACAATGCTGACAGAGGTAACAGTGTTAACCTGGGGGGGAACCTGAGGGTGGGTGCTACGCTTCCACAATGACACCGTGGGTCGGAACGGCGTTATCAGCTGTAACCGCTGTATGAGTGAAGTGCAGAGCGGCGGCCATTAGCTAGCCAGTGGGGCATGCTCACATGCACTAACATGCACTAAAAGGCACACACGAGTGGTCTGGCTACATAAACAAAGCACAGAGAAGCTCTGATCCCAACACACAAAGAGGGAGAGTGACTTCATTCTTTGCTCAGGTAGACATTACTCCTCTATATCTTTATCTAGAAAATAGTTGTTTTCTGCTATGTTAATGCTCTGAATTTGGAATTTAGCACATTTAAACAAAAATGGACCACAAAGAACAATTTACAAAGTTTTAAATCCTTCAAGCATTCATTTCCTTTTTAGCGACATCCTTAGCAACCACTTTGCTGTTGATTATTGCCAATAGCCAAAGGTCTATTGTGTTCTAACAATATTTATTTCCAACATGGTTCTCCAACTCTTCACATCCAGGGCCTTTTACATCCATATCCTTAAAAAATGCCCTTACAAACGGCACACATGGCAAACTAATCAGCTGTATTTTTCCCAAAGAAATTGAGCTGCTTTAATTAAATTATTCTTCATGCCCTAAACTGAAAAAGAAAACTACGTTTTGAACTTTCATTACTTCTACATTAGATTGTTACATAACTTTAAAAACAATGTGGCCAAGCGCTGGTGATGCAGATGATACTTAGCTACCTGCATCATTAATGAGAACCATAATGGAAGTAGAGAAAGTCCTCTCAGGTAACGCTTTAATCAGTTAAAGTTCCCTTCCACCGCAGTGTGATAAACACAGGCAGTGAGATAGACAACACTCATTTCTTAACATGCATATGTGAGTGACTGTGCTAATATGCGGCTGTGTGTGTGTTTCCCCAGAGGGAGACAGCGGGGGACGCATCAGAGTCAGCTCTGTTCAAATGCATCGAGCTGTGCTGTGGGAGTGTTCGTGAAATGAGAGCTAGAAATACCAAAGTGGCAGAGATCCCCTTCAACTCCACCAACAAATACCAGGTACTGCATGGGGCTAATGTTGCATCATGGCTTTGTGCTGGAAGTGCTGCAGATGCAAGGCTACAATAAAATCCTAACACCCATTTACAGACCATTCATAACTTACTTCAAGGTCACTCTGCATTTTATACAGTCTTGCAATTACAAATAAAACATACTTATTTATCTATTGATATATATATATATTTTTGAATTTATTTCTAATTATTTTTTATATATTATTATTTCTAAATGTTTTTCTTTTTACATGTAATTTAGTATTTAATGTTTTTGTTTTTTTTATAATTCTGTTAGTGCTCTTTAAATTCACAATATTATGATTATTATTCTTTTTTATTTGTAAAGATAAATTTCCAAGACTTGGAAAACATTTCTGAGTGAATCATGCATATTCATTTTTAACCTTTTTCCATCTGAGGAAGGCAGCTTGAACATGCATGCTCTTTTACAGCAACACCCTGCTTTTCATTCACACATTTATGCATGGAAGCTGCCACAAGGCCAAAAGCACAACACTCAGCACTTTTAGCCACAGAGAAGCTGTTGCAGCATTGCGATGTCTGTTATTTATGATAGAAAGACATGTGGATTTCAAAGTGGTTGGTTTTGGCTGCTCAGAGGATCTGTTGCTACGTTTCAGTGGACAGAAATCCTTTTAATTTGATATGGTCACAGCCAAAAGACTTTGGCTTTGGGTGGGGTTAGGTGAGAAGACCTTGGGCCCTATTTAAACGATCTATAGCGCATGGTCTAAAGTGCATGGCACAAGTGCATTTAGTTCATGGCACCATCTCCACTTTTGCTAGTTAAGTGTTGCATAATCTGGTCGCAAAGTAAGGCACAAAGGGCAAAGGGGTTGTATTTAGACTCTTAATTAATCATAGGTGTGTTTTGGGCGTAACAGGAATTAAACCAATCAGAGTGTCATCTCCCATTCCCTTTAAAAGCCAGGTGCTCCTGCACCAGCGCATTGCTATTTAAAAGGTGGATTCGGCAAATTGGAGAAACGAGTCGTTTTCTGCTGAGGAAACGGATCTGCGCAAAGTGAAAGTGCGCAAGCAGATGTATGTGGTGCTTGGCCGGTGGACCCTCTGCCTCCACCATCTCCCAGTCCTCTGTTCCATCAACAACTCCATTTGACTGCATACTAGCAAAAGCCCTGATAACCTATTTAACCAGTGCGGCATTGAGGAGCAATACCTGTCCAAATGAGCTTTTGCGCCCCCCCCCCCAAAATTCATGAAACCATAATTAACATTAAATTTGACAAACCTGTTGAAAAATAATGAAAACTGTATTGCTTTCCGATGCAACCTACGGGGGGCCTCGGACCGGCTCAGCAGAATCCTCCAGGGCTGCATTATGCATGAGCTTGCAGCCGGGCACATCCGGAGAGGTGATGTGTAACGCGCGGATCCACCAGCCTCAAAACGCCGCCGTTTAAGGGGAGAGGGCCCGCAAACTTTGAAGTAACCTATGTCCACACTTGCACACACAGAAGGATGATGAGAGGAGACACCACAGAGGCGTGTGTGCACCGTGATCTCTCTGGTCATGGTGGTCACGGCAGTGAGTGAGTGAGAGCGTGCTGCAGGTTGATCAATACAGAATGCCTGAGAGCCTTACTTCATTATATTCATTATAATCGGAATTCTCACCTGCCGCCTGAATTTTGTGTTTTCTTTACCATAAATAAAAACATTGTTCTAGAATCGACACTGTATTTAACTGAGGACGAGGAGAGCTGCTGCATTGTGTGTGTAACAAGCAGAGTGTATGCATGTTGTGAGCCCGCCTATGTAGACTTATCTTACTGTCTAAATAATGCGCCCTTAAAATAGCAGGAAAATACTGCTTCAGACTTTAGACCAGGTTTTTGTTGGTCAATGGCGCAATCGCTTTCTGCTGCCTCAAGATAGCAATGCGCCAACAAAGCGCCTGACCACACCTCATTTTAAGACCAACACGCCCATGGGCGCACAGATGGGCGCAAGTACTTTTGCTGCTTACATAACATGAGCACTGGCCGTGAAAATGACAACTGCGTCGCTCTGAAACTAGCGATGACAGTTACGCTGCGTTGTGCGCCGGTCGTAAGATAGGACCCCTAGTGTTTGATGCACTAGGTGTAAATACTTTAAAAGACCTTAAATCAAATTGTCAAAGCATAAGAAGCTCTACGTGATAACTTCCATCGTAGACAATATCAGAATTTCTTATGACATTAGACGATAAACAAGCATGTTTAGCCTGTTGTTTCCACATCACAGTTGATCAAGAAACACATGTGGAGCAGTTATAAATGTTTTTAAAACTCTGCTCTTATTAACAACAATAACAACAACAAAAAGCTCTATTTCCTGGGTGGTACTACCATTTTGCGCTATTTTATTGAACTCAATAGATTACAGCAGGCATTCCTGAATGGTCTTAAGTTAAGCTGCATGCTCTGTAACATCCTGTAGGAGTCAACAACAACATTAGCAAAAATTAAAAGTTAATATTAAACTATGAGAAATTCATCACACAGAACTTTAAAGGGTATTTTTCAACCCTATTTTATCATGTTTTTTGTGTCTAAGTGACTAATGGGGACAACAATTTCTGAAATTGGTTCAGTATTGAGGGAGAACGCTGCAGCTGACAGCAACTAAAGGGCTGCAATCTACATCCACTAGGCTCAGATTGTTATTATAAGTGTCTGACAACATTATGGAAAGGACCCTACAGAGAAATAAAATGTTTTTCTTTACCTTTCGCTTGATCCGGTCTGTTTGTTATTGTGTCTAACCAAGTCTTGCTGAAGGTGAAGTCTCGCAAGGTGACTTGTTGCTGGAAGACAAAAGTGGAAACATAAGTGGGAGTTGGAGAGAGGAGTGCCGGGAAGAGTTTGTTGTGTTAGAGTACAGAAAGCATACTGTAGCTTAGTATTATATAAAGATTTTCAATGTCATATTTAGATGATTTCAACAATGTGGATGAGGCAACAAGATTTCAGAACGAGGCTTTTCAGAGCGAGACACACAATAACAAACAGACTGGATCAAGCGAAAGGTAAGAAAAACGATTTATTTCTCTGTAGGATCCTTTCCATAATGCTGTCAGACACTTCTAATAACAATCTGACTGAGCCTGTCAGTGGCAAAAACAAACACTTTTAGTGGACGTACATTGACGGTGCACAATTGTACCGGCGTATTGTTGTCCTCATTAGTAACTTAGACACAAAAACATGTGAAAATAAGGTCCAGGTTGAAAAATACCAGTTACCCTGTGAAACCTTGCTCAAGGACACCACAGCAATTAAGACAGGGGGAATATTTCTGCTTTCTACTCCCAGTCTTTCCCATCCTGTCTGGAGATTTGAACCAGCATATGAATAACACAACAGTGATGTTGAAGCAAACAAAGGACTTTCTGCATGCATTTTGTGCACCTGTTCCCTGATTTAAAATAGGAACGTCCGTGTTGAGGGGAGGAAAAAAAAAAGCAATTTTGCTCTGGTTTTCTGAGATTAGATATGCTGTGACTCAGATACAAATTACCTGGGGGAGTGTGTGTGTGTGATTTAATGTGTGTGTGTGGGTGTTTATGTTTGTGTGGGGGAAGGGACAATGCAAGGTGTAACACCACTGGAATACATGTGTGAATGAATGCTGTATGAAAGGCAATACATATGATTTACAGTGTGCACTCAGACAAGTCAGCTTCGATTTGACTTTTATTTCAAACCACTTGGAAAAATATGACACAATAAATTATTTCTGGTACGACCGTTAAATTCATTGTTGAGCGTTACTAAGGAGCATGTCTGTCCTGAGCCTTTTTTCTTACTAAAACATGAAACATTTTAGAGCAGCAAGAAACAAGCAGCCAATAACTACATGTTGCATCTTGTTTCAAAATAAATCCTGTCATGTCTTCACCAGTCCTCCAATGTCCTCTCCTGTTTTCAAGCTCTCTGTCCATGAAGCGGAGGACAATCCCTCTGGTCATATTCTGGTCATGAAGGGAGCGCCAGAGAGAATCTTGGACAGGTTGGTTAATCAATAATGGATTGATTACATGTCTCCCAAGTGAGGTAGCACAGAATTTGTACTTCTTTTTCCATTTAATTTAATTTCATTCTTCTCTCCCAGGGATGTATTGAAAAGAAACTACACTCTCTTTAAAGGCTGGCGTTATATGTGTTTTTATAGATGTTTGTTTAGTAACATTTCCTATGAAGGTCAGATGGACTGATATCCTATAAAGTCATTGGAGATGAACTGGAGGAGAATCGCAAAGTCAAAGTGAAAAAACGTTGACAGCAATATATCAAAGTCTGCGATTCCTTGCATAGAAGTGGCAGCTCTCGAGTCTAAAAAGTTGAATTCACTCCTTTGTACACGCCCCTCAGCAAATTCATTTTTTTATTTGGTCCACTTTAATTTTTGCACTGTGAAACTGAACCAGACTAAATAGAAAACGAATCAAAAGTATCAATTTCAGTCTGATTCGGATTAGCCAAAGGGACTATGGCTTGTGAAAGCGCCTTAGAGCACCAAATGTGTATTAATCCACTGGTGAAAATAGTCCCCAACAAGTTCACTATTTACTCCTGGCCTGCTGTTTTACAAAATGATTACCCTTTTAAAAAAACAATTAAAATATAAAGTCGTGACCATTTTCAGCAGATGGTTTTGGTCCTTTCAGTGAATTTGTTGAAAATGAGAAACATATAAAATAACAACAGTCTTATCCTTTAAATGTTTTTTGTTATTGCATATTAATGGTATGGGGGGTGGGGGGGAGTACTATGAATAATGTCACACCAATGTTGGCCCAAGTTTGGCCCAGTTTTCCCAGCCCGGTCTCCAGGAAAAAATGTTGGCATTGCATGTTTCTGCAAATCACGGATAGACTGAATGTGAATGTTTTTTGGGTTTTTTTTTTTTTTGCATTCGGGCAGAGCAAGTGACATAGTATATGGACCGACCGTTATTGAAAGTTACGTAGTATAATAACGAGTATAAAGAGCAGGAAAGTCCACAAAAGACGGGTGTGAGGGGTGCTGGATGGATCAAACAAACACAGGAGACTGCTGTTCATGTCCCATATGAAACCAAAAGTAAACGTTGAGTTAACGCTTGTTACGTAACGTTGTTACATTTGTTACGTAACGATACGTAAGAAAGTCCACTAAGGGCTGTTGTTATGGTCGCATCTAGAAGGTAACCCAAAAGTTGCTAAACTCTTGTGAGATGGTTAAGGTTAGGCATTGACCTTGAATGGTTAAGTTTAGGATTGGTTGTCAGGCAGCGAGTCTCGCAAGAGTTTTGCAAGTTTTCATGCAACATTTGGCTTACCATCTACACACGACCAGTTGTTATTTATTTGCACTACTTACTGTACGTTGTTAAGTTCCGTTGTTACATTATTATTTTAACACAAACCATGATCCTTTTTCTAACCTTAACGTATCACAACCGTTACCGGTATTTTTGGTTCAGAAACGTCAACATTCAATGTATCCCATGGTTTGCAGAAATGTACAATGCCAACATTTTTTCTAGTGACGGGGTTGGTTTCCTTTATGGTTAGCCCAAAAACCCCTCTACATCAAGCCTCATCACTGACTGATTTTTAGGTTTAGTTTGCTTCTGTTGTTTTACAGCAGTTTGTTAACACGACTGCTATGGTGTATATTATTAGCAGTAGAAGCAGTAAACGTATTATTAATAAATGTTTTACAGGTGCAGTAGCATTATGATCCATGGCCAGGAGCAGCCACTTGATGAAAACTGGAGAGATGCTTTCCAGAGTGCCTACATGGAGCTGGGAGGACTGGGAGAGAGAGTTCTTGGTATGTTTCGTAGCACCCACTATTATCGGCCTGGGAATAGGTAACGGGGAGAAGCAGTTGGACACAGCACTCACCTTTTATAATCTCCTTGGTGAAGAGGGTAGATTAGCCACATGTCCCTGTAAAAGGGGAGAATGGTTTTATTGCAACAGTGTGTATAAAGAAGAAGGTTTTGGCACTGAAGCCTTAACCAGAATTACAACAGACTGACATGGAATCAAAGCTGAAATTATCATAGTTATACAAAATGTTAGAGATATGGGTTTTCTATTTTTTTAGTATGTAATGTTGTATGGATTATGAGCTGGTAATTCAATTCAGGTCGAATTCTGCACTAAACTCTAATATATATTTTGTACATGAAATAACATTGTAAAATGCCATAGACATATTTTGGTTAAAAGAAAATCACTACCCGAAGTTCAACTTTCAATATCTCTAAAGTGTTCCGCATCCAGACTTAAATGTCATCATTTTGACAACCGAGGAAAAAAAGTTACCTGGCATCTTTTTAAAAAAGTGCCATAGGAAATAATTCTGTGCTATCATAATTTTTGTTAGAGTAGGTGTCACTTTTTTCACAGTGAAATGTGGAATAATGCCATTTTTTTGAGTGAAACTCCTGAAATCGTGTAAATTATTAAATCTCAGTTATGCCTTGGGTGATGATGATGATGATGGGTCGGGTGTTTTCTGACAAAGAAAGGTTTCTCCACTTTTAGACTGAGCATTTTATTGTGTTTTGCTCTATAGGGATTCAAGAGATGCATATTTCAAGGGCTGTGGGTCATGAAATAATAAAAGTGGCTGATTCAATTTATATTTCACACCTGCAACCTCCAAATCTACATCTAAAATTAAAAGTGATTTGTATGCATAAGGATCATTGCAGCGAGGACAATGTATTTTCTAAAGGTATCTCTCATATTTACATTTCTTTGTAGTGTTTTATTGTAAATAGCAACAGCAAAATACACTATATGTATTGTTTATCGGATGTTTTGGACTTAAAACATCCTTAGGGTTCTGAAAAATGTGTCTACTTCTAAACGTGCCAGATAAATTGCCAGAACAACAAAACAACAGTTTTTTTTCCGTTAGCTGTAGCAGTATACTTTGAGCTGTCAGTCAGTTCTGAACGCTCAGTTTACTGATCCCTTTTCTCTTGCAGGCTTCTGCCACTTGAATCTGTCTTCATCCCAGTACCCTCGAGGATTCACCTTCGACTGCGAAGACACAAACTTCCCCACCGAGCAGCTCTGCTTCCTGGGTCTCATCTCCATGATTGATCCGCCGCGTGCCGCTGTGCCTGACGCAGTGGGTAAATGCCGCTCTGCTGGTATCAAGGTAATTGGTTCCACAGACTCAACCTTCATTGTAGTTCCAGAAAAGCCTTTTTCCTGGGGCTTCATTTATCGGTCTTTTTAGAGAAGGGATTTGCATGTCAAAAGTCTTTTGAAATCACAAAATGCAGTACAAATGACAACCGATCACTCCAAGAGGGCCCTGATAGATGATAATCGATGGATAAATGAAGCTCTATTGCTCAGAGGAAGCTGCTGATAACATATTCAGTGTAGACACTCCAAAAAAGAAGCCAGCCAAAGTAAAAGAAGCATAGTGAACAGTTCACCCAGGACTGTTTTTGAGGAGGAAATTAGTGAAATTACAAAATCTTAAAGGTGTAGGATCTGGCGGCATCTAGTGGTAAGGATGCAGATTGCAACCAACTGAAACTTCTGCCATGTGACAAGCGTGTAGGAGAACTACGGTGACCGATGCAAAAACATGAATGTCCCTTTCTAGAGCCAGTGTTTGGTTTGTCCGTTCTGGGCTACTGTAGAAACATGTCGGCCCGCCTCATGCAGAGGACCCGCTCCATATGTAGATATAAACGGCTCATTCTAAGCTAACGAAAATGCAACAATTCTAATTTTCAGCTGATTATACACTAAAGAAAACATACTTATTAATATTATATTCCATTTCTGCCAATAGATCCCCCTACATACTAGACGCTGGCCCTTAAACAACAGCAAAAATCTAATTTTTGATGTGAAAATCAAGCGACAGGCGATAAAGATGAATTCAATATCTTCCAATATGAATTTTGGAAAAGGTTCCTTTTTGTAAAATGGTAGTCAATACATTTATTTTCATTATCAACTACAAATACTCACAGAGCAGATGTTTTGTCAGAAAAGTAATAAGCCGGGCCGCAGGAAGGTTAAACAACTTAAAATGGATAATGAGTAGAATGAGTCGTTCTAATTTCGAGGGGAAGTACTACAAATACGGGAAAGGGATTTTACACATTTAATTTAAGGTACAGAAGTTATCATGCTTCCTTTGATAATGAATTTTTGAAAGACACACTGTAATTGGCTTAAAGAACAAAACTAGAGGCAGAAGTGAGTGAAGATGTTACTATTGCTTAAGGGAAGAAAATGGTTGATGAGTTTATGCTAAAAAAAACAAAAAAAACACTACAAAACTGATGACACGTCTGATACAATGTTAAAATCACAAAGTTTTCTGAGAGTTTTAATTGCAATATGTCAGCTTTGTTTTGACTAAGGCATAGTGGCATTAACTCAAATTAACTTAAATTATGCCATGTCTTCTTTTGACATCACAAAGATTGGACAGGGATCAAAACATTATCTATTTAAAAAAATTTGTGGTTAGAAATGATGGCAGACATTACGAACCGGCAACACTGATATGGGCTCTCTTAATTATACAAACAATTAAACACGTAAACTCATAACTAAACTGGGAGTTAAAGTATGATTGTTAGAAAATTATTCTATGTAAATTATATCATTTTACTACCTGTGACGAGGCGTGTCAACATGCTTCATATAAGTGCTAAATACTGTCAGACATTAAGTGCTGTAGGTGTACTGTCTGTTTGAACTGGAAGAAGACAATTTCATACATACGCATATACACACACAAACACAAATACGGTGTATTTTCTCGTGGCTGAGCCCAGGAGGCAATTAGAGCACATGGCTCTGTTGCTTTAATTACTTTTTATTGGATGTAGTGCTAACGTTTCAGTGAAATGTGCATCCTCAGTCCACAGCATCAGTCCAAAGGCTTTAGTGTAATATATAGCGCTCTATCTTTATCACACCTTCATTCAGTTTGTGGGTGTTCTGCTGTAGATTATCATGGTGTTGGTGGGATTTTAAGAATATACTCAATATGACTCATAATTACTTAACTTTTCATATGAGGTTCAGATGTAATATTCAAAATATGCTTTTCTTTGCAGTTTATATGGATGCAGTTATGGCATAAATTATTTTAGACTCAAAAAGCAAAGATCTTACTTTCACTTTTATTTAAGGTTATTACTTTACCTTTGGCCACCAAAATAAAAAATGTTATATTCATAAATATCCCAGACATGGACAGATTTTATTTGGTGTGAGATTTTGGAGGAACTGAGAATGAAACCCATTATACAGTGTGTTCTATTGTCAAGTCTGTTTCTGTCCGTTTCTTTTATTTGGATGATTACAAAACATTTGGACTATATGTGTCAGAAAAGCTCCTTAAGGACAAGAAGCAGCTTGCAAAGTCACACTTAAAGCACTTAACACTGAAACTAATAGGGCCGTATGGAATAGTTCGAAGCTTCAGTTGCAGATAAAGATCAAGCTACACTAATATTATCAGTATTATACTATTTGTAGAAATACATTCCAGTGGTGCTGCATAGGTTTGTTTCCAACTCGTGTGATCCAAACATTTCCAATGACTCCAGAGCGCTGTAAAGTCCAAAAGTCCAAATTTATTGAAAAAAGATAGATGTCATCATTTCCAAAACATGTTTTTATCTAACAAAATATTCTGCTTCAATCCATATTTGTTGGCGTTTAGCCTTTCAAAAACAATATTTTCACTGTGGTCAAAAAACATTTTGCTCTCCTGCTGTGCTTGCTGCACACAAAGGGAAGCACCCACCTGTATTAACAGCGCCGTCTAGCAGCAAACTAAAAGCACCCTAAATAACATTTATTTAACCACAATAACACATAAAAATCTATTTTTTTCTTTGTTTTAAAATATTCAGGCAAACATTCGAAGCTTCATTCGAAAACCCTTAAAGAACTTAAAATGTAAAAAAACAAGACTCGGTCAAAACCGAGTATATGGCTGGACTGTATATGGTCAGTATGTGAATTTGTGGCTAAAGTTTTACACAAATAGTCAGTGGTCATGTCTATAATGTTTTGTGAACAGTTTTTTCCACTTATATCTTAATGTTTGATTGAAAGACAACTTAAAATGAAGCAAATGACACTCAGTAATAGTAAATTGTAACATTAACTAGTCAGTATATTATACATTTTATACAAGGTGAAAGGGTATTAGCATGACATACAGTATGCAAGGTTAAAAGTATTTCAGTTTTGTACTAAAGCATGTGTATCAAAAGCATTCATCATAGAAGTGGTTTGTCACAATATATACATACTTCGCGAAAGTTTATCAGCGTTGAGATATTCCTGCTGTCATCACTGACGTTGTTGCTGCCGTATCTATTCCTAGATGGAGTGTTAATGGAGCAGCTACAATGTTAGCATAGCCTGGCACTGATCGATCCGAACTCCATTCAGAAAACAAACATTTTAAAAGTTGTTTGCTTGTCGTCTTGCGGACAGACCTGACAAAGCATGAATTCGGTCTTTTTACAAATCAACATCATAATGTTGTTATTTCGGTATCATTTTGACCCGTTTATTGCAATTAAATCACAGCACAGTCTGTTTATTTTGGGTTCATAACGTAGTAGCGACATGTGGCTTGCTAGATACAGTCAGTGCAATGGCACTGTATATATATATATATATATATATATATATATATATATATATACAGCTCGTTATGAACCCAGACACAACGACGTTTGGTTTTCTGACATATCTGGGACTTCCACAACATGTATTAAGCAGCAACAGTGGTTATTTCTTCCATGGCTTATGAAGGAAATGGAGGAAAGTGAGGCGAAAAATTTGCTTCGCGCTTGGTGTGAATGCATGGTAACAACATGAAGCACAACATAACGTAACTTAAACAAACATAAACAATAGCACATGCACAACAACAGCACTATGTAATGTTACATTGAACCACTGACACGCTCCCAGAAAACGTAAACACAGAACTGTTCTCCGCCTTTTCCTTTTGAAAGAGCAACGACCAATGAGGAAACTCCAACAGTCGGCCGACCAATCCTGTAACTTCATCACTCACTCACTCACTCACTCACTCACTCACTCACTCACTCAGTCACTCACTCACTCACTCACTCACTCACTCACTCAGTGACAGACATTTTTGTTTGTTAAGGCTGGCCCTCTGCAGGCCAGCCAAAAAGAAAAAAAAAATGACATTCAGTACAGCCCTAGAAACTAGTATAACATTGTGAAAGGGAAATGAAAACATGCTGCCTGAAACCAATCATACGACATTGTTAACATTGTTGCAGATGTACTGGAGGTTGATGAATGATAATGAGCACATATTTTGGGAAGTTGTAGCCAGCCTATGCAAAGTATGGTCACCATAGCTCTTGTTTTGGGTCAGAAACCCTCATTTTGTTGGGTTTTGTCACAATCCCACGACTCTCCCTATGGGAACACACCAGACAAAATGTTTGTTGCTGCCAGATTTGATCCCTTAACCCCTAATAGCACCATTCTCTCCCAGTGTAACTACACAACACATTTAGATGACTTATATACCCTAAAGGCCCATACTGCGCTGTAGCTCACGCATGCTGTGACACATGACATACAGGTGAAAAACAGAGGGGTCTAATGTGATAATGCTCTGAGATTAATGCGACCTTCTGTCTGCTGTCAGGTGATCATGGTAACGGGGGACCACCCAATCACGGCCAAGGCCATCGCTAAAGGTGTGGGCATCATCTCTGAAGGCAACGAGACGGTCGAGGACATCGCTGAGAGACTGAACATCCCTCTAAACCAAGTTAATCCCAGGTGTGTGTATGTGTGTGTGCCAGAGGAGGTTTAGGCTGTGTGCTCAAGCGTCTTAAGAGTAGCTTTTTGTGTAACTGTGTCTGTGTTTGAGTATGTGAGCAGTGATGTGTCTACAGGCAACCCATTCTCACTCCCAACTCATCAAATACAGCAGCTTGGTCGGTAGCCATTGATGGTAGCCATTGATGTCTGATGACGCATGGAGGCACCTTTTAGCGTCTGTATGCAATGCACCTGGCTTTCAACTAACTCCAATCTAAACCCACCCGCATCATTGTTAGATGGTCAGAGCAACAGGCATAGTATAGAGTGTGCGATAGTCCGCTTAGGGTGGCTCCCAGGAGACCACTGTTCGCGTCCCGTGTGAAACTAAAAGTCAATGTTGACTTATGTCATCATGTCAGTCTTTAGTCACGTGAGTCGTTAGCAGTGTTGTAGGCAAGACCGCCTAAACCGAGAAAAAGTCATGACCAAGACCAGAGTGTCGAGACCGAGACAAGCAAGCCCCCAGGAAGAGCGCCGGTTGTTGTTGCCAATTTTCGTAGTGGCCAAATGGTGGTACTACAACTTCCGCGTCTATCACGTGATGCCATTGGGCCCAAAAATACTTAATTAATATAATATATAATTAAATAAATAATATAATATAATAATTTTTTTAGATGAATCAACTTCCCAGTATGAACACATGAATAGTCCTTATTTAAATCATTAGGTCCTAAAAGTTGTAAAATGCACTAATAGCTGAATCCAGAGTTATTTCCCTACCTCTGTTTATGTGAATGAGACCCATACCGAGGCTGGAGCGAGGGCTGGGAGGCGGAGTTAGCAAGCCGTGACGACAGCGGTCACGGCTGTGACCCCATGACCGAGCCATGTGACCAGGCGTACGCTACTGCGCCTGCTCTATGGGCCTAATGGATGCAAAAGATCGCCGGAAGATCCGGGTACTTTTCCACTCGGAAGTCAAGCCATTTTGGCTTTATGCACCACAGAGCAACTTTCATAGGAATGAACGGGGCCCCGCCTCCAACGCTGTATCCAGTTCTCTTACTACATCCATGGAGTCAAGTCAAGACCAAAGCAGGGCGAGACCGAGTCAACTGCATGACCCACTTACGATAAAATTTGGAACATGCAAACCATAGGCACTCCTCAAATTGATCTGAAAGATCCACATTCCCATAAAAACACCCACAGAAAACAAATGAAAATTCCTCGACATTGACCTCTTTTATTGCCATATTTCATTTCTTTCATTGCCAACAATTTAGTGATATCCCTGCAGTTGTGGTCTTGACTGGTTTTGAGCTAAAATCCTGAGTCCTTTTTGTCTGAGACAGAGTAATAATGCGGTCAATTCCGGGACAAGACCAAACCTTCAAAAAGTGGACTTGAGACTGATCTCGAGTATTACAACACTCGTCGTTACTATCGTTACTCCTGTGAGTTATGTGAGTCGCTGGTCAAGTTAACATCAACCACAATCTTTAAATCTCTCTAAAGATTGAAAACGGAGGAAACGGCTAGCCTGGCTCTGTCCAAAGGTTACAAAATCTGCCTACCAGCACCTCTAAAGCTTTCCGTGTAAGAGATGCCATACATAGCAGATAGACGTAATGATAGTTAAGTCACAATATGGAAAATCAGAGCGACAATATTAGGCAGATATGTGACGATTGATTGAGCTCTGCCAAGAAATCAAGAGTCTCATAACAGGACAGAGCCAAACTAGCTGTTTTCCCTGTTTCTAATCTTTATAATAAGCTACACTAACTGGCTGCTGGCTCCAGCTTCATATTCAATAGACAGATATGAGCTTCTCATCCAACTCAAGTAAATAAGCGTATATCCCAAAATGTCAAACTGCTCCTTTAAGACAGAAAGCATGAAAAAGTGTGTTTCCTGCTTGTGTGTGTGTGTGTGTGCGCTCGTTTGTGTGTGAGAAAGACACAGGAAAACAAACTTAAGGAAAAAGCAAGAAAATGTCAACGCTCCCCTTTGCATAATTGTCCCCGGTATCACTGACTCCTTACTATGTGTGTGTGTGTGTGTGTGTGTGTGTGTGTTTCCCAGGGATGCCAAGGCTTGCGTGGTGCACGGCTCGGACCTAAAGGACATGAATCCCGAGTACCTGGATGACCTGCTGAAGAACCACACTGAAATCGTGTTCGCTCGCACCTCTCCTCAGCAGAAGCTCATCATAGTGGAGGGCTGCCAGAGACAGGTCAATGGACAGGAGTGTGTGTGTGTGTGTGTGTGTGTGTGTGTGTGAGTTTTGGCCTTTTGAGAATGTTGTGTGTTTATATGGTTGAATGTAACTATGTGTGTGTTTGTGATAAAGTCTGGCTGAATGCTTGAATGTGTCTGTTCATTTCTAAGTGTGGAGGCATGGTTTAATACAGGTGTGTGTATGTCAGTGCTTGTCTGTGTCTGTGCGTTTGTCTCCCTGCCATTTAAGGCTGAATGCAGTTTACTGTGTGTGTAACTCTTTGTGTGTGTGTGTGTGTGAGTGTGCATATGTTAGTGCAGGTAGTTGAATGGATGAATACAGGGTTTTTTGCATGCACATATTTGTGTGTGTGTGCATGCTGTGCAGGTCCATTTGTGAGTATATGGTTGTGTATGTGTGTGTATCTGTGAAGTATATGATTAACTGTATATTCAACTCATATATGAAACCCCATATATATATTGCCTTAATAATGTGCTCAGCCTTTATGTGTGAATAGTCGAAAATAGATGTGTGTATGCACTTGCACACGTCCCCATATATTGAGGTCATGCTACAATTCACCCTGACTTATTCACTCTCACTCCGTGTGACTGAATGATTGCAACTCAATTCCATTTTTCATTTAATCTCCCCAGAGCTGCTTTGAAAAGACATTATTAAGACAGAAGGGGCGGGGGGAAAGAGAGTGAAATGGAGAGAGAAAAGCTTAAATCACGGTACTTATCTTTCTCTTCTTGACACTTTTTGTTTGCCGGTCCTTGTGGGTGCAGGGGGCGATCGTGGCTGTGACGGGCGACGGCGTAAACGACTCCCCGGCCTTGAAGAAAGCCGACATCGGCGTTGCCATGGGGATTTCGGGCTCTGATGTGTCCAAGCAGGCGGCTGACATGATCCTGCTGGACGACAACTTTGCCTCCATCGTCACTGGAGTGGAGGAGGGTGAGTGCGGGGGAATGAAGGAGAGAGAGAGAGAGAGAGAGAGAGAGAGAGAGAGAGAGAGAGAGAGAGAGAGAGAGGGTGACATAATGGAAGAACAAAAGAAGGAATAATAGTGAGGAAAGAAGAAAAGCAAGTCAGAGTAACAAAGGGAAAGGAGATTTAAAAACTTTTATGTTAAAAAAAATTCTGCCAGCAAGCTCCTTTGTCATGTAGCAATAGAGACAGGCGATTATTATTGAATAATATACCTGAAAATTGAAAATGTGATATGGGTATTATTGTGGTTGAATATTATTGTGGTTGATTTCAAACAGTATTTAACGGACTTGTGACTTGTGACTTGGACTAGAGTCATACTACAGTCACACATGGACATTGGACATCACCACATTAAAGGTGCACTGTGTAAGATCATGTTTTGATAGTTTATTTATTGGCTTGGGTCTGTGGTGGCAGAGAGGAGGGAACTCGTGTTCCCATTTCGTCCTCCGGCCGACAGGGTTCCGCTTCGCCAGGAGGGGAGCGTGCAGCGGCTCCGGGGAACGGAGCTTCAGTTGGCGGCTGTGGCAGCTCGGATTTGGCGGGTGAAAACCCCAGCGCCGGGGGTCACAGCAGGCTGGTGCTGGGTCTAAGTTGTGCAACAGAAAGTTTGCTGATCCGGTGCGGAGTCGGGGCAGTCCCCAGGCATCAGATACCCAGTGCTGGGGTTTGCACTGGCTGAATTCGAGCAAACTGCTAACTAAGAGTTTGTCTCTTGGGAGTCGCCGCATGCTCTACTCCTGGTGAAGTGGTCTCCTCGAGGTTGCGAGTCGTTTTCTCGTTTCTGCCACTTTGGATTAAATTCAATAAACAAACTATGAAAACGTACACGGACCCTGCACCTTCGACATGCCCTCGGGTCAGCTCTACTTCTTCGTCCTCTCGAGTTGGACTGAGGGCAGACTGGACGCTAAAGTGACTCACTATCACCTCACGAGGTACAAGTGGTATTACAAGACAGGATGGGCCGGGGCTAGCTGGTTAGCGTGCTCATTTCAGTAGATATCTCTGCAACACAATACATAGACGTCTTTTACATAACGTCAACACTGTAACCTCTTCACATTCTGTTGACAGTGTTAGTTCATTTTCTGAATGTTTTAAACTAAAACTCTGGCCAGATCTTACACATTGAACTTTTAAGTCTTGACTGACTTAAGACTTGATCTCCTAAAGACTTGATTTCGCTTGAGACTTTACAGGAAAAACATTCAAGTCTCAACTGGTATAATCTGGGACAATAAAAACAAACAAAGCAGCACCAAGTGGGGCTTAAATATTTTATTTTTATGCTTATGTATTGAAACGACTTGGTCTCACACAGCTCTGTAAAAAACACTATTAACATCTTTGAAAGTACGGAAAATATTCAAATGTTGAACTTGAATCTTGACCTGTAATTTGCTTATTAAGACTTGTGAAGTGAAATGACTCTGCCCTCAAGGCCTTCACTTGAAAGTTACTCTGACAGATTTGAGATTTTGACTTGAGGCTTGCCACAAGAGACTGGTATTTAATTAAAATGAGTGTTGCTAATATGGTCTGAAAAAAACATTAGTAATTTGGATATGCTGACGAAGCATTCAAAGTCATTTTTCAGTTCTGGAAGTCTGGAAAATGAACTCGAACACGATGAAGCATCAGAATAAGGCAATATTCAAACTATAACATGGTTGTATGTAACTAATATCCTATCCAAAATCTACACATATCCCGATATTAATGATATATTTATATACATGTATATATCCATAAGAGGAACCATTTCTCTTTCTTGTATTTCTGATTGCTGCAGGTCGTCTCATCTTTGACAACTTGAAGAAGTCCATTGCATACACGCTGACCAGTAACATCCCAGAAATCTCACCCTTCCTGCTCTTCATCTGCGCTAGTGTTCCTCTTCCACTTGGAACTGTCACCATCCTCTGCATCGACCTGGGCACTGACATGGTGAGCGATGGGGAAAACTCAATCCCTTTGTAGACATGCTAACAGCTTCCTTCCATATCTCAATCAATACTTTTGACTACAGTAAGTTCCTGAAAAATGACAACTTAATAGATGGATAGACTGCTGCCAAACCTGTATTGTGTTTTAAAGGAATAGTTTGAATTTTTTGAAGTGGGGTATGTATGAGGTATCCAAGTCAGTGTATTACCTACAGTAGATGACGGTCGGCACGCCCCCAGTTTGGAGAAAAAGACAGGATTACCAGCACGGGAGCAAAGCAATGTACTGCTGTGGACGGAGCAGAAGCAAAATGCACTGTATTTTGGACACCTAAAAGGACGATTTTTTAATTTTACCTCTCAGAACATGGGAGTTGCGTTGTTTTATTGTGTGACTTTGGTGAATCCGAACTAACCCTTTAAAACCGAAAAGTCACACAATAACACAAACTAACTAACCGATCGAGGCAGTGGTACACCAGCAACTCCCGTGTTCTTTGAGGTAAAATTACTGTTTTTGTCAATGGAGTCTGGTGTTTTTGAAGAGAGCATAGAAGGATATTATGGCTTCAGTTCCCTGTCGGAAAGGGCTGTCTGACGGCAAGTAAAGCGGTGAAAATATTCTAAATATAGCGTACACTTAAACTGATATAGAATTTTTTAAGTGTCTAACATACTTTTTTACTGCTGCCCGTCCACAGCAGTACATTGCTTTGCTCCCGTGCTAATACTCCTGTCCGTTTCTCCAAACTGGGGGAGTGTCGACCGTCATCTACTGTAGGGAATACACTGACTATGGATAACTACCTCATATAACCCCACTTCAAAACACCAACCTATCCCTGTAAGTGTATGATGTTAATTGTTGAACACATCTCTCTGTTTTCCTGGCCTTTTGAATGCTGGTTTCCAGTGTCTGTATTTGACAAATGGTAGCTTTTAGGAAACTTTCTCTACACATTCAGTCTACAGGAGTTTCACAGGAGGTCATGACAACAACACATATGGTTTTAGATTTTTCTTTATTTATTGGGTTATATTCCAAAGCACTTTCAGTGCTCAAAGCTAATTGTTGGCTAATTCTAGTGATTCTTCTCAATGAGGGGATGCTAATTGTTAGCGTGTTGCACAGCTAGGCAAGCTAAAGGTGACATTAAGGAAACTGGTGGTAATGCTGGAGTCAAATATGAGTGCCTGAAGGTAAAAAGAACATAACATTTGGTTTAATTTGTTCTTTCTGTCGGTGGGAGAAATTCGCTTTTGGCTCACTGCCGACGTCTATTTGTTCAAACAGAACAAAGGCCGGGTGACGCTCACACACAGATTTACATTTCACAGCTCTGCCATTTCCAGATGCCAGTCTCTCCATTGTATTTCCAGCAGCAACAAAAAGAGTTGCTGGCACGCTGCTTGCCTGAGGGGCGTAATCCATCATTGCAAAAGAAAGGAAGCACAGGATGAATATATTCAAAAGGACTTGTTCAGTTGTGTTCATTACTGTAACTTTAATTTTTCCTGCTCTCAGCCACCAGACAGTAGCATGCGGCTGAAACTGGTTCTAATACATCCCAATGAGCCAAAAGCAAAACTGGTAGTAATGAGGTACATGTACTATAATGGCCTCATATCCAACTGCCAAGAGGCATTTTTAATCTCCACAGGTTAAAGATAAAGAGGAGCAGCTTGCTACAGTAACATTGTTAATAAAGCAGTTCCACTTATTTTTTCTCAGGTGACATCAAAGATGAACTTTTTTGGTTTTCTAGCAGCAGGAGAGATTTGTTCATGTTCACAAATATTTACTTAACTGTCTGAGATCACAGGGATAGTGCATTCTTTATTGGCTGGATTTCTCTTCAAAGAATGGATGATTGAAGTCTAAAAGCGCCTTATTTGTGTGACTGTTTTGCATATAAAAACCCTTCCCTTCAAAGTAACATGTCTGCATGTATTTAAGAACCGCTGGTGGAGTGAACAGCTTGATGTCTGTTTTGAAAAGTAGGACCCAAAAATGAAAAATATTTAAATATTCAATAAAGTACCTGAAAAGTGTTTATAGTACAGTGCACAAGTATAATTAGAAATTTCCCATGTCTGCTGGTGGGGTTGTTAACAGCTTGTTAACAGCTTAGTTCAACTCCAAGCAACAGGCTTGAGGGCTCTGCTGAGATTTAGCAGTGACAAGCAGCACTCGGAGTCTGCTATGATTATTTTTTAGCAAGCATTGCCATGTGGAAAAGGACGGCTGCAAAAGATGTTTATCAAAGCAGGATATGGCACACTTAAGAGTGCTTCAGATTTGGATGTTGCACACACACGCACACACACACACACACACACACACACACACACACACACACTTTTGGAGGCGTAAAAAATCAATGCCAAGCATAGTCGCATCCTTTTCCCTCTCCTTGTCTTTCTCAGCGGCTGTGGGTCAGGGGAGGCTAACACCAAAACAAACTGGATTTGTAGACCGCAGAGCATGTGTTCAGTTTCACACAGTGCCAAGTCCCCACCTCAAATCCCACCTAAGTTGCAGAGATACCCTGCCCTAAGTCACACATATTGCTCTGGTGCTTACCTGGTAAAACCAGCCAATATACGATCTTTATTACGTACAGAGACCTTTCTACCCTCCTATTTTATGAGTGTCTTGAAATTCACTATCAGTCTCTCTCCTCTAGTCTCCTCTCGCCGCCCCTCTCTCTGTCACTGTCACTGCTTCTTTTTTCCCTCTCCTTGCCCTTTTTTTCTGTCTTCTCTCTCCTTCCCCTCGGTGATTGAATGCAGAATTATATTAATGGTGATATGTCTTGGGTACCCTGTGTCTGGCGCTGTCATCATGCCTTTGTACCGTTGCCAGGAAGACAAATTTGTGAACATTTATTGTAACAGGGTGCATAAAGTGAGCTGATTCTTTTCTGTCCTCCCATTCCCTCCAGGTTCCAGCCATCTCATTGGCTTATGAGACAGCTGAGAGTGACATCATGAAGCGGCAACCGAGGAACCCCAAAACAGACAAGCTGGTCAATGAACGCCTCATCAGCATGGCATATGGACAGATAGGTTTGTCCCCTTGTGGCTCATAATGTCTTTGGACCACCGCTCTTAACCTGAATCACTGTGACAGGCTGCTTGTAGTGAAGGTATGGTTATAATAAACACCACAGGCATAAAATCATTAAATATTGACATTTATCAGAAATCTTGGCATTTCTTACTGCCTTTGTAAAAGTTTGGGTACGTACAGTTAAGGAAAATAGATCCAGAGGTGAGCAGACAGTCAGGAGAGAGCCCCACGATTTTCTTCTAATTGTCGTGACATTTACAGCAAATTGAGAGTGGGGAGTGCAGCTATTTTTTACTTCTTGGTCATGTTTCACTGGTTGGAGCCTCACTTGAATGAATGCTTTTTTATCTCTGGTTTTATATGGTTTGGGAATAGTGAAACTCAAAGGCTGGCCCAATTTTTATACGCTGTTAAATGGGTCAAAATATGACAGGGCTTCATTGGATGGCATGCAATTTAAAGCTGAACACGATCAAAACAGCCGGAAACTCACATCAACTATCATAATTCTTCCAAGATGACCACCACTGGGGCAAAACTTTTGCAGGTCGCATCAAATCACATTTACAATCCGCTGCTCTGACATTACCGCATGAAGTCCTGAAGCATCAACAGTGAACATTTAACTGATGATCTGATAGAGTGTGACACACAGTAGTTTCAACACTATAAGCGAACACCAGTGAAGAGAAGTAAAAGTAACAGCATCGAGAAAAAAGATGCAACCAATTCTCTTATCATTATTTTAAAGGGTAACGCTGGTATTTTTCAACCTGGACCCTATTTTCCCATGTTTTTGTATCTAACTGACTAATAGGAACAACAATTTCTTAAATTGGTATTTGGTATTGAGAGAACGCTGTAGACGGCAGCTGCTCACAGGCTGCTATATGGTGCTATTGGGGCAAGCTGGCACTGTCATTTATGTCCACTAAAAGTACGTTTTTGCCGTAACAGGCTCTGATTGTGTTGATAGTGTCTGACATTATGGAAAGAGTCTCGCTCAAGGAGAAGTCTTTTTCTGAAATCTGGCGAGGTGACGTGTTGCCGGAAGACAACGGTGGAATAGTGGAATACATCCATGGTGGAAACGTGAGTGCCAGCCGGGCAGAGTTTATTGTGTTGGAGTACAGAAAGAGTAGCTTTGTGTTATCTAAAAGATTTTCAATGTAATGGCTGAATATCTAGATGATTTCCACAATATGGATGAGATCTTTGAATTTGATGGCTGCCCGTATTTATTTGAGCTAGAGTATACATATGTTTAGATTTCACAACGAGACTTCTCCTGGAGCGGGACTTTGACACAATAACAAACAGACCGGATCAAGAGAAAGGTAAGAAAAAGGTTTTATTTCTCTGTAGGGTCTTTTCTATAATGTTGTCAGACACTTAAAACAACAATCAGATCCTGTCAGTGGCAAAAACAAGCACGTAACGTTACATTGATGCTGCTCACTTGCCCTGACAGCTTGTTTAGCGCCTGCCGGTTACAGCGTTCTCCCTCAATACTGGACCATTTTCAGAAATTGTTGTCCCCATTTGTCACTTAGACACATAAACATGGGTAAATAGGGTGCAGGTTGAAAAATACTGAAGTTAACCTTTAACGTCTATAAACATAAACACTGACCTGGTGCAGGGTTTCAATTTAGCAACATAATGAATGAGATGATTAACAGGCATTTTCTCGATCCTTAATCAGTACTTGTGCAGGTTTGGTGTATGTGAAGACTTTAGCTCTAGAATAAGATGTCCATCATGTCGAAAATGTTATGCCACTCTGACAAAACACATTTTCCAACATGAAATTAAAACTCACTATCGGCTATTATTGCAGTCCTCAGCTGTCTGGAGCTGTTTACCAGGGAGGGAGGAAGATATAATCACCTGTGCTGTTGTTTACGTGCACAGCAGGTGGCTGAATGTCCAGAGTGTCAAAAATGTGCACTTTCCAGGTCAATTTATTTGCCATGTTTTGGTATATCTCCTGTAAATAAGTGATACAAAATATTGGACCATTGGTGTTATTAGTGCTGCTGTCGTCAATGAGAATGACGTCAATGATCCTGTTATTTTCCAACTTGTTCTGCAATAACATTGCCCCATTTGCTACACTGTGATGGGATACAACAGATGAGTAAATATCTAATCCAATGGTACACAATGGTCTTCTTGTAACCATCCATCCATTACTGTAGCTGTAATTTATACTAATATCCCAAAATGAATGTGATGATGGTTTAAGTAGCAATGAGATTAGTGTCTTCAAAACACCACAAGTTAAATAAATAATATTTTATTCTACAGGTCAGAAATCTCCTAATAAATTCTTAATAACTTCTTGGTTTTGTTTAATTGGTACACTTCGAATTAACTGAGTACAATTAAATGCTAGTGTAACGGACAGAATATTTTAGTCAGTGCACAGCAGGTCAGAAAAACATGCAAATTATTTATTTATTTAACTCCTTACAAACTCAACACAAACAGCTAAACTCTAACTAAAATAACTGAAATAACAGAACTAAGTGTCTATGTTCCCTAAACTAGCACCAAATTATGTACTTCTTTACAGGAAACCTGTTTGGGAAATTATTAGGAAATTACAGATCTGTAAAATAAAGCGTTGCCATAATATGTAATATAATATTTAGATAACCTTTACTAAGAACTCTGAGAATAGATGAATAGGTGTTTTGATGTTGATCTCTTGCACATTTGTTCTTGTTTCCAGGGATGATCCAGGCTCTTGCTGGTTTTTTCACCTACTTTGTGATTTTGGCTGAGAACGGCTTCCTTCCAGTTGATCTGGTAGGTATCCGCGTCAACTGGGACGACCGCGAAGTCAATGATCTGGAGGACAGCTATGGGCAGCAGTGGGTAAGGACGGAGCGGGGACAAAGACAAATCAGCACACCCTTTGAATATTCCCATACTCATGCAGGAATAAATACAATGTGTGTTTCGACGTTGCAGACCTATGAGCAGAGGAAGATCGTTGAATTCACCTGCCACACCTCCTTCTTCATCAGCATCGTTGTTGTGCAATGGGCTGATCTTATCATCTGCAAGACCAGGAGGAATTCCCTCTTTCAGCAGGGCATGAAGTAAGTGAGGGAGAGCTGGAGCAAAAGATGGATAGAAGGATGTAAAATCAAGACATGTAGTTAGGGAGGCAGATTCACCTTTAAAGAGTGGGTCCATCTGCGTTATTTTCCGTTTTTTTTTTTTTCAAATGGAAACGCCCTCTCAGCCGTTGGCAAAAAGCAGTGACGTAGGCTACCAAAGTACGCTAATAAGTAAGATTATGAATAATGCGAGTCAAAGTTAGTTGTGCTAATTTTGGAATTAACTGAGAGGGATAGTTTGGATTTTTTGAAGTGGGGTTGTATGTATACTCCCGCGTTCTGCGAGGTAAAATGATATGTGTCTGGTGGATTTGAAGAGAGCAATATAACAGCTTCAGTTCCTCATTGGAAAGGGCTGTCTGATGGCGAGGTAAAGCGGCTGTGGACAGGAGCAGCAGAAAAACGTATTTTAGCCACCTAAAAAATTCAGTTTCAAGTGTACATTATATTTAAAATATTTTCACCGCTTTACCTTACCATCAGACAGCCCTTTCTGACTGGGAACTGAAGCTGTTATATCGCCGTCTTCAAAGCCACCAGACTCCATTCTCAAAAACAGTAATTTTACCTTGTAGGAGACGAGAGTTGCTGGTCTACCGCTGCATCGATCAGTTAGTTTGTATGTGTTATTGTGTGACTTTCAGATCTGAACTAACGTGGCATCCACAGCAGTAAAGCGCTTTTCTAGTCTTCTGACCACTCAAATCGCTTTACACACACATTCATACACTGATGGCAGAGGCTGCCATGCAGGGTCCATCAGGATCTAATCTTAATACTCATTCACACACCGATGGCACAGCCCTGGGGAGAAAGGTTAAGTGTCTTGCTCAAGGACACTTCGACATGTGACCGGAGGAGCCGAGGATTGAGCCGCCGACTGTCCGATTGGTGGACGACCTGCTCTACCTCCGAGCCACAGCCGCCCCAGTACATTGCTTAGCTTCTGTGCCGGTGCTCCTGTCTGATTCTCCAAACTGGGAGCATGCCGACCGCCTTCAAAATTACTGTAGGTAATGCACTGACTATAAGGATGTATATATTCTGTACATGTACGTAGCAGCGTCATCACTCAGAAACCTACATCAAGGTCACGTAGGAAAATGTTTTTAGAAGGGCTTGGGAAAATAGCATTTTGATACTAAAACATAGCTACTTTGACCAAAATTTGAAAGTTCGGATTTGAATACAGGAACACCACAGGGAAGCTACAGAATGGTATAAAAACCTCAAAAAACTCAGAAATAATGGACCCGTCCTTTAAGTTCGTAATTTGTGACTGTAACATTTTTGAAGTGTTTCTGTTAGTTTGAACCTTTTCCTTTCCTTTATATTGTTCAACAGGAACCGGATCCTGATCTTCGGTCTGTTTGTCGAGACCGCTCTGGCTGCCTTCCTCTCCTACTGCCCTGGAATGGACGTTGCCTTGCGCATGTACCCACTGAAGTACGCTCTGCATATGCATATCTCCACCGAACCGAAAAATAACCTCTTAAAGACCTAATAGGCTGCCATTAGCCTGTCACTCTCGACTTTAAATGAAGTCTGTGATCTTCTTAAACACCACGTTGTTATCCTTAATATTCAAAAATGGCTGCAATGAATTTAACAATTTGCCTGTGACTCACTGCTACTCCATCCATCCCCGCCCCTGTTGTATTCCCTCTCTCTTCCTCTCAGGCCCCTGTGGTGGTTCTGTGCCTTCCCATACAGTCTTCTCATCTTCATTTATGATGAGGTCCGTAAATTCATTCTGAGGAGGAGCCCTGGAGGTAAGCACTTATTAAGAGAAACCAAGATTAAAAGGTTTTAACCTTCTTTGTCTTGTTAATAAGCTGAAAGAAAAAAAAATTACCAAGTGATGGTGTAGTGATTGACACCACTATCTCAGGAACCACATGTGCCATTTTTTATCAAGACCTCTTCTCCCGTCCTCTCTTCCTCTCTCAGTCTTCCTACTGTCCTTATATACACATCCTTAAAAAAGTAGACTGTCCATTCCTTTAAGGACACACTGATTGACAAATTCGCCACAGCTCTGCTCTGCTGATCTGACCTGATAGATCCCAGTGAGCATTTGACAGATGGTAACATACAGTTGAAGATCAAGTTCAATGTCAGGCAAAACAAGCACAGAAATTATATAAAAACAACATAGAACTGTTTTGAACTGAGATCAGAAAGGAAAGTACAGGTACCAATCATGTTGGTAGCATTATGGATGATTATTGACGACAAATGATGTCAGCTTTAATTTTGATGTAATTCTTAAAACATGGGTTTTCAACACTGTTGCCAGCTGTCAGATTTAAATCTCTTTCATTTTTGTTTTTTGGGACAAAGTACATGATGCAAATTTTTCAATTTGCATAGTGTTTTCCTGGCAGATTTTAATGTGGTTATTGTCATTTTTTCCATGTATTATAAAGCAGGAACTGTAGTAATTTCCATTTAAAAGTTACTATTAATCCCTAGCTTTAACCAATGCTGCTGAAAACCAGCAGGCTTCCAGCAAGCCACTCAATGCTGAACAATTCTCCAGCTTTCAAAGCTGCAGCCTCTGCAACACTTGAATGATTACTATTTGTCTTCCAGGTTTGATTCCCGACAAAATAGCATGGGAATGCACTGCTGTCTGGCACTTTGCTCAGGAATTCAATTTGATAAATGGAGCATAAAATCATGGCAAATAAACAAGACAACATTCAGTGGTGAAAATCACACATTACCACAAGAATCTAATTTGATCTGATTCTTGGACGGCTGCATCTGCACTAGATTTCATCCAAAGTCCTCTGTAACTTTTTAAAGCAACAGTGTGTAGCATTTAGGACGATCTATTGGCAGAAATGGAATATAATTAGTAATAATAGGGCTGTCAGTTAATAATAGGTCAAAGTTAAAACGATAATAAGGCATTAACAGAAATTTGTTTAACACCACTAATTTCTTTAACGCATTAACGCAATCGATCTTTTGGAGGTTGTAGCAGGCTCAGTTTTAAGGCTAGAGTGAAGATACTGGCATCTTATGAAAGTAGAAAACCTAAGGAATCCATTGGTATATAACCATATATAGTATATATATATATATAGTAACCATAGTATAACCATACTAGCTTGTCGTGAAGGAGGTTAAATAACGCTCCAAACTTGCGCTAAATTTTGGCGAGGAAAAATGGCATGGCCATTTTCAAAGGGGTCCCTTGACCTCTGACCTCCAGATATGTTTATGAAAATGGGTTCTATGGCTACCCACAAGTCTCCCCTTTATAGACATACCCACTTTATGATAATCACATGCAGTTTGGGGCAAGTCATAGTCAAGTCAGCACACTGACACACTGACAGCTGTTGTTGCCTGTTGGGCTTGAGTTTGCCATGTTATGATTTGAGCATATTTTTTATGCTAAATGCAGTACCTGTGAGGGTTTCTGGACAAAATTTGTCATTGTTTTGTGTTGTTAATTGATTTCCAATAATAAATATGTACATACATTTGCATAAAGCAAGCATATTTACCCACTCCCATGTTGATAAGCGTATTAAATACTTGACAAATCTACCTTTAAGGTACATTTTGAACAGATAAAAAATGTGCGATTACTATGGACAATCATGCGATTAATCGGGATTAAATATTTTAATCAATTGACAGCCTTAATTATTAATAAGTATGTTTTCTTTAGTGTATAATCTCCTGAAAATAACAATCATTGTGTTTTCGTTCCCTTAGAATGAGCCATTTATATCTACATACTCATGTCACGTCATGTTTCTACAGTAGCCCCGAACTGACAAACCAAACACTGGCTCTAGATAGGGACATTCACGTTTTCACATTTTTGAGTTGGCCACCGTAGTTCTCCTACACGCTTGGCCCACAGGAGAAGTTTCAGTTGGTTGCAATCTGCAACCTCACCACTAGATGTCGGCAGATCTTACACACTGCTCCTTTAATATATCTTGCTAGTGAACAGACAGGTGAAAAACATAAACCACTTCTAATTTTGTTGATGGAAGCAGTGAAGAAATATGATCATAAATTATTGCAAAAAAACGTTTAGGGATTCTTCTTTTAGTCTGAAGGTAAAATCCTTGAGCAGCGTGTGAAATGTCTAACATGTAGGCAGCTATCTTTATGGACTCCGACAACTCAGTGAACATATGTTATACTTGCACCAGAAAGCAGATTATACCTGTCCAACACCAACAGAAACAGTGGAGAATGATGAGAAAGGAAATTAAAGCAGGCTGATGAAGACTCTTGAGATATGCCCCAAAGATCATACACATGATATGGACACACTACAATAGCTCCAAATCTGTTCACTGCCACGACGCTTCAGCTGATGAGGGCCAAGACATGGGGAGACAAATACAATTTATCGTGACAGTTAATCATTTCTGTTAATCTCTGTGTCACGGGCTGCTGATCAGACTCTTAGAGTTATAAGGGGATTCATTTGGAAATGTACAGAGACAAAGACAACGAGATGAATACAAATAGAGCGATACAAAAGGTTATTATGAAAACTGCTCGCCTGTCATTTTGGTCTCTGACACTTTTTCTCTCTTTCTCTTTCTGTCTCTCTCTCTCTCTCTTCCAGGTTGGGTGGAGCAGGAGACATATTATTAACATTCAGAAAATGTCAGTTTGAATTGTGTGTCTGTGAGAGTGTGTGTGTATGCGTACATATGAATTTGTGCGTGCTTGTGAGGGTAGAACTGTGTGCGTGTCAGTTGTAATATTGCATGGATCAGTTCACAAATCTGATTATCATGAAAAAAATAACTGCCCAAAATAGGCTTTTGATTGTGCTTTGAGTTTCATTTCCAGCAGAACACCTATACTGTATGTGCCTTACATAAACTGTTACCAAAGTCATGTATCATGGCCTGTTTGGCTAGAGGAATACCAAATGTCATTCATCATGTGAATTGTACCAAATAAAATGTATTCCAAAATATTCCTGGCCATTGTTTTAATTGTTATTAATTGATTTTGTGGTCCATAGTATTCCTTATTGGGAGAAGATATTGAACATGTTGTCAAGTTTATCATATTGTATTGTATTATATTGTATATGCATGCCAAAAAGTACAGTAACAAGAAATTGCGGTACAAAATTGCCAAGATATGACTGAGGTGATTTAGAAACTGTGTTGCCAAAACATAGTTCTTTCTGCACTTTCTGAAACTAGTCCAGTATTGAAGGACAACGCTGTAACCGGCCGCTGCGAATCGAGGTGTGAGGGCAGCTTCAATATAATGTTACATCCACTAAAAGTGCTTGTTTTTGCCACTGACAGGCTAAGAGTGTTATTTTAAGTGTCTGGCAACATTATGGAAAGACCCTACACAGGAATAAAACGTTTTTCTTACCTTTCTCTTGATCCCGTCTGTTTGTTATTGTCTCCAAGTCCCGCTCAAGGAGAAGTGTCGTTGTGAAATCTGAGTATCCAACATGTTCTCATCCCAACTCGTCACATACTGACACTTTGTCAGGACCCCTTTGCATCACTTTCTAACCCACTGGGTAGCCCAGCGCTTCGAACTATTACGCTCCACTACGGTCGTAGTAAACACATGGTTAATGTTGTGAATTAAAACAAAAACACTTTCTTTGATTTTGGCAACAAAACCACTTAGTTAGGTTTAGGAAAAAACATCATGGTTTGGCTTACTTTACTACTACACTACATTTGTAAAGTGAAACTTAAACTTAACATTGTGAACATAAAGACAAACATGTTAGTTTCACACGGGACATGAACAGAGGTCTCCTAGATGAAGGTGTTTGTTGGACACATCTATCCATTTTTTTTGCTCTTTAACTACGTTACCACACTCCACGACCACTTTCTCTGAGCATTTAATATTGACACGGATGGGTTTACATCGTAGTTACTTGTAAGCCTGGTGCGTCTCATACAGACGGTAAAGGGTGCCTTGTGTGTCGTTATCACACGCAGTGACAAAGCGTCGGTATTTGACGCCCCAGGAATGATAACGAGCTGGAATATCCGTATACTCTGGCTCAAATAAATACGGGCGGCGATCAGATTCAAACACCTCATTCACATTGTCAAAATTATCGAAATATTCAGCCATGATATTGAAAATCTTTTAGATAACACTAAGCTATGCTTTCTGTACTCCAACAAACTCTGCCCTGCTGGCATCCGCGTTTCGACCACGGATGTATTCCACTATTCCACTGTTGTCTTCTGGCAACACGTCACCTCACCACATTTCAGAACGAGGCTTCTCCTTGAGCGAGACTCTTTCCATAATGTCAGACACTTATAATAACAATCAGAGCCTGTCATGGCAAAAACAAGCACTTTTAGTGGACGTAAATGACAGTGCCAGCTTGCCCCAGTAGCACCACTTTGCAGCCTGCGAGCAGCTGTAGTCTACAGCGCTCTCCCTCAATACTGGAGCAGTTACAGAGATTGTTGTCCCTATTAGTCAGTTAAAAAACATGGGAATAGAGTCCAGGTTGAAAAATACCAAAGTTACCCCTTAACACCCACATCAAAAATGTTGTTTGTTCATGTTAAAAAATTGTCCGATGTCCATTTTTAAAACATTTTTAAATTTTAAACTCAATATTGGTATCTGCCTCAAAAATCCAGTGTCAGTCAGGCTCTGCCTACGCTCATATCTTCCTGATCTCATCATCCATTATGTATGTCCTCCTGTCTTCTATTCACTGGACACTCGTTACCTTACTGTCAAAATAGTCAACAAAAAAATTGACAGGCTTCCGAACATTTTCCTCCGAAGTCGTTCAGCTCTGGAACCAGCTCTTTGTGGAAGGTTAGCTATAATTGTTCAGAAACCTTTAAATATAAGGTCAAAAGCAATGTCAAAACTATTGTAAAAAATGTTGGAAGGGGTATCAACTCTCATGTAACCAACCTTGAGTCCTACATGGCCTCTTCTATTATATTTTATGCAACATTAATATAGGACCAGGCCATTGGGAACCAGTCTAGTGCTGCTTCTGGGCATCATTAACCTTACTACCAGTTTGCTATCTGTATGAGTGTGTATATACTGTACTGTAGATGTCTGATTGTGTGTGTGGCTCTTTTAAATACATATACATTTATTTTTACTGCCAGTGGATATGAGTGCTGCTGCACGTTTTCTATGTTTTCATATCTCAATGTCACAATGACATTCTATTGTTGCGTGGGGTATACTGAATACCAAAATTGGGACTTGAATTTTATTTTTCATCATCTAAAGACTTTCTTCTTAAAGGTTGGTAGTTAAATAAATTAGGTTGGACTGTCATGTCGTACATTTAATTTTGTTGCACACTGTATTGAATAGAATTTTGCAATTCCTTGAAATCTATTTATGGGGTTGTGTTGTATTATAAATGAACTTGAATAACTAATTATTTTAATTATTAATACATGTGCTTATTTTTTTAGATTAATTGGTTGTTTGGTCTATTCCATACTGTAGGATAAAGAAAAAAGACTTTAATGATTAATTGTAATGATGTTACGTGATGTGCCGAGGCTGAGCGTGTGTCGAGTAATCCAGGACGTTTTCTGTGAAGCACGTATTGAGGCTCGTATCGTTTTAGACAAATGACGTCATTGAAGATGCCCGAAGCCGAAATACACTTGATAACTTATTATTCCTGAATAAAAACGAATAATGTCTCCCATCTATCATTTTCCTTAAGTTAGCACATTCACTGTCCTCTGCCCGGTTAAACCACTGCCACATATCTGGAATATACCTGTTTTACACTATTTGACCGATAGGTGGTTTCGTGTGCATATGAAGCCTCGTGAAATGAACCCTTTTGCGAACCAATTTGCTGGAGAGCTTCAGTGCTTCATGAAGCTTCATCTAGCCATCACTAATTAATTGATGATCAAAATAGTTTCCAATATTTTTTGCTGATCAACTAATCGATTAATCAACTAGGCAAATAGTTTCAGCTCTAAACTCAACTATTGCAAAAAAAAAAAAAATAATAATAATTGTACTGTTTCAAGCATACATTTATTTTATTGAAACTTAAATTTATTATTTATTTATAAGCTATATTTAATATTTATTGCAGCTGGATAGGGGAGAGACAACAAAGAGTTTTCCTTACAGTCTCACCAGTATGAAAATATTTGGTGATGATATAATAATATAATATGATGTAAAAGACCAACAAGCTTACAAATGCGAACCGACGTCCACCGACGTCCTCACCTCACTCTGACCGAAGGTGACCTTAAAAACAACCGTTCAAGGTTTCAGATAACCGGGCGGAACAACAACATCCGTCAACGTCACTTCCGCTCACAACTTGTCAAACATGGCGCTCCTGCTAAGGTCAGTAAATCTGTGCTACATAATGTTTTGGCTCGGGGAAAGCTTTTTGTGTCGTTTTTCGGGGTATCATGTGAAATAGACACATGGACAGCATGATGTTGTTACAGCTGAGAACAACCCACCCGAGTATAACTTTTTATCTTGGTTTATTGTCGTTATTTAACATAAATATTGTGCGACTCCGCGCTAGCTGACGTTAGCTAGCGGGCTAACGCTAGCTGTTTTTCGGGCATTTGAAAGGTAGCAGAGAGTGGACTTTGGCTCTTAGTATAATGAATATTGGACTCTAAAGGTGATATTTGCTGCTTGTAGCCTTCATATGGACGTTGTATGACCGTTGATAGACTAGGCTTCCTATACTTACCGGAATGTTTGGTCTGGTTTAGCTTGGAGGTAGCTAACGTTAACTGACAGTTTAGCTAGCTACATTTCTACGCTGTCGTGCATTTACCAACAGTATAACGTTATTAAATTAGTAACGTCAGATGGTCGAATGTTTATCGAACTTGGTCCACTTCATTGATCTTAGGTGCCTGTTGAAGGTGAGCACAGCGCTTCTCAGGCTTATCTAACCAATGTTTATCAGTGTCAATAAAAGTTACTTTATTCCTTCTGTCGCATGATAGAGATCTAGCATAATTATAAAACCGGTACTGACGGCTGCACATTCCTAATCTGTTAGTCTTCTCCTCGATCAGATTGACTTGGGTTTGCCTGTATGGCCCAAAACTGGAGTTAGCATCGTCTGTTTGAGTCGGGAGGGCTCCTCCAATATTGAATATGTCTGTTTATGACAGCATAAGTAACGTTATAGTAAGTTGAATGGGTTGCTTTGTTGTGTTGGTGTATCCAGCATTATTTATATCATTTACAGTATAAAAGTGGATTAATTAATAGATGTAATAAAGTAATGAAATATTTTGGAAAAGTCCTACTATTATAAATTCTCCATTAGTTAACCTGATGTGTACTAGATAGTGTATGTTTGTCTTCTATTCTATTTGATTTCAGACATAAAAATCCTGATAGCGAGTAAATAATACACTTGTTTCTTGTGTTTAGGACGTTGGCCCGTCAGGGTGTCTGTCTCTCCAGACCACAGTACAGTGTCCTCTACAGACAGTAAGTTGTGTGTGTGTGTGTGTGTGTGCGCGCTTGTGTGAGGGATAAAGAGACACACTGTGATTCACATAAATACACTGCTACAACTCATAGTAATTATACAGATTAATGCTAAAACCTATGTACTAGGGCTGTCAATTGATTAAAATATTTAATCGTGATTAATCGCATGATTGTCCGTAGTTAATCACAATTAATTGCAAATTAACTGCACATATTTTTTCTGTTCAAAATGTACCTCAAAGGGAGATTTATGAAGTATTTAATACTCTTATCAACATGGGAGTTAGGGATGTGACGGTAAGGAAATTTTCCCACCAGTTAATAAACGACACCGGTGTTACCGATTTAAACCGGACATTTTACAAGAAAAGATGACGGTCAGTATATGTAGCGCGCTTACTTTGATCTTTAATGTCGGGTGGCGGTGTGTCTGGCCTCTCCGGTCCAGCTTTTGCTGCTGGGCCGCAGGGGTCTACCTTGTGCCGCTGCGCCGCACACACCGGCTGTGACTGCTCCGTCCACCACATGGCGATTGCCTTCATTAACGTTGTGGTTCCCTTACAGCCTTAAATAAGCGCTTTTGTTTTTTGCTTCGACACCAAATCCTCTGCCATCTCTTGGTCTGTCAACTCTCTCTCGTCCCGTGTGTGTGAAATATGACACCTGCTACTCTGAGCTGATTTCTTAAGATTTTCTTTCAGATTGTAGCGTCCGTCGTCCGACTTTCTATGATAACATGCTGCTGATAGCCAAAATGAACTAAATGGTACCGCGATAAGCCTAATGGGAGTGGGCAAATATGCGTGCTTTATGCAAATGTATGTATATTTTTATTATTGGAAATCAATTAACACAAAACAATGACAAATATTGTCCAGAAACTCTCACAAGTCATTTAGCATAAAAAATATGCTCAAATCACAACATGGCAAACTCAAACCCAACAGGCTACAACAGCCAGTGTCAGTGTCTGACTTGACTATGACTTGCCTAAAACTGCATGTGATTATCATAAAGTGGGCATGTCTGTAAAGGGGAGATTTGTGGGTACCCCTAGAACCCATTTTCATTCACATGACTTGAGGTCAGAGGTCAAGGGACCCCTTTGACAGTGGCCATGCTAGTTTTTTCTCGCCAAAATTTAGCGTAAGTTTGGCGCGTTATTTAGCCTCCTTCGCAACAAGCTGGTATGGTTATATAATCTAGTATATAACCTAGCTAGTTAGTATACATGGTTGGTACCAATGGATTCCTTAGGTTTTGTAGTTTCATATGAAAGCAGTATCTTAACTCTAGCCTTAAAACTGAGCCTGCTACAGCCTTAAAAATAAAAAGTTGTTAATGCGTAAAGAAATAGTGGCGTTAAAACGAATTTGCGTTAACGCATTATTAACTTTGACAGCCCTAATACAGATACATGCTAAAACCTATGTTCCATAAATTGTTCAACTGTAAACTTCTGTACTCTAAATAATTTTTTTCTCCGTACAGTGTGGCTCCAATGGGAACCACAGCCAAGGATGAGATGAACAAGTTTTGGGCCAAAAATGCCAAATTAAACAGACCCATGTCTCCTCATCTCACCATTTACAAGTACGTACTCTCTGTTACGTGTGTAGCGTGCTTCTTGTCCAGAAAATAATCTCAAATAAAGGATGCTGATGACTCCGTTGTTCCTGTGGAATCATACGCTCCATTTATGTTTTATAATTAATTCAAAGGGCACTTTGGTTGGTTCGCTGATCTAGTGATTTAAATCATACTCTTTCACCTGTTTTATGTTACTCTGTGTCAAATTTCATTTACTCTCATTTGAAATTTTAAAAAATACCTCCCATGGCTTGCAGCTTTGCCTTGTAAGTCTCAACCACTTTTAGTTAACAGTAGCCTGCAGCTGAAAAATCCTGTAGAGTCCTTTTTTTTTCTTTCTGTACTATGTTGCAGTGATGCAACTTGAGCCTCTGTGCCAAACCTGAGACAAAACAGTTTTAAAAATTCAAGTAAAAGTCAGTGAAGGCTCAACGCTTTGACTTGTGATTCGGAGTGTGTTTCAATCACATATATCGGCCATTCTAGTAGGGATGTGCATTCCAAGCAAAAATACTATTCGATAGTCACTGGGAATTAGCGACACGGTGGGGGAAAACGACATGTAGGGTCGGCACATTTTCCCATCTAACGCTATGGATTAAGAGTTTATTTCAACCATATTGTTGGAACAATGGAAGAGGCCAGTGGAAAGACAAACCAAGATAGATTTGATGAGTTTTATTTTGTTTCTGTCGTTTTTGTATGACGATATGTTCCGCTGCTCGAACAGCTGATCTACCTGCTGAAACTAAGGGGCGCGGCGCCACTTGTGCGCACACACACACACACAGACACACACACACACACACACCTGCGCTGACAGAAACGAGCCGAACTGAACGTTTTACCGGGAGTAACGTTACTACCTGCGACGGTTAAAACAAGGGAATATATATATATTTTTAAGACAGGACGATACTCACATAAACTAGTCGATTTTTTTAAAATTTAACGACTATTCGAAAAAAAATCATGACCTATCCCTACATTCTAGCAAATGTGTGGCATTTTCTTTGCATTTCAGATGGTCCGTCCCCATGTTGATGTCCATCACATTCAGAGGAACTGGAGTGGGGCTCAGTGGAGGTAACACATCTGTTTTTTTCTTTGTCATCCATGACTAATGTTATAGATGTTCTTGTGAATTTTCTTCCTTCTGTACTTGGTTTTGTCCTTAAAATACCCAAATTATCCCACATAAAAAAAATACTCGATGATACATGTGTGAGTCTTAGGTGTTTATTTAAGTGATGCTATTCTACTGCCACTGTCAGCTTTTGATTGACCCTGAAAACCTCTTCAGGGCATTTTTGTCCATCGCTATTGATTTCTGCTAAGAGCATTTAAAAACAGAAGTCGTTCAATACAATTCAACCCTTTGCGTGTTAAACTCCAGTCTAATACTGGACTGCTAACACCTTTTATTCACTTGCCTGGTGTAAAGTGTGAGCCTGTGTTGCTATGACATCGTACATCAGTACTGTTGACCTTGATGTACCACGCTGTTATAGCTGGGTCCAATTTTGTTTACATGTTAATGAGTTCAATAAAGGTCAGCACCCTCAACTGCCAACAAACAGTCACATTGCAAACAAACAACACATGTGCTTAATCACTGAAATCAACTTTCTGGCTCCCTTGGAAAGGGATGGTAAATTAAAAATATCACCTTCTGAGAGTGATTTGTACAATCCATATTGATTTATATAAAAGTATCTTTCTTTTTTTCTTCTATAACTTTCAATGCTATTTTGCATATGGAAGTAAAATTCTGAAGTAATGTAATGTTTTTAAAGGTTATCTGTTAACATATGCAATGGGTGTTCATTTTTGCTTGCAACTGTGCCTTTTGTGTTTATGTTGATTCACACCTGTTATGTGTTTCAACAAGGAACGTTTCCTCTGCTGTTATGCCTTTTAATCATCCAGACAGCACAGAAAGGGAAGCTTAGACAGAGGAACCATTTAGTGCAGTTGCATCGCAGGCAGCCAATGAAGAGTCTGTTTGATACAGAGCCATTGTTTGGCCTTCATTTAATTTAGTCTGCAGGGAAAAAAGTCTTTACATAAGAGAGACAGTCAGATGTTTCAAAAATGCCTAGCCAGTGGGATCTGGTGGTGTGGTGACTCATGGAGACTAATCCAGCAAAAAAAAACAAATGGCAGTAACATGTTGGTCCTTGACATGTGTTAATTTCTCACTTATTGCTTTCTCTCTAAAAGGCCTGCATGCTCAACATTTTTCTCTAACCGCCCATTCACATCCACACCTGGTCCAATCTCTGGTCTCATTACTTCTGTCTGTGTCTAGCTATCTCAGCCTTTGCCTTGGCGGCGCTGGTATTACCGGAAAATTACCCCTACTACCTGGACTTGATCCACTCGCTATCCGTCGGCCCATATCTCATTGGGTTTGCCAAGTTTGGCATCACCTTCCCTGTATCGTACCACACCTATAACGGCATCCGCCACTTGGTAAGACTTAATCATTTTATTTGTTTATTTAATTATAGCAAAAGTTTATTGTCTTTTTTACCCATATTGAGTATATTTGAGATTAATTTGTTGCCTTTACCATTCTAGGTGTAGTGTCCGGACTCCTCAGTTTAAAGGTTAACTTTGTTATTTTTCAACCTGGAATTTATTTTCACATGTTTTTGTGCCTAAGTGACTAATGGAGCAACGCTTTTTGAAACTGGTCCAGTATTGAGGGATGACACTGCAGCCGCGAGCCGCTAAACAAGCTGTAATGTAATCATTTGGGGCAACCTGGTACCGTCAGAACGCTGTAGACTGCAGCTGCTCGCAGGCTGCAAAATGGTGCTACTGGGGCAAGCTGGCACTGTCATTTACGTCCACTAAAAGTGCTTGTTTTTACCACTGACAGGCTCAGATTGTTATTAGAAGTGTCTGACAACATTATGGAAAGGACCCTAAAAAGAAATGAAACATTTTTCTTACCTTTCGCTGATTCGGTCTGTTTGTTATTGTGTGTCTCGCTCGGAGAAGCCGCACTCTTAAATCTCGCGTTGCATCCACATTGTCAAGATCAGCTTAATATTCAGCCATGACTCTGTAGAGAACACTAAGCTACACTTTCTGTACTCCAACAAAACAAACTGACAACATCGGTGTCCCGTGGCACTCCTCTCACTCTCACTCACATTTCCACCGTTGTCTCTTCTGGCAAGAAGTCACATGACACAATGACAAATGGAAAATGGAAGGTAAGAAAAACATTTCATTTCTCTGTAGGGTCCTTTCCATAATGTTGTCAGACACTTATAATAACAATCTGGCATAAACGAGCAGTTTTAGTGGACGTAAACTGACGGTACCAGATTTTCCTTAATGATTACATTACAGTTCGTTTAGTGGCCGGTGGCTGTAGCGTTCTCCCTCAATACTGGACCAAGTGTTTGTCAGTCACTTGGACACAAAAACACAAGAAAATAGGGTCCTGGTTGAAAAATACCAAAGTTATCCTTTAAGCTTTTTAAAGGAGACAGATCTCTATGCAATTTATATTTTTCATTTTTGTCATGTATGTTTGCTCATTCTACTGATTTCATAGATGATATATAAGATGGTGGTGTTTCTTGTGCTAAATATTCTTCTCTCTCTTTTCTCTTATTTGTTTATTATTATTATTTAAATCAGTGGTGGGACCTTGGCAAGGGCTTCAGAATCCCAGAGGTCTACCGCACTGGCTACACGGTTATTGGTCTGTCCATCATCACCTCCATAGCCGTGGCTCTCCTCTGAGCAGACAACAAGAGATGAGCAGAAAGGAAAGAAGAGGAGGAAGTCGGAGGGAATGTGGACTGTGGGAGTTTTGTGTATATGTTCGGTTCTGGCCTTCTGCAAGCACTATTTCATCAAAGTATCGAATAAAGGATTATATTATGCTGTATGCAGAAAAGGTTGTGATGTTTTGTCCCTTGGAATTAATTATAGTCTTTGGGTCATCAAATGCAGCAAGAGTGCAAAGTGCATGCAAATGTGACCCAGTTTATTTGACACTTGGTCTTGTGTGGTGTGAACAACAACTAGCAGCGAAAATTAGACGTGTCCTACATGTTACATACTTATGTAATTTATCTAATCATGCTGTGACGTCAAATTCATTAATCACTTTTCTTTGCCCTCAGTGCTCAGTCACTGTGTGCTGCCTGCCCATCGTCTCAGTGCACAGGAATGTGTGTTTGTGTCTGCAGAGCGGCTGTTTACTGTAGGCTGTCATTCGTATTTTACCTTCTCCAAGCCGCAGCTGCTTGGATGCATTTTTTAAAATCAGGAAAGAGGGGCTGAAATGTGGAGAGGCAGCCCAGTGGTGGAAGCCGTGTATGTGAACGGGCTCCTCACCGGCAGCCTGCCTCAGGCCTCGCCTCCCACTGAGCCACAAAGGAGCTACACTGTGCAGTGTGAATAAAAGCGAGCCGTGATATAATGTCAGATCCAACTCCATGTATGCAGGGTACAGTAACAAGTGCACATGGGGGGAAAAAAACAACAGTAAACGTTGTGGGGAGACGGCACCCATACTGTTTTGTACCAGCTCGTTTGAAAATGTGTCCGTTTAGATCAACTGAACTTGCACAGATACAACACAACCACTTAGTCTAGCTTCAACAAAATTGGCTTATCAATTTGTTACCGGTGGCTCGAAGGGAAAATACTTTTGTGGATAAAATGTGTCAACCACACATGTGATCAAACATATTGATTATAAAGGACTCAGCAAACTGTTTACAATAACTGTCTGTTTATAAACACCAGTTAATTTAATGCTTTTGATATATTCTCCCCAGAGCCACATCCGCTCCGATACTGGACAAATATCTCTAAATTTAACGGTTGCCAGCTCAAAATAATTGGCACTACAGAAACAACACTTGCAAAATTGCTCTCCGCTCGTGACTTTTTGGGTGATTACAGTGAATTTGGCATCTAGATGATTCCCTACATTGAGTTTAATCCATGTTATAGGCACATTTCCATCAGAGCTAGACATCTATCGGACTGCAATTTTCTATTGTGATGGACAGGAAAATTGCTCAAACTCTGCAGGGTTTAAGACTTAATTTGCATATAGTCTGCTCACACCAAACCCTGTAGACATATTTCCCATTTTTAGAGTAGAGGTAATAAAAACATGGGATGCTCACTGGAGCTATTCCCTGCAAAAAGTGAACACTTTGCCTCATATTTATTGATGCATTCACAATGTAAGATGTTCCATCGTTTGGTTTTGCTCTGATAATATCACCACTATGATGTTTTAACGAGATAACCTGTGTGAAAGCAGTGGGGGATGGAGAGCATGGGGCTCTATGAGGCGTAAGAGACTAATGATTACGCGGCGGCAGCACCCCCTACCGGGCGGCAAATAATTATCCACAGGGCTGCGGTCCTGATGCTGAGGGATGCTGAGGATGGTGCGCAGAGCTGGGAGGGGGAGTATAAACCCGCTTTTGATCGAAAAAATGTGGCACAGTCTCTGTGGCGCAATGGAATAGCGCGCTGGACTTCTAATCCAGAGGCTCCGGGTTCGAGTCCCGGCAGAGATGTGGATGAAAGGATGTGGCTTTTTGGATGAGTGATGGAAAAAAGTAGAGATGTTGTTGTATTGCTTTTGCAACTACAATGTATCTTACAAGGCTGCTCTGTGTCTAGATATGACTGGATGGATAGATCAGACAACCTTGCAGAGGCCCAATACACAGTGCGTCTGGGCTGAATTGTTTTAGAAATTTCACATGGACGAGCCTTTTCAGCACGCAAAGGTCAGCGCATTAATATGCAGATTTCAAACGGGCAAAAAGCCTGAAAGCACAGCTCCGGTGTAGCAGCACAGCACGGTCTTCGTCACCAGCCTATTACTGTCCAGGCTGCGCGCTCGGGCTGCGCTCTTAATACATCCGGTCATCACGTAGGCACCGCAGGACAGCACCGCACCGCACAGCCTCCGTCGTGTGAAAGTCAGTGGACACGCGCGCACGCTCACTCGACCACGGCTCCAGCACCTGGGGCTGTCCACTCATTTAAGCCACAGCAAAAGCTTTTCTAATGCAGCGCCAACAACAAAACATTTAAAGCCTTTTCCGTCCTCATAACAAGTGTTTAATGATGCCAGATGCTGCATTTCTACTCTCCCATTTGGTTTAGAGACAGAGGGAGAGAAAACGACTCCGGTTTACTTTGAACATTAATGACTCATAGTGCCAGAAAATGGTGTCGTCTCAAGATGCAGATTTTGTATTGAATTGTAGACTATAACTACAACGTGGCGGTGCAAGTGGAGAATAAGGAATGCAATAGTCATTATGTGTTTTTTAATTTACTGAAATCAGACTGGGACCTTTCTGGAATCCTTTCAAGGACCCCTGAAGGTGGACTTTGCATCTGAAAAACCTTCATGGAGGCCCAGAGCAGCACAAGGCCTACTTATTTTTGTCAGTGTGGAAAGCAGCTGCTTGCTTGAAGATCTCTAAAACGCCCCGACTCTAGCTCCTCCCGGCTCCCCATGGCTTTTATTATTTTGTATTTTCTTCAAACCCACCTCCCCGGTTTCAGTTTGTCACCACTGATTGGGCTGTCGTGCGGCTGCCGCCATCCATGTTTAACCCCATCATGCCTCCCCACACACAGACCTAATCCGCCAGTAAAACTAATCCTTAATCCTCTCTGGCAAGTTGAACAACCCCTCCTCCCCTTCCTCCCTCCCTCCTCCATCCCTTGGATCCTGATTCCCAAACGGGCCTGATGCATGACACGTCAGAATATGATAAAGTTTATGCAAAACTGTCCATTTCTAAGGTTATAAACATTATGATGTATAGACTTTATGGAAGTATTATACAAATTTTGAGGTGATAAGAGATAGAAAGTCACAATATAGTCACTGTTTAAAGCTACAGTGGGTGGAATTGGAGCAAATATGATTAAAAAAAAGTTATTTTTATAAAACAATCTCTATATCCTGAGAGTAGTGCATGAGACAGGTAATCTGAAAAAAAAAAAAATCATGTTCCTCTGTGTCCTCCGGTGTCCTCCTGAGAAAGTTTGACAGCCATGTTGAGATCTGTTGAGGAAATTACAAACACCTCCCATAAGCCGGAGCTGGGCCAATAGGAACTTATTATGAATGCTCTCTCTGAAATGACCTGTGATTGGCCAAAGTCTCCCGTCACGGGTTAGATTTTTTAAAGCCTGAAAACAGAGCCATGAGGAGGTGCAGAAGTCTCTCAGAACACTTGAATTACAATATGCTGAAAGGTTATTATGGCTTTTTTGCCCAATGATGCCACAAATAATCTGCCTACTGAAGCTTTAATGAACAGCAGTATTGTAGGGATATGAGGAAGATAAAGTGACACAGAAAAAGTCCCAAAACTCCACAAGGCCAAGGACTCAATATATTATTACCATATTGCAAATTATCAGGCCTACGGGAAATAGCAGCGGGCCTATCTGCTAGATAGGGGTAATAGCTCCATAATATTAGTGATAAGAAACATTATAGGCTACTGAGAAGCGTGACAATCAACTTGAGATGACCTCCGCTGCTTCATTTTGGGAGATATGTAGGCCTAAATAAGAGACCTATGATAAGAGGGATACTAGACCACCTACTCAATATCAAACCTTTAGATAAAGTGAGGAGAGAGGAGAGAATCCTACAGTATATTTGCCACCACGGGAGATAATAAAATACCATTAAAGTACGATAAGGTCAGTGTAGTCTCACTGTGGAGTTTATAGGGACATTATGGTTATTCCTCACACTTCTCTATCTGCTCCATCTCCTTCATGTTGCTCTCAGCCAGTAGGCCCCTGCTCTGGCCCTGTTATCCCGATGGTACGGGCCAAATCGTATTAAAATCCCCTCCCTCCCTTCCCTCCATCCCTCCCCTCCCTTGTCCCCTCCCCTCCCTCTCGTCTTTCAGACAGACTGTTTTTGCTGCAGTGAACGGCAGCCGTGGAGAGAGAGAGAGACAGAGACACAAACACACAGAGTGAGTGTGAGAGAGAGAGAGCGCGGAGGAAAAATCAAGAAAAACAAAGAGTCAGGAGAAGGAACAAGGAGATAAAAAAAGTCGATAAAAACAGATTGAGAGAAGGCTCCGGACAAGCGACTGCTGCGCATCAAAGGAGGGACCGTGCTGGGGACCTTATTGGAGACCAGCGCCAACAAAACCCGACTCCGGAGGCGGAATATAACGGTGTGTGTGTGTGTGTGGTTATTACCAGTTTGTATTGTTGTCCAGGGTTAGTCTGTAGTCTGTAGGGCGGACAGGAGACACCTGTCAGTGCTGACGCTTTTCCGTCTCCAGGAATGTGTCTGTGTGCGCACTCTGGGTAGGTGGCTGCGTGCGTGTGTGTGTGTGTGTGTGTGTAATCCGTTATGCCTGCCCAGGGAGAGAGCTCTATAATCCCCCCGTGTTTTATAATTTACTCTGAATACGCGTTTTGTTGTCGCGCTGTACCCTGTTCCTCTCCTCTCCCCTTCCTCTTCTCTCCCGGCTCTGTTGGCTCTATCGCAGCACAACTGCGCGCCACCTCTCCCCAGCCTTTACAGCACTCTCTAAATATCATCCCATCAGCACCACATATTTCTGCAAGTGCGGGAGAAGGTGTTAGAAAACAGGCGGAGAAACATTACTGTGGTGCTCCCGCGGTCCGTCGCAGCGATGCAGGGCCACTAGGAGCTGTTATTATTGTCATTATTATCATCATTACTGTTATTACTCTGCGCGTAAGAGCAGAACTTGTGTTAAATCACGCCCAGAGTGTCCGGGTTATTTCCCATGGATGCACTTGTTCCAGTTTTGTTTTCATCTCTCGCCATCACTCAACAGGAAGGGCTGGAGCAACAATAAACACAGCCCACTACCACCCCACCCCTCCCCATCCCCACATCCCACCCCATCCTCCATCCCACCCTCTATCCCCGCCCTATAACCGCCCGCCCGTCCCGCAGGCAACACTCCTCCTGCCACGGTTCCCTCTCAGCGTTGGCAGTGAGGGAGCGTTTCGCAGATGGACCGAGAGCTTACCTCGGCGCAGGCCACTGCTATTTTAAGGAATGTGCGTGAGAGAAAACGAGTGTATGTGTGTGTGTGTGTTTGTGAGAGAGAGAGAGAGAGAGAAGGAGAGAGAGAGGACGAGTATCTGAGCTGCTATTATGCACGTCTGTCCGTCTCCAGTCTTGTGCACAGTGCACCGTGTATTCTCAGCGGGCGACAGGTGCATCTCTCTGCTGCTGCTGCTGTTGTGTTTGTTTCTATCCTCTTCTCTGTCCTCTTCACGACCAACTGGGGGATTGTTGCTTTGCGTTATTCCCAATTAGCTTGAATTAGTTGGAGCTCGGTTATGGGCTGTCCAAAACATTGGCTTTCCTTCCCTCCACATGCGCACAGCTTGTTAAAGTGGATGAATATATTCACAGTTATATGATCCCCCTCCTCTTCTCCCCTCATTACCACCTATACCCCACCACCACCATCCTTTCTGTTTTTTGGCTCTATCGCCGCCCCCCGTCTCTCTCAATCGCCTCTCAGTATGGTATGACACAAGCAGATCGATGAATACCCATGGAGCAACGCGTGAACAACGGGTGGGCCAAGCCTTTATTCAGCAGCAGCCAACCAATGGCAGGGGACGCAATTAGTGGCCAGTCGGCTTTGCCCTGCTTGTTTTCCTTATCTCTCCACTGCTCTCTCCCTGCAGGTGACACTCCAGAGCTCCTCTGCCCTCCTGAGGATTCAGTGAGACAGGCGGATCTGCGCGCCCGACCATGGCCTTCCCATCAGCCCCCTCCGCATTATGGAGTGTCAGCTTATTGACAGTACTATTCGCAGCTGCGGTTCACAGCAACATCATATATGGTAAGCGCCTCTCTCTCCCTCTTTATCTATCAGCCTCTATTCTCTATATGTCGCTGTCTGTCCCTGGGCCCCTGACCTCCCCGACCCTCTCTTTCTCTCTGGTGGTGCCCCTTATCTGTTGACTTGAGTTTTTTTTGTTGTTTCCTGTATTATGACAAGGGAATCAGAGAGCCGTTAATAAGCACATGGGACACTCCCACCTCCCGGACCCCGGTGGAATTTCTGCCGTTGTTTTTGAGGAATGCGTGTGACTTGCACGTGGGCGCAGGACTCCACACACTCATGAAGTAGCTCACTTGCCCCATGGCTTCCTCCTCTTTTCCCCTTTCTCTCTCCATGATATCTTTAGTCACTTGCATAGAAGTACAAAAGCACTCACGCACTCACGCACCAGCATTCTTCTATTCATGTTGCATCTCGTGCTGTGCGTGGACTATTTCTGTGTCAGAGGCTCATGCAACCTGGAGATAAGCAGTAATCACCTTGTACTTTCTCAAATAGCAACACAGGAGTGTGCACACTTAACACACGTACAGTACAGACACATGACACTCTTCATGCCTGAAGCTCAACATTTGATGAGCTGGGCGCGGCTGAAAGCGGATGGTAAGAGAGGATTTGATGAGAGAAGCACTTTGTAATGATATCATCCCTGCTGTGAGCACCGTGAACAGGAATACACTGTCCAATGTGCTTTTCCAATTACATAACACTCAAGTGACTGGCTGCCGGTAATACAACCTTTAGAGGGCAAATCGTGCCGATGGCAAAAAGGCGCATCACGGTTGTCCCTCAATCCGTTGAAAATTGATTGACTCAGGTAGAATCCTGTTGGCATTTTCTCATTACAGTTAGGATTTAATTGCGCAGAGTGTTTGGCATAGAACCGTAAGACGATATAGCAGGCAAGAAGGCTTCTAATAGACGTTCCCTGATTTGCATTTGCAATATACTGTATATTCTCAGAGGCCCCTTGCACTCACTTGTGCACACCCACATAATTTCACAAATCTGAATACATCCGTGAGTGCATGGCGCATGCACATATATGGACACATGCACAGTGTACACGTGTATGCACACAGATGAGCAAGCTCATGCACCACATTTACTGTACTTCCACTTAGTTTATCCACATCAGCTGTTTTTTACTTTCTGTTGAATTATGCATACTTGTGTTTCTGCGAGTTTGTGTATGAAATGTGGGGAAGTGGAGGGTTGTCAGTGTGGGCTCACAGTGGTCACTGCAGTAGAAAGTGAGAAACAATCCAACCGTGCCAAGAAGCCGGGATGAGGTCACTGCTTAACAAATGCAAATGGAGGCCTGTCAAGGTTCCTGAAAGCTGTTGAAGATGAGAAATGCACAAACAATCTCCAGATTGAGGCGCTGATGATGAAATATCAATCTCTCGTCAGAATGCTGACCCCGACCGTGTAGCTCGTCATTGAAACTCAGGCAGCGGTTCGTTATTTGGGTCCGAAAACGATTTTGGCTCGCATTCAGACTCACGTCACATTTGATTAAGGTGTGCCTAGCGGGAGGCCTGACCATGCATGACCAATTCCTGCTTTGGTTTCACCTAAGAGCTGTTTTACATTATCATGTCAGTCAAGGAGAGTAATTAAGCCTGGGACGTCTGACAGTGTTTAGGAGATGAGAAAACACGTCAAAGAGCGCAATTGAGAGTAGAAGGGAAGCAGGGATGGAGTGCTGAACTAACAGAGTTCCAGTGTGCATGTTCTAAACCATTTAGTTTTACTCAAGGTCTTTTTGTCATTCATTTTTTCTGTCAAAGCAAAATCAAATATTAATGTCAACTACACTGTAACAAAACTAATAACATTTCTGCAGTAAAATCAATCAGAATCACTTTTGTCTATTTTTTTTCAAATTAAAATTCTTGTGCTACTTAGGAAGACATTAATCAGATTAAGAATGCATACGTTTCAATCAATGCAGTACAAGGATTTTTCTTGGTGGCATTGGTGCAAGAAATACTGACAATTTTTGACTTTCACTCTCACTGGCAAACAGGTCTTACGAGATCTATGTATATATGTACGTATATGTATATATGTATATGTTTATATGTATATATATGTGTGCATATATGTATGTATATGTTTATATGTATATATATAATATATATATATATATATATATATATATATGTTTATATGTGTATATATATATATATATATATATATATATATGTTTATATGTGTATATATATATATATATATGTTTATATGTGTATAAATATATCTATATATATATATATATATGGATCTTCACTGTTCTTTAGTCTCCAGACGTTGCAACTTCAGAGGAAAATGTGGTAGCTGCAGAGCACTGGTCCATCGCTCACATCTGCTCCGATCTGTCTGAATGGCTGTTAAGTAGAAGATGGAGTAGGGTGGGGTGGGCAGTCCGATAATGCCGTCATAATGGAGATCTCCATGCTAAGAGGCGCTGGAACAGAAGGGTCTACTTAGCATAAATAATTCAATGTTATGTATCAGAGAGGAAAAACGATTAGCTCAGCAAATCAATGCAAGAGCAGATGAGCAATCAGAGAGCGGGACTGCCCGTCACTGCTATACTCCCGAGTCCACGGTGAATTAAAAGCATGCAGACTGTTTGTCCCTTTTCACCATTCAAAGAAGGACAGAGAGAAAAAGAGCTTCCCCCATGAGTTATGGGGTTGATTATCATACAGCAACCAACAGGCTGCATGTCGTGACCGCTTAAATTCCTGCCCAACCCTAGACTCTCAACTCTCCTACCTCCACTGACCCATCTTCATTTGATGTATGTCAAAGTCAGGGAAAGGACAGCACTAACTCTGTTTTTTCCTGGATTTATCTGTGACCAGGCTCCCTTAGAGCGAGTGAACGAATCGGGGAGACACTAATTGCGCGCCATTTGACATATCCATTTCCACAGCTGGATGTGCAGCCATGCGCTGCGGATGGAAAGTGCCTCTCAGAAGGGCACAGATTAGGCATGCAATTGGCCGGCATTGGCCTGGTTCTGTACTGCTGACCCAGTTACCTCGGGGCTGCTGTGGAGTGTGGAGGGTCCGTCAGTCTGAGCACTCAGCAGACAGTGTGTAGAGCAGCGCACTTTGGCCTCCCATCAGCCCATCCTGGCCCTCAACTCCATGGCAGCCTGATCCCAGACCCCAGGAGAGTGTTTGCATTCGTGACAAGAAAACATGCCTAATAGTTTATTTACCTTGACGAGTTCTGCAGGTCGGAACAAGTGAATGAAGCCCGGTGCTTCCAGCTGAGGCCAGTAATGAATAAGGATTAAAGGAAGGGAGCAGTGTGGACCAATCGTTAGTGTGGTAAGATTTACAGGCGGGAGGGCTCCGCATGTGTTTGCCTCTGCCAGCGGTTCACTTTATCCTGCCACAAAATGGGCTCCTTCCCCTCTGGACCAACTCTTTCTCGCTGGCTCGATGCCCACTTCCTGTGTGTGCTGCTGTTGTTTACTGTTGACTTCCTGTGTGCCAAGATGGGGGAACATTTGGCTAATACACAGTACGGCTAGCACACAATAGCAGTAGGCGGTTTGGATGGGAGGCCTCTGCCTGTTAACAAGGCTGACTGATAAGCAGTGACTCATTAACAAGCCGAGGTACACAGAGCCTGGGGGAATTACCGCCTAGCCACTGTGACATTAATAAGAGGCCTAAGCTATTTTTCCATTTGGCTCCACTGGCACCGGGCTAAACCAGTTGTTTTCAATCTCGACCCTGGCTATTTACTGGCTCCAGTGCTTTTCCATACGTTTCAGCCAACGGTTACCTGGTCTGATTGGAGTGGGGCAGATCAGTATTGTCAATGTGGGCTGCAGTTAATGACATCTGTGGCTTCAATGGAAAACCAGACACACCTCATTAGTGTTCTGCAGATTCATTCAAAACATCTGGGGAGGAGCCCAATTAATTCTTCACATGCCAATTAATTAGCAATATGTTTATTTTTTAAAAGAAAAAAGACAATGACATTCCAACGTATATCCTTTGCTTTTCAATCAATGAGACTGATGATGATTTTGACACTTTATAGATCCAATTAGGCATCTAAAGTACCTCAGTACAATATGCAGAAGCAACTGTCTCCTATCAGAATTTCAAATCCAAAGCCATATTACTTCCATTGTCTTGTGTGTTTATTCTTCTCTGATCCTGTAAGTGTTTTGTCGTCCAGATCAGTTTTGTGATTACAAATTGGATCCTGATTGGCTGGCATTAGTTTGCAACAGATTCACATCTGGCAGAAAACCAATTATTTCTCCTGTTCATCATGCCGATTAATTAAGGCGCTGTGGCTGATTGATTAAACTCCCAACAAAGATCCAACCATGAGCACCAGGGCCCTGGGGATGATTTGCCTCACACATTATTCGCATTGCTGTGTCTTCATGTTATCTTCATATCGCTCCTCAGACATGCTGAAACATTACACATGCGTAAGCGTCAGGGAGAGAAAACTCACAGCTCAACAAGGCACAAGTGTTGATAAGTAATCTGTGGCTAAATTAAGCAGAATTAAAATGCAGTGGCGCGCCAGTATCGTCGGATCTTAAAGGTATCAAGAGCACCCAAACAAGACTCCATTAGACCTCATCAATCTGAGGCAGATCTCATCCACCCCGGCCCACTCAGGCAGTGTGAGATTACACCAGAACAGATCAATCTCACCTGCAAGCATCATAACAGCAAATGTCATTTAGAAAATGAAAGACAGAAGTGCTCTTGAGGTTTCCGCAAAGCGGTAACACACTCAGCCTCCTCTCAGGTGCTCGTATAAGGCACGTCACTCTGCAGCAACCCAGGGTCGAAAATTTGGGGTTCAGCATTTGCAGAGCTGTCATCTTTAAACCGTCACTACACAAAGACACCGCCGATTAAACAAACCTCACAACAATAACGTCAGCGCTGGAATACATTAATTCACTTTGTTTCCAATAGCAAGAACCCTTATTATTGTGCTCCGCACTCAACTGGCTTTTCCTTTGATCGGGTCCCTTGCCACCACCCCCAACTCTACCCCCCCCTTCTTCCCCCATTACTTGCTGTAATTCTCCAACGGGTGTTTTAATTGATCGCTGCGGGGGGTGGAAATCACCCATCATGTCATTGACGCATGGCTGGTCAGACCAAGGGCTTCCTGGAAAGGTGTATCTGTTTGTTGAAGCCCATCACTGCAATACTCCAACTATATGACGGGGTGCCGGAAGCCGCGAGTGCGTGGCTGTAAAGCGCAGCATTTATATTGATTGAGTCTGAGTGCTGAGGGTTCCCCCTGAGCGCAGGAGCTCCACCAATGAAAGAGCAGAGGTTGCTCTTGTTTATTGCCTCTTTTTGATGATGCCATCACTTCAAGCTGGTGGTAGGGAGTGTGTCTAGGGGGGGGGGAGGGGATCTTATCGCTGATACCACAACCATAAAGCCATTTTAATTCACCTGTGGGCTCTCTCGGGAATTCTCCCTATAGTCTGGTTTCTGCTGAGGATATCAATGTCCATTCAGTGGATGGGGAGTCTTATCAAGCCTCTAACATAGTACTGTCATGTATACACGAGTGTAGAAAAGTGTTGTGAATATAAACTCTCATGAACATATTTCTCACTAGTATGACTCTTTACAAAATGTCTATATTTACACATTATTGGATTCTTACTTGAAATGCTTCTGAACATGCTGTTTTGCTGCAAGTATGCAGCTTCTGTCAGCAAACCTGCCATTTCACTTCCCTCCTCTATAATATAACTATTAGGGCTGTCAATTGATTTAAATATTTAATTGCGATTAATCACGTGATTGTCTATAGTTAATCGCGATTAATCACAAATTAATTGCACATTTTGTATCTGTTCAAAATGTACCTTAAATGGAGGTTTGTCAAGTATTTAATACTCTTATCAACATGGGAGTGGACAAATATGCTGCTTTATACAAATGTATGTATATATTTATTACTGGAAATCAATTAACAACACAAAACAATGACAAATATTGTCCATAAACCCTCACAAGTACTGCATTCAGCATAACAAATATGTTCAAATCATAATATGAAAACTCAAGCCCAACAGGCAACAACAGCTGTCAGTGTGTCAGTGTGCTGACTTGACTATAATTTGCCCCAAACTGCATGTGATTATCATAAAGTGGGCATGTCTGTAAAGGGGAGACTCATGGGTACCCATAGAACCGATTTTCATTCACATATCTTGAGGTCAGAGGTCAAGGGAAATGGCCATGCCAGTTTTTCCTGGCCAAAATTTAGCACAAGTTTAGCGCATTATTTAGCCTTCTTCATGACAAGCTAATATGACATGGTTGGTGCCGATGGATTCCTTAGGTTCTTTAGTTTCATATGATACCAGTATCTTCACTCTAACTTTTAAACTGAGCCCGCTTCAACATAAAAATCGCAAGTTATGTTAATGCGTTAAAGAAATTAGTTAAAACGACTTTGTGTTAACGCGTTATTATCGCGTCAACTTTGACAGCCCTAATAACTATCAATGGCTGTTTTATGGAAATAATTTACCAATTTAGCTCTGAGTTGGCCACAGTCTGAAGCAGAGTCCGGCACTTCTGCTTTACCAGCTGATCCAATGTCAAAGTGAATCAGCAGCCGGACTGACAGACCGAGTCCTTGAGGCTCTGGCCTGTTTTGGCACATGCACTGAAGTTTTTGATAGTTTTAGCATCGACTGACTGATTAACAGTGAGGGCGATTAAACTGAGAGCTTTGAGGCCTAAAATCGAAGTTATTCCAAAAGTATATTATTGTACTGAAGCAATTGTTTCCTATACATATGTTTTTATTGTTTCAGTTGCAAGTTTATTGTGTACTGAGATATGGTTTTAGCTTTGGAACTGCTGGATGATATCATTATTTAGGTTTTTGTATTTCAACACAGCTACTGCTCAGTGGAGTTTATTTATGGTTCCACAGCACTGCTGTACTCCTTATGCCTCCCAATCACACTCTACCACACTGCTTAAATGCCCATAGCTCCCATACACATCTGCTATTAAAATGCAGTCTGTATTATTTAAATGTCCTTTGCATTTATATAGTACCTGGCATTTAGTTTATGTATTCTCATCACCATTTATGGCTGCATTGTAATTGGATCAAATTTTTCATGCCCCCTCTGCGAAGGCGGGGAAGTAGTTTGGGAGGCTGCATTGTCAACAAGAACAAGCATGACGGGTGTAGGATCATTAGACTTGATACTATAGAGCCTGGATTTCCTTTTCATTGAAGTGGAAAAGGTCGTCTTTTATGACTCTTTCCTGGAAGGCAACAAAAATGATGACGTGTGTTTTTTTTGCTGCAGTTTGCAACTACTATAAATGCTATGGTAGAGGAAAAGAACTGGTGGGAATGGAGTGTGGTACTCTAGGTGTCTTTGTAGTGAAAACTGGCAAACTTTGGAGCGAGTTTAGACTTTTCTGCACTGTTTGCAAGATGTGAATACACACTGTGTGGACTGCATTTACTCCCGGGTGAGGTTTGATCACCTCTGCAGGTGGACTAAAGGACCTGAAAACTTTCAAATCCTAATGTGCATTTACTCACTGTATTAGCAGTGGTATATCCACACAGACATCACATTTTAATACAAGGTGAAAATCAGGTCAGATTACTGTTAAGTGTTGTAAACAGAGAGTGGAGTAAATAGTTATCTTTCTTCCACTCTACCCTTGCGTCACATTTTATTTCCAGTGCTTTTGTGTGTTAGGTTGATTATATATCTCCGTCAATGCTGCAGCATAGATATGTACTCACCTAACACAACGAATATCTTCATTGTTTGAATACTTTCACCTGGTGAATACAGTGATTATGACATAATTTCCCTTTCATGAGATCTGCTTCTCCCACCTCTTCTTTTCTTAAATGGATGAATGGAAGTCTTCAGCATTTCAATTCAAAATTCCAACACACCAGTGAGTCTATTGATCAACACTAATATAAGCTTGTAGGCTTTATATCCTTGAGTTTTTTTTTAAGACTGAGGTATCAATGTTTTCCAGTGACAATTGATGCAGGAAATATATTGCCTTCCTTTAAACATTAAATAAGGTCAGCCGATCAATCAAGCAGTCAATCACTGTGATGCGACTTGAAGCTTCAAACTCACACACTGCCCAGTGGACAGTTGCAGCCTTGGCTTTTATTCCGCATAAGGCCCTTCACACTGATCAGGGTATGATGAGCACATGATGAGTGGATGTGGCTTTTGACGACGAGGCCATCGCCGCGCGGTGTAACTCAGCGCTACTGCGCCGGTTGAAGACAAAGGCACCAAATAGGCATCTCTAATCTCCCTGCTGAATGAATCGGAAACAAAGAGAGGAGGAACGCAGACATAGAGGCTTGGACACACATAGGATAAGCTGATTACCCAGGAAAGGAGGGAGGGCGAGGGAGACAGAGGGAGAAAGACAGAGGCATGCATGTGAACAAGAGAAATCCATACAGTAAGAGAATGCGGGCGGGGAGATGGAGGAGGAGGAGGGGTTGTAAGAAAAAAAAAGCGCACTCTAATGATGGGGTGCACAGACCGGAGAGAAAATGAAAAGAAACAACGTAGAGAACGAAAAAAACACAGGAGAAAAAAGGTGAACGTTTGAAAGGACGAGCCATGGCGCGCTACATAGAGCATGCAATAGGAAAATGAAGAGAATGCATATTTGCCTGTGATATCCTCCTTAGGCACGCGACACAATCAAAAAAACAGGAAATTATGCAAATGTGAGGTGGCTCCGGCAATATAATCGCTACCTGAGTGATTTCACCTGCTCTGCTCACTAGTCGCTATATATACAAGCGGAATTACACCCAATCCAGGTGTACGGGCTAAATATACAGCTAATTAAAATTAATGAGATTTACTTAGAAAAGAATATGCTCCTTCCCTAAGCTGCTTATCCCCGCATGAGAATCTACTACACACATTGACACACACTGACACTCACACACACACACACACACACAAACACACACCTTTGTGTGAGTGCTCAAAAATACACACACACTCACACACCTCGTTGTGATTCACTCTCCTTCACTTCGCTTTCACACACCCTGCTAGGCAGACTGTTAAGACTCCTTGGTACGCTTACACACACACACACACACACACACACACACACACACACACACACACACACACACACACACACACACATACACACACAAACACACACACACACACACACACACACACACACACACACACACACACACACACACACACACACACACACAAACACACACACACACACACGCTCAGTCTATCTGTCTGTCTTCTCTCTCAAGCACTCTTAAGCGTTTTCCTTGTTCAATGAACACGCAAGTTCGTGACTGTGTTGGCTCACACACACTTACACATGCATATAATAGACACACAGGGATTCTCAGAGATGCACACACACAAACAAATAAACAGATGATAACGTGCTCACAGAAACAATTTAAGAAAAACACATATGTACATATTTATGCATGAAGACATGCACAACTGCACACACACACACATTAATGTATTCAAATAGAGCTTTGAAGGCCTTCTAGTCTTTAGTTAAACAAAAATACCCCTGTGAGCCAAGCTCTTGACTGCCAGGCGAAAAATTGTGTGGGTGTGTGTCCGCCTAGCTATCAGTGTGCATGCATAAATGTGTGTGTGTTTAGCAGCCCAGCCAATGCATTCAGACATAGTCCTCACACAGCGTACCACTTCTGTATATACACAGTGTAGGCATTCAATATGTAACATTTTCCAAATGGCTTACCAGGGCCGTCCTCGACCCAAGAAATTCTTAATCGACTAACGTTCATACGATTTTTTTGATTAGTTGATTTAATTGACAGATCAGTAAAACTAAGTTTCTCCACAAAGAATCACACAAAAGCACCTCTTTAAATCTTGTGTGTGTGTACCAGAGATGTGCTCATAAGTTTGTTGGAAATTCAGCATGAAAAAAAGCTTAAAAAAAAGACTAGTGGACTAAAGAAATCATGGTCGACTAAAGGACCAGACACACCAAGCCGACATCAAAGAACTAGCGGCGATGAAGGCTGACTGTTGCGTCGCCTCACGTCGCCTTTGTCGTAGCCGACAAGTTGCATTTGAACACACCTCAAAGACTACAGCCGACGCTCAGTTACCACGTACGTTCTGCGCTTGCGTGAGAGGAAATAACTCTCCACACCAGCAGGCGGCGGTAGTCTGTATTTGTCATTCAAAAAAGGGAAACAGGAAGACCAATCACGGCGGATATTACAAGCCGTTGCTATATGTACATGAAAAAGAGCACCGTTTGCCGACCATTTTCACACCACTCTCACTCACCACTTAGCTTCATTCCAGATGGCCATGTCGATGTGAAAATGTAAATATAGTATTGGAATGATCAGATGAGATGAAGATGAAAAATTAGAAGAGACTTATGTGTTTTTGTCCTTGACTTTACTCGTTTGCTTGCTTTCCTCACTTCCGCTTCTCTTCTGGCACACTGATTCGTTTAAGCTGAACAGCCAATCAGAGTGATTTCTCTCACCGACGGGCTCTGCTGCTGATTCAACATGCTGAATCGGCCGAAAAACCTCTGACAGGGGCAGACTAGAGCCGACGGGGCGGGACACACTGAAAAAACTAGGCAGACAGACACTCACCAACGGCCGACCGTCAGCTTGGTGTGTCAGGGCCTTAAGACCAAAACGACCGATTAGTCGACTAATTGACTGAGAGGGGGCAGCTCTACGCAGACATTTATTTCTCCATAAGGTGGTGTCCGACCAGCGACGCTCCATTTCCCAGCGAGCAAAGTGCTGAGTAATTAAACAGCTCTTCAAGCCCTCTATGTTGAAGGAGTAGGGGGGGGGGATTAATCACACCCTTTATTAACAGACTCAGGTTTCGGTGGAACGCTGCTGTCTCCGACGCACCACTTGGCACCCAACCAACTTCATGTCTCATCCGACCCCGTGCACATTCATACAGTTGCCACACATGCACTCACACACTCGTACTCTGGTACTCTGCGAACACACACATGCTTCTTTTTCTATCTCCATTTCTCTCCTTCTGTCGCTGCTTCATTTCTCAGCCTGGTGAGTACTCGAATGTCATTATAACTTTTGTTATCAAAAGCAAACAGCGGGGATGGATTGAGGAGTGCATGCCAGACCTCCCGTTTTTACACGCCAAGATTGCTATTTTGTCGAGTGCTATTTTGTTTGTTTCTGCTTCTTTTCAACAAATGGACAGGCGCTTTTTTAAAGGACAGATTTATTGACACAGCTCCTGCTGCGAGGCTCAACTGGCCCACGTGGTCTAGTTTCTGAATGGGAAACCCCCTCTCTGTAGCGTTACAGCACAATCCCTCTCCCTTGGACTGTGTGTCAGTGAAGATGACTTCACATCTACCGGCAAATTCGTCCCATTTGCGTAATGCATCGACAGACGGCACAAGTGAACAATATAATTGAGTTAATGAGCTACATGCCCTTATCTGCTGTTCATTCATACGGGCAGCCCGAGGCGTGACGACTATCAGCCTCTTACACAGGCTACTGTATGTTTGATGAGTCCCTTGAAGGGAGAATTTGATAATGCAGTCGAACTTCCTCAAGGCAAACTGTTTTGATGTGTGAAGCAAAGAAGAAGGAGTTTATCCTCTGCGTTTCTGTTTTTTTTCCTCTTGTTCTCTTATTCTACAATGAATATTTAAATATTATTGTGATTTATTTATCGCGGCTCAGTGTTCAGCTTCACTGAGCTATTTTCAGGTTGATATCTTCACAGGCGGGAGGGAGGGGATGCATATAGACTTGTACATGGGAGGTGTCACGCTTGACTTTGTGACAGCGCTCGGCGGCGTGCCTGGGAGAGCATCTTTTTGTTGTTGTTTGAAGGGTTCTGTGACATTTTCTGGTTCTTCCCCTCGAGGGCTGAAAGAGGTAGAGCTGGCCTGGTTTCATCAACCTCCCCGTACAATTTAACGAGGTTCTGTTTGAAAGGACGAAGAGAAAAGGAAGGGTCATTTACGTCATAGGGTCAGTTGCCGGTGGCAAGATGGCTACATGCTGACATTTCTTCGTATTGTGTGTTACACCTCGATGCAGCAAACATGAAAACCATGACAACCTGGCGTGACTTACCATCCCATTGTGCTGCGAGTTAAAGGGAATCCTTCGTGCACATCGTCACATAGCCAATGCAAAATATAAGCCAGTGCTTGAAGTTTATCGATATATAAGAAAATTTGAATTCAATATAAGATATTATGTTTTGGAATATTTGTTTAGTTAAACAGTAAACTTTGCAATCTAGGACATTTGCTAAAGAGTTTGATTTCATGGTTTGGAGGCAGTTGAAGTTCAACTTCTCAAGTCAAGTTTCAAATCCCTGAGGACAAGTCAAAGTCAAGTTGTCTTCATACACAAGTTGAAAATGAAGACACAAGTCTGAAGGCTGACCATGAACACAACATTTTCCTTAATTTAACCTAATTTATTGATTAGTCCAACAACAGAAAATTAATCGGCTTGATACTAGAGTAATTGTTTGCCATTTTTTCAAAAATGGTTAGAATTCTCTAGTTTCAGCTTCTCAGTTGTGAGTATTTGTTGCTTTTCTTTGCCTTATGTGATAGTAAATTAAATATTTTTATAGAGCTGCTACGATTCATCGATTAGGTGTCAACTATTAAATTAATCGGCAACTATTTTGATAATGGATCGATCAGTTTGAGTAATTTTTAAAGAAAAAAAGTCAAAATTCTCTGATTCCAGCTTCTTAAATGTGAATATTTTCTGGTTTCTTTCCTCCTCTATGACAGTAAACTGAACATCTTTGAGTTGTGGACAAAACAAGACATTTGAGGACGTCATCTTGGGCTTTGGGAAACACTGATCGACATTTTTCACCATTTTCTGACATTTTTAGACCAAACAACTAATCAATTAATTGAGAAAATAATCAACAATATATATACATCCAAAATGGCGCTAACTACGGCTGCCTAGGCGAGTTGGTGCGTGCTGTTCTTCTTGTTTTTTTGTGTTTCTTCAGTTTTTGGTGAACGTTCACGGATTGTTTTCTATTGGTAGAATTTCAATTTTTTTCATTCTTATTTTATTCTAACGTTTTTAACTATTCTATTGTTAAGTTATTGCTTATTTGCACCAACAAACCAAAGTAAATTCCTAGTGTATACCTCATACACCTGGCAATAAACAAGATTCTGATTCTTATTCTGATTCTGAACAGATTAATCGACAATGAAAATAATCGTTAGTTGAGTCTAAAGATATAGATCTTTGGGTTTTGGAGTATTGTTCGGAAAATACAAGCAATTTGAATATGTCACCGTGCGGCTCTGTGAAAGATTTTATAGACCAAACAATTAATTGAGAAAATAATCATAAATTATTCAACGATGAAAATAATCGTTTGTTGCAGTCCTTGTTAATTCTTTACTGTTGTGGCATTTTACTCAGTCAAAAGACTTGAGAATGTTTTGGCTAACATGATCGTTCAAAGTCAAATTAAGTGTTTAGGGAATCAAGTCTCAAGTAAGTCAAGTCTCAAGTCGCACAGCGCAGTAACTGCAATGTCACACGTTTGAGCGTGTCCCTGAGAGGAACTGCCCACTGGGGAGCTACCCTGAGAACTACATACCTTTAAGGGCTTTTTTCTGTTTGCATTCGCACACCAATGGGAATGGTGAAGTGAAGTTAGCCGGACGGCGCCATGTCCAACTAGGAAGTTTTAAAAAAATGGTGGTTGCAGTGCTGCATTGGCTTATGTGTTCGACCAATCACTGTACACTTGCGTCACGGTTCCTCTGGTGCTGGGAGAGAACCTACTCTGAAATAGGAGCTAAAACGTCCCTCAAAACGGCGTTCTAATAACTACAATCCTTCCTAGTTCTTGCTGTGCGGACCGAATAAAAAGGGGGTTCTTAGAACTATGAAGTAGTTCCTCCGGTTCGAAAATGCCTCATGTGTCGTGTAAATGTGTCTTTGGCCGAGACTCTGGACTCCACTATTCACTATACCAGTCATTGTGCTTGGCTCCGTTGTAGAGCATCAGCTAAATTGCCGACATGTTAAGACATGCAGTAATTCCATGTTCAAAAATCCAATCTTTTTCCTGGCAGTTTCAGATTAGCTCCAGCCAGCATGTCATAAAATGACTGGCACATATTCCCCAAACAATAGAAGTCTGTCACAGCTTATGTAGACACAACTAGCAGTGGTTACAGGGGGCGTGCTACTGTAGCGAAGGAGTGACAGCAGAAGGCAGGAGGAGGCCATGTCGGTCTCCTGCTTAATTGTCACTCTGACTCTTCCGATTTGGTTCATCCTCGATAAACTACTGCGATCAAATTTCCAAATTTCCTGTCAGAGTTGAATCACTTGACTCCCTCCACTCAACCGATGTTGAAATGAAAAAAAGAAAGCTTTATCTGAATCAACCTTGACATTTTCAGTTTCAATCAAGAAAGACCTGTTAAAGGAGCATTAATCAGTGTGACACTATCAACCATTTATATGAGTAATGTATTGCATGTAGGGTCATTTAGTGACACTCTTACACACAGAGGGATGCCAATAGAACAAATACCCCATTAACTTTTCATAAATACCATTTAATATTCTCATTAGCTTCTTTCTGTATATAGAAACACATGCTGAGACGTGCAAGCGCTCACACACAAATATGTAATTAACAAAGCTACACTGACTCATGTACTCTATTTGATAAGCACCTCACTGTAGGGAGGAGTAAAAAAACATGCATTTATTTGACAAACATTATCAGGCATATTATTAACTGTTATTAAAACACTGAAACAGGACCTTTAAAGCTCCACTTGGATACTACGGAGATAAATATTAATAATTCAGAGTGCCAGACATGATAGACAGTATGATAAAATAACTATTTATACAGCAGTTCCAAAGTAAAGTAGCAAACGTCTTCACTGTCAGAAAAGCAAATCCATTAAAAACAAGAAGTAGAACGGTGATGCGACACCTGCCATTTGTCGGATGATTTCTCCCAAAGCGCCGCCATGACTGCATACATTTTTGAGTACTGGTGGCCCGAGGGGGAATCCCTAACCATGACAGTGTTTGTGCAGGGATCTATCCACAGAGAGATATAGCGATGCAGCAGATTTTATGCAAGATTTGAGTCGTAAAGGCCAGTAGAGGATGTCGGTCTTTTGGGAAACAGTCATCTTTGCTTACTGAAATGACAGTAATTCCTATCCAAACGTGGAATATCCAAAGTAGCTGGACTTTGAGATGTTTCACCTGTCATCTAAGAGCCTTCAGCTCAGTTTCAAACAAGCAAGCTACGTTTCCTTTGATTAACGGTACCGTGATCTGGATGGTTCAAGATTGTCCCAGACAGACAGTGGTTGGTCACAGTTGACATCTAATAATGTTTTATTTATCTTAAACTCTATCACTCTCCTGATGGAGAACTTCCTTTATAATCTCTCATTATGACACCAAGAATAATGTCTGTCAAAAAGTAGTATGTCCAAGGTAACTGGGCTTGTTGTTTGTTTTTTGAGTTGTTCCAGCTGTCATGTATAAAAGCCTTGTTCAGAGTTTGAAACATCCATGAGGCCAAATAGGAAGTATAGTCTAGTTGCCTTTCATTTACAGTACCATCATCTGTGTGAATGAGAATTGCCGTAGACAGACAGCGATTTCTGAAAATGTATGTCTGTAATGATTTTTTTCCTGACCATAAAATCCTACACAACACTTGATGTGACAGAGAACTCAATTTACAAGTAGACGTTTTGTATTTGAACTTTTGTATGACGCATGGACTTGCACAGAAATCTGGTTTTCATAACAGAAGAAGACTAAAAGTGTACGGCCATGCTAGCTGCTCTGTGAGGCTGCACTAAAGCCGCCCACACATGATCAGCCCTGTGCTGGCTGTGCCATTGTCTTCCTCTGGGGAGATTGGTTCCGCCCGAGTAGGCCGAACCCTTGGTGTTCAAATTATTTCAACTTTGACCTCGGTTGCCACTGAACTTTCAAAGCGCAACCAATGAAAAAACAGCTTAGGGCTGCAGAATTAATACAAACTTTATCGAAATCGCAATATGGCCAACTGCAATTTTCAAATTGCTGGAGGCGCAATATTTGTGGTGAAATGTGTCAAAATAACAATATATATTAATTATTGTTTGCTGCAGAGATGTCTTGGCCTACATATTATATTCTAAAGACTTAAGAAAACATCTTTGTTTGGTACAGATCCCCGCAAATATCACACCATTTAATATATGTTGTTCAGTGAAAATGACACAAATGATGTAAAAAAATATATTTTCCCTCTAATACTGCGAATCATATCGCAATCACAATATCAGTAAAAATAATCGCAATTAGATATTTTCTCAAAATCATGCAGCCCTATAACAGCTGCAACTGTTGTTGTTTCCTAGAAACAGTGAATGGCGTTCCTCGCGCACTTTTTGATGGCATATTATACCTGCGCTGCGCTTTGCCACTGTAAGGCTCTGCTCCCTATACCACACGGTGAGCGAAGAGAAAATTTCTCATTATGTGAAGGCAGCTTTACTCACATCTGAGATGAATGTCATAGCGTGCTAACGTTTGCTGGTATTTGATCATAAAAAAATATTGGACGAATTAAAGATTTGACCTGATGATGGCACTAGATGAAAAATTAAGAGATCACCAAAGTTATTAGAATTTGTCCTCAGGGGAACATGAATGTTGGTACCAGATTTCATGGAGATTCATCCAATAGTTGTTGAGACATTTCAGTCTGGACCAACGTGGTGGAATGACAGAACAGCATTGCCGCCCTAAGGCCATTCCTCGAGCATGGCTAAAAAAATCAGGTAAATGAGAACCTTAATCTATAAATGCCAGTGAATCTAAAGGACAAGCAATGTAAATATGATTATCATAAAAAAAAAGTGAAATCATCACAGCAACATGATGTCAGCATCACCTCCCTCCCCACTTCCTCCCTCAGCTGTGTTGTAGTCAGAGTGTCAATCACAGGAGCCCCTGCTCCCAAGCCAATAGACAGTCGACAAATTACCATTTGGAGCGGAACCCGGCTATAAATGCGATTGGGTTGGATTTGAGTCTGCTCTCCCGGCTTTGGATTTGAATAGAATAGAGTCTGTCCTCTTTTTTTTTTTGCCTCCGTGGCTTCAGAAAGCAAGATTAGATAGAGTTAGGGAGGGGAAGAGAAACAAAGAGAGGGAGAGAAGCAGAGTCAGAGGAGACAGAGGAGAAATAAGAAATACAGAGCATCCACGGGTCTTTAAAATTGCAAAAGCCTTAAAATAAATCTAAATGTAAGGCCTTGAAAAGTGTGAAAATGTGTGAAACGTCTGTATTAGAGGTCTTATTTTTCCACCGCTCCGTAAATATCTTTGTCCGGCATTCCTCCTCTTAGATTACTTCAGACATAGCAGGCCAGGGTTAGCCGTACAATAGGCTGTGTAATGTTTTATTCATAATTTCTGCTTTAGTAAATGAAATTGGACTTCATGTTCCTTAACAAATAATTTCATGTTATCCTTTTTGTTACACCGGCCATTAATAATTTCAGAATTTTTATTAGCTGTTCTGAATCGCAAATAAGTTGCTTTTGGCAGTTTTATAGCGTTCTCTTTGTAGCATTGTAAGATCTGTAAACCCTCGCCACATTTTGACAATAAAGTAATTACCGTAAACAAATGACACTATTACCACGAAGATTGTCAGCCTCTAAGGGCCCCTGTGCTGCAGCTGCAATGTCCTATCAAGTCACATTTTCCAGGAAATCTGCTAGATTGCTAACAACAAAGAGATGATGAAAAACACGCATGTATTAGTGATCCTGATACATGTACCCTCTTGGTTCCATCTATTTCATATATGTTCACATATATGTGCCATTTTCGTCATATGGATTGTCTATGTTGTAATTTTATCATGCTGTTTATTCTGTACACCCGGCATCTATTGCACGTCTGTCCGTCCTGGGAGAGGGATCCCTGTTCTTGAGGTTTCTTCCATTTTTTAAAAATAAAAGTTAAAGGGTTTTGTCTTTTGTTAAGTTTTTCCTTATTCACTACAAGGGTTCAAAGACAGATGGTGTCTGGTGTACAGATTGTAAAGCCCAATTTATGATTTGCAATATTGGGCTATATAGATAAAATTGACTTGACTTTCCTGACATAATTCGTTTAGACTCTATGAATTGATTAAAAATACAAATATTGATTCTTTCATATTGATTCAACTCTGGGTCATATTTCTTTCCATACAACTACAGTACCATATATATTCTACAACTCTGGACATTGTCCATTCCACATTGTCTAGCCATATTATTTATTAACCAGCCGCGACAGCCTTCACCCTGTGAGTCTCTGTGTGTGTTATCATTGAAAAATGGGATGTAGCAGGAACTACCACAGAGCTGTTTTGAGTACTTTGCCAGGTGTTTATATGTCAGTCTGTCTGTCTGTGGACATATTTTGTCACTGCGACAGCGTCGCAACTGTGCAAGATGCAGTCTCGAAACTTTACAGGTGTGTAGTTGAGATCAAAATGAAGGCTGAGATCGAAGATGGGTGTGGTCCGAGCAAGGGCGTTGGAGGTAGGGCAGTAGGAAGTGGGTGCTAAGTTACGCCCCTGGCCAGATTTGGCGTCGCGGCTGGTGTGATCCCATCGGTGGTCTCTAATTAGTTTATTTATTTATACTGTATATCAGAGTACTATCACATATATCTAGATAACCTCTGGGAATAGAATCAATTTAGTGGTGCAATATCGTTCACATCATGCAATTTTATCCCTGTTGAAATAGAGTGGTGCAGGAAAAAAAAAAAAATCAAAAATCATAAAAGTGGTGTTCATTTGTGGAGATTATCTTGCTGAACAAAACGTGTAAGTATCATAAACATTTGTTTGCCACAGAGCTTATTTTCTGCAATAATCCAAAACCCAATGGAAAAATCCCATTTGCTTTTTGTCGAGGGAACCAGGGCGATGCTAACTTCCTGGTTGGCCTACAAAAATACGTCATGCCGGGAGCACTATATAGCTTGACCACAATGGTCCATGTGCAATAGGCCTGCTGGTGATAACTGTACAAGCTAGTACATGAGCTCCTCTTGAGAACACCTGGGCTTATTATTATTTAGTGACCGTGATAGCGTCGCAACCATACAAGATGCAGTCATGAAACTTGACAGATGTGTAGATGAGATCAAAATAAAGGAAGAGTTTGAAGATGGGTGTGGTCTGAGCAAGGGTGCTGGAATTAGGGGGGTAGGAAGTGGGGAAGGAGCCATTGGCCCCCCCAACTTTACGCCTCTGGCCTGATTTGTCGTCGTGGCTGGTGTGATCCCATCGCGAGATAGTCTCTAGTATGTTTTTTTTTTGTATTTTTATTCCTATTTTTCATTTTGTTTTGATTTTATTTCACTTTGTCTTTCTTTGATTTACTTTTCAATGTGTGACCTATATGCTCTCTGAGTTTGTTCTTCTTTTGAACAACTTTATTCTTGTCTCCCTTTGTTGTTATTGTTGTGATTTTTTTCCCAACTGGTCCCAACTGCAAAAGTTAGAAGATTTATGTACTTTTTCAAGCTTTGTATCTTTAAATTTACATTTAGATTTATTCATTTGGCAGATGCTTTTGTCCAAAGCAATGTACAAATGAAGTACAATCCAAGCTGCAGTACATCTAGGAGAAGCCTTCAAGAATAAGTGCCACAATGCTCAATTCCACCTGACACTAGTGCCACAAGGTTGCACGTGCATGAAGTAAGACATAAGTGCATGGCAATTGAGAATTTTCTTTCTTTGAGAGAGAGAAATAGAGAAGGAAGGAGAGAGAGAGGCATTTGTTCAGAGACTGAGGAAGCAATTTTAAAGCCTCGACGTGTTATTGTGATGGACATTTGTCTTCATTTGTCTCATTTTTTTTTCTAGCATGAGTGATCGACTAATCAAAAAATAACTGATAGTTTAATAATAGTGAAAACAAAGGTTAGTTGCATCCCTACATGTGTCACATTTAGACCGCACAAGGCAACATTTCATTTCAGCCACCCCCGAGTGGCAGCAGGAGATTCATTAGCTCGTTAGTGAGAGACTCATTAGCCAGAACGTCACGTGACGTCATAATCTTTGGTAATGTAGGTACTGTAATGTCAGTAATCTTTCCACCCCCCTGACCTGCATTTCTGCCAGATGAGTGGCTGGTGGGCCGGCAGGTGGCTCATTTTCTCTGGGCATCTTGCTGGTGTTTGTTTCTTGCACTTGAGGTTTGATTAATGTGCAGTTTGCCAAGAACATTTCCTGCTCCTGACATCGTGTTGGTTAACTAGGACAAATGTGGAAGGTCTCAGTAGTGGGATGCTTCAATCATATGAAGAATCTGTGGTTTGGACATGCACTTTTACATTAAAATATTGCCTATAAAATCTTAAATTATTCTTTCTGAGACCTGCGGAGAGCCTGTGGAGGCAGAGACAGAGAGAGTGCTGTTGCGACTGAGGTCTGGGTTATTTCAGGATGGTTGTCTTGCAGTCTAATGTGGTTTGGCACTTGTGTGTCTAGTCAGGAGGAGATATATGGCTGAATTTGCCTTGAGTGGCTGGCTGGTTTCTGAATGGACGCGTTCTGGTTTCTCTGGTTGCTGATTGCTATTTTCAAGACTTTTCTCTCCAATTTTTCTTCCTCATTTTCTTCTCTGTGTCACCCTTTGTCTTATCATCCCTGCTTCTGCTTGTGTCCTCCTTTCTCCTCTCTTAATTTTCCTCCCTTTCTCTTTGTGTTTGTCTTTTCTCCTCTTTGTTTTCCTCCCTTTTTGTATCTCTCCCAATTTCTTTTATTTTCGGCCTCTCTGTTTCCTCTTTTTTACTGCTTCTTTGTGTTTTTTAAGCTCTCATCCCTCCTTTCCTCTCCATCGTTATTTTTCCTTTCCCTCCTTTATCTTTATTTCTTTCCCACCCTCTTCGTATTATCTTTTCTTCTTTGCTTTCTTCCCCTGCTTCCATTCCCATTTTCTCCTCATTTCCCTCTCTCCTTTCAACTCTTCCTTTCTTTCTTACTTTGCTCAGTCACCTTATTTATTTCTATTCTTCTTTCTCTCTCTTATAGATCTTTCCTCCCTCTATTTTCTATATTTATATCTCCTCCCCTCTCATCACTTTTATGTCCCTTTCTCTGTTTCCCTCTCATCTTCTTCTTCCCTCCTCTAAGCTCTCTACTTTCCTGTCCTCCCCTCTCGCTTTATCTTCGTCTTCTTGCCTTTATCCACATCTCTCTCCCTTCCTGCCTCCTTCTCTGCTCTCCCTCTGTTTTTGTGCTTGCTGTTTTAGCATACTCTGCAGGGAGCACTCCTGCGATGCCAATTATATTGACTGAAGAAAAGGAGAAGGAGAAAGAGAAAGGGAAGGAGGGAGGCGGGGGGAGGAGGGAGGGTTGGAAGACCTGCGCATGCATGCACAAAAACACACAAATATACACATTCACGCTGATGGAGAGAATGAATAAGAGGGGACAGAGGCTTGAGAGCACAGGAGGAAGAGGAAGAGGGGGATGATGAAAGAGGGGGAGAGCTGGGAGGAAGAGGACAGAGAGAAATTGGAGGAGAGCGAATCTGTCTGTGAGTGTAATAGTCTCCCGCTGTCGAACCCGAGGGAATTCACCGACTGCAGAGGGGAAGAGAGAGAGGTAGAGAGGCATAGATAGAGAGAGACAGATTGAGGGGGAGAGAGAGGGGATGGGGTGGGTGTGATCACAGCAGAGAAGCAGATAGAGAGATACAGAAGGAGAGAGAGCAAGACCGAGAGAGCAGAAACAGAGGCAGACAGCAGGAAAAGAAAGATGACTTCAGTCCTTTTCTCTCGGAGCTCAGCTTGTAGGGCTCCACTCCAGGCAAATGTGGCTTGTGACATTAAGTAAGATTCAGCGTCATGACTGAGTGTATGAATGGAGAGCATAAGTATACATAGTAATGTGCTGCTGCACAGTAGCTCAGCCCAGAGAACTGCTTGTAGCACGTCTGTGCGCTGGATGTTTACACTGCATGCACTTATGTATGTTGTCACTCGTGTGCGAAAAGGGTCAGTTCACCCAAATTTCCCAAAAAACATTTTCTGACTCGCCTCTGTGGTATCGAACCACGCAGATGGTTTTCTTTTTATTTGCTAAGGTTTTGAAATATCAGTCTTCAGTACAATGGAGGTGAATGGAATTTAATTTTTGGTGCTCACGGCATTGAAAAATACATTTTTAGAAAATCTGCAGGAGTGTGTCTTTCTTGAATAATGTCCCCATTACTCTGGATAATCCGCAGACCTTACTGTGAACAGTTCTCAATGGAACTATTTTATTCCAAATAATTTATCATCGATTTTTTTTAGCACCACAAACAAAATTGCTTTCAATTCTATTGAACTATGGAAGCAGCAGATATCTCACAGATGGATATCTCAAAACTGGACGAATAAAACCACAACTATCAGCATGGTTAGATGCCACTAGAGATAAGTGAGAAAATATGTTTTTTGCTTGAACTGATCCTTTCACTAGCATTGTGATTGCTGCGGGAAGGTGTCATGCTCCTTTGGAAACTTTTACAAAATGAAAAGTTGCAAAGCTGTTTGGGAGAATAAGTAAAGAGTAAACTCCTGCACACAGTCAACTCTTCCAGTCTATTTGTTGGATAGCTACATGTGAGACTGTTCTCCCAAGCACTCAGTTCTTTCAGCAAGTGCCCCAAAATGACATATATGTTAACAGTTGGAGGACAAATGATGTTGTTCTGCTGATAAGGGCGTCAGATCACAAACATTAAACATTTAATTTGGAGAACCTGTTGCTACATTTCGGTGCAGTAACCTCTGTCAGGCATTTCATATAGCAAGTGACAGCACGCACATATGCTGTATGCTAATGGGTGACAAATTAGAAGAAAAACCCAAGTAAATTAGTGCAGAAACATTCTGAATGCAGATGCTTCCGTACAGGGCACACAGGCTCATGGAACTGATTTGATGAGTGTGAAAATGATGTGAATCATATGCTATGGCCTTTGCAGTCATCAGTTCTAAAAAAAAAATGTAATACCAAGACAGTGCTAGGCAACCACCATCATTAAAACACCAAATGAAGGAATATCTTTATAGAGGAATGGCGTTCATTCCTCCAGTAGAGTTCAGAAACATGGAGAATCTATGACAATGAGCACTGAAGCTGTTCTGAAGGTTCTTGGTGGAACAAAAGTCTGTTTTATGTTGTTTTTTCACAGTCCGTATCAGTATATAGATAAACCAATCCAAAGGAGAGGAACTTGGAAAACAGACATCTGGGAAGGGGCTGACAAAGTTCTAAAAAACCCGTCAGATATACAGCACTTTCAACTGCATGGTGGTAAATCTAACAAATAGTCTGTTTTTCATAGTTCTTGACAGTTTTAGATTTGTTGACATGAGCTTTTCAACTGACATTGATGGTACAGTGCACACACATCTGCACAGTCTACTGTACATCCATCATGCATCTGTGCTTGCGCACTCCAAGATGTAGTGGCGGGGGTTTGGTGTTTACCTGGCTTTTTAGCTTGACATATACCTTTTTATGATATGAATTTATAGCACTCATTGGGGACTGGATGATATATCTAGCTGGTATTTGCCTTTTTATACCAGATCTAAGGTACTTATGCTGCTGCCTAAAATGATAGTTCCTTCCTGTCCACACCTGAACACCTGCAACAACATGTTATTCTTGAGCAGTGATTCCTTCTGTTTTGTGTTGTCAGAATTATGTTTCCATTAAAGGGCCAGTGTGTAGGATCTGGCGGCATAGCAGGGAGGTTGCAGATTGCAACCAACTGAAACTTCTCCCATGTGCCAAGCATGTAGGAGAACTACGGTTGCCGATGCGAAAACGTGAATGGCCCTATCGAGAGCCAGAGTTTGGTTTGGCCCTTCTGGGCTACTGTAGAAACATGGCTCTGTGAAGAGGACCCGCTCTGGATGTAGATATAAACGGCTCATTCTAAGGTAACGAAAACACAACAATTCTTATTTTCAGGTGATCATATGCTAAAGAAAACATAGTTATTAAAGCAGCAGTGGGTAGAAATGAAGCAAATATGATTAAAAAAAGTTATTTTTATAAAACGGTCACTATATCCTGACAGTATTGCATGAGACAGGTAATCTGAATAAAATCATGTGCCTCTGTGAGGCCGGAGGAAAACAACCATTCAGAGCCGAGCTGGAGCCTTCCATCTCTAAGCAGCTGTCAATCCCTCGCAAACTCTGATCAAATGGTCAAACTAGGCAGCGCTGATCAAATATGAATTAATATTGTGACTGTAATGCATATTTTTCAACTTAAATGTTTTCAGAAACATCTTGTAGTGTACTGTTTAGTTGTAAAATGAGAAAGTTTGTGACCCGGCAGCCATGTTGAGATCAGTTGAGGAAATACCAAGCACCACCCAACAGCCGGAGCAAACTTTCTCAGAAATAGGCATCACAGTAACAGAATATTGATTCATATTTGATCAGCGCTGCCTAGTTTAACCATTTGATCGGAGTTCGCGAGTGATTGACAGCTGCCTCCGTTGAATGACCCCAATAGGAACGCTCTCTCTCTGAAATGACCTGTAATTGGCCAAAGTCTCCCGTCACGGGCTAGATTTTTTAAAGCCTGAAAACAGAGCCATGAGGAGGTGCAGAAGTCTAGTTATCTCTCAGAACACTTGAATTACAATATGCTGAAAGGTTATTATGGATTTTTTGCCCAATGATGCCAAAATATTCGCCCCACTGTAGGTTTAAAGCTGCAGTTGGTAACTTTGAACCAATACGATAAAAAGTTATTTTTTATAAACTGTCACTATATCCTGACAGGAGTGCATGAGACAGATAATCTATGAAAAAAATCATGTGCCTCTGCCTCCTGCTCCTAATGGCATTTTCAAGATTCTACCATGCCTGAACAAAAATAACCAATCAGAGCGGAGGAGTCTCTGGGCAGCTGTCAATCACTGCTCGCAAAACTTGCAAACTCTGATCTGAAATGTATCTGGAAACATATTTTAATATACTGTTGAGAAATGAAATGAAAAAAGTTTGTGACCTGGCCGCCATGTTGAAAACAGTCGAGCCAAAACTAACCACCGCTCAGCATCCGGAGCAAACTTTCTAATTTTACAGCTAAACAGTACTCTACAAGATGTTTCTGAAAACATTTGAGGAGAGAAATAGGCATTGCAGTACATTACAACAGAATATTGATTCATATTTGATCAGCGCTGCCTAGTTTGACAGTTTGATCAGAGTTCGCAAGTTTCGTGAGCAGTGATTGACAGCTGCTGTAGAGACTCCTCGGCTCTACAGCTCAACTGGTTGTTTTCCATCGGCGGTGTGAAATCTTGCAAATGCCATTAGGAGCACTAAAGGCAGGCAGAGGAACCTCATTTGTTTTAGTCTGTCTCATGCACTGCTGTCAGGATATGTGACAGTTATATAAAAATATATATCTTTTTTATCATATTTGCTCAAAGTTACCTTCACCCTAAGCTTAATATTATATTCCATTTCTGCCAGTAGATCCCCCTAAATGTTACACACTGTTCCTTTAAGGGCCTAATATATCCTTTGGCCTACCATTGGATCAAAGTAATGTTTCAACTGATCTTAGGGAGCTGCTAAGAGTTTTATGGTTAGGAAATAACGTGTTCTCTAATGGTCTAAGTGATGTTTCTGATGCTCTTCCACACTCCGCAAGAATACAATTTCCACAGAAATACTTAACAGTGATGAATTCAGTTTGAATACATTGTTTGAATAAATTACAGTTTGCAGTATCAAATGGATGTCAGTTACATTAAGCCTTTTAAGGAATAAAATGTGGATTTTTCTGAAAGCACATACAGTAGGTTACATAAGTGGTGCCTTGTCTTATGATTGACACGGACTTGAGTTCAATCTTTACCCACCTATTTACTATATTTACTCTAACATCACTACCGTGCATTATCCTCAGCCTGATATGTATTTATAGTGTGTGTAGGTGTGTGTATGAGTACGCTGTACACCACTGTGCTCGCATTTTTAAAATCATTATGGTCCTGGGGTCGTTGATGGAGCTTCCAGGAGATCGCTCGTGAAAATAATAAATGGTTTAATTTCACTATAATTTAATTCAGTAGCAATTAATTAATCAGGATGAGTAAGACTGGATTTTGTAATCATAATTTTCACTTCTGCAACGTTAAAAAAATGCTGCTAGAATCTACCCATTTCAGCCACTTGTATTTCAGAATGCCTGCGTCATATATGCCATGTCTTTATAGTTCATCTTTCATGTCAAGTAGGTCACCAGATGGTCACAGGGCCACGCCAATTCTCCCATGTTGGCGGCCATGACAGTTAAGACCGCGTGGAGTGACCCTAATTAGTCAATTAGCCCACGAGGGGCGCCCTAACGATGTCTGTAGCCGCCACGCTGCTCAGCGTGCACGCAGATAAAAACGCCACCGTCCAGCCTCTATTGTTTCACTGTCTGTGCTGCCATTGTTGGAGGCAGCGAGCCCCATCCCCCTCCTCCTCTTCCTCACCTTCTTCATCTTCCTTTCCCTCGCTTTGCCGTTCCATTGATCTCCTCTGTCTTGATTGGGAGTGACAAACAGTGGGGACCGTCTGAAAGGTTGCGTTCGTTAGTGGCCGTTCGTCGTTACAAGACATACACGCATTCCTGCAGACATGATGGGGGAAGAGACGGGGGGGTTACATGGCCACACTCATACACTGGAGGACACACATATATTCTCAAAGTGGTCCCTGGAGAAAGCCTTGATACAAGGAGGAGAGCATTCCAATACACTGACAAACACACTTCCAGTAAAGGAGAGACACACACTGTACGCTGTACTCCGAACTTTGGTCCACATTAAGATTTCTGCTACTTTCAACCCTGCTTTGTCTTTCTGTGCTATTTCCAGGGAGACACACAAACATACACACACTCCCGTACACACACACACACACACGCACACACACACTTCCAAAAGCACTCTTCGTCCTTTCATGTCATGTTGCTGAGCAGTCAGAGACGCAGAGAGGAGAAGAAAGGAGGGAGGTCTGCCTGAAACAAAACATCCAGCAGAACATCCAGTCTCATGTAACGCAGCAACAATTACACGATGAGAAGAGAGAACACGTTTATTTGTGATTTCAAGTGGAAGCAGCCAGGCAGGAGAGTTGACATGTTACCAAAGAAACTGACTTCAGTAGCACCTGCAAGTTATCACAGTTTGTAGTACGACTATCAGGACAGGTTTTTAATCGTGCAGGGAAAACAACATGACGTCTTAAAAGATGGCATGCTAGAGGGATTTCTAAGATAATTTAAATGGATTTCTGATCAAATCTGCACTAAAAGCAGCCATAGAGAGAGGTGATTGAAACTGTTAACGCTGAAACAAACATCTGATGGTATGTGTCCATAGGATCCGTCCTTTCCATGCTTCCCATTCATTGTCTATGTAAGCAGCCGCGCAATGCATTCAGGTAGCATGGCGACGCGATTCAAGAGACGGGGCGTCACATTAGCCGCTCCTCATTTGCATAAATTTGAGGTTGAGGCTACTTTATGCAAGTCAGGGTTGTCCGCCGCGACTCTAAATTACAGACAGATTCAGCAACTGCTTGGCTTATTTCTCGCATAAAATATTTTCCGAAACACATTTCGGTGAACCATTTTCATAATATAAGAGCGAAAAGTTTCCAAACGAGCCGCCATGTTTGTTTCAGTTTTAAAGCTGGGAGTAGCAGCCCACGAGGGAAAGCGTTCGTCCAATCAAGTGCCTAGTGGCAGCCCATCAAGCGGCCAATACTGGGAAGCGTGGCGATCCCTTGCGTCCAAAACGCCCCTGTAGACACATACCATAAAGGTAAAAGTGTTCACCTTTTCCGAATGGCCACACTCAAAGATGCAGCAAAAAGCCTGTCTGTCATTAGGTTAGATTCAATATATGCGATAAATTGTGATTTTTAAAATCTAATTTATCTTCTAACTGTCATAGCAAAAAGAACACACCACCATATGCATAAAATCTGAGTAAAAAAGTTTACTTTTTTATGCAATCAGAACAGTGGGATCTGCATTTGCATTTATTACAATCCCTGTAAAATCATAACACTACTTTGCTAGGGCACATACACTGAGAGGGCGCATCTCTTTAAAAATGAAATAAAGTATTGACTGAGTTAATCTTCGCATATAAACTATTAATTAAAAACCAATACAGGGTTTTTGAGAATCGATACAGTATCACAAAAAATAATATCGTGATATTCAATTTTTTCAATATTTTCTTACACCCCTACCTGTCATTATATCCTCCTCCTGGCTGCGTCACACTGACTACCTGATCTGTCTCCGGTCTTTATGTGTGTCTTTGTAGTCCTGAGGTGATGAATTGTACAAATAGGGATAAAGGTGCACAGTCTCCCTTCAAAGGCATTCATGGTGTTGCACATGAAAAGTGATGGAAGAAGTTGTTTGAAGAATGAAAACTGTATGGTAAGGGGTTGTCAGCCCTCAGATTTCTGTATTCTCTTCAAATATCCAGTATCAGTAGGTCTCTATAGGTCTAGATGACTTTATTTTATTCGTGGTGAAGACAGTGCCATGATATTTCAATGCAAATGACCTCTCTAATAGTTCCTTAAACGAGGATTGCACATCCTTTCCCTTACTAAGGGAGAATATGGGATCCGTCCATCATTTCAAAACAATGTTTGTGTACCGATAGTGCTGCCAAAACCCCGATAAAAATACAGCTCTGTTTGTTTATTCTACGAGCTCATCTTGGACATTGGACAGTTTATGTGTTGCGCTTCACTAGCTGTTGATTTTGGCTAACGTCATCCATTAGTTATGTAACCTCATCCCCTTTCAATTTTAAAAGCCCTTATTTTGGTTCATGCCACAGGATGACATTTCAGTTGTGTTCTGCATTTTCCAGAAGAAAGCTGCTGTCTGTTTGCATATGTTGGATGGGCCTTGAAAGCAATAGAGAAGGGGAAGTGTGTGTGTGTGTGTGTGTGCCGATGGACGACAAGGGCGACTCCATTTCTTAGGTCAAGCTTCGGGTCACCTCGGTTGCCCTGGTAACCCTGTTCTGGCTGGGTTGCTTGGCAACAATCCTCTTTTGTTCCAAATGATTTAATTTGAAGCATATCTTCCCTCGTCACCCTTGGCACAGTGGCTCACCCTTCTCTCCCTCCCTCCCTCCCTCCTTCCATCCCTCCCTCCATCACTCCCTCTCTTCCTTCATCCTCCTCAGCTTCTCTCTTTTGCTGAAGCTTTAGGACTCTTCCCCCTTTTTCTAATCTTGGCCCTTCCCCGGGCATCAAGAGCCCTATCCTTCTTGTGCCTGGTGTATAAGTCTCTGCCGTTATCGGAAGGTTTTACGACTGGATAGGTGTGTGTGAGTGTGTGTGAGAGAGAGAGAGAGTGTGTGCGTGTGTGTGTTTGGGCTGCAGAGGTGGAGAGTGTGTGTGCCTCACAGTATGTGTCTTCTCTGGTGTGTTTGCATCAGTATACATTTGGCCTTTATGGTTAAAAACAATATCACAGCATCTGTATTTGAAATTCTTTTACAAAAATATATATACACTTAATGGCCAAAAGTATGTGGACAATTGTTGAATATGTCAGTCCAAAACCGTGCGCATTAATCGGCTGTTATAACATCCTCCGGTCTACTGGGAAGGCTTTCCACAAGATACTGGAGCCAGGCTGCAGGAACTTACTACCATTCAGCCACAAGAGCATCATGGGTCTTTTGCATTGGCACTTTTGGCCGAGTCAAACCATGCATGCTGGATGGCTTTTCCATTACCAGTTTTAGCGCACCGCGTTGTGCTGAGTTGCGCCTGAGCTGGACCATCTCCTGAGTGGGGCCAAAGTGCGTCCGATCCGGCTCCAAGCGGGATTTGGTGATGTCTCGCCAACCCGTGACAACCCTTCTCCCCCTCAACCAAGCGTGTGTTGCAAGACTCAACTCATGTCTGTGCAGGAGACGAGAAAAGATTAAAAGTCTCAATCTGTGGTTTAAAGTTTAGTTTCTCGCCTGCGTCCTTGTTTTTATGTTCACATATCTGCTTTATTTTACTGTTTTGCTTTCAGCTGTATAGGAGTCGTGTTAAAGCTGCAGTAGGCAGAAAGTTTTTGGCATCATTGGGCAAAAATTCCATAATAACCTTTCAGCATATTGTAATTCAAGTGTTCTGAGAGATAACTAGACTTCTGGACCTCATCATGGCTCTGTTTTCAGGCTGTAAAAACATCTAGCCCGTGACGGGAGACTTTGGCAAATCTCAGGTAATTTCAGAGAGAGTGCGTTCCTATTTGCTGTGCTCTGGGTGCGCGGTGCTTGGGATTTCCTCAACAGATCTCAACGTGGCTGCCGGGTCATAAACTTTCTCATTTTACATCTAAACAGTACACTGCAAGATGTTTCTGAAAACATTTTAGGAGAGAAATAGGCATTACAGTAACAGAATATTGATTCATACTTGATCAGCGCTGCCTAGCCGTTTGATTGGAATTCGTTAGTGATTGACAGCTGCTCATAGACGTCAGCTGGACGGCAGACTCCAGCTTGGCTCTGATTGTTTGTTTTCCTCCGGTCTGTGAAATCATGCAGATGCCATTAGGAACACCGGAGGACACCGGAGGACACAGAGGCTCATGATTTTTTTCAGATTACCTGTCTCATGCACTACTGTCAGGATATAGTGACCATTTAATAAAAATAACTTTTTTTAATCATATTTGCTTAATTTCTACCCACTGCAGCTTTAAGTTCTGCTGATGAAAACCCAACATTTCCTAATTTTGCTGCTTCATAGTAAAAGCTTTTAAATAACAATATGTGGGCAGGAAGATTACAAGCAGCAATAATAACAGGGGACTTTTATTGTGAAGAATATAGGAAATTAAATGTGTTTTACTAGTCACAGCCATGGCTACACAAACCATCAAGCCAGTAGCCCGGTTGTAATGGAGATCCAAATCCCTGACGTGAGTCAAACCGAGTCAAGCCAAGCCAGCATATGTGTATGGAAAAGGGGCTTTAGTGAGGTCGAGCACTGATGTCGGGCACAAAGTGAAGTCTAAGCACTTGACCTTACTTTGTGCACAAAGGTATTGTCATGTTCAAACAGGAAAGGGCTCCTTCTCAAAGTGTTGGAATCACAGTATTGTCTAAAAGGCTGCAGCATTAAGATTTACATTAATTAGAACTAAGGGGCCCTAGCCAAAAACAGACACAAACCAAAAATACACAGGGCTGTCCACGTACTGTATCTTTGGCATATAGTGTTTGATATGACAAATTATGCAAACTCACGTACCAAACGATCTGATGTTCACATACATGTAAAACTTCAATAATTAATTTTGATAGTTTTTAATCACAGCTTGTTCAGAATCATTTATCTTGATAACTGCATTTGGTGAAACAGTAACATCATCATGATGTGATTCCACTGAAAGACGAACAATGATATTAAATTATCACCCACTGTGTGCACGTCCATTTCATGCTTATGTAAGAGTGTGTGTGTGTGTGTGTGTGTGTGTGTGTGTGTGTGTGATTGTGTATTTCCCATAACAGATCAGGAACTTTTTACAGCTTCTTGTTATTATTGCGGTTTTGAAAGATGGGTGTTGTCTGTACAGAGGCAGAGAGAGAGAGAGAGACAGCAGGAGCTAAAGGGAGAAAGAGTGCAGGTTCTGAGGCCCTTAGAGGATCCAGTGATCTTAGTCAAAAGGGCAGCCTTCTGGTAATTGACTACTCATTTCTTTAAGTGGCCTATTGGCAGGGGCAGTCAGTGCATTTGCCAAGGCATTAAAGATTTCACTCTCTTTATCTTCCTCTATGTGTGTGTGTGTGTGTGTGTGTAGATGGATAGATGAAGCTTAAGTTATCTTTTTTCTTATCAAACAATGACTTCTGTTTGGCGAGGTTCCTGCGTGCAAACTGGTGCAGTAAATGTCTCTTCTCTTTGAAATCAAAAACATCTCTCTTTCTCTGTCTCTCCATCTGTCTGTGTCCAATCGGTTCATTTTTAAAGAAGCTTAGCTGGCACAGCTGTCAAATAATGAACAGTATTACCAACGCGCCTTACAGTACATTACATTTACAGTACAATAAAAGGAATGCATCAAAACCATGGATGTATTAAGAGAACTGGATACAGCATTGGAGGCGGGGCCCCGTTGATTCCTATGAAAGTTGCTCAGTGGCGCATGATGCCAAAATAGCTCGACTTCCGAGTGGAATAGTACCCGGATCTTCCGGCAATCTTCCCCATCCATTGGGCCCATGGAGCAGGCGCAGTAGCGTCCGCTCGGTCACATGGCTCGGTCACGAGGTCACAATCGTCACGCTGTCGTCACGGCTTGCTAACTCCGCCTCCCAGCCCTCGCTCCAGCCTCGGACTGGGTCTCATTCACATGAACGGAGGAAGGGAAATAACTCTGGATTCGGCTATTAGTGCATTTTACAACTTTTAGGACCTAATGATTTAAATAAGGGCTATTCAAGTGTTTGTAATGGGTAGTAGATTTACCTCAAAAAAATGATTTGCTGAGTTACAGAGATCTCTTTCCCAATGTAAGTCAATGGGAAAAAGTATTTTTGGGCCCAATGGCATAACGTGATGGACACAGAAAAATTGGCATCAACGACCTCCTGGGGGCTTGATCAAAACACTACAGAGAGATTATCATAGAACTAATTTTGATATAACAAATGGTAGCTGACTTATGGGTTTCATGATTAGCGACTGAATAAAGCATATCTGACATTAAAGTATAGGTTCATTTCATTTCATATGTACGGTGAAAGAGGTTTACTGCAATCATTCGTCCTGTTCATAGCTCTGAAGCAATTTCTAACGTAACTTCAATGCAAGAAATGTGAGACAAAATCCAGACCTTGTTCTGTAAAAAAATCCTTTCTGTAGTTAATTTAAATATAATATGAAGCTTCAGCAGACTTAGATTGTTGACAGTTGCAAGTAAGTTTATTGCTGGTGTTTTGTCCAGACATAAACCGCTCTACAAGACTGGAGCAAGGCCACAAAATCAGATAATAATGCAGAACAACTCTATTGCCAGACAAGAGTGCTGATGGATGATTCTGCAAAAACCAGGGTTACATTCAGTGCCAACGTTTATTTGTTTTGTTTTAATTCTCACTTTCTGGTGCATGAAAGTTGGACACCCATCCTATTTGTCTCACTACAAATAGGGCACACTATTTTCTTGCATTGGCACTGATTGTGGCACTGGACATGATCACGAGGTGCAGAATCATCCAATGTGAAAGTCCCAGGATACTGGGCTGTGTAGAACCCACTTTAATTGATATTGTACCTTAGTGGTGATAAAAAAACAACTGACATGTAGTAAATCTGAGGCTTTTGGGGCTCCGGGACTTAATCATAGACTGTATATAAGAAGTGGACGTAGTCACGGTGACTTCATCCATTGGTTTGTGGACTGCTGTTTTGAAGCCTTGAGTTTGGCATTTTGGCTTTCGCCATCTTGTTTTTTTGCACCCAGAAGTAACACTAGTAAATTCACCCGAACGCTGAATAAGGTGTTTTTAGGCGACCAGAAAGGATATAATTAACTTTTATGAACTGAAAACACACTTTGAAAGGGTTAAAGTTCTAATGCTTTGGCCAGACTGCTCGCGTGAGCAGCGCGTGACGGCTGCATTGCTGAACTGCTGCGTGTCTCACGTGTGTGGCATCCACACTGGCAGCGTTTCTGCTGATACTGGGCTGTTGCTGCCAGCCCTTTCTTTCTACCGATCTTCACTTTCATAATGGCAATTTCATTTCATTACAAATGTCATTCATATTCATTTTAGACAGAAAAAGACGCAGCTGACACGCAGCCGAACTGCAGTGTGGCTGCTTTAACCTGTTAACATGGACACCGAAATAAAAAACAACAGGTTCCGCAGCCGCCACACGCTTCTGATGGTCCCTGTGTGGACAAGGCGTAAGAAGAAAACACGGACAACATCCAGACAGGACAACGCTGTGGTCGCAACCTGTCAATCACAAGGTAGCCACGCCCTAAAGCATCTCCTGCTTTATGGTCTATCTGACTCTAAATGGGACCATAATTTACCAAATGAGAAACATCTGTATTGAAGAAGACTTGAAACTAGCGATTGAGACATAAACTCATGTTTACAATGTTTACTGAGGTAATAAATCAAGTGAGAAGGAGGATCATTTTCTATAGACTTCTATACAATCAGTCTTCTTTTTGCAACCAGAGGAGTCGCCCCCTGCTGGCTATTAGAAAGAATGCATGTTTAAGGCACTTCAGCATTGGCTTCACTTTTCAGACCCTGGAAGCAGCCCACTGGATGTAATCCAGGCTTGTACACACAACTACCAGGAAGTATCCCTCCGCCATGGATCAGAAAGGGAACTCTTTCCGAGGAAACACAAAGAGGGAATTTCATACAAAAAAGACCCGAACTGTAGTAGATACCCACTTGGTTTGACTAACTCAGACTGCTGAAGCGTTATATTAACCAGCTGAACTTAAGAATGAGGATGGTAGATTTTTGCCTTAGAAATAGATCCCCTCAGACATGTATGGAGAGGAGGAATGAATGACTACATGGACCGATAACTCTTTCAGCCTGCTCATTGTATTAAGATGGCCTATCCGTTAACTCTTATCAGCTCTCACTGTTGCTTTCTCTCTCCACCCCACCACTCACACATCCCTTATTCTGTTTTTTGTTTTTTTATCTTTCCATCCCTCTGTCTCCTTTTTGACTTTCTGTCTTTCCACTCTGCTCTACTTCCCCTCCATCTCACTCTCATTGTTTTTTTATGCTCTTTCAGTCTCTTTGCCCCCTTTCTAAGTCACCCTGTCATCTCTCCTCATTGGTCTCATCTATCTATATATGCTTATTTCTGCCATGTCCTTCGCTCACCTCTCACTCTCTCTTTCCCTCTTTCATTCTCTTTCTCTCTGTTTTTCCCCTGTGCTTTTTCTCCATCTCTCTCACCGCCCTAACTCTCTCTGTCTTTCTCTTCCTGGCAAATCATTATTCTTTTTCTTTTGTCAGCAGTGATGCTGCTGCCCTTTTCTGCAAGCTGAACCCCTCTCCCTCCCCCTACTCCTCTCTCTCTCACCCTGCGCTCTCTTTTCTTTCTCATAGCGCTGTTCCAGTGGCAGGGTGGGGCGGCCGGCTTGGCGCCTCACTGCTGCTGCAGATACACTGCTGGGCTCTGATGGGAGTTGTGTGTGTGTGTGTATGTGTGGGGGGGGGTATACTGGTGGAGGATGAAGATGAAGAAGTGGAGGGGGATCGTCTGAGCTAACTATGTTTGACAGGCAGCAGAGGAAGGGTGGGGTGGCAGGGTCGGTGCTGCAGGAGGTGGTCGGAGGGGGTACTTGATGGGAGGTGGGTGGGGGCTGTTTTGGACTCCCAGAATCCCCCGCAAACCCTCAGCCCTGAGAAAAAAGGCGGGCTGGAGGACAAACTAAGGGCTAAAGAGTTTGTTTGTGCTAAGACAGCAGGCGGGGGTGCTTAAATCCCAAATACACAGGCCAATCCCACCCACCCCCCTTCACTTCCCCACCCACACCCCTCAAAGATTATAAGTAAATTGTTCAGTGCCCCCAGATGACGGCAACAGGACAACAAAATGAGAATGGCAACAAGCATTCCTCTATTAAAGGCTGCGGAGCCGCGAATCTCAGGCGGAAAACAAAGCCTTTCGCTACACCCGCTCCGCTCCGCACTTCACAAGCCGGAGAAGTGTTCTTCTCGCAGTGAAAGAGGAGGCCGCTGCTTGAAATTTTTTTTTTTGTTTTGGATTTTTATTTCATTCACTTGGCAAATGTTCAAATATCTGGTTTGGATTTGCATTTTGCCTCACAACAGGCATACGAGGGGGGTAAGGAATGGAGGGGGGGATAAAAAAAGAATGGGGAGCTCGTAGAGGGTAGAGGTGGGCAGAAGGGCACGCAAACACACATACACACTCGGAGATACACACTTACCCAGGGGGATGGGTGGTGGTCGGGGACAGCTGGGCATAGATGGATGGTGTGGGGGTGGTTTCTCTGTGTGTGTCGGTGTGTGTGTGTGTGTCTTTCTGAATGTGTCCTCTGTGCGCTTTGTGTGCATGTTTGCTTCATGTGTCCAACTGGATCCAATGTATTTTTAAGCACATTTTTACGTATTCATGTCTTTCTGTAAGCGTAGATGTTGTTTGTGCTTGAACATGCATGTCCTCCTGTCTGTATGTTTTATGAGTGTGTGTGTGTGTGTGTGGGAGAGTGTGATTCGGGGGTGGGGGGGTGGGAGTGTCTCCGTACTTGCAGTGTGTGCCAGTGGATGCCTCTGTGTGTGTGTAATGGCCTGTATCATACCATGCCATATCAAACCGCACACTGTTGCCTGAATTTCCCATCAAATGTCTACAGCGTCGCCAGCACCATGACACATGGCTCTGTCTGTCACACACCACAGCGCTACTCTCTGTGCAGCTGCAATAGAATATGGATACCCACACGCCAGCACACACATGCGCACAGCCTCAACCACATGCAGATAAAAAACATCTCATAAATCACACAGATACTTCGTTGTCCCACACACTTTTGCACAAACAGATAAATTCCTCCCTGCAAAACAAATACAACTGAGTGCAAACACACACACACACACACACACACACACACACACACACACAGACACACACCCACATAAACATCGATAATAAGCTTCTATAGACTCACACTTTCACAAATGTGAGGAGACATGTACACACATCAAGACAATTACCTCCTTGCAAAGCAACTACACCCTTATGTGAAAACACCTGCAAATACACACACTTTACACACACCACACATGCACAAACATGTGGATAATAATCTCGTCACACACACTTAGCCCAGACCTACATGCTGAATGTGCACACACACGCACGCACAGACTTGTATTACAGTAAATAAAGTTCATTAACCTGCGCTAATTAGCAGCAACACTGTAAAGCTTCCCTGGGAGAACAGAAAAAAGGAGGGAAAGAAGGAATTAAGGATGCCAAGAAGTAAACGAGATTATCAGGAATAGGGGAGGAGGGGGAGGAGGCTCGACAGAAGGGCGAAGAGGTGAGGGAGGACGGGAGGAAACCGAGGAGGACATCGGGGCAGATGGAGAGGAGGAGGGGGGAAAAGATGGAGCGAGACAGATGGAGGAGGAAGGAAGAGAGGGGGTGAACATGGAGATGGCCAAGGTGGTTGGAATTTTTCACTGTTTGTTCTTTTTAGGGAGTGAAGGAAGCTGTTTTTATTAAAGGAATAGTTCAATATTTTTGGGAAAGACACTTATTTGGTTTCTTCCTGAGAGTGAGATAAAAAGATCAATATCAATCTCATGTCTGTGTATTTAGTATCACGTTGGTCAAGACTTTGTTAGCCTAGCTTAGCTGAATGACTGGAGGCGGTAGGCACAGTGGAAAAAAATGCACCTATTGACACCTGTGAATCTGACTTATTTACACAATGTGTGTTTAAGTGATACAGAACAGGCGGCAACCTCCGGTTCTGAGAAGTGAAGGAGATGCGGAAGTGCCGCCAACTTGCTTTCTCTCTAATAGCCAGCAGGGGGCGACTCCTCTGGTTGATTGTATAGAAGTCTATGAGAAAATGACTTAACTTCTCACTTGATTTATTACCTCAGTAAACATTGTAAACATGTGTTTATGGTCGCAATCGCTAGTTTCAAGTCTTCTTCAATACAGCATGATGTTCATTTAGTAAATTATGGTCCCATTTAGAGTCAAATAGACCATAAAGCAGGGTATGCGTTAGGGCGTGGCTACCTTGTGATTGACAGTTCGCTACCACGGTGTTGTCCGTTCTGGGAGTTGTCCGTGTATTCGTCTTAGAACTTTAACCCTTTCACAGTGTGTTTTCAGCTCATGAAAGTTAATTATAACATTTTTGGGCACCTAAAAATGTCTTATTAAGCGCTTGGTTGTACTTAGCTCCACCCACTTGTGTCCAGTGTTGGAAAATAACTTTTTTGTCCTACTGCCACTGTGTCTCGTGGATTCCAAAATCTAGCAGCCACTCAATACATTATGTTTTTTTTGCTGGTGAGGGAAGCAGATCTAGTAGCCACCGGCATTGGCTGGTGGCTGGTGCTAATTTCCAACCCTGCTTGTGTCACGTCTGGAGTAGTGTCTAGAAGGGAACCCGCAATTTTGGGAAACGCTCGCGAGAGGGTTAAGATTAGGCATTGATCTCGAATAGTTAAGGTAAGGATAGGTCGTCGGGCAGCAAGTTTTTGCAACTTTTTGCAGATCTCAGGTCAGATTTCGCAATTTGCAGATCACCTTTTAGACATGACCCACTTTCGGTTGCAAAAAAACAAGATGGTGACGGCCAAAATGCTGACCTCAAGGCTTAAAAGCGACTGTCCACAAACCAATGGGTGACGTCACGGTGACCACGTCCACTTACAGTATATACAGTCTATGAGTAAAAGAAATGTAAAATGGCTTTATTTGATTTTGAGGAGAAGTTTTATTTATCCACCCAGTACTTCTGTGCCACTTCTCCAGATACGGATTGCCAGAAACGGTTAATGAGCACCTGATTTTGGTCTCTCTACGGGTACGATGGTACCAAACCTGGCAACCTCACTTGTAGACTCAGGGTTGTTCTATGGGTGTATTGAGAGAGCTTGCTGCCAATTTGCCCCAGTAGGAAACCACGCTACAGCAAACAAATTAAAATCCCCTGCCGCCTTAAAAGGACTTTCCCCACAGACCACCTACAAGAGTCACCTTAACTGCAATCAAGGTCAATTATTACTCTTTTTACTAAATCATTATGGTTTTATATCTGTAAAATCTCCCCAAAGCTTAGAAAAGCTATTTTTATGTGCATGACATCATCCCAATATAAAGTCTGTGGACCGAGCTGCAGGTACCAGGGAGAAAAACACTAATCCGGAAGCAAACCAGGTAGCAGGTCTGCAACCAACGATTATTTTCATTAGCAGTTAATCTGCTGTTAATTTCCTCGATTAATATTTTGGTGTATTAAACATTAGAAAACTGTGAAAAGAGCCCATCACAATATCCTAGAGCCCAAAGATATTTAGGTATGATCCAAAACGTGGGTGACTCAAACAGTCACGAAAAGAGAGAGAACAACACTGGCAGCGGCATGATGTGCCGCTGTAGACTGCAGGTAGACTAGACCTGAAACAATAACCAGTTCGACCCAATTTTACTGAATATAATTTGAGTGAACCTGTAATTTCAGTTCCGCCTAAAGCTACAAATGGTCATTTTCGTTTATGTACGTAACTAACAAACAAGATACAAAGAGTTAATTTGTTTGCTTACTTTCTTCTAGTGAAGGGACTCCTAATAGTGAGCACTTGCTTGGTGTATTTTCTCTCTTTGAACAGGCTAATTGCTTACCTGCGTCCAATCTTCTTGCTACATTAAACACGCCCTGACTGCAGCAATGTATGTTTTCGCACAGACATGAGATGGATATCGATCGTCTCATCTAACTCCCAGAAAGAAAGCAAATAAGCCTATTTTTAAAAAAGGGGTCGACACTATTCCTTCAAGTTTTCCTCCCTCTTTTTGTCATCATTTGAGGATCCTCGAGGTCCTCACACTTCCTCCGTTGTCTCACTAGCTTCCTCTCTCCTACCTCCTGTTCTTTCACACACACGTTGACTCATTTTAACACCCACCCTCCTCTACATACCCTTATCCATCCATCTTCCTCTCTCCCCTCCTCCTCTCTCTTGATATCCTAGTCAGCCTTCTACCTCTGCGTTCTCTCACCTTGTTGCCGGCTTGGGAAAGTGTAAATTGTGTTGCTTTAAATACCCGTGTCTTCCGCGGGCTTACAGCTCGAGGGGGGGATGGTGGAGGAGTGGATGCGAGGCGAGAAGAAAGAAGAGCAAGCCACAGTGTTTAACTTAACGTCTGCTAAGGATAGATAGGTCTCTCCTTTCATTTTTGCAGCTTGGGTGTTTAGCCTGACTTAACCATTTAAACTCTGGCTGAACTTAATTTCCCCCCTTTAACTTTGCTCTTAAGTAGCTTCAAAGGTAAGAAGAACAGTTGTATCTGTATCTGAGGCTTATATGGGTCATATGCTACTGGCGAGGGACTCTGGTTTATGTAAATAGTACGTACCGGTGGATGGTTGGGATGTGCCATTAGGACAGATAATTTGATCTTTAAATGGCTTTATCTCTCTGGCGCCCATCTTAATGCCCACTGCTGCTAACCCCACCCTTCTGACCATATAAAGAATGCTTACATCCATTTGAAATATTGCTAAAAGATTTATACATTATCCTGATGCAGTCAAATTCTACCCACACAGGGCTCCAACTAAATTAACTTATCTGTGATTAAAATTTGACCGATAGGCCTAACAAGGTTGCTGCCATGCTCATAAACTGTACAACAGCCAGTGATTTGTAAGCATTAGTGGAGCTTTAAATTTAAGATGCAGAGTGCAGTGCCGTTTAATCATCATTAAAACATTTTACTCAATAAGAGTGAGATTAACCTTTATTTATTAGCTTGCATTAATTTATACAGAATCTTTTTTGTAAGCCACCCACTACATGCACAGTCTGATCTGTTGGCCTCTGAGCTCAACGGCAGTAGCTGGGGATTAAATGCCTTGCTCGAAGGCAGTCCGGCAGTGGTAATGAACAAGCTACAAGTGCTAATTTTTACTGTTAGATTTACCCTGCCAATCCACTGATCGAATCTGCAGTCTTCCAGGCGCCTTCCCACTTATCTAACCTTTAGGCTCTCAGTGCCCCACATCAATAATTTGAAATAAAAGTCAAAGACTTTTAAATTACCAAATAATGATTTTATTTAAAAAAGCATGTATGGAATTTATGCTCCTCAGCTCTTCTGGAACTATGGATGGGTCATTATTTATTACAAGGGTGAGCTAAGTTTGAGCCCACAAGACTTTATTTAATTTCTGGTGGCGAAAACATTATGCAAATTTAATGCAGATAGAGAATATGTGATGGTGTTATGCAGTGTGGAAAAATGTTTTGTTTCTACACACTTTAAAGATATTAAAAAGGAAATTTAAAGGTGCAGTGTGTAGGATTTGGCGGCATCTAGTGGTGAGGTTGCAACCAACTGAAACTTCTCCCGTGTGCCAAGCATGCAGTACTGTGGCTGACACAATAACTCCAATAGTCCTATCTAGAGCCATTGTTTGGTTTGTCCGTTTCGGGGTACTGTAGAAACATGGTGGCCAGCTCTGTGAAGAGGACCCGCTCCATATGTAGATTAGGGCTGGCCAATATATCGTTATTATATCGATATTGTGATATGAGACTAGATGTTGCCTTGGATTTTGGATATCGTATTATGGCATAAGTGTTGTATTTTCCTGGTTTTAAAGGCTGCATTATTGTAAATTGATGTATTTTTCTGAACTTACCAGCTGTAAGTTACTGATGATTATTTATCAATAATATCATTGTCTAAATATTTAGTGAAAGCACCAATAGTCAACCCTACAACATCGTCGCAATATTGATATCGAGGTATTTGGTCGAAAATATTGTGATATTTGATTTTCTCCATATCGCCCAGCCCTATGTAGATATAAACGGCTCAATCTAAAGTAACGAAAACACAACGATTTGTATTTTCAGGTGATTATACCTTAAAGGAAACATACTTATTAATATTAATTTCTGCCAATAGCAAATGTTAAATGCTACACACTGTTCCTTTAAGGGGAAAATGATAGTTCAACAGGTTAAAAGCCCTGTTCTCTGATGATAGTATGAACTCAGTACTCAGGATTTGCTGTGGATAAATATTATACATTATCTAAAGATTTCTGTGAAATATGTCTATCTCCTCATTCTGTTCATCTCTGAAGAGCCACCAATTGACCACTGAAACTGTACCAGCACACATGTCACTCTGAGCGTTGAACACAGGTTGTTCTTGGTCAGAAATGCCAGCTTTCTGCGACGGCCAAAGATAAGACACAAGTTTGGCAAACTTGTTGCAGCTCATTGCGGTTGGCTTGATGAGTGATGCACTGGGACAGCCAGTTTACCCAAAGTGTTGATGCCAAGTAGAGGAGCTCTTGCGATCAGCCGCAAGAATTAGCCCAAGACGCTATTAAAGGAGACACTAATCCGCGCTGCACTTGACCACACATTCAGCCCTCAGCCATCATGGTGCTTAGATAAACTAACCACAAGGTCAGGGCTGCAGTGAAACACCAGAGAGCGAGGGAGCGACTTACTCTGACACGAAGCGCTCTGGAAGTCTCTGAGCGAATCCTACAGGCGAACGGCAGCTGTACCTTTAAGACCTCTGAATCTTCTTAGCCCATAGGCAAACCCAAGAGTTTTTTTTCTTTTCTAATAACTTGTGTTTTCTGAGATGCTGAACTGGCCATAAAACTGGCTTTAAAATTACAAAGAAAGATACCCAAAAGTTGCTGCCTGCTGCTCTCAGCTCATGTTCTGCAAAAGTGTGTTTTTGATGCTACATGCAGTTAGTTTGCTCGCCTCCTCTTCTGCATCCTCTCTTCACGTGTCTCCCCCCCCCCCCCCCCCCCTTTCATGTCTTGATGGGAGTTCCGCCGAAGCGCACTTAAGCAGATGTTCTTCCTGCAGAAAAAAAAATCAATTCCACCGCCGGTGCAAGGATGTGATAACGCTCCACGCTGAATATAAACCTGTCTCCCGCTTGACAATTTGGTTCCAATTAAACTATTTATACACGCCATATTTTCAGGGGTGAGGAGACCGCTTTGGGGCATATCTTCTTAGGAGATGTTCCCTCCGTTGGCTTGGTCTTGTTGTCAATTATGCCATATTTTTGTTTTGCTTGAGATTAGGTTGAGCGAGCACTGGCACGTTTTGAAGTGAGCGGGAAGGGAGGGGAGCGCAAAGCACGGGTGGGTGCACGCAGAGCCGCAATAACTTAACTCGGCAAAAAGCGCCGCAGCGGCCAGCCTCGGCATTACTTACTATCAAGAGGAGCTTCATATTTTACTATACATCCCTTATTCTGATTCACGTAATCGTCTGCCACCCTCGCTGAATCCAAAGAGCAGAATTAGCCTGCACCATCACCCGTTATCAAGGGAGTGCTGTTAAATACCATAATTTCAGCCAATTTGAATAGTGTTACACACCCAGTTCACTGTTCACTGGTTCTGTGGTGTTCCAGCTCCAGCTCCAGCTCCAGCTCCAGCTCCAGCCTTTAGAATCAATTCATTATGCTGGGTCATTTGTATTCTCTTTCTCTTTCCCTCTGACCTGCTCATTTCCATAATGCCTGTCCCGTTTGAGCTTGTTCTGTACCAGCCGATACATATGCATGGTGTTAAAAACCGACACAGATATTGACAAAAGAGTGTTACAAAGCCATTAGAGGTATAAGACAGTGCTCTTGTTGTTGCTTTGACCTGTCGAGAGCCACTCTCTGCCGTGGTCTCTTCATCTTCGCTGGTCCCTCAGGTCCTGCAGTCTCTGGATGCCAGGGCTGCTACTGACTCATCGCTCTTACATTGGCCTCGCAGACATACAACCAGATCGCCATTTGTCTGCTTTTTTTTTGTCCCTCTGACAGCATATCTGTGTGTGTGTGTGTGTGTGTGTGCATTGACTATTTGCTTTCAGAAAGACAGATAGAGATATATAGATAATCTGACAAGCGCAGAAAGAGATGGGCGGGGGGAGATGGAGAAACAGAGAGAGAGCGAGGCAAGTAATGCATTTTGTGGGTTCATCTGATTTGTGTGTTGGTGTGTGCTACTATATTTGCTTGTATTTTCATATAAGCGCAGCGTCTCTCTGACTTGTCTCTGTCGCTCTGTCTTATGATTTTTTTCCCCCCTCTCTGTCTCCCGTTACCTAGACGACGACCCCTTGCAGCCAGTGACCTCAGATGAGACGGTGTCTGTGGGGGGGACAGTGACACTGACCTGCCAGGTGCCCCAGAGCGATAACTCCTCACTGCAATGGTCCAACACTGCACAGCAGACCCTGTACTTTGGAGAGAAGAGAGGTGAGAGTCCAGACAGTCTGACATTCCCGTACCACAGAGATGCTGAAGGGTTGGGTAGCTGCATGTATTAAAGCTCAGGCCTTTCAAAACAGAGACATCTTTTCAGTTGTTGGATTTATAGGCTATGAAAACAATAGGTTAGGATTTGTACAAAGATTGTAGTTTTGGTCATATATTTAAAAAGTTAGCACGACCCTTCATGTGCTTCAAGTCAGTGTTGACTTTTCAATAGTTAACTAAATCTTTTCCTAATTTTTGAGTTGCTTAATCTGACCCAATAAACCTTAAACTTCCAGGAGTGATAGTTCAGAAAAACTGCGTTAAAATATGTTACGTGAATCCTTTGCAGTTCAGAATGAATATTTTTGCATTGGCAGATACTTTCAAAAATGCGTTAATTATGGCTCCATTTATGTCATTTGTGTCACATCTATGTATAAAATCCCAGCCCGGTCACATAAAAAGGTGTGTGAATGTCACGATAATGCTCAGGGCAAAAGCTTGTAAGAGCGCCGTTCGTGCTTTTGGTGTGTCATTTACACGCCATGTAGTCTGTACTGACTGCAATAGGACAAAAACAAACACAGGACGTTCAACCAGGAGACTGATGTGATGTTTTGTTGTGTTAGTGACGCTCGTCATGTGTTTCGTAGTGGCGTTAAATTGTTTCCATACATGTTTTACTTAGGTTACATACTTATTTTAAGCCCAGCCATGACATTTTTCCTAAACCTAACTAAGTGGTTTCGTTGCCCCCTGCTGGTACTGCACCTTAATACACGCATGTAATATTCAGGCCTCGGCGAGGCCAAACCTGACACTGACACGCTATCCTCTGGTGGACAGGCGGGCTCACACTTAGCCACAGGCTACATGCAAATCAGCATAGGTCCTTCTCTCGTACAAAAAATGTTGGTATTGCTAGAAGAAGAATAACGTCTGTACTTTAGCAATTCAGTTACAATAATTAACAGTTAGCAAAAAACGCTGTATCTGTAACACAACAAATATGTGGATGAATTGCATTTATAGACTACAACTGAGACAAAAGTTTTATATTCTTCACAGGCTTTCATTCACGCCTCTCCCTCACCTATATAGAGCATTAAGTGGTTGAACCAATCAGAGATCAGATAAACGCTACAACAGCTTGGTGCACCTTCTGTATCATCGCATGTGTTGGAATCTCTGGAGCAGATACGACGGCTTATTTCAGTACCACTTTAACTGCCGTTACCACAAGGGATAGACCTTGTAGAGGCTACTTCCTTACTGACATAGTTACTCTTGGGCGGAGGAGTACAGATTATCTACAGTATGCGTCTCAGAGAGACGGATGCATTTACACCTTTTCACCATCTGGCTAGAATGCATCTTGGATGCAATTTGATCAGATACTGTAGCTATCCGATCTGCCCAAGACACATGAAGTAGCTGCAAGTAAAAAGGGTTTATGTTGATAAAAAAATATGTTTTCTACAAAAAATATTTGCTAATGCACGTGAATGTATTTTTTAGGAGACAGGGTTGCAATAAATATGTTGTTGCTTTTCCATCTTTGCTGAACAAGGCACTAATAACTATTTTGTACTCAGTTGGTCAAAAGCTTTGTTCAAGAGAAAAAGCCTCAAACAGAGACGTTAGTGAACCAAAAAAGCAAGCAACATGTAATATTGCATCGTGCCAAAAGTGCTCAATACGTGCAACAACTGAAAACAAAAAGACAAAAACAAACCTCAGAGTCTGACAGGCACAAGTGCGTCACTGTGTCCAATTCAAACAGCTACTTTTAAGATAAACTATCTCATTTATCATTTTTGTGCAACTTCATGGCCTAACTGGCAGGTTAGCCAGACGGGCTTTTAATGATCTTTTGAAACGAGAGACTTCCTACTCCTTGGTTCAGTGGTCCAACATCATACAACAGACCCTGTATTTTGAAAAGAAAAAAGAAGGAAGAGAAGGACAGCTAGTGGTGCGAAAAAATTTGATACTGTAAATAAGGACTGACATTATAAATATGGTGCTTTGGTGCTAATGATTACTTTTGACTGTGTTGGCTCAAACCCATGGTTCAAAACATTGTCAGGAGTGAAAAGGGAGCAGGCACAGCAGCCAGTTTGAGTATAAAGACACAGACATTAGGCTGTAATTGCAATAAAAAGATATTTCCTTTTTTTTATTTGACATGATGAAAAAGGATATTTAAAATCAAATATTTTTAAAGAAAACTTAAATCCTGACAAGCTCAAATGTTAGCTCCAACTTTTTCTAGTGTGTCTTTTTTCAATGGCTCAACATCACACAACAGACTTGGTACTTGGGAGTGAAAAGAGAAGAGAGTGGTGCAGATGGAAGGAAGGAGGGGTGGGAGAGTTGGAGAATGAGGCGGTGAGAGAGATAGAAAGACTCCCTCGTGCACAAATATGACACTTAACAGCAGAAGTGAAGTGATAGATGGATGGAGTTAAGAACGGCGAGAGTAGGGACGGATACATGCCGAGAAGTTGTCATTGCAGAGGGCCAACATTTTTGCAACCGACAATTTGGAGAACAGAGAGGCGAGAGAGAAGGAAGGAGGGAGTGAGGTGGGGAAGGACAAATGGAGAGCTCGGCAAGTCTTTACTCCAGATGGAGCTTCAACCACAGTAGAGAGGAGAGAGATAGAAAGTGAGGCTCTTCTCTGCAATGAACACTTAAAGGCTGACCTCTACTTTGGAGGGAATTGAGAAGAGTATTGGAGGAGGAGGAGGAGGAGGAGGAGGAGGAGGGCGAATGGGAGAAAATAGAAGGAGGAGGAGGGGGGATTGAGATGGAGCAGAAACTCCCCACTGCAGTGGTCCAACATGCACAGCAGATGCTGTACTTTGGAAAGCAGAGAGTTGAGAGACAGCGAGGGGAGAGTAAGATGACGGGAGCTCAGAATTCAACCCTTCATCCATGTCTTCTCTTCAAAGTGCAGCAGATGGAGAGAGAAAGAAGAGACATGAAGATCTTGAGAGTAGATAGAAAAATAGTGGAGGGATGGAGGTGTGCACAGTAGGAAAGATAAACACTGACAAGGGACAGAGAGAGATGAAGGAGGAGAACAGTTGTAAACAGAAGGTAGACATTTTTAGGGGAAGAGTAACAGATGGAGAGAATGAAGCAAGGAGAGAGAAGGAATAGCATTTTTGACTGTAATTAAGTGCTGATACAATGAAGAAAACCTTCAGTGTTAGGATGAACCTTATAATGATGACAGCCATCCATATATGCTGTGTTTTACAAAAAACAGGGCCGGTAAATTAAGTCCTCCATAAGTCTTTGTCATTTCGTTTAACCCATATGAGCATTTTCTACTGAGGCTATAGGAAGGACATTTTTTTTTTTTTTAAACGCAAAAGAACATTCCAAAAATAATGCATATGACTATTTTGAGTGAGCTCGCTACTTGTCCACAATTGCGGCTAACGTTAGCTGATGTTGCTAGCAGGACTGAATGAGTCAGGCTAATTGGTTAGTTATATTTGAGGAAAAGACGTCTCAAGTTAAAATAACATAGCAAAAAAAGGAGTTAGGGTTGGTTTAATTTTAGATTATTTCCCAAATAACATCTCGCTCCGATTGCGCTAATGAGCGAGCATCGGCTTTACTGTTTCGTTGTTTGTTGGGACCACGGGTATCTGTGTCGTCAACACTGGACGACGACTGTTCAACTCTGCCGTGTAATGAAAACTGCGTACGGTCCCACACTAACTTATCCGACAAAATGATTTCCTCAAAGCAGCTTGTGCAGAATGATGAAGTTATGCAACTTCAACAAAATGCTTGTCTCGTCTCAAATGCACAGTAAGAAATACAGCAGGGAATATTTTTTTCCAAGAGGAGAAATATGAAACCGCCATGTACGGCTTACCAAAAAGGCTTTAAGTGAAAAAGAACTACGTCATTAGATTGGACGGTTTCATTTCAAGGTGGTGTTTGTATCTAGAGTGTGTCATTAATATAGACAGTAATTAAATAATTCCTCAGTATAAAGTTGTAAAACCAACACTACTATTATAGTATACTTACTACTTAACCATAGTTAACTTTTGGTTAAGTTTAGGCAAAAAATTGCTTAAGGTAAAGATCATGGAATGCTAATAGAGTGCTGCAGAAATAAGTCCTAAAACCCGGAAATGAGTTCACATTTTAGCACTTCTGGTTCCCTTGTCTCGATGACGATGAGTTTTTTGAATGGGTTTTTAGTTAGATGCCTGAAAAAAGGTCTGTGGTTAATACAAGCGTAAGAGATTTTAACATTTTGTTCTACGACATATAATAAGTCAGTAAATATCCCACTTGTGAATTTTTTAGCCTTTACGTGTCTTAAAAAAGGCGGTTGCTAACATGTGGCTAAATGAGACTAACAAACGTCATCATGCTGAACACTACTCTGCCTTTAGCTTAGTGGTGGTGATGTGAAGTCTTGTAACCGTGGTGTACTTCATTTATAGCCTAACGTTAGCTTTTTTGCTTCTGGCAATTGCATATACGCTTCAAAAATCATAAAAGTGGTGTTCATTTGTGGAGATTATCTGGCTGAACAAAACGTGTCAGTATCATAAATGTATGTTTGCCACAGAGTTTATTTTCTACAATAATCCAAAATCCAATGGAAAAATCCCATTGGCTTTTTGTCAAGGGAACCAGGGCGATGCTAACTTCCTGGTTGGCCTGCAAAAATACATCATCCCGGCAGCACGCTATAGTCATGCTTGAAAGAAAACCTACTCGCTTAAACCTGCATTCACTGATTTTTTTGGCCACTTCGGGGCAGCGCAACCAGCTGTAAACACAAAACTGACATTTTATCACCTTAGAAAATAGTTTTGGCAAACATGTTGGCAAACAATTTCCTATTTCCTATTCACTCTCCTTTTAGCTCTATTTTGGTCTCCATCAGCTCCTTAGGGGAAATATCTGAGTCTTCAGCCGCTAAATGCTCCACTATGTTCACCAACTAGTCGCAAACCTTGTCTGTCTGCTGTTTGGTGCTGAGCAGGCAGTGTACGGTGGCTTTATCACAGTTTTTCTTTTGCTGAAAACAGCTGCCTGTTGTTGCTGGAAATGGTCAAGTTTGCTCCATACAGCTGAGGGGAACTGCAGAATTGGGGGATATAACTATCTGTGGATCTGATCCCTTTCACATTACACATAGTCATTTGATCTATCATATCTATTTAATATGAAAATATTGATTAGTGCAGCTTTAAATTAAGGTAAAGATCTTCGTTAAAAGAAACCGCCACTGATGGTTACACAAATATCATTGTGATTATAAGAAGAACACTTTCCAAAGCTGTTTTAATAGAATTTGTTTACTTGCCATAGAAAGTAGTTTTTGAAAACGTTCTGCTCCTTTGGGTTGACAGGGAACTTCGCCATCTCCCGCAAATGACCGTCCAAAAAATTCTTGCTTGGTAGTTTACTGTAATTGTCCAGCCAAGAAGGGAAAGTCGAAGGAAGGACAGACAGATTGAGACAGTGAAATAAAAGGATGGTGGGATCTCAAAAAGTGAGGCATGATGGAGGGAAAAGAGTGAATGAAAATCCCTCAATGCTTCACTTTGGAAATGATAGATCGAGATGGAGCAGCAAATCTATGCAGTTTGGCCCGACAGTTTGCTTCAGAGCTGAGACAGTAAGAGATGGAGGGATGAGAGTTAAGAGAATAAGAGGGATATACTAGAACAGGAACAAAAAGAGAAAGAAATAAGAGAGTTGATTGAAGAGCGGAGAAGAAGAAGAAAAGGAAAGAAAGTAGGCCTTTTCACCGCCACATTCCAACATTACACAGCGTGCACTGGGCTTTGGAGAGTTGAGACATGAGAAAAAAATGGATGGGTGGAGGGAGCGGGGGGAGCGAGGGATGGACGAACAGCTTGATGGCAGATAGAAGAAGAAGAGGAAAATGATGAGTGACAACTCCTCACAGTGATGGCCACCACACTGCAGAGTAGAGACTGCACTACTAGCAAGATCAGAGATGGCAAATTCAGAGGCCAGAAAGACGGGAGGGAGAGAGCAAGAACCAAAGACAGAAGCATGGATGCTTTTCTTTAGTCATTACTTTAAACTAGGGCTGTCAATCTATTCAAATATTTAATCGCGATTAATCGCATGACTGTCCATAGTTAATTGTGATTAATCACAAATTAATCACACATTTTTTATCTGTTCAAATGTACCTTAAAGGGAGATTTGTCAAGTATTTAATACTCCTATCAACATGGGAGTGGACAAATATGCTGCTTTATGCAAATGTATGTATATATATTTATTATTGGAAATCAATTAACAACACAAAACAATGACAAATATTGTCCAGAAACCTTCACAGGTACTGCATTTAGCATAAAAATATGCTCAAATCATAACATGGCAAACTGTCAGTGTGTCAGTGTGCTGACTTGACTATGACTTGCCCCAAACTACATGTGATTATCATAAAGTGGGCATGTCTTTAAAGGGGAGACTCGTGGGTACCCATAGAACCCATTTTCATTCACATATCTTGAGGTCAGAGGTCAAGGGACCCCTTTGAAAATGGCCATGCCAGTTTTTCCTCACCAAAAATTAGCATAAGTTTGGAGCGTTATTTAGCCTCCTATCTGCTAGTATGACATGGTTGGTACCAATGGATTCCTTACGTTTTCTAGTTTCATATGATGCTAGCTTTAAAACTGAGCCAGCTACAACCTACAAATCACAAGTTGCGTTAATGCGTTAAAGAAATTAGTGGCGTTAAAACAAATTTGCATTGACGCGTTATTATCGTGTTAACTTTGACAGCCCTACTTTAAACTTTATCTAAACAGGTAGACTAAAAAAACACATACATGGCCAAGAAAGCAGGGTCATCATCAAAATGATAGAGGAGAGGAAGAGGAGAGGAGGACAAAAGAGTGTATGAGAATATGGAGACAGAGTGGTAGATATTACAGTACATTATAGAGAGAAGATAAATGACAATGTATGAATGATGCAGGGGGGATACAGGGAAAGAGACCTTGGATTTAATTCATATAAAAAAAAATTCTTACTCACAAATAATGTGAAAAACGATGAAAAAATCAAAGCTAAAGCTGTGATGTATGAAATGTTGATGTTGCTGGCATAATCGCAGGGTCACATCGATTCGATCCAATCCTCCGTGGTAGATTGAAAGCTCAAGCTGACTTTCATCATTATTCAGGCAAGGAAAGCCATTGATATCAGTTTAATTTGACCCCGCTTTGCACAGATGAGATGTGATACAGAGACACGGGGAGGCAGAGGAGGAGGAAACACAGTGTGGGCACATTTTAAGAGACTTTTCTTTTTTACATGGAGGTGAAAAGAAAGATTCAAATTAAACAACACAGTAAAGGGACAAAACTGACTAAAAATCCCAGTCTGGTTCCAGTGAAGCAGAGCTAATGAGAGTTCTGCAACTATAACTGCCTACATAAAGATGAAGCAAAACAGGAAATTAATTGTTAAGGGACACAAAGCCCAGTTGTGTTTTATTAAAGCAGATACAATGACAAAAAAAAAACATTTTATTGCTAATTCTGTCTTGTATTAATCTGAGCGTGAACATTTAGAGCAAAGGAACCTGTCATTCCACGGCAAAAACAAATGATCTGATAACTGTAGCCAACACGGGATATTTTAATACGTTTTAAAGCCTTAATTCTGGATAATTTATTTTAAGACCCTTTTAAGGACCCACAGATACCCTGGAGGGATTGTGTGGGAGTGGATGGGTAATAGAAGAGATTAGACAGCTAGGAAAGCATGAAAACAGATGGGTTCCTACATTAATGCTAGACTACCAGGAGACAGCAAGAGAGACATTGGGATAAGAGATGGACATGAGGGAGATAAAGACAGGCAGAGAAACCCAAACTTTCAAATCCAGACAAGGAAAGGGAAACAAACAAGAGCATTACATTTACATATTTGGCTTTTAGCTTGTGCTCTCATCCCAAACTAGTTCCTTCTTAACACCTTCAGAATGAGTCAGTAAGTCTTAAGAATAAGTTTGCTAACGTTCCACTTAACATCGTGGTTGAGCTGCACGGGGTCAGCTCGCTAGAATAGGTAGCACAGCCAGCAAAACTGTTTGGAAACCACTGAAGAATACTGCCAGGAAAGGAGATGAAGTCATGAGCATCTTGACAGACAGCTCTCATTCTTTATTCTTCATTCTGAGACTCTGACCTATGGCGAACGCTCTAGGGGGCCTTTGGCAACCCTGATTATTTTCTTGAGTAGTCGTTTTGTCTATAATATGTCAGAAAATAGTGAAAAATGTCCATCACAATTTCCCAGAGCACAACATGATGTCTTCTTATTCCTCATTTTAACCCATAAGAAACCGTCACGGGCTAGATTTTCTAAAGCCTGAAAACAGAGCCAAGAGGAGGTGCAGAACTCTAGTTATCTCTCAGAATATTTGAATTACAATATGCTGAAAGGTTATTATGGATTTTTTGTCCAATGATGCCAAAAAATGTCTGCCTACTGCAGGTTTAAGTTAGTTAAAATCACCTTAATTTCGCTGTAGGAAAGAACAATCTGCACAAGAGGAGAGAGGTGGGCTGTACTTACCCGCCACAAGTGAAGTCAAAACACTCACACCAGCACCATATCAGAAGAATTTCATAAGATGAGCACAAACTCTGAAATGTATACAACATAAAGTAGAGAAAAAAAGAAAGACTTTCTTCCATTGTGAAAGGATTATGTGACAGTAGCACAAATTGGATGCTGTATATTCACTTGTTAGCTAACGATTAGCTTTCAGCCGGAGAAATGAGGATGAATAAAGATATTTGTTTTGGTTCGTTGCTCATGATTAAAAAAATTAAATCTTTTGGGGAAACACACTCAGAAACTTTTTCTTTTAATTTTTAAGATTCAGGAACTAAACTGAGGTTATCAAGCGTGGAAAGAAGATGTATCTGTCCACCTTAACGCCTTTGAAACTACATCACGTTTCCAGCTGTGTCCCCACCACATGGTTTAAACATATTAAGATGTGTTCATGCCATAAATGTAATGACCAGGCACACAGGGCTTATACAGAGAGGAGTACCTTTATTTATTTTACCCAGTGTGCAATAAAAGTAGAATAAAATACTCACAATTTGAGGTTTTGCAAACACATTTCCTCACCAGAAAAAAAAGATATTAGCTTTCAGTCTGGCTATAATTTTATTTATTTGTCAGGTGCGGTTTCCTTCCTTTCCATAAAAGCATATAAGCAGACATCAGACAGGCCTCAGTACAATTTAACAAGGTAATGGCTCTCTGGTGATTTATAAACCATAGTGGACGGGGAAGCTCTCGCCTAGCGGGAGGATATTGAGTAGGCAGACTTTAACTGTGGTGAAAATGACTGCTGTTGTAAATCATTGTATTAAAAAACACACTAAGCACTTTTAAAGTTTACCGCGTTAAGGAGTCTTAAGTGAACAAGCACAACAAAATATTGAAATTGATGGTCAGATCCCGACTCAGCCTCTCAGAGAACGAGACAAACTGACAATGACTGCTCACAACGCAGTGCGAGACAGTACTCCACATGCGGGGCGTGAGATGTTTTTTGACATTTTCTGAAAAACTATTGATCCACATCGCATCACTCAACGTTTTCTTGGTGTCTGGGAAGGCTCTCAGGAGAATGTATTAACAACAACCATCACAGGATTGAAAGACTGCAGGAGAGACTTTTGAAATCTAGCACTTGAAAGAAGGCTTCCTTACATTTCCTCTTTATATCACCTGAACTCTATATTTTTCCAGGTGTACTTAAAATAATCACGTGTAATGGTAGACAAGTGCAAGGAGAAGAAAGAGACGGGAGTACAAAGAATTCAAAGTTAAAAAGTCCAATTTATTTTTTGAGGTTAATAAAGTAAATGTATGAAAAGCATCCCTTGTGATTCAGAAATTGGCCTTTTGTCCCTCACCCATAGAAATAAAAATAGAAAATCAATAAACCAGACATAAATCACAACAGACACGCTTACATCGGTACTGTATTGGTCTAATTGTTATGACTCTACGTTATAATTTCTTCACTGGAGGAAGGAGGAGACAGTCATAACTCTGATGCAGTCTTTTTTATTTTCAATTCAATGAATGAATATTTTGGCCAATGTTCCCTTCTTTAGGTAGCACAGCACATCACTAGAATTAAGTGAGCATTTTTTTCTATTTTTTTTAGTAGTTTGAAACCTTGGGACTTATTAGCTTTCTTGCTGAGAGTTAGATGAGAAGATATCACTCTCATGTCTGTACCCTAAAAATGAAGCTACATCCAGCAACTGGTTAGCTTAGTTTAGCATAAAGACCGATAAGGCTAGCCTTGCTCTGACCAAATGTAAAAAAATCTATTATTATAGCAGCAAACAACTATTTGCTATGGGAAGATATAGAGGAGTAATGTCTACCTGAGCAGAGGATGAAGTCCCTCTCCCTCTCAGTGTTGTAATCAGAGCTTCTCTGTGCTTTGTTGACATCGCCGGACCGGCCACCGTGCCTTTTAGTGCATGTTAGTGCATGTGAGCGTGCCCCACTGGCTTGTTGACGGCCGCTGAACTGCATTGCTCTCATACGGTGGTTACAGCTGATAACGCCGTCCCGACCAACGGCGTAACGCCCACCCTCTGGTGCCCCCCCCCCCCCCCCCCCAGGTTAACACTGTTAGCTCTGTCAGCACTGTTGCTGTTGTTTGCACTGTTAGCGCTGTTAGCACCATTACCTGCGAGCCGCCGGCTCAGCTGTCGCCATGTTGCAGCCCGGTTGCAGGAAAAGGCGTGCAAATGACACATGCTAATGCTCAAGGCAAAAGCATGTAATAAGAACACTGTTCTTGCTTTAAGCGTGTATTATTTTTTTTGATGATTTGTCTACATAAAAATTATATCAATATAACCTTCAAGACAATCTATAGATGGTATATCAGCTTCGTCTCACCGGCGTATGAATGACACAACAATTTGTAGGTAATTTCACATGCAGTAACAAGGTCTTTGTTGCTTTTGGCGTGCCATTCCACGCCATGTAGTCTGTACTGACTGCAATGTAAATGCATCCGCGTGAATATGCTATGCTCAGAACAAGTGACGTAGAATAAAAAATGAGAAAGACCGCTTATTACGGCCGGGAGGGGAGGTGGATGGGTCCAACAAACCCAGGATTTTCAACCAGGAGACCGGTGGTCGAGATCAGTGTTTCGTTTTGTAAGCTACGTTAGTGACGTTTGTGATGTGTTTTGTAGTGATGTTAATGATGTGTTTTCTGTACTTATGTTTCGTCGTTTCCGTACTGATTTTACTTAGTTTACACTTATTTTAAGGCCAACCATGACGTTTTTCCTAAACATGCAGCAGGCAGCAGTGGTTTTGTTGCCTTAACCTAAGTGAGTGTTTTTGTTGCCCCCTGCTGGTACTGCACCTTCATACACACTGACATGCTATCCTTTGGTGGAGAGGCGGGTCTATTACACACTTTGGCGTGATATCGGGTTGCATGTTGAGAGCTGTGTGGACGCAATAGAAATGCTCTGAATTTTGTATTGAGCACCTTTAAATCTTGTTTGTGTCTTCCGTACGAAAACTGAAGCGACTTCCTGGAGTATTAAAGTCACTGCTTCTTTCATGTAAGGACAGAGCCATGGTAGCTGTTCCCCCTGTTTCCATTCCTTATTCTCAGCTAAGCTAACCGTCTCCTGGCTCTACCTTCAAATCTAACGAACAGATATGAGAGTGCTATTGATCTTCTCATCTAACTCGCGGCAACAAAGCAAATTTCCCAAAATGTCTAACTTTTCCTTCAAACTAGCCTCTTGTACAAGTGAGGATGGACCACATGAGGACATCCGGTCTAAATAGATAAAAGAGTGAAAAGAGCTGCACACACACACACACACACACACACACACACACACACACACACACACACACACACCACACTGGCAAACAAAGACAATCAAATCAAATCAAAGCACTGCAAGATATCAAGAGATATCAGGAAGAGTTGGTGAAAATATTTCCCACTTTACTTTGCATTATAGTCTGAACCTGTGACTTAAAAAACGAGCAGTGAAGTAAGTGTGATGGCATGCAGACAACCCAAAGCAGCTGAAAGAGGCAGCAGGCTGATAGTGACAGCCATTATAATAATTGCTTCCTTGACTTCTTTTTACTATAAAGGTGAGGAAAGATGAGAAAATAAGCTATGCATCGCCATTATGCTTTTTACCCCGTCATGCTTTCTTTCTAATCCTTTTGCACCAGGCAGAGCAGCCAACATGAGCTGTGTCTTCTCCAGGTAATCTAGCTCTCTTAGGATGTGTCATCGGTCAGTGTTATTTGCCAGAAATCCCCAATGGACATTTTTCGCTGCTGTAAATACTACATGGCAGGATTTCATTGGCATGTTGCTTGAAGCTGATACACAGGAACATTTCTCTCTCAAGTTTCAACTGGAACTAATGCCTCCTTGCTTCAATTTGCACCACCTTGGGCAAAGTTTGGTTCATCTCGCTCCTTCCATTGATTTTGCATACATTTGTGCTGCCGCCGCTAAATGATTATCTTTTAATTCTGTCTGAAGGTAGGGCAGGAGAGACAAGTGGATTGAGAGGGAGAAAGAGGTGGACGGAAGGAGGGGCGGGTGGATAAAACAGACAGGGGTGTGTGTTTATCAAGTGTTTCATAGTTGGCACACTGATGCAGGATCAATTCACGCTCTCAGATCAGTAGGGACGGTATGATCAAGGGAAGCCCGCGGTCACTGAACCCAGATCAGCTGTCGGAAAGGACGGATAATTAGGGAGCTGGAGAGAAAATTCAGAAACAGATGGGAGGATGGAGGCGACATGTGTGGGAGAGAGAGAGAGAGAAGGAAGAAGAGAGGCAGTCTCTCTGGATGTGAGTGTCAGCTAAATGCCTAAAATGTAAAACAAAATGAAAGAGAGAGAGTTGAGTGATGAGAGAAGGAGGGAGGAGAAGACAGAAGGAGAAAGGGAGAAGAACAAAGCAGGAAAGGGGAAGACATTTGACAGCTGGATGCAAAGAAATATGGACGGAGAGGTTAAATGCAGATTCAGGTTGAGCCAAAGAGGGAGATGATGAGATGCAGAAGCTGGGAGGGAGCTAGAGACAGATATATAAAAATATTGGTCTGTAACTGATGTACTTTGCCTCGGCAACACAGGTTTCTCCCCTGTCGTGCCAATAAGGAAAATTTCAATTTGAGAGTTCTCGGCTGAGCGCAAACTTACTTGGAAAGGCATGAGAAGGTAGGAGGTAGATGAAAAAAGGAATATATGTATGTGCACTCAGTGTGTGTTGTGAGAATTTCCCTCTTCCTGAATGTTTGAAGTTGAAAGAGCATGAGAAAGATTGAGGGAGGAGAAGAAGAGGAGGTGGAGGAGGAAGACGAGTGGGCGAAAATAGCGGCTGTGACCAGATCAACAGTTGGACCTTTAGGGAGTATCGAATCTCAAGTTTGAGCTGCAGACAAGAACCGTTGTCTGGCCAAACACACACACACACACACACACACACACACACACACACACACACACACACACACACACAGGCGCACACAACAGAGACAGGCAGAGACACTTTCAAACACCGATGTACAAAAAGGTTTGTACCCTGATAAGCAGATCCTGTACTTGATATGTAATCAACACATAAATGCTCCATCTCCTCAGCTCAAAGCCCTCCTGACACCACTTAGAAACCCCTCACACTCTCGTACATATGTACACACACAGAATTGAAAAGCGGAAGGAGCTGTTTGCAAGTTTGTCCTCTCTGTAAATTCCCATTTTTATCCTCAACATAGAAACACAGGGGTCTCCTTAATAACTTAAAGACACTAAAGGGCTGCTGGAGATGTTCCATGGCCATTCCAGCCAGTGAGTCAGTATACTGTGTCTCAATTCAGATACTTCCGTTAGTACACTTCCATGTAGTACACTCTACACACTATGTACTTACTTGCGTAGTACGTGAATTTTGAGAGGGTGGTGTTGTCTCAAATCGCACACGGCTGTTGTTCACTCACTGGAAGCTCGGTATCAGCTAGTGATAGTCAGCCATGGACATCACGCCGTATCGTCAGTAATTCAATTCAAAAGGATAAATGAACCTAATCATGGCTTTTATCCGACTACAGTGGTACTTAGTGAAAAAAAAATGCATGTATATCTTAAATTTGTATAGTTTGGTGTTCGCCGTTTCAATCACAAGCTGCAGCTTCCTCGCCCGCCATTTTCATAAGTTTGAAATAGGTTGGTGGCCCGTCCGCTTCCAGTACGTAGCAAAGATGGCGACCATTGAGGGTGAGAAGTGTCCAGCATTTCACACTCGAACGTTATGACTGTTTTGAGTACAGCATCCGGGTACTTAGAGTGCACTTCATTTTTCCTCTCTTCACTTTGTGAAGCAAATGCTACATTTTTATCCTGCTGAGATACCAACCCAGTCGCCATGAAAAATATTGGCATTTGATGTTTTAGGAAAATCACAAGATACGCTGCCTGTCGACGTTTCTGAACCAAAAATCATTTAAAAAATATGTTTCATATCAGCCTTGTATCACGCTTGCAGAAACGCACAATGCTGCATGGTTAACATTGTGAAACGATTGGTCAGGTTTAGGCAACAAAACTACTAGGTTAAGGTTAGAAAAACCATCATGGCTTGGTAACAACGTAACATAACAACGTCACTACCATAAATAAACAACAACCGCCCTTACTGGACTGTCATGCTTGTTATACTCGTGATTATACCACGTAACTTTCATACCACACAACTTTCAATATCATTGTACTACGTCACTTGCTCTGACCGAATGCAAAAACGTCCACATTCAACATATCCGTGGTTTGCAGAAAGGTACAAGGGAAGTCCAGAATCAAAGTCAAGATAAGGGAAAGTACAGCTGCAAAGTATCTGTTACCATATCAATCATAAATGAGTTTCACCTATGTTTTCAATATGCTTTTTTTTCAAACAACTCAATTTGGCTTTACAGTAAGATGCTTTGTTTCTGAAAATCTTAAATTATTTCAATTTTATTTCAGAGACATGTTCCTGCCCATGAACCTCAGCTGATGTTGCTATGTAGAAAAATACAGTCAGATGCACAAAACACACCATTCAAAATGCCACGTTGTTACAAGTAGAAACAAAACACTGTGCTATAGCTGCTGAATTCATTCAAAAGCAACAGTAACATTTAGGGGGATCTATTGGCAGAAACGGAACATAATATTAGGTGTTTTCTTGAGTGTATAATCACCTGAAACTAAGAATCGTTGTGTTTTCGTTAGCTTAGATTGAGTCGTTTATATCCGTTTGTAGGTGGCTGCCATGTTTCTACAGTAGCCCAGAACGGACAAACCAAACACTGGCTCTAGAGAGGGACATTCATGTTTTCATGCTTTTGCGTCAGCCACCGTAGTTCTTCTACATGCTTGGCACACAGGAGATGTTTCCGTTATCTGCAACCTCACCACTATATGCCACCAGATCCTACACATACCACTTTTACCTTTTATCTTGCCGCCTCTGGTGCATGCAACAGAATTTTGCTTTTTTTTATTATTATTATTTTTGGGACATTTGTCAGGCAGTAATGGAGAGAGAGATACAACAATGGGCCCCAGCCAGACTCAAACTGGGGACGTTGTGGCTGATGATCGGTGTTGTAATCGCCATATTTTCTTATGCAGATTTGTAGGAGGAGAGTTTCATTTGGACAACCTTTTGCATGTTGAAAAACGCTGGCTAGATTTATAGTTCCTGCTTTTAAACATTAGGAATGAGAAGAGGAAACTAGAACACAAAGTTCCATTGGTTTCGAAAGTCAGAAGTTGTGAACTCTAAACTTAGATGTTTATAGTTTCATGTCCATCCAAGCCTTGAGAGTGCTCCAAATATCAGTCACCCACTAACATGCTCTATGATAAAATGAACAGGACTTCTACTTTTCAACTGTATTCCTCTACTTTACCACACACATACACACACCTTGTCCATTAATCCAGTTTATCTCAATACTCAGAAATTCATTACATCCCTTCAGCGAAGAAACAAAAGCCAAACAGCAGAGTGTGACCTATTGGCAGACTATTTATGTTGCCCGTATTGCAGGCTAAACAGCGCAAGGCACATGTACAATTTTCAGGGGCGTCCCGATCGATTCGCCCCCGTAACTAGATATCATATCGTTTTTGAAAATCCATCACACCTGTACTCTCAAGCAATATACATCATTTATAATGAAAAACGAAAGAACAAAAAAAAAGAGAAAAGCCTGGAGTCAGAAAAGATTAGAAATGGGTGAGATGTAAGAGAGGAAGACAGAGAAGAACAAGAGAGAGGGAAAGAGGGGAGATGGAGGAGAGAAGGGAAGGGAATTAAGGAGACTGATGGTGGAGCACGGGGTCCAGGGGGCATGGATAAGTGTGTGTGCGTGTGTGTGTGTGAGTGAGTGAGTGACCATATGCCTCACACACACCCACACACACCCACACAGAGAGGGTAGCTCATGAAGACAAATGTAGTGACCTTGCTTAGTGATAAGGCATGGAGATAAAGTAGTGTTGGATGAAATAACTGAAAAACACGAGAAGAGAAACAGAGGTTTGTGTGTGTGTGCGTGTGTGTGTGTGTGTGTGTGTGTGTGTGTGTGTGTGCGTGTGTGTGTGTGTGTGTGTGTGTGTGGGAGTGCAATAGAGATAGACAGGTGAACAGACAGATGGGAAGATGGAGAGACAGGAAGGTAAAGTGAGACAGAGAGAGATGAGGAGACAAACAGACACAGATGTGGCTCAATACTGAGAAAGGCAAATAAACAATAAGATATGAAAACCGAGAGTGACCATATCACACTATTAAACTACACACACTTTCCCACACAATACACATAGATTTTTAGAATAAAATGACTTAACGAGTTACAGTACTTAACACAAGCGGAAACTCTTGTTTTTTGCTGACCCTCACTGGCTGAAGTTCTCACCTGCTGGCAGTGATGTTGCTGTGTACTCGGGTGTGGTCAGTACACTGTTGGGTTTGGTTACAGGTGCAACAGAGCACACTCCAGTCAGTGAAACAGTGATTTTCAGCTTGGTTCCCTTCCGATTAGGTAAGCAGACATTCTCGTTTCTAAACAACTTGGTTACGTAATGAGAACACTGTTGCTTTGGCGACTGACCACAAAAATCAATGTCACCTTGTTTCCTGTTGAAAAATGGTGTTATTCTTTTATTTTCTACTGTTCAGAATTATGCGTAGGAATGAGAAAAGAACAGACAAAACAAAAACGTCCATCGGCTCAGATATTTTTGAAAATGTCAGTATACTTTGAAACTAGTGAACTCTGAATACAAAAATTTTATTCAAATGGACACTCAACCAAAGCTTTTTTTTTTATTGCATACAGTATACACCAACCTGATCTCATGGGAAGGCGTAAATAGCATGCCATTTTAAGGACATTCCGTGTGTCATGATAACACATTTTAGGCTTTTTACGTGTCATTTCACGCCATGTCGCTAACGTGAAATGGTCACGGTTATGTTTAGGCAACAAAACCACTTAGGTTTAGGAAAAACTTCATGGTTGAGCTTAAAGATGCTATTGATAACATTCAGCCACTAGATATCACATTCTCCCTCACCCGTCCCATTGCATTTACTTCATAACAAGTCGTTGCCAGGTACTTACCGTCAATCTCAGCCATTCATCCGTTTTTCCACACTAACTGACGAACCAGAGATACCACATGATACCAACATCGTTTTATTATTAGCACACAAGCCTTTGTTAGAAGTGAGAATCAAACGTCAGATATCTTCCACAGAGATAAACAAAACATTAATTTTGGACCTGCCAACATTTTTTAAATGATTAATTCGCAATCATGAACGTTTTTTCCAGGGAAAGCCATACTTTTATTCGGCATCATAAAGGCTTTGTAGATGTATTTCTTTTTCGTCTACATAAAAATGTTATCAATAAGACCTTTAAAAAAAGTATGTAAATAACCTCAAAATAACTCAACAACACTTTGGGACACCAACACCGGTCTCTTGGTTGAAAGGTGTGTTTTTTTGACCCATCCACCTCCCCTCCCGCCCACCATAAGCAGTCTTTCTCACTTTTTAATGCTACGTCTCTTGCTCTTTCTCACTAGCTCTGAGCATTGCATATTCACGGGTATGAGTTTACATTGCAGCCAGTACAGACTACATGGCGTGAAATGACACGCCAAAAGCAACAAAGGCATTGTTATTGGTTGTGAAATGACTTACAAATTGTTGTGTCATTCTTACGCAATTTGGTGAGACCGGGCTGATATACCATGTAGCTTGTCTTAAAGGTTATATTGATATAACATTTTTATGTAGACAAATCATTTAAAAAAAATAATACATCCACAGAGCTTTTACAAAGGTGCCGAATGAAAGTATGGCTTTTCCTCAAAAAAAAATATTATGACTGTGAAATAATAATTTAAAAAGATTTTGCGGGTCCAGAATGAATGCGTTGTTTATCTCTGTGGAAGATATCTGACGTTTGGTTCCCACTTCTAACAAAGCTTGTGAGCCAATAGTAAAACAACGTTGGTATCACATGGTATCTCTGGGTCATCAGTGATCAAGTTGCCAGTTAGTGTGACTAAATGGCTGAGTTTGACAGTGGTGTTTCCATCAGGCTGCAAAATAAGTGAATATTTACAGTGACAACAGTGTAGGCCTATAGCTACATGTTGCAAAATGACTTTTACTCTACCGCCAAAGATTCACCTCATCACTTGACATGACTGTCTGTCTGAGTCATTCCACACGACCATAAAATATGCAGGTTGTTCAACGAACTGGCAACCATTTGTTGTGAAGTGAATGCAATGGAACTGGGGGGGAGAATGCGACTTCTAGTGGCTGAATGTTATCAATGTTATCAATTGTACCTTTAATCTTGTCAACTGTCTTGTTGCTGATTTGCACCCTAGCCAACATTAGTAGTTGCATTAGCATCAGCTTAAATTTGAATTAGCCTCTAAAACCGTAGTCCACAAACCAACGGGTGACATCACGGTAACTATACGTCCACTTTTTATATGCAGTCTGAATACAGCTAACAGTACCTATAATATAGGGCTGGGACGATTCCCATTCGATACTATCACGATACTTGGGTGCCGATTCGATATGTATTGCGATTCAATATTGCAATTTATTGTGATGTTTGTTAATTTTTTTAACACTAGACCAAGGGAAAAAGTTTAATCATACACTTCTAGGGACTTTTACTTTGGAAAATATCTAAATGAATACAGTAAGAATGTTTGATTTTCAGCATGTATGTAGTCAGAGATGCCCTGAAGTCAAATATATCAGTCATTGTCAGGCATTATTTATTACATTTTTTTCCAGCAACCCCAAAATCAAAGAATAAAGACATTTCCCTCACAAATTAGTGGTGTTTTCTTTTTAATTTATAAGGGACATGTAATGTTTTATACTTCTGGTGAATGTAATCCAATCAATCTTATTTCTATATATGTATTTTGTATATACTAGTGTATAGTATATATACAGTTCCCTTTGTTAACACCTTATTTTGAAAACTGGATGTTGTCACACATGTATACTTCCTCTAACTTCACCAAGTCCATCTTTAGCTCTCCCTTCACCTCCGTTCTCTTTATACATCCATGGTCAGTTCCATCGGAGCTGTTGAATGCATTTAACATAAATGTCAGTATATGGGTGCTCTACAGTTGTAGCGTCGGCAGATTTGACCACGGAGATGCGAGTGATGGATGGCTCGACCGCATGTAACGTTTCCTGTCCATGACAGAGTAAGCATGCAGCTTTAGCCGTGATGTCTAGCTTTGATTTTCCTGCAATGTTCGAAACCCAAAGTGTTTCCATACTTTACTGGATGTGTAGTGTTTACCACTTTGGATTTAACATGTGAGGGTGCAGGTCGTATCCACGCCGACCCTCCGCCGTTTTCTACTTTCTCGTTTCGAATCGCTGTGGCCGGCAGCTGTTTGTTTTGGTTGAAGGATACGGAACGGATATGACGTCACATTACTCAGACTACAACAATAAAAGTGGTAACTTCCTTTTAACTCTGCATAGAATCAAATGAAGCAAATATATTGATTCTGGCATTCAAAAAACAATTTCAAAATCGTAAAAAAATTATTCATAGGTGAATCAAGTTTTTTTTCCCATCCCTAATAGCTGTTTGTTTAGCTGGACCTTCTCAAACTTCAACTCCTCGTTTTTCAGAGTTGAGACCAGGCATAAGATGGTAACATTTACTACTAAGTATATTATACATTTTATACAAGGTGAAAAGGTATTAGCATGACATACAGTATGCAAGGTTAAAACTATTTCAGTTTTTTATTAAAGCATGTGTATCTAAAGCATTCATCATATAAGTGGTGTGTAACAATATATACATACTTCGCGAGAGTTTATCAGCGTTGAGATATTCCCGCTGTCATCACTGACGTTGTTGCTGCCGTATTTATTCCTAGATGGAGTGTTAATTAGCCGGGCACTGATCGATCCGAACTCCATTCAGAAAACAAGCATTTTAAAAGTTGTTTGCTTGTCGTCTTGTGGACAGACCCGACAAAGCATGAATTCAGACTTTTTACTAATCAGCATCATTATGTAGTTATTTCGGCACAGTTTTTATCCGTTTACAACAACGTCGCTGCCATATTTATGCCTAAATGACGTTATGTTGAGTGTTGATGGAGTAGCTACAATGTTAGCATAGCCTGGCATTGATCGATCCGAACTCCGTTCAGAAAATTAGCATTTTAAAAGTTGTCTTCTTGTTGTGTTGCAGACAGACTTGACAAAGCATGAATTCGGTCTTTTTACAAATCGACATGATGTCGTTATTTCGGCATTATTTTGACCCGTTTATTGCAATTAAATCACAGCACAGTCTGTTTATTTTGAGTTCATACCGCAGTAGCGACGTGTGGCTGCTAGATACAGTCAGTGCAATGGCGCTGTATTTGAAACAAGCTTGCTGCCGGGTGATGTTATGAACCCAGACACGACGGCGTTTGGTTTTCTGACATATCCGCGACTTCCACATGTACAAAGCAGCAACACTGGTTATTTCTTCAATGGTTGATGGAGGAAATGGAGGAAAGCGAGGCGAAAATTTGCTCCCGTGAATGCACGGTAACACAATATGAAGCCCAACATAACGTAACTTAAACGAACATAAACAATAGCACAGACTTTTGCATTTGTAGGGCTGGCCCTCTGCGGTCCAACCAAAAATAGTGCCACATTAACTTAACGCAACTTTGATTGTGGGAACAAATCTATCGGACTATTCACATTACTTGACCACAACAGGTTTTTTTTGCAGGTATCTGCTTTCTTGTATAGTAATTATTTGTGGGGAGCCAACTCTGCGTGATGGTGCCAGAGAACAAAGCTGAAAAAGCCTTTATTGAGACAGAGAGATAGACAGATAGACATCTAGATAGACAGGCAGATAGGAAGGCAGGGAGACAGACAGCAATCACACTGCACAAACACCGCAGAGGTCAATGCTATCACGGAAACGAGCGGGTTATTTCGTAGCATTTCATCATCATCATCTATCTCGGTCGCTTGCGCTCTCTCTCCCTCTTTCATGGCTGGATTTCTCATTGATGACAAAGCCATTTATGTCTCTCTTATGTTTCTCCCCCCTGTCCCTCCTCCCCCACCCATCCCTCGCTGCCTCTCCCTTATTCTCCTTGCTATTTATGCTTCCTCTGTTTTATTTTTCTCTCTCGCTCTTTCTCTTGTCTCTCATTCTCAATTTGCGTCTCCTCTCTTTACTCCCCTCTTTGTCTTTCTTTGCCTTGTTTACGCTCACATCTCGGCTATTTTTTCCTCCTCTCTCACCTCGTCTTCATCACTACTCCTCCTCTCTCTCCCTCTTACATCATTTTCTCTCTAAACACCTCTCCCCCTCCTCCTTTCCATTTTACCTTTCTCTTTCCCATGATTTAAATTCTGCACATCATCTTTCTTACTTTCCCTCTCACTCTGCCCTCCCCAACCTTGCTCGCCCTCTTGTACATGCTTTCTTACTCTCTTACCACCTCCCTTGTTTTTCTCACATCCCCACTACTTCTCCTTTTCTTGTCAGTGTTTCTTTCTCCAACTTGTGCCTTCCCAGTTCTCCCCTTTCACTTTCCTTACATCCATTTCTCCCCTTTTTCTTTCCTTACCTTTTCCCACTTTTTCCTTTCTCCTTTCTTCGTCATACATTTCTCTGCTACCTCCCTTCTTTACCCTTTTCCCCTTCTCAACCTTTCCCTCTCTACCTCCCCTTTCTCCTTCTTTCAATCCTATCTTTCTCCTTCGCCTCTGCCACACCTTCCCATCCTTTCATCCCTTTTACTTCCGTACTGTCTCACCTCTTTTCACCCTCCTGTCTCTCATCTTCCTCCCTAATTCACCTGAATTTTTTTTATCCATCCTCCATGGTGTTCTCCTTTCCCATCTCTCCATCTCCTCCCTTTCTTAATCCTTACATCCTATCATGTTTCCTTCTCTCCCCTTTCTCCTTATGTTGCATTCCTTCTCCCACCTGCACTGCTCTCCTCTCTTCTGTCCTCCCCTCATCTTGTCTCCCACTTTTCCTTCTGTCCTTCCTCCTACCTCGGCCTTCTTTCTGTCCCTTTCCATGACTCATACTCTGCCTCCTTTCTCTGCCTCCTCTTCCTCCTCATTTCTTCTCTTCTTCTTTATTGGAACGAGACACCAGTACATGGCAATATATATATGAGAAAACCATTAGAAAAGCCATTGCAATGTTTAAAAGATTGATAACTCAGTATTAAAGTTAGAAAAGCGGGCACCCCGCTAGCTCAGTTGGTAGTGCGGGCGCCCATAAGGCTGAGTCCTGACCGCGGTAGGCCCGGGTTCGAATCCGACCTGTGGCCATTTCCGCATGTCGCCCCCTCTCTCTCCCCCTTTCTAGACTATCCACTGTCCTATAAATAAAGGCTTGAAAATGCCAAAAAAAAAAAAAAAAAAAATGTTAGAAAAGCTGAAAGCATAAGAAAAACCTAACAATTAAAGTAAGTAAATAGGTAAAAAATGTCCTTAAATAATTCATAAAGCAGATCAATTATATATAATTTCTAATTATTGATATCCTGTTCCTCTTCTTCCTTCAGCGCTGAGAGATAGCCGCATCCAGCTGCACCGCTCGACGCCCACCGAGCTTTCCATAACCATTGCCGACGTGCAGCTGTCCGACGAGGGAGAGTACACCTGCTCCATCTTCACCATGCCGGTCCGCACCGCCCGAGCTACAGTCACCGTGCTAGGTGGGTCACACATATACACACAGTACATATTCACACTATCACACACTGTGCATATTGGGGGGAAATCTGTCATCGTGATGTTGCCAAAAACAGAGGTTGCAACTTTTACAGACCTTGAAATAAACCCTGGACTGTCAGGCATATTAGTATATGAACTTTTTTAATGCTGCAGAAAAAAAAAATGATGCAAAGTCAATAAAATCATTTTTCATTATAATTTTAGTAAAACTCACTCTATTAATTCTAACCTTTCTATCTCCTGTCTGTCCTTGAAGGAGACTCGCTCTCAATGAGGCCCGTTGAGGTTTCTTCAGATTTCTTTCTCCTATGTAGGCTTTTCTAGAAATATGTCTTTGTTCCCACCGAGGCCTAATGGTGCTGAATGACATTCTTGCCTTCCTTGTGTTCATACTCAGGCGTGTCTCCTCTGAGACTGATTGACGGCAGTACAAATCAGCTTGGCTGCAGTCTATCTTGATTTCTCTCCCAAACCTGTGGGATTGTGACAAATCTAAATGGATGATTCGAAGCTTTTGGTATCTTTTCCTATTTTCTCCTCAATTGTCATGTTTTTTGTAACAATTTCACAACTATGTCTGCTTGTTCTACCAGTTCTGTCTCAGACTACACACAGAAAATGTGGGCCCGTCAAATGACAGAGTAGTTTTAGACTTTTAGAATTATGAAAAAGTGACTCAAATTCACCTTGGTACACCGCTGTGGCATTGTGCTAGCCCAACCTACCCTGCAGAGTTTACCCTCGCTCGGAGCACAATGAAGTTTGACCCTGTGGATGCTCGTTGTAAGTGTGACATGCTAGGAGAGGCTGCCTGTTGGCATGAGAAAAGTATTGCTACTCCAGCAGTTTCGCTTCCGTAAAGTTAGAGGACTTATGAAAGACAGATTAGAAAATAATGTCTGCAAATCAATGCAGCAAATTCTGAGATATCCTGACTTTTAGTCCCTAGTATGGGTAAAACTGCAAAAACACTGTATCCTACGTTTCCCATAATACAACTCGATCGCATTTTTTTAGATCCTGTACTCCTCATGATGAATATTCTGATCTTCATGTGTAAAATTGAGTTTCCCTTTAACGGGTAACTTCAATATTTTTAAACCTGGACTCTATTTTCCCATGTTTTTGTGTCTAAGTGACTAATGGGGACAATCATTTTTTAAACTGGTCCAGCATTGAGGGAGAATGCTGTAACCGACAGCCACGAAACGAGTTGCGAGGGCAAGTGAGCAGCGTCAATGTGACGTTCAGTTTGTTATATGTCAAAGTCCCACTCAAGGAAAAGTCTCGTTGTGAAATCTGAATATTCATAAACTCTGGCTCAAATAAATACGGGCGGCCATCGAATTCAGAGACCTCATCCACATTGTGGAAATCATCTAAATATTCAGCCATGACATGACTATGCTTTCTGTACTCCAGCGCAACAAATTTGGAGACTCTTTCCATAATGTCATATACTTATAATAACAATCAGAGCCTGTCATGGCAAAAACAAGCACTTTTAGTCGACGTAAGTAATGGTGCCAGCTTGCCCCAATAGCACCATAAAGCAGCCTGTGGGCAGCTGATGTCTACAGCGCTCTCCCTCAATACTGGACCAATTTCAGGAATAGTTGTCCCCATTAATCAATTAGACACAAAAACATGGAAAATAGGTTCCAGGTTGAAAAATACCAAAGCTACCCTTTAAAGTAAAACCTGCAGTGTCACAGATTAATTGAAAAACATAATTCCCAAAAATATTCTAAAAATGATCCCTTTTGTGGACCATAATGTTAAAACTCCATAGCCTTCCCTGTGACGCCTTCATCCTGTCTGATCCAGATCCTTGCTCATAGCGTTAACCTTTGTGTAAGGTTATGACCTCATATAACTCTTGTGTGGAGATAAACAGGCTCCACTCATAATCCTCGAGATGGATGTTATTACCTCCAGTATATGTGACGCTTCCCTGCAGCCTGCAATAAATTGTGGTCATCCTGTCCGTGGTGAGTGGGCCTGTTTATTGATTGGATATTGGGCTAATTGGCTTTGGACCCCCACAAACAATCTTTCAAGTAATGATTTTTATTAGTCGAGTTGTTATTGTTCCTCAGTGTGAGCTCATCCTGGCCATATTTCGCGGTTGTACTTGAAGATGAGAACAAAGCATTGTGCTTGGCAATCCTGTAATGCACAAACTAATGGTCATGCAACCACAATGGAGACTTACTGTACATGATGGGAGAGGCAGCTGGTCTGATAGTCCTGGGAGGTAGTGGTGGGCAGATTTACGGCCAACATTTCAGGGCATCCAATGCCACTTTTAAATTGTTGTGTGATGGTGTCATCCTTTGTGCTGATCACAAAAAACCTACATCCACATTTATTCAACCAATGGGCTTCCATTGCTTAATTTAGCATGCCTTCTGAAATAAACAAAGAATATATTTTTGATGTGAGCTTATTCATGATATTGAGGAGGATTTTTATGCTATTTCTTCTCAGCCTTTCTAATTCAATACACCATCTTTTGCCAACACATTCTTGGATGAAAATGGAGCTGCAGAGGGTTTCTGCCTAATTCACTTGGAAGATGCACTAAGTGGAAACAAGAGATGCTAAAATTTTGATATTTCGGGTGGGGCAGGGTGGCTTACAACGGCTGTTCTCTAACTGAAAGGTCACATGGTTGTTCCCCAAATTTGGGGTTTGTCAGTCCAGAGCTGTGGAAGCATCCTTGAATAAATCATGTTGTTGATATTTACTCAAATGTTTTGGCAGGGCTGCAAAGTATATTGAAAATAATACAGTTGCTCTGGACAACAGCACGAACAGAACGCCTGAAATGTTAATGTGATGTTGGTGAATGTGTGTAAGAGGGAGGGGAACGTGTGTGTCGAAGCAAGGGTGAAGGCGGGTCTACATTAGCTCTTTAACTTCAAATTAACATGAGAATCACTCCCCCATATTTCTTCCAATTGTGCAGTAATTGTGATTCAAGCATTTTTTATTCCGGTAATTGACGGCTGTGACACTGTATTCTGCGTTCAATAAATATTTCATGACCCCTGAGAGGGAGCCAAGCCATTAAAAATGTATGGTAAAATGTCTAAAAACGCATGGACCCCTATGGGAAAATCAGCCAAAGACACTGAGTTTTGACACAGCGGCGTTCATGTGTGTGTGTGTTTTATTCTTGTTTTGACATGTGCAAGGTTTTGACAGACACGGACACACACGCAGCACATAACTGCTGAGTACGCTCAGTTTTAAATGCTCGTGTGTCTGTTAGTGTAAAATGTGTGGCAAGCCTCTCAGCTCTCTCCTGAGCTAAGCAGAGAATAATTTATAATGGCTTTATTCTCTTTTATTCTCCTTGTAGAGGAAAGGGTCTCGACAGGGCTTCTCCAGCCAATTCTATATGTGCAGTATTATTCTCTCATTAATATTCAATGCTCCTTTACTGCCAGAGAGCTTCCGCACACAGTGCACTACATCAAATACCGCTACATTAAAAATTGACCACATTTTTATTTTTTGATCTATACCTTGGTTAGTTCACAGCATTTTATATTTGTATTTGGTCTGTTTGCTTGTCTATCTGCAGGGGGTGGACAAAAGAACAGCGACACCTCGCAATATAATTGAATGTAATTCAACAGTATCTATCTATCTATCTATCTATCTATCTATCTATCTATCTATCTATCTATCTATCTATCTATCTATCTATCTATCTACTGTATCTATCTATCTATCTATCTATCTATCTATCTATCTATCTATCTATCTATCTATCTATCTATCTATCTATCTATCTATCCGTCTATCCGTCTATCCATCTTTTCAACCTTCTGTCATTGTCTCGAATTTTCTGGCCTGAAAAATGTCACAAATTTCAATAATTGGTACAAAATCTTGTCAATTTTAATGAAAATATATCAGCCTCCCTCCTGGCATCCCTTCATGACTTGGTCTCTCCATCTCTACCTTTCTGTCTAAATCTCTCTCCTTCGACTCTCTCTTTCTCTCTCTATCCATCACTCTCTCTCTCTGTCCTCCCTTAATGGCGCTGTGCGGTAGCCGGCAACCCGAATGTTCATTATTTTCAAAAGCAGAATGACAGTAAACTCCGCCAACACTTGGAGAAAAGTGCCGCCCACAACGACTCCAGATGGAGTATGGCAAGAAAAGTTGAATTCTCTCCCCTCTTGCCTTCGACCATGATGGTGAAGATGGATTCTGAAATATTTGGCAGAGTGGATTTGTAGATTCTTTCTCCTGCTTGTGTTGTTTTAATTACAACTTGTGCTCCAAGTTAAAATAGTAATCAAGCAAAAATGTTTTTCTTGTTTTAACCGCCTGTGCCGGAGTCAGGAAGGACAGCTCAGGGAGAGAAAGATGTATCATGAAATTTTGGTTTGGCTCGGGGTGTCCCGGTGGCTCACTTGAATCTGACCTTTGGCTCATTTCCTCTCTCTGTCCCTCTCAGTTTTTCTTGCAAGCTATCACACAAGACACAGATGTCCCTCCTCAAAAACCGTTTAGTCTGACTGAGTCATTCAAACTCCTACCTTGGCTTTTAACTAATGAATTCTGGGAATCGTATTTAATAATCTCTGCAATATGTAATTTACTTGACATTTTGAACTGACCCGAAGTACTGGGAATGAACAGTCACACAATGCTATTTGCCAGACTGACTTGAATTGTAGAAATGCCAAGGCTGTCAGAGTTAATACAGAACTCATGCTGCTAGTTTTAAAGGGATAACACATTATTATTTTTCACATTGAATTAATTGCATTTCCATGTTCATCTCAGTAGGCAAATGTTTGAAAACTTAAAGTTACCATGAGGAAAATTTAAGTGGTTATGAAACAGTCTCAATTTAATACTGATGCTTCTATATGACCTACCTAAAAGAGAACATCAGCGAGAAGACTGGCTATTTATGTAGTTATTCTTAATACTTGTCATCGGGTCCTAATAGATATATGAAACAATCTCACTACTTACTTATCAATAAAAAGGCATATACATTTTTCCGTACAACCAATCCACCAGATCGTTATTGAGTCTGATACTGACCTTATACAGTAAGCAGATCGGGTATTGATAACCAATCCACATTAAATATAGATTCTTTGTTAATGTCGTTATATAATTTTTAGGGCTGTCAAAGTTAACGTGATGATTATGCGTTAACACAAATTTGTTTTAACGCCACTAATTTCTTTAACGCATTAATGCAACTAACAACTTTTAATTAACCTCTTAAAAATCCAACGGGCCGCCGATCTTTCGGAGGTTGTAGCGGGCTCAGTTCCAAAGCTAGAGGGAAGATACTGGCTTCATATGAAACTAAAACACCTAATGAATCCATTGGTACTAACCATGTCATACTAGCTTGTCGCGGAGGAGGTTAAATAACGCTCCAAATGTATGCTAAATTTTGGCCAGGAAAAACTGGCATGGCCATTTTCAAAGGGGTCCCTTGACCTCTGACCTCAAGTTATGTGAATGAAAAAGGGTTCTATGGGTACCCACAAGTCTCCCCTTTACAGACATGCCCACTTTATGATCACATACAGTTACAATTACATGCAGTTTGGGGCAAGTCATAGTCAAGTCAGCACACTGACACACTGACAGCTGTTGTTGCTTGTTGGGCTTGAGTTTGCCATGTTATGGTATGAGCATATTTTTTATGCTAAATGCAGTACCTGTGAGGGTTTCTGGACAATATTTGTCATTGTTTTGTGTTATTAATTGATTTCCAATAATAAATATATACACACATTTGCATAAAGCCCCATATTTGCCCACTCCCATGTTGATAAGAGTATTAAATACTTGACAAATCTCCCTTTAATGTACATTTTGAACAGATAAAAAATGTGCAGTTATTTTGCAATTAATCATGATTAACTATGGACAATCATGCGATTAATCGTGAATAAATATTTTAATTGATTGACAGCCATAATAATTTTGTGTTTCTGTTATCAATGCCAACTGAGTTTTAGCGCCACAGCAATCCCTGCCGTCATGTTACCTTAAATAAAAACTGCTGGATGGAAATGTCCTAATATTTACAAGAGCTTATTGGTATTGGGCAATTTGTTGTTCTCTATTGTCTAACAAGTCCTTTAAACTCAATGTCAAAATGTGTCAACAGCCACTACAGATATGAGAGTTTTTGATCTGGTGCCCCTGACGTCACAATGACATCTTTTTCCAGTGCCTTCAAAATCTGTTACAAATGACCAATGCCGAAATTATTCTCATGACTTGTTTCTGAACTGCCACCACTCTGCAAGGTGTGGTTAAGTTAACTACTTGCTTACAGTTAGGGAGAGATTGTGATCACGCTGAATTGCGGTTCAAAAGAGCCCTTAAGTGTTAAACTCACAACCTGATCTCCTCCCTAAGAGGTTTTGTGATGCTGTAACAACATTAAGCTACTTCTGCCTTTCCTTCTAAGACACGATAGTAATTATTTGCACAGCTTTAAGTGGTCACTTGTCAGCAAAACTAAAAAATATTCTAGTGCATCGGCCATGATGGACACTGATGGAGAGACAGTAAGACAAGGCACGTTTATTATGAGGCACATTTTAGCAACAAGGCCATTCAAAGTGCTTTACATAAAACAAAAGAAACACATTATAAAAGGACATTTAATACAATTAAAAACAGTCATTAAATAGCCAAGAGAATAGAAAAGTAAAAGCTAAAATAGAATAAGACAGGTAAAAATACAAGAATAAAAGCTGCAGTGCAGTGTTAGAAATAAATAATTATTTGTATTAATAAAAGGCAGCGGCAAACAGAAAAGCCTTCAGCCTTGATTTAAAAAGGTGAGAGTTTGTTTCAGATATGTGGTGCATAAAAAGTGAACGCTACTTCTCCATGTTTAGTTTGGACTCTGGGGACAGAAAGCAGACCTGCCCCACACCGCCTGAGAGGTCTGGAGGGTTCATAATGTAGCAGAAGATCAGAAATAAACCATTCAGTGCTTTATAAACCAACAGTAGTATTTTGAAATTAAAAGTATGGTTGACGCTTGTGGAAAGTCGGGGTGAACAGAAGCTTTACTGTCATTTGAACTGCTGTGCAATGACTGTTTTTGGGGCAAATCATTGCAAGCCTGCATCATTATTCTTCTCCGAGCTGGCTCCGTCAGGGGTTGCACGGTGGTGCAAGGTTACCACTATTGCCTCACAGCAAGAGGGTCATTTGGAGGAGTTTGCATGTTCTCCCCGTGTTAGCGTGGGTTTTCTCCGGGTTCTCCAGCTTCCTCCCACAGTCCAAAGACATGGAGGTTAGGTTCATTGTTGACTCTAAATTGCCCATAGGTGTGAATGTGAGAGTGAATGGTTGTCTGTCTCTATGTGTCAGCGCTGTGATAGTCTGGCGACCTGTCCAGGGTGTACGCCGCCTTCACCCAATGTCAGCTGGGATCGGCTCCAGCCCCCCCCCCCCCCCCGTTACCCTGAATAGGATAAGCGGTTACTGGTAATGGATGGATGGATGGTTTCCATCAGAGTTTCAGAACTAACCTAATAAATTCCGGCTTGTCTGTGATATTGAGGATGCTGTATCAAATGTTGCTCTTGATATTCATGTTCCCCCATACACAACAACTTTGCCAAAACATGCAGTACCTTTCTTTTTCGCTTTTTCTGACAACAAGGTGAGCCGTGCAGCATGAAAGTTTTCTTTCTCTTGCTAGCTCTCTAACTCTTTCTGTCTCTCTCTCTCTCTCTCTACTGTAGGTGTGCCTGGTGAACCTCAGATCTTGGGCTTCGAGAATGCAGTGCCGGAGGGGGGCAAAGTCACCCTGACCTGCACCAGTACAGGCAGCAAACCCCCCGCCAGGCTGCGCTGGTACCGAGGACACCAGGAGCTAGAAGGTGAGAGACACAGGGAGTGTGTGGACGCTCTGTGTGTTTGTGTGTGTGTGTATTGTGGGGTCAGAAAATGTGTGTTGGACGTGTCTGTTGTTGTACTCTGGCTTGTACTCATGCTGGATCTGTGTGTGTGGTAAGCAAGGGTGTGGTTATGCGTATGTGTGTAGGACAGTGTGTATGAGTGTGTAGCTGCAAGGATAATATGAATGCGAGGATGTGGCTTGTGCACAAGTGTGTGTGTTTCTCTGCGTGCTTACAGTAAGTGTGTGTGTGATCCTGCAGTAATCAGTGTGTATGGGGATTTGCAAGTGTGTATGTTTGTACATAAGCTGGAATTTGTGCGCATATGTCTCACATATGAGCATTTGTGTGTGTGAGAAAGTAGCTTGTGTGAGTGTTATCATGCTGTGTGTGTATTGTGTCCTTGCCACGTTGCCTGCTGTCTCTCTGTGTGTCCTAAACCTGTGCCTGCATGTATGTGTGTGTGTGTGTGTGTGAGTGTGTGTGTGAGAGCACGCTGCTTGTGTGAGCGAGTGCAGAAACATGCTGCGAGTGTGTTTGTGCTCTTCTTTTCCATCATTCCTTCATGTCCTGATCCTGTATATTTGTGTCTATGCATGTATTCAGGAAATGTGTATGTGTTTCCTGTTATTGTATTTATGAGTGTGTGTTGATGCAGTTTATTTGTGCAAGTATGTGTGTGTGTATGTGTGTGTGTGTGTGTGTGTGTGTGCGTTTGTGTGTGTGTGTGTCATCCGTTGAGCTGCAACATATCTGCTTCTGGGAGCGACACAACAGAGAGCGAGAGATAGCGTGGGTCGGATCTAGCCGGGGATAACGACAGAATCCAGCAATAAAAGGCAGGGCGGAGGAGAGGATGAAGGGATGAGGTCGAACAGAGAAACAGAGATAGAGAGAGCTTTGCATGAGGTCAGACCGGCTGGTTTTTTGTTACAGATAAACGGGAGAAATGAGCAGGGAAGAGAAAGGGAGAGAGCGCAGCGAGGATGTCATGAGAGGACAAATTAGCCGGCTTTTCTCTTCCAGATAAACTGAAAATCAAGGAGACGATTGGCAGCCTCTGAGTCACACCAGTGGTATTGGCAGTGGTAGCGTTTCTCCAAATTACAGCCATGTTTCCCGTAATCCCCCTGCCTCTTGTTGCTTCATCAGTCAAAGGTTTTCTGTTTTGCTTTACCGAGCAGAACAAACATGTTGGATGTGTTGTTTCTGTCGCCCTTTTGCTCCTTCTACCATCTGCCGTCACCAGAAACTCTATAAGCTTTAAGCTCTGTTTGCACAGGAAGAACAGCGCCCTCTGTCTGTCTGCAAAGCTCTCCAGCAGATGTCCCGCTAAATCTGTGCAAACTGCAGTGTTCAGACTGGTAGAGCTTATTCGGAGTGGCCTTTTCTACAGTAATTATACTATTATAATATGATGATATAATATGATAATGATTTATTGATGTGAGAATGCGACACTCTACATGGCTTTGTAATGCAAAAATGCTCGTCTTGTGTCCTGATGCCTTGGCAGTGTTAGTGTTTGCTATAATTATGGGTTGAAATGAATCGAAAGAATGGACTGGAGCTACAAAGAGAAGGAGGAATGGGAGAGCTGCCCGTCTGACGACAGGTTATCTGGTCTTTTTGTTGCAGCTGAACTAAAAACAGGGGACAGAGGAGTCTGGAGAGTGTTGCTTTTTAGAGAGATTGGATTTTTGTTCAAAGGGTGAGCTCACCCAAAATACAAAAAGATATATTTTCCCACTTACCTGTAATGGTATCAAACCACGCAAATGGTTTTATTTGTCCTTTTTAAACATTTCTGCCAACATTTCAATATAATGGGGGTGAATTCAATTTTGCTTGTGGATCTCACAACATTGACAAGTTTTATCAAACAAAATTTGCAGCAACTTGTCTTTCCAGAAACTGAAGATCTGAACTGAAGATCATCCATAAAGTTAGGAGACTCACAAATGGCAGATGTTTAAAAGGATGGGCAAAATTGATCAAAAGCCCTGACTGTTAGTCGCTAGTATGGGTCATGCTAAAAAAAACACACTGGATCCATATATTTGTCATAAAGCCAAGTTCACACTCCACGACTTTCAAAGTCGTCAGATTGCAGTACTGTTCACACTACACAACTTGCTGTCTTGTAATCGTGAGTCTTGAAGTCGTTGTGGTTTTCTCACAACAAGATTGACCGGAGACAGGAGGTCACACACTACAAGATCTTTCACCGGGAGGAATCCCCAGTGAGGTCTCCAAATGATGCTTTGTCACGAAACCACACGCGAGAAGTGACACGGTAAATGACATGATACCATGCGCGTAGTCAATGTTGTCGTTGGCACATGTGTTCACAAAAATAGCCTGTTTCCACATGTCTTTACTATTTATCTATTTTCCTCTAGGTGCAACAACAACTTTGGTCCTTGTTGCAAATGTAACACATAGCACCCACAGGTACAGGCGACCCCTCCGCCAGGTTTCCCCTCAACCCATATCTTGTGTTCTCATTGGCTGTAGCTCCCGGACAGGTCCAGATATTTAGCATGCTAGATATCTGGACAACCCGTTCTCACACACAACTCGTCAAATACCGCCGTTCGATAAGTGCCCCTCGGGATTGGAAACCGATGCACGGAGGCACCCTTTAGCAACAGTATGTGATGAACCGGGCTTTCAACTAACTCCAGTGTACACCCACCCACGGCGGTATTTGACGGTCGGAGCAAGTGACGTAGTATTACTAGCATGAGAGTCCGTTCAGGGCAGGAGGGAGGGGTGGATGGATCAAAAAAATACATGAAAATACATGACTTTCAACCAGGAGAGCGGTGTCCGTGTCCCGTGTGAAACTAAACGTTGACTTATTTTGTCAAACTTATTTTGTTAGTCAGTTAAGTAACGTCAACCACGATCGTTTCCTAACCCTAACCTTTCCTGTTAAAACAGAAGTTTATTTTGAAAGGACACTATGCATGTAACGAACGTATATTGACACGCCGTCCCTGGTCCGTCCAAAAGTAACGCAAGAGGGGTATCCCGTGCATCGGTCTTCGATGCCGAGGGGCACTGACCAAGCGGCAGTATTTGACGAGTTGGGAGTGAGAATGTGCTGATCTGGAATGTGTCTGTGATGCCTTTGAAGTTCAAAGTTTGAACAGTTTACACAAAGTGCTCGAGAACCAATTTGCGAGCGGCAAGCCAACGCCGATTTGCCTCTGATCTGGGGCTTTTGTTGGGGAGCTCCAAAAACTGTTGGCGAGTGGAAAGTCTGGGCATAATGTAACTTGACAGTGTCTTTCATTAGGCCCTCCCTGTCTGGTTAAACTCCATGTCTCTGAATCTCCATGCTTCTGTTTGTAACACAGGCTTTTTGTTAAAAAGTTGTAAGCCCAAGTTGAGATACATCACCAGGGTTGATTTCTCAGACTTTGGAAAATGCCTTACAGAGTCACTATACAACATTATACAACTGTTTTCACAGGCTCAGGACTGTGTGCCCCTTTAACCGTTGTTTATATGGCATAAACATGATCTTTCCCATTGCCATGCAGAAATAAATAACTTGTTGCCAAAAATGTTGGCATTGAATGTTGAAAAAACACAGTCATTGAATGAAATCCAGGGTTTTGCTGAATCAGCGGTCTTGTCTGGGAACAGGGTGGCATCCAAAGTAACAGGGACACTGGTTCTGTTTTGTGATTTGGGTGAAAAATACAGGGAGAACAGAGAAAAATAGAGACGGACAGAGAGCGATTTGAAGGAGATCAACTGGATGTGAATGATGGTGTGTTCGAGGCCTCGCCCAGCCGTCCTGACACCACACAACACCAATCAGTCAATGATGGAACGACACACACTGTCACACAGCGCTCATCTCTGGCTAGATAACGGAAAAGCACTACAGGTCAGCGTGCTATTATTACAGCTTCTCATTCATGCAGTTTTAGTCTACGTATGTGTGTGAGTGTGTGTTGGAAAGCTGAGCCCACAGACTTCTGCTCACCACTGCTCCTCTGACAGCTTCACTGACAGTAAAAAGAAGAAGCAAAGAGGAGAGAGAGAGAGAGAGAGAAGGGAACGAGGGTGACACAGATGTAGAGAGTGTGTGTGTGTGAGGGAGAGAGAGACGCCTTGTATCAAGAAAGTGACAGTGAGGGACTGCCGAGAAAACAGAGAACAGAGAGCGAGTGAATGAATGAGCGGGATTGTGTGTGTATATGTGTGCATAAAAATAGACGGAGCGACTGCGAGGATACCGAGAGACTGATGGAAGCTGCAAGGAGAGAGACTGACAGAGAAAGAGAGAGCAGAGGGGGAATTAAGAAAACCATGGAAGAAGAGGCGAGGAGGCTTTGCGGCTGAGTTGGAGCGCAGACTTGGAGGTGGTGTAGAGGAGGAGGAGGACATAGCAAAAGGGGACCAGTTTTAAATAAGAGGAGACTGAGGGGTGTGCAACAGGAGAGAAGGGAGAAAAAAGGAGGGAAGGCTGACGAAATGGAGGGAGAAATCCGGAAAGAGGATTTAGATAGAGAGAGGGGGGGAGATGGAGGGGAGACAGGGAGCAAGAGAGTGCGGGAAAGGGAGTGGTAATTGAGAAGAATGAAAGGCTAAGAGCTTTGAAGACTGTATTAGTTGTACTGTGTGAAAGGGCTATGGATCATTTAGTGACATCGATGTATTGGATTGGGGATAATGGGGATTTATGGTGGCACTTAAGGCCATACAGGCTGAATACCGGCCCAAATTGTCATAATGCAGGACGTGGGGCGGATGGCGAAGGGTACGTGGGCGTGTGTCTGTATGGGGCAACGTAATGTAAGAGGCGAGACGGAAAGAGACATTAGTGAAACAGACAGTGGTGGGAGAAGAATTCAGATCCTTAAAAAAGCAGCAACACAATGTAAAAAGTAGAGTGTTCATCTGAAATGTAGAGTAGCAGAAAATTTAAATACTGTAACTCAAAGTTGGGTAAATGTACTTAGTCACCTTCACTACTGGAGATACTGTAGACACAGACATAGTAACAGGACTATTAAACTGTCTCCGAATTAGATGACCTCATATGAACGCTCAAATCAGACTGGAGCGCTTTCAATGGACGACGTAATCCGATTTAAGCTTAAAAGTGATGAGTTTTGATTATTTTAAAACCTCCCCCTTATCCAGGGAAGGGCTTTCGCTGAGCGTGCATGGTGGTGTTAAGCCACGCATTGCTACACAGTTAGACGTTTTCACACCTCGGAGATGCCAAGTAGAACCAGAATCTTCTACTTTTGGCAGCAGCTTCACTTGGAGTAGCTGGGGGTTAAGCGCCTTGTTTAGTTGGCAAAGTTGTTGAATATAATAAGAAGTTTTACTCACTTTACCTTTCCAAAGTGGTCCAGCTGCTCTTTTTTATGTTTTTTTTTATCCAGAATAGGGCTGCAAGTGATGATTACTTTCATTATTGATTCATTATCACAATATTTTTGGGGTTTTGTCCATAAAATGTCAAAATGTAGTGAAAAATGTTCATCACAATTTACCAGAGCCCAAAGGGACGACTTTAAATTACTTGTTTTGTCCGACTAACGGTCCGAAACCCAAAGATATTAAAGACAAGCAGTAAAACATCACATTTTAACCTCTTTTACCCGACGAACCCGGTAACGGGTTAATACTTAATACTTGACTTTGGATTCTTTTTTTGTGATCTTATTTACATTTTTATTGATCTTATTTGTTATTATTTAAGCTTTACTTGATCATATGTCATTATTATAATAAAACTACTACATTTGGAGTCAAATTTATACAATTTAGTTGTTTTTTATTGATTTTATACTGTGCACAATGGTAGAATCTGATGATGCACAGGGTAAATGTCATGGCCAAAGGCTCCATTGTGTGAACATAGCCTCCTATAGTGGATATCAGTAGTATTTTATAGCCAGATTCCCTTTCAAAGGGTAGAAAACCAATTTGGCACGCTTTGGGTATCCAAGTGGCCAAATGGAGAGTCTACCTGGTCCTATCCTTACTAAAATCTTTGTAGAATCTATGTGCTTTGTGTTATTTATATTTGCTTTGGCACAGTTGTAGTCAAGGAGTTGCTGAATGAATTCAGTGGCATCTATGTGCATGGCATCATTGCTGTAATGGTGTTATCCACTGTCTAATCTAGAAAACATTTTAGGCGAGGATAAAATTGTAAATTTTTCCTTTGGTTCATTACAATTTACTCAGGCATAGTAACAGTCACAATGTTATTTACACTGGGAATGGATTTTCTGAGGTCTTACCTATCCATAGAGACTAAGATCGTGCATATAGACCTGATAGTTGTGGAGCTATTCTTGATTTATTTTGGGTATGTCTGTCTAGGCGAACAACACCTTCCAGCTCCCAAGGGCCTAAAAGGTTCGTTTACATCAATAATATGAAACAGAGCCGAGCTGCGTATACTAACTTTTGAGAAGCAGAACCCCGCTATTGATTGGCATTCTTACTTAAATGTCTTGAAATGATAGATTGGATGAATTGGTGTGGACTGCAAAAACTTTTACTGTAATAAATCTTTTATTAGTATGTACTGCATTAGGATATTTTCTAAGTAAAAAATATATATAATTTGTCTGGATAATTTCACTCACACATCAATGTTTCAACATCTCACAAGATATCACCAATTGAATCTACATTCAAAGCACACGACGCCCTGGCAGATTCATTTCTTTGATTATAAAAACAACATTTTATATCTCATTATGAGACTAAATGATTTTGGTTCAGTCCACTAATCGATTAAGTGACTGATGCTTCAGCTCTAAACTGTGGTCACAACAAACACTTCTCCAGCCTTAAATGCCCAAACACGCTGGACGCAGTAATTGCTGCATCCGGTTGTTTGATTCTCCTAATATGATTATTTTATGGTGGATCGTACGCTTGAGGGTTGAAGCATCAGCAGCACCAGCACCTCATCTGCATCGCATCACCACCTTGGGGGAAGTTAGTCTCAAGGATGTGCTGGTTGCCCACCTTTTTATTCGAGGAATAGGAGTTTTAATAAAAAAAAAGGTACAGGCATCCCATTAAATTTTTAGCAGGTACTGGAGTATTGTCGAGTTTAAATATTAAAGAAGGTGAATGCCACACACACTTACACGAATGCTGGACAAATATAATTGCATATTCATATTCTCTTTTTAATGATTTATCAGTCATTACATCAAACATAACTTTGTTGATATGATATGTTTTTGTAATTATTTGGTATTTTTGTGAACTTTTGAACTGTTTTTAATAGTAATGAATCATGTAAAAAGGCAATGATATAAATTGATGCTATAAATTGATTATACAGGATGACTTGAGGATGTAGAGTGAAACATGGTGTTTAGATAAACAAATATGTGGTAGTACGAGTTACAATGTGTGGCCTTCTCTTGTTTAATACAAAAGTTTTTTAAGCAGGTTTATATAAAACTAAATACACTTACCAGGATGTGAGCTCTCTAAAAGAGGCAAGCATAGAGAGTAGTGCAGGGATGATGCATTTGTAGGCCAACCAGGAAGTTAGAATTGCACTGGTTCCCTTGACAAAAAGCCAATGGGATTTTTTGAATCTTGGAGTTTTAGGATAAGCTCTGTGGCAAACAAACCTTTATGATACTTATGCGTTTTGTTACGTATAATCTTCACAAATGAACACCACTTTTATGATTTTTGAAGCCTAAATGCGATTGCCAGAAGTAAAAAGCTAACATTCGCCTATAAACAAATTACACCACGGTCACATGACTTCGTCACCACCACTAAGCTAAAGGTTTGTTTGCCCTGATGACGTTTAGTCTCATTTAGCCACTTGTTAGTAACCGCCTTTTTTAAGACACATAAAAGCTTCAAAATTCACAGGTGGGATATTTGCTGATGTATTTTATGTCGTAGAACAAAATGTTAAAATCTCTTAAAGCAGCAGTGGGTCGAAATGGAGCAAATATGTTTAAAAAAAGTTAGTTTTATAAAGCGGTCACTATATCCTGACAGTAGTGCAGGAGACAGGTAATGTTCCTTTGTGTCCTCTGGTGTCCTCCGGTGCTCCTAACGGCATCTGCAAGATTTCACATACCAGAGGAAAACAACCAGTGAGAGCTCATCTGGAGTCTGCCGTCCAGCTGCCGTCTCTGAGCAGCTGTCAATCACTCGCAAACTCCGATCAAACGGTCAAACTAGGCAGCGCTGATCAAATATGAATCAATATTCTGTAAATATCTGTATTCTGCCTATTTCTCCGCTCAAATGTTTTCAGAAACATGTTGTAGTGTACTGTTTAGCTGTAAAATGAGAAAGTTTGTGACCCAGCAGCCATGTTGAGATCTGTTGAAGAAATACCAAGCACCGCCCACCAGCCGGAGCACAGCCAATAGGAACGCTCTCGCTGAAATGACCTGTGATTGGTCAAAGTCTCCCGTCACAGGCTAGATTTTTTATAGCCAGAAAACAGAGCCAGGAGGTGCAGAAGTCTAGTTATCTCTCAGAACACTTGCATTACAATATGCTGAAAGGTTATTATGGCATTTTTGCCCAATGATGCCAAAAATATACTGCCTACTGCCAAGCTTGTGTTAACCACAGACCTTATTTCAGGCATCTAACTAAAAAAAACATTCAAAAAACCCATTGACTTCCAGACGAAGGAACCGGAAGTGCTAAAATGCTAATTCACTTCCAGGTGTTAGGACTCATTCCTGCAGCACTCAATATCTATGCTTCTCTGCAAATAAGTCTGGGTTTTAATTTATGCTGATGGATGAATGTTGTGTCGTCTTATGTTTAACACTGAACAACCATCATTTCTCACACCTTTATTTTTACCTCCACACCATCAGCTCTATGTCATGCTTCCTGTTGCATGGTCTGTTCTACAGTCTGCTTGTATATGTAGAGATCCAGTCTGTTCACTAGCATGAGTGTACAACTTTCTATATGCACATAAATTAAAACTGCTCTAACTGACTTGAGAGCAGCGGAAACATGCTGCTACCAACACTGACATATTATCACTTTATAAAGCTGATATGTCGAACGTGGTGCAGTAGCAAACATTTGCTTATTTAGATATCCAGCAGATACATAGCAGCATTATTATTCATTTGGAGCCGTGTTTGTGTCCACCTGATGAATGTAAGTCTCTTTCAGGGGCTCTGTTTTGGTCTCCACGGTAAATATGTAGCTGTTAAATGCTCCGCTATGTTCACCAGCTAGTCGCTAACTGTGTCTGTCTGCCGGTTGGTGTTGGACAGGTAGTGTACAGTCAGTGGGTTTATTAGAGCTGAGAAGACACTGAAACACTTCATAGAGCTGAGGGGAACTGTAGAGTCAGATGATGATTCTCTGTTGCGTCATCAGTACGGATGATCCCTTTCACGTAATTCTGTAAGCCACTCACGCTTCAGGGTTGGTTCACCCAAATGACATATTCTCACTTACATAGTTTCCATTTTATTTGTCCAGGTTTTGACATGTCTCCAATATGTCTGCCTCAACCCCAACATAATGGTTTGTGAATAGAATTTGGTGCTCACATTATTGAAAAAATGACATTTTGAAAAATTCAGTGGCAGCTTCTGTTTCCAGAAACAACATCCTGCTTAGGAATGCACCGATACCGGATTGGATATCTGGCTGATACTGACTTAAACAGCTGGATCAGGTATCGGTGACAATGGGGCTGATCTATTTAATTCTGTTTATACACTATAAACACTGGAATTTTAATTCCATAGTTTTGACCAATTTGTTGCTGCAATAAAAGGTTTACACATGAATTGTAATTTTCTGTTAATTTTTAAGATTTTTACCAAGTTGCTGGTGTATGATTCATTATTTCAATAATAAATAACAATTTAATAAATTTATATCTATGTATTTATGTGTTACATTTTGTTTTGCAAAATTAGAGATGCAATTTTTAAGTCAAGCCTGATGTTGCCTTACACACAAAAGAATGATCCCAGTCACTTCCGCACAGTGAGGCATACAGCTTATTAATTAAACACTGGTATCCGATTGGTTCTCGATATCCACCGATACTAGGGATATGACGATGAGGGAGTTTTCCCACCGGTTTATAAACTTGTGACAACACCGGTGTTACCAATTACACCAGACTTTTTTCAAGAAACGATGACGCTCAATATGTGTGGCGCGCTTATTTTGATCTTTAACGTTGTGTGGCGGTGTGTCTGGACTCTCGGGTCGAGCTTTCTCTGCGGGGCCGCACCCAGCGCTGCTCCGCCACGCACTCCGGCTGTGAACGCTCCGTCCTCCTCATGCCGATTACCTCATTAACGTTATGGTTCCCTTATAGCGTTGGATTTAAATCTGAAATATTGCCAAATAGGCACTCTTCCTTTTCGCTTCGACACCAAATCCTCCGCCATCGTCTTGCCTGTCAACTCTCTCTTGTCCCATGTATGTGATTATGACTCCTGCTACTCTGAGCTGAGACTCCGTACGGAACAGACACTTTCACTTTCAGTTTGTAGCGTCCGTCATCCAACTTTGATAACACGCCGCTGATACGCGAAAATTAACGAAATGGGTTTTATTTCTGTAAAAAAAGCACGACAGTGGGGGTGGTGGGTACGTAATGTAATCGGTGTATGTCTGACCACCGTGTAACACCGGTAACCGGTAGCTCAGGTATTGCTTCGGTATCACGACTGAAAAAGTCGGATCGGTGCATCCCTAATCCTGGTTACTCTGGGTAATCCACAAAACATACCGGGAATAGTTTTCATTGGAACTACTTTCTAACAGAGAAATATTACCAAGTATGATAAACTGTTCACAGCCTGTTCTGTGGATTAAGCAGAGTAAGACACTTTTCACTGCTGTGTACACCACAATTGAAATTTCATTAAACTCCATGACAGGAATATCAAAACAAGTATCTGAAAAGCTGGGCAATGTTTTTTTTTTGTAATTTGGGTGAACTGGCCCTTAGGAGGTAGAGTCTGTTACCTAATCCAGTGTAACAACCTGTTACTGCTTCCCAGTCCGATATGCTTGTTGCTGCGTTGCAGCAGCTGACATGCAAATCTACCCTGATTATCTAATAATGAACTGAGGAAATGTGAATTATGAGGAAATGTGCATCACTGCTGTCTTGGGAAAACGCTTAAACTGACTGCATCTTATTTTTTTTCCCTTAATGAGTGCGTTGAGTCAGTCCCATGACCCCTTGGGCCTGAAAAACGTATTAAAACTCAATTGTATTGTATGAAAATATTGTACACAGGAGTCAGTGAGTAAAAACACAAGCTTTTGTTCATTCTCAGGTCTGGTTTTGGAGATCCGTGGTCTTTAATAAAGGCTGTGCACGGTCTGTCTTTGTGTGTGCAGAGAGAGAGAGAGGATAGTGAGAGAGGCAAGACAGTGACGAAAAGACTCCTCTGAGTGGCGTAGGATTATTGAAATGCACCTGGAAGTAAACTCATTTTCTCCACGGGTCAGAGGACTGGTTATGGTAATAAAAAGAGAGATGTCATTAGATTCAGTGGTATTTGAAGAGTTCTCTGGAGGGGGAGGAGGAGGAGGGGGCTGTGATATCTGTGTGTTTGAGAGAGAGACAGAGGAAAAAGTGTGTGTTTTCCAATCTTCTCCCCTGCCACTATCTCTGCCTCCTCTGTGTATATGTTATTCATAAGCTTGACCTACATGTGCCCATGCTTGTGTGTGCATGCCCGTGTGTGTGTGTCGCTCCACGCAAGAGAAAGTGATAAGGTTCTGGTCCACTTTCCAAGATTCACCAACCACTTTCACGGTCCGACCACCCAGTTTTATATTTTTTCTTACAATAGAGTGCGATCTCCGGATGACAGTCTCCACTGTGTTTATGCTTTCATACGTTGTCTAACTCTGCTGCACAGACCCACTTGCACCTGCACAGCTCTCCTTTTTCTTTTTATCCTGCACAGACTGCTGCGGCTGCTGCCAGAAATGTAAAATAAAGGGAAACGACATCAAATGGAAACATCTCTATATGAAAATCTGTGCATATTAAACCTACAGTACATCATAAAAACGGACCTGTTTTATCAGGCTAAATAATGATTTATGGCTGCAACAGATTGCTGTTAAAATTCTCTTTATTTGCCAAAAATAAAAGTCTGTGCTTTGGTGTAGTTGCCTCTCCGTCCTCAGTGATGGAAATGCATGCTGTCTCCTAAGCAACAGCGAGCAAGTGTGTCCAAAGAAAGCTGGACTTAGCTGCATTAGATCTTTGGCCTCCCTCGTCCCTTTGGTGTCCTTCAGCATGAAACATCACAGACTGGCCTGGTTAGTAAACATGAGCGCGCTGTGTGCAGTTTACTGATGTTACATTACAGGAGTTCTGGGTACTGAAGGGAACTGAAATTTTCAGTTAACTCTCGCTGCCATTTGGAGCTGCAACATTGACTTCTGAAGGAGCTTTGAGATTGAAATTTTCTTTACAGGTTTCCTCATGAACAAGGATGTTGTGGCAGGATGTTAAGAATGAAAGGATTGATAACCTTTGTTAACAGAAGAAACTGTTCTCACACAGTGTGGAGTTGTTATATATATATATATATATTATACCCTTTTAGAAGTGTGTACATTCAAATCAATTCGACCACAATCACAACACTTTGGAAAATGGAAGGAATTTAGCGCTGTAGCTAACGGTTATTTTCGTTGTTGATTCATCCCAAGTTTAGCTTTTTGATTAACAGATTAATAGCTTAGGCTATAAGATGCCCATCGTCATTTTCCAGAGCCCAAAATGATGTCTTCAAATTATTTATGTTTTCTGACCGAGAGTTCAAAAACCCAAAGATATTCAATGTACAACGATATAAAACAGAGGAATGCAGCAAATGCTCACATTTGAGAGGCCAGCGGCTGTTGATCAATGACTTAAAACTAGGGCTGACCGGAATGCTTCGAAGCTTCGACCATTGCCATGGTAATCAACCTCAAAATCAGTATTCGATAAAGTATAAATTCCAAAAAAGCCCATGAAATAAGGAATTATTCATATTAATTCAATTCATATTAAACATTTATTATTATTTGTTATTCTCAGACCGATATCGCTGTTTGTTGTGTGTAGAGGTGCTTGTGTGTACAGTAGTGCGGCAGCTGCACTGTCCCGGGCCCTGAGACGGGGGAGATGGAAACAGAAGAACATGTCAGCCTGCTGCGCCACGTTGCGAAGCTTCGAATACCTTCAAATAATTCTCGCCAAAGCTTCGAATCGCAAAAAATGGTATTCAGGACAGCCCTACTTAAAACATTAAGCAATTATAAAACATTGTTGTTGATTAATTTTCTGTTGATTCACTGACTGACTAATCGTTTCAACACTAAACACATTTGTGACAAACTGAGACAAATGCACCTCAGAGCCATGTTACTTCTGCTAGTTACCCTGAGGGAAAAGATAGACCTGCAGGTTTTATATGATGGCACGTTTAAGGGTTATCATAAAATCTGAGATGATATTTTATTGGATAAAACATTTGTATACATCATCGGATGAGTCAACAGAAAAAAAATTTATTCTTTTAGGGAGAGAAAAGGTGTGATATTGCTCTAGAAATGTGAGTAAATGCATTGGTAGACATACAGTATCTGTGGCATATAATGATAGATAGCAGAGCAAAACACCCAGGGGCACGAGGTAACTGCACAGAGTGCACAGAGAAGGCATTTTTCATTTAATGGGAACAAATGGGGGTCATTGCAGTTCTGTACAGTTCTACAACATGAAACCAACGCATCCTAATTACAGTAAAATAACCTTTTTCGATGCTTTAGTGTACGTGTGGTGTGTATTTTTGTATCTGTGTTGTTCTAATCCCTGGTTAAGATGCAGACACCTTCCTCTTGACCGTCCCCTCCCCCCTCTCATCCCTCTTCACCTCAGGACGTCCAGACGTGGTGGAGTCCGTTCAAGACGATCCCACATACAACGTGAGCAGCGAGCTCACTCTGGAGGTGAGCCGCAGCGACAACAACGCCCTCATCACCTGCGCCGTCGACCATCCCTCTCTCGCCCCGGGAGACAAGAGGAGCGAGCACACTCTGCGGGTGTTGTGTGAGTCAACTGGGAAATGGGGAGGAGATGGGATACAGAGGATGCTGGGGGTGAGAGAGGGAGAGTAGTGGACAGACAGATGTGAGAGGGAAATGCAAAGTAAAACCTTAGAACTGCTGTCTTTTTATTTCTGCCCTCTCTTTTATTAGGCAGCCGAGGCACATTTCCCTCCTTTGCAGTTTGATCTCTGCTCCAATAATTTCACATTAGCTACCTGTAATAATGACCACACAGGAATTTAACCTTCCTCTGCTGGTGCCCAGAGTTGAGTCACTGTGGATGAGAAGAGCAGGTTATCATTTGAAATGAAACTAGAAACGGAGCCACGTCAGAGTCTGTGTCGGTGCTGCCACCCTGTGGGTGAGATAGCGGTACTGCATCGCCGAGGGAAAGTGATGTCGTTGTGTAAGGGGTTATGTCATTGTGGGAGGCAGAGAGATGGGGACGCCTACAGGATGCAGATGGGAGTAGATTTGAGATGGGGATGAATGAGACCGTGCCGTGTGCATGTCTGTGCGGTTTTGAGTCCTACGTTATGTAACTATACTCTCTCTGTGTGTGTGTGTGGTGTGTGTGTGTGTGTGCGTGTGTGTGCGTGTGTGTGTGTGTGTGTGTGTGTGTGTGCGTGCGTGCGTGCGTGCGTGTGTGTGCGTGTGTGTGTGTGTGTGTGTGTGTGTGTGTGTGTGTGTCTGTGTCTGTGTTTTTGTTTGTCTTCCACTTACAGTTTCCCCGAACGTGCTGATCCTGCCTGAGAGCGATCTACCTAGAGAGGGGGAGAAGTTTCATCTTGAGTGTTTTGGCAACGGCAACCCACAGTAAGACACACACACCCACCCACACATGCACACACGTCTCATTCACACCATGTCTGCCCGTATGCATGTACACACACATACACACTTTCACTGATTTAAACACATTATGGACACCAAATGCACCCTTACACACATACACAGTCACCTGGGACACCACTGACTAATTAGTAGTGAGTTTATTGACTTCAATATAACAGAATATAAAATATAATACACTTTACAACTTTAAAGGACCAGTGTGTTACAATTAGGGGGATGTATTGGCAGAAATGGAATATAATATTAATAAGTATGTTTTCTTTAGTGTATAATCACCTGATAATAAGAATTGTTGTGTTTTCGTTAGCTTAGAATGAGCCGTTTATATCTAGATAGGGAGCGGGTCCTCTCCACGGAGTCCGCCATGTTGCACCGCCATGTTACACAGCCATGTTGCACCGCCATGTTTCTACAGTAGCCCAGAACGGACAAATCAAACTCTGTTAACTTTTCCTGCTTAGGCTGGAGTTGATAACATTACTTGCTTAATTCACCACTCTGCTCCAGATGGCCTACGCTACTCTTAAATTAACTGGCTCTAGAGAGGGACATTCACGTTTTCGCGTCAGCCACTCTAGCTTTCCAACTCGCTTGGCACACGGGAGAGGCTTCAGTTGGTTGCAATCTCCTCACCTCACCGCTAGATACCGCCAGATCGCACACACTGCATCTTTAAGAAATTAAATGAAAACAGAAATTCCAAACAATATAAAATTACTAAACAACATGGTCATAACTAAGGCTTTCTTGCTCTTATGCTCACAATTTACCAGAGTAAGAGGACATCCTAGTACATGTGGTACATTCTGTTTGCCAGAGCCACAGCAGCACATGAGAGGTTCATGTGGCATACAGTATCTGTGTGATGAACCTTGCAAATGTAATTCACAAATGATCAGTAAGTGTTTACTGCTTGTTTACTCCAGATGGACCAACAAATCCTCATACTTTAAAGCAGCAGTAGGGGAGATTTGAGCAAATATGATTTAAAAAAGTTATTTTTATAAAATGGTCACTATATCCTGACTGTAGTGCATGAGACAGGTAATCTGAAAAAAAATCATGTGCCTCTGTGTCCTACTGTGTCCTCCAGTGCTCCTAATGGCAACTGCAAGATTTCACATACTGAAGGACAACAACCAGTCAGAGCTGATCTGGAGTCTGCCGTCTATGAGCTGGCTGTCAATCACTCGGGAACTCCGATCAAACAGTCAAACTAGGCAGCGCTGATCAAATATGAATCAATATTCTGTTACTGTAATGCCTATTTTTCGCCTCAAATGTTTTCAGAATCATCTTGTGGTGTACTGTTTAGCTGTAAAATGAGAAAGTTTGTGACCCGGCAGCCATGTTGAGATCTGTTGAGGAAATACCAGGCACCACCCACCAGCCGCACAGCCAATAGGAACGCTCAGTAGGAATGCTCTCTCTCTGAAATGACCTGTGATTGGTCAAATTCTCCCGTCACAGGCTAGATTTTTTAAAGCCTGGAAACGGAGCCATGAGGAGGTGCGGAAGTCTAGTTATCTCTCAGAACACTTGAACTACAATATGCTGAAAGGTTATTATGGAATTTTTGCCCAATGATGCCACAAACTTTCTGCCTACTGAAGCTTTAACTACAAAAAGTGTCCGTCAGTGCCTTCTAAAACTCATATGACTCATCATATCTGATTTGCTAACTCCATGGTCAAGGATTGGTTATGCTTAGGCAACTAACTAACTACTTGGTTAAGGTTAGAAGAACCCTTCGTTGACTGTTGGTGGGAGCAGCCACTATTTTTGGTGTCAAGGTCAGACACTTTTTAACATCACGCTACTTCATGAGGTAGCGTGATGTCGGTAGAGGTTGGTATCTTTGAGTAGTTGGACATATAACTGATGCTGCCAGTTTTCTGGTGAGGACAGTTTCGGATGAACAGTTAACTGAGGGTTTATGTACTGTCTTCTGCTCGTAGCCTTTTTATCGACTATTCTCGGCCAGTACTAATGGCACCTCTCACTTCCATCTCTTGAACCAAGTGTGAGTTCTTAATGTTATTCTTATGTCTTGTAAGTTACCCAATAGATTCATAATCAAGCCAGTGCTTCTTCTATCATAGAAACTTGGCCTGTTTTGCTCTTACTAATGTGCTGATGGAAGTCCTGATTCTAATAAACAGAGCAGGTTGGGTGCTGCTGTCCTTGCCCAGGAGGGTTTCAACAGATTTTAGAGGCACTTTAGAGCAGCATATAAAGAGGCAGACACACATGTAAAAACACCCATATTTAGTTACTGAAAAGGTGTCAAATTTCAAATATTAACGTGTAATTTCTGACACCTTCTTGAGCAAGTAGCCACTTGTTCAAACAGGACACGTACGTAAACACACACATGGGCGCAGTTAGCGAAAAACATCTGCTTGTACAAGCTCTCGCGTGTTCACTGATACAGTGTACACAATAACTCTGATACTCACCGACACGTACACAGAAGCAAACTGCAACCCCCGTCTTAAATCCTGCCCACACAAATACACTCTTTCCCCTGGCCTTTCTGCATTATAGATGAACCTTCAGCCAACCAGCCCTATCGATCCACTCTCCTCCCCTCCTCCTCCTCCCCCTGTCCTCTCCTCCCTGCCTCCCTCCATCCCTCCATCATCGGTTATCTCTCCGCCGCCGTGTCACTCACGGCTCGTTTGCTCCTCTTCGTCTTGTCACGATGCCTCCTTGCCCTCCTCCTCCTTGCCCTCCTCCTCCTCTCCCCGTCCTTTCCTATAACTCTCCTCTATCTCTCCTCGCACCTTTTCCCCTAAACTCCCCATCCCTCCTCCTCCTCCTCCTCCTCCTCCTCTTCCTCCCGCTCTGCTCTCCTCTCCTGTCACCCTCCCTCCCTTCTCCCTTCTCCCCTCTCTCCCCCTGTCAGCTCATCACTGGAGTGGCTAGGAATAAGACTAGCCGGTTAGTTTGATTGGCAGGTGGAACAGATAGGGGGCGGGGCAGGAGGAGGTGCCTGTCATCGCATGAACGTGCTTTAATAGGCAGCGAAGGAGTCGATAAATTATCGACAGGAGAGAAGCAAGTGTGCTACGGTCTGGGGGTTCAATTCCCACGTGGACCACCTATGCTAGAAATCTATTTATTTGTGATACAATTACACACTCTGGATGAAAGCAGCCATTAAATTATGTATGTTCTATATAAGACGTAGCCATGCTCTATGGTAATAAATGGTTCTGTGTAGTTCAAAATGGCCCTGACAGTGTAAGGGTTCAGGGTTCAGCTCCCGCTGGGATCACGATACACAGAGAGGCTTTAGATAAAAGTGTAGCTGAGTGGCAGAGGCTGTATGGAAAAAAATAAGGCTATAGAGAAGAGAGAAACTGTGGCATCGCTGCAAAAAATGACAAGAGAAGGAGAGGTAGAGAGGGAGAGAAAACAAACCGACAGGAGAGGGAAGCGAAGAGAAGCGTGGGCGGAGAGGAGACAGAAAGATTTGGTGACAAGCAGCGAATGACTAAGACAGAGAGGGAGAGCAAACAAGAGAAAGCCGGTGTGCTAGAGAGGGGGAGCGTGCTCAGCTGTGTGCACCACCGCTTGTGGATGAGCTAGTGTCCAATCAAATCAGATACAGGTTGCCCCCGCAGCTGTCAGTCAAAACCCAATCACCACGGCGACACCTTTCCTCCGACAAACCCAGCCACTCGGATCCATCTCCACCCCTCGAGCTGCCCTCCCCAATCAAACTCAATGAACGTCACACTCTATTCCACGACACACACTTTTCTCTCGGCGGTCACATCCTGTCAGGTTCAAAAGAATAACTTACCGTATCAAATTTTATACTTTGTTTCCTTGACGCCCGGCAGCAAGAGCTTTCTAATAGAAGAGAAAGGAATGCATGCTTTACTTTCTTTTATATGTCCCATCTATTCAATCAGGAGTGCTTGCATCACATTTCTGAGCTTGAATCTTTTAACCAGGACTATTCACTGGGCACATTTACAGCTAAAACACCTTGCATAACTGTGATCTACTGCGTGCAAGCTTTCTTATGTTTGCAAGGTCATGGCCACGGTTAGAACAGAGCAGGTGACATGTAACAGGATTACACTAATCTGTGACCTGCAAAAGGATAAGGCCGGCCTTATTCTATATTTCTCTTGACTGAAACCAACAATGAATTGATTACTCACAAGTTTTAACTGCACGATTATCGTGGCCAGAAGAATTCACGATATCGATATTATCGCGATATCTATAGAAGATTTGAAAGAAATAATAGTCAAATTTATCTTTAGCTTTGTTTATTTTGCATTTTGCCTCTTTTATGGCAAATGAATTACACTCAAAATACGAGTGTAGGGATGTTGAGAGAGAGGGTTACTGTATAAAATGATTTAAGAGGCGCTGGATTATTCACACAATATTATCATGAGTATTTTTAACATGAGATCAATATTTCACTTTTAAATAACGCGGTTAACGTCAATACCGGTATGTCGCAACAGCCCTACTAAAAATTGCCTGTGTAGTATCGTCTGATATTGATTATTCTGCTCTAGTGTTCAAATCTTATCAGTGAGCCACATCATTACACTCGGCGACCTGTTCTTTGTTATGGTGGTTTATTTTAAGTCAAATCTAAATACGCTGTCACTAAAATGTGTATTAGCTCCAAATAGTCCCCAACAAATGCACCATTTACCTCCATTTGAGTTACCAGCTGTTTTAAGAAATTACTCAGCCTTTTTTATAAATTAAATTATATTTGTGACACATCTTTAAACTATAGTCTGTATAGAAGAAGTGGACGTAGTCACTGTGATGACATCCATTGGTTTTTGGACTGCTGTTTTGAAGCCTCGTGTTTGGCATTTTTGCCGTCGCCATCTTGGCTTTTGCAACCAGAAGTGACACGAGAGGGTGGAGCTAAGTACAACCGAACGCTGAATAAGTTATTTCTAGGCAACCAAAAAGGTTATAATTAACTTTCATGAACTGAAAACACACTGTGAAAGGGTTAAAGTTGTTAGATGAAAACACGGACAACTCCCAGACTGGACAACGCCGTGGTAGCGACCTGTCAATCACAAGGTAGCCACGCCCTAAAGCATACCCTGCTTTATGGTCTATTTGACTCTAAATGGGACCATAATTTACTAAATGAACATCATGCTGTATTGAACAAGACTTGAAACTAGCGATTTAGACCATAAATTCATGTTTACAATGTTTACTGAGGTAATAAATCAAGTGAGAATTAGGGTCATTTTCTCATAGACTTCTATACAATCAGACTTGTTTTTGCAACCAGAGGAGTCGCCCTCTGCTGTCAATTAGAAAGAATGCAAGATTAAGGCACTTCAACATTGGCATCACTTCTCAGACCCCGGAGTTGCCCACTGATTTAAACATACAATAATTGATGTTTTTGGCCACATACAGTAGGGGCAGCGCAATATGTTGTAAACAACACGTTTTATCATCTTGTTAAGTTTTTATGGCAAACAAGGAGAACTGTGGCTTATTTATTTACACATCCAGCAGACACAGAGCAACACTAGCATATATTTGGAGTCAATAAACTTTCCTTTTAGCTTCTTTTGGTCTCCACTAACTCCAAAATTGAAATAGGGACTCTTTAGCAACTCCACTTTCTTCACCAGCTAGCCGCTGGGCAGGGAGTGACAGTGGGCTGATGTGTTTTAGTTGAAAGTACGCTGATGAGAGCTGGCTGAACCAAACGGTTAAACTGTGGACTGTAAAACCAAAACAATGAGCTGAGAAAAGCTGGTGATTAGTCATTTCACCCATTGTTTTTATATAAAAAGAGTGATTAGAGGAGCTTTAATATGTCCGTCTTCTGTAAGAACCAATGGCCTTGGGACTGAGTGCCATAGACAGGGAAGTAATGAGAGTTCTACTAATGCATTGTTGAACATAAGAACAATATAAAATAACACCAGACTTATCCTTTAATAATCTCTAACTGTGAAAATACTGATCAGACAACGGATACTTTTGGTAGAAATAAGTGTTGGATTACAAAAACTTTAGACATTAACATAATTTAGCAAAAACATCCCATAGCGCATTCTTTACCATGATAATGATTACAGCTGGGAGAGGGAGGAATATGCAGCACCAAAGTACCCATAATTGCAATAAAGAATGTCTTCAAGCGTATCATGACTTTTTGTGCAGTGTTTATTAATGCATGCGTGCTAATTGAAAAGTTTCCACTGAAGCAGAGCTCATGGCCAAGAATAAAACACAGACTTTAGACATGCATGGTGGGAATCATCAGCGTGGTCTGACCAATCAGCTTTCTGCACTTAAACTACCTGCTGTATAACAGCGATTGACTTTTGAGCATTATGTGTAATAACACTGCACCAGTTACAGCCTGTAAATGGGAAGTTAATTGTTCAGTTAATTGCATATTATCTAGCATTTTGAGGCGGTGTAATACAACAGCTGATTCCATTTTATTGCAGGTAACCAGACGATGTAGCCAAACATGGTCAGGACACGCTTGTTTTATATTTCATGGCTGAATGTTCATTTTCCTCAGGATGGAGCTCTCTCTTTTTTAGCATTGTTAGGATTTATTATCTTAAAATGACACATATTCAAAAGTCTGAGCTTCCTAGTAAGTCTACAGTCTCCCAAGTGTTTGCTCAGCAGCAGGTGTCAAGGGAGTAGCCGATGTTTCTCATTAGCTTTCACTCACTTTGAAAATTTTGCCCAGCAGCAACAACAGATAGAATTATTATAGGGCTCGCCTTTTTAGAAACATCCAACTAGAATTTAAAAGCTTGCTCTAAGAGATGTATTGTTCCTGCCTTTACAAGCACAAATAGCCACCTGGCCTCCATCACGAGTTTACGGATTGCACCTTTAGGTGTCGCTGAGGGTTTTTTCACATTTCCAAGAGCGATTAATCAGTCCAGCCCATTCAGGTCTGTCCCCGTTTCAGTCTCCCCGTCATTGTAATTACTGTACAGCGCTTAAGGACTCGTACATTAACATAATTGATTCTTTTATCAAGACACGTCTCGCTATCTCTCTCATACACAATCTGTTATGCAGAATGGATTTTTTTTTTTTAACGCAGGCTGATTTGAAATGCTGATCTTTGTTCTGTTGTCTTCTTCTCCCTCCATCTCTTTTAATCTCTTTTCTTCGTCAAGCTGCGCCACTCCTCCCGACCCCGTCCTTCTTTCCATAATTTTCTTCATCATTCCTTTTTCAGCTTTTAGCGTCTGCTGCGTCAACTTGCCGCCCTTTCCCTCTTTCCATCATCCATTCTCTCACTCAGTCAATTCTGTTTTCTTACTGTAACATTCATCTCATTCTCTTATTTGTTCTCGCTTGCTCTCCCCTCCTTTTCTTTTTCTTTTTCCATCTTCATTCCTCCCAGCCTCCCCTCTCCTCCCATTTTCTTCTCTACTTCATCGTTGATCATTTCATTTCTTTGTCCTGCAGAACTTGTCACAGCTCCCTTCTCCTGTCATCACTTCACCCCTCTTTTGATTTTTACTTTTACTTACTCTACTTTTTTCTAATTGTTTAAATGTGCAGAGCATGTACAGTTCAACTCAGGACTCTGTGTTTCTCTTTCTCTCTTCTGTCTCAACAGGCCCACCTCCTACATATGGGAGAAGAAGGATGGAGAGCTCCCCCCACTGGCCAAGGTCGACAGTGCTTTCTTACGATTCGAGATGCTCAACAAATCAGATAATGGCGTCTACCTCTGCCATGCCGACAACGGCATAGGACCCGGCCAGGGGGAGTACACGCTTCTGGTGCAAGGTAATAAGGAAAAGTGAAACGAGGGGAAGAGAACAGACAGGAATGGGATGTGTGATGGGGAAGAGGGGGACTGATGTAAAGGGTTGAGATGTCGTCTTCTTTTACTTTTCTTCATCACCTTTCTTTATTTCTGTCGTATGTTGTGTCTTTTGCCTGTACTTCTTCCATCTTTTTTCTCTTCTGATTTTCTTTCATTTCTTTCCTCCTGTTTTTGTTTGTTGTTTTGTATTTTTTTTTCTCATCCAACCGCGCCACCATAACCGCCACCGCTTGCCCTCCAACCGCTTCGCTCGTTCTTGCGCTTCTTTCCCTTTCACTTTTATGTGTCCCGTTCGTTCGATCCATGGCCATTTTTTGCGCTTTGCTTGCTCATTCCCACTCCTTTTCCTACGCCTCATCTTCCTCCTCCTCCTCTTACTCCTCCTGCCAAGATCCCATGGACCCAGACACCACCTTATCCTCCCTTGCCTCTACATCTTCCTCCATCTCCTCCCTCCCACCCTCCTCTCCTCCTGACGTCTTCTCTGGCTCCAGCTCTTATTCCTCCTCCTCCTCCCCTCCTGACCTCGCCTCCACCCCCTCCCCCCACTCCTCCCCTCCTGACCTCGCCTCCACCCCCTCCCCCCACTCCTCCCCTCCTGACATCGCCTCCACCCCCTCCCCCGACTCCTCCCCTTCCAACACCCCCCCCACGGCTGACGTGTCGACTGCTACCGCCCTCTCCAACGTCCTCTTCCCTGACCTGCCTCTCTCTCCCTCCGACTCCCCGACTCCCCCACCTCCCTCCTCCGCAAGCGATGCTCCTTCCACTGCCAACCACTCCTTCTCCCCCCCCGCCACCTCCCTTACTCCCTCAGTTTCCGTCCGGCTGAATGGAGTTTACACTTTCACAGGTAAAACCATCTGAGTTACACACTTGCACTCACACTTGCAAACAAAGAGAGATGCGAGAAGCTTAGTAATGGAGTGGAAAAACAAACACCATTCAAGTTACTACTTTGCTATTTTTTTCCCTCAATACACAAACTGTGCTTGCATTGTGGAGTAGTCAAGGATACTGGGAGTTTGTTTTACATTCACACACACACACACATGCAAACACAAGCACGTACTCAAAGCTGACAGCGAGAGAAGAATTGCAGAAACACAATGAAGGAAAATGGCATTCGTGTGGCCGTTTCACAGCTGTTTCATGTATTTTTTTTTCTTGTTTTCCTCTTTCCTCCTGTTGATAATCCCTAACCCCAACCCGTACCCCCCCAACACACACTCCTCCACTCATCTAACCAACCATCCATCCATTCATCCATCAATCTAAACATCCATCTGCTCATCCACTTGAGAAGATGCTGCAGACAACATTACAGGTATAACTTTTCCACCCGTCATCTGTCGTTCTGACTTTCTGTCGTTCTAATTTTCCGTCCACCTGTCTGTCTGTCTGTCTGTCTGTCTGTCTGTCTGTCTGTCTGTCTGTCTGTAGCTCTGTCTGTTTTTGCCTGTCTGTCACACTGGAAAAGAAAGCAGTCTGGGGACACTTTGAACTTCAGAGCGGAGGGATGAATATTTCATACTCCTGCCCACGTAATGCTTTGTTGTTGCCCATAGATGCGCAGACACAGGCTCCAAACACAAGCTCACATTCACACCAGGCAGCACTCACATCTATCTCTAAAGACACACACACACATACAAGCATGACCCCTTAAGTGGTACAAGTCATTTACACAGTGTTCCACTTCCTCTGTGTGCGTTTCTCTATGTGTGTGTGTTTTTCTGTGTGTGTGTGTGTGTGTGTGTGTGTGTGTGTGTGTGTGTGTGTGTGTGTGTGTGTGTGGTGTGTGTGTGTGTGTGCTGGGAGGGGTCAGGCTTTGAGGTGTTCTTGGGTCTTGTCTGCTTTCCTTCGATGCTGACAGCAGGATTTATGGGCTCATTCTCAGTCTCGCCTCGTCAGCATGCCCCTCTCACCTCCACACCGGCCAGCCAGAGTGTGTGTTTGACTTTCTGTGTGTGTGTGTGTGTTTATGTGTGTGTGTGTCATTCTGACTGGTGCTACCATCCTCCCTACCCCCCCTCTTCTCTCGGTTCTCTGTCCGCCGCTGGCCTCTAGCTGGCTGTTGTCATGCCCCTTCACTTGTCTAACTGGCCGAAATGTGACTTTTCCCTCCAAAATTCTCTGTTCACGCCATCATTTTGTGTCCAAGCTGGTAGTAATGTGTTCCTCCCTTCTTCAGTTCCAGTTTTGTCTAAATTTCTCTGGTTGTCAGTGGCTGTTGCTGTGCCTCCATCTCTCGTTCCTGTCCTCTGATTGGGTGTACAATATGCTAGCTGTTTCCTCCTCTGACTGGTTGTATCCCTGCCCTCCACATTGGTTTAACCTCCTCAAATATTCACAAAGTGCAAGCCAGTCTCTCTTTCCAACTCCCTTTCCTTTTTTTTTTAAAGTCCTTTTTATGCTTTTTGGTATGAGAAGTGCTGCTTTCGAGTTGTGTCTATCTGAGTGACTTTCAAAATGACACCCAGCGTCTGATCCGGTCTGAAAAGTCAGGCGAAGTAAATGACGTATCAAATTATTTCTGCGTAGATTGCTTTCTTCTCTGAGGAGCAAGTAGCTAAAGTGGCTGAAGCGAGGCAAACTGGGGGGAAAAAATATCAAATCTCTGCTGTTGGGTGAAAAACTAGCCTCTCAAAAAAAATGCCAGCTTTTCAGAGATGAAGAGAAGAGGTCTTGTTTTCAGCTTGAGCGACGTCAATTAAAAACTGTGCAAGCATCCTACAAGTGTGCAAGTATACAAGTATTAACAATACATTTCTAGGCGCTTATTCAAAGTAAATAATTAGTTAAAGAGTTGCTAATATAAATATAATCAGTAAGGACAGTTTTGCTCTAATCATACTTCTAATGCATAAAGTATACATTAAATAGTGTGCTATATTGGGAGCACAATGTAGCCAAAATTATCTGAAAAATGCAATGCAAGTACTTTTTAATGGGTCAGTGTGTGACAATTAGGGGGATCTATTGGCAGAAATGGAATATAATATTAATAAGTATGTTTTCTTCAGTGTATAATCACCTGAAAGTAAGAGCCGTTCATATCTACATAGGGAGCGTGTCCGCTCCACGGAGTCCACCATTTTGCACCGCCATGTTTCTAGAGTAGCCCAGAACGGACAAACCAAACTCTGTAACTTTTCCTGCATGGGCCGGAGTCGATAACGTTACTCGCTCCCGTTGCCGCCGCTCTCTCTATTTGCATTTTTACGTTGGCCACCGAAGCAATCCTACACGCTTGGCACACGGGAGAAGTTGTAATCTGCAACCTCACCACTAGACACCGCCAGATACTACACACTGTTCCTTAAATACAGCCTCTCATATACTAAGTACAACTTAAAGGCATAATGAGTAAGGTTTTCCTGAAAAACAATGTAAAGACTCATACAAAAATAATCCCTCTTAATCATCACTTATGACCCACTAGAAATGTGTGGTGGAGTCTGTATCTGCAGAGACCCTGCAGCCCTCTGTCTGGATTTTCTTGTCTTGCTGTGTTCGGGACATTTCTGGGCATCAACCATCAAAAACGTAGCGACCATTTGCCAGATTGTAAGCACACATCGTAGCTATGAAAATGGCAGACACAGCGCAGAGTAAACGCAAATACAGCAAGGCGAAACGTCAAGCAGATAAAGCTCCAAAACTAGAGTGAATCTGGGGTTGGCTTTCACCTGCTGGCGAGCACCTTAACCCTAACCGCAGATCAGGGGGCGTGTGCTTCTGGTGTCGCTGAGCCAAATTTGAATGTTGTGTTTTCAAACCGCAACTGACAAATCCTACAGTACTCAATTCAATCTAACACAAACTAAGTGTTGTTATCTTCAGTACACCAAAGTAAACTAAAAACGTTTTCCTCAATTTGAGCATAAGGTATGTGTAAAAAGTACTAAATACATAATATAAGTGATATGTAGACGAGTGCTATGGGTCATAAACTCTGACTTTGAATGAACCAAAAACTCCCTCTGAATTCAAGTGATCAACAGTGTGTTTTTGTGTTTTTTCATTCACTAAAAGTAAATTAAGTCAATAGCAGGTGTGTGCTATTTTTATGTACTATTTGGTAGCTAAAGGTACCCAAAAATATGTAAGTAAGTATAATAAAACACATATTAAGTGCAGATTTTTGTTCTTTAAACACAACGTTAAACTAACTCATTTTGAAAAAATGACAAGTATACTTTCAGGAAATATACTTGAGTATACTTTCTTTATGATGTGGGATCCACCATGGCTGGATTAAACTAGCAGATAACTTTAAATTTATATTTAATCAAAGAATCACAAAAACAGGATTTTGGGCTTTTGGGGCTCTAGATCAGTTGCCCACATTCCCTGGTTGTTAATCCGGATTTAGGTTTCTCAAAACTGAGCATTTTCAGAGCTTCTTATTCCACAGAAGAGCATAAAAGATGGAAATTACCAATGCTGAAGGGGCAATGATTTCACCCGACATCAGCAGCACGCATTCCCACAAGGTCCTTACAAGTGTTTGGGACTTGGTCGGTAAACTGCACAATCCTGTTGCATGTTAGTCACGAACAAATTTTAATGGAGGGTGACGCGGTGGCCCCTTTTCTTTCGCCTGACTTTTTTTCATATCCTTGTCTTTGTCTTCTGAAGGTTTGCCGCTGTGCCTGGGTATTATATATTGACAAGTCTTCTCTGCTCCCCTGTTCTTTTCTTTTCTGTCTGCCTTCTCTCTGTCACTCTCCCCATTATTCTCTCTCCCCCTCTCTCTCTCTATATATTTCTGCTGCCTTTCATCATCTGTCTCCCGTTTCTAACAATATTCATACGTCACCCACTCCTCGCTCTCTGCTCTCAATCTCTGTCTCTCTTTACCACTCTCCCCTTATTTCTCACTGCCTCTACCTCATTTTCTATCTCTCTCTGTCTCTTTCTTTCTCATCCATTCTCCCCTTCCCTTTCTCATTATTATTACTACATGACTTCCTTTTCTCCTTTCTCTTCTCCTCTCCATCCCGCCACCCTCTTCTTAAGACCCCACAGCCATGTCGACCTCTTCGGGGGTTGACCACGCCGTGATCGGAGGGGTGGTGGCCGTTATCGTCTTCATCCTGCTCTGCCTCCTCATCGTCCTCGGCAGATACCTCATCAGACACAAAGGTCACCTGCTCACACATCCACGCAGACACATGAACACACACGGACACACTCATGTATGCATGCATGAGCCTACGCTGAGATACACTTTTATAAATATGGGTACATGCGTACCAAGACTGGATCTCACACGTACAAACATGCATATGCATACAAATGCATACAAATGCACAGAAATGCAAATGCACTCATATGGATTCTAAGCATAAACCTCACTTATTTTACTCTCAAAGCAGAAAATGAATGAATGGCAATAAGTGAATGTTTATTCATTGCCTTTTAATGCAGTTTGGTCCACACAACTTCCTGTGAGATTAGATTTCCTTACGTCAGCGATTTCAGCAGCATATGGGGGGATTAAAGTAATGCGGTAGAAGCGTTATTGCTTCCTGGCCATGATGTTAGTTAGTTACTCTCTTGCTTATGTGCTCTGCGAGTGGGAGACAACAAAACAGTTTTTCTTTGTGTTTCTTTTTACTCGTATTCAGGTCTCAAAAACACCTTTTTAGCACATGTACAAACAAAGCAAATTCAATGCGTTTCAGCACCCAGGTGGCGCAGTTGATCAACACTTGCCCAACCCAACACCACCACCACCACAACAGTGCACCAGATTAAATCCCCGGCTCCGGTGCCTCCAACTGAATATTGAACACTTGGTGGCCAGTGTTCACAGATGCCAGGTCTGTGAGGGATCATGTCCGTGTCGCTGCATTAGTGACTCCCTCCAGTTGGTTAAGGCACCTGTGCACAGGAAGGGTAGGATCTGGGGGATGATAATGTGAAGCTTCACTGTCTGGTGACTAAATGTGTACCAGTTTGCGGGCCAACAGAGGAGCGAGCAATTACACGGACTGTAGTAAATGAAAATGGGTCGTTCCCTGTCATTTCACTGCCATTATGTGAGAGTTAATGCAGACAGTTCTCACTAATGAAGCACAAAAGCAATCAATGAAACAACTCACGTTTATAGGATAATGTCCAGAAAGCTATCCTTCCTAAGGTTTTACCAAAATATAAATCACTTTGAAAGTAAATTGACAAAATAATCTATCTCAAGTTCCACATTTTTTCCAGACCTTTCAATGACATCTCACGGTCTTCATCGGTGAGTTTACTCACTGAGATTTTAGAATTTGATTTTGGAAATTCTGTCACTTCCTAACCAGTGGGCAACTCCGGGGTCAGAGAGTGAAGCCCATGCAGAACTGCCTTAAACTTGCATTCTTTCTAATAACCAGCAGGGGGCGACTCCTCTGGTTGCAAAAAGAATTCAGATTGTATAGAAGTCAATGAGAAAATGAGCCTACTTCTCGCTTGATTTGCTATCTCAGTAAACATTGTAAACATGAGTTTATGGTCTCAATCTCTTCAAGTGTTCTTCAATACAGCATGATGTTCATTTAGTAAATTATGGTCCCATTTAGAGTCAAATAGACCATAAAGCAGGGTATGCTTTAGGGCGTGGCTACCTTGTGATTGACAGGTCGCTACCACGGTGTTGTCCGGTCTGGGAGTTGTCCGTGTTTCCGTCTTACAACTTTAACTCTTTCACAGTGTGTTTTCAGTTCATGACAGTTAAATATATCCTTTTGGTCACCTAAAAGTGTCTTATTCAGCATTCGGTTGTGCTTAGCTCTACCCTCTCGTGTCACTTCTGGTTGCAAAAGATCAACATAGCGACAGGGAAAAACAAAGATGGCGACGGCCAAAATGCAGAATTCAAGGCTTCAAAACAGCAGTCCACAAACCAATGGGTGACGTCACGGTGACTACGTCCACTTCTAATATACAGTCTATGGTCCTTACAGATGGTTGTGTATGGGGAAGATCGTAACCCCAACTCTGTTTAAAGATGGTGTCTGGTGTCGGATGTGGACGTCCTCCTTGATCCTTCTCCGGCCGTCCACTTACTTTTGGTCAACTTAAACTCTTTCTCAGTCGATGCTGTGACATTTTTTTGGCCCGGTGTTTCTGCTGTTCATTCAGTCTCTTGTCCATGTCAGGTTGCCATATTGTATACAACCACTTGTTATCATATGACCGAAGGTCCATACCGAGGTCACGTGATGTCAACTGTGTTAACTCCATGACAACTAATTTAAGTCTGTTGGGTGATAAAGACCATGATATGTGGCTTAGAGCTCCAGAAAAAGCTTCTAGGTGGACTTTGAATAAAGATTATTCCATCAAATCTTCTATTTCCAATATCAAGAATGCACTTTCATGCTCACTTTAAAAGTGAGATATAAACGTAGAAGTATGATCATTATGAGACAAGTCTAGGTTGAAAACCTAGTACATGGCTGGACTGTGTATGGTCAATTGTGGCTGTAAAAGCCTCCAGAGGACGTAATTGAGGACTGTATTCATTTTGAAAGAGCAACGACCAATGGGGAAACTCCAACACTCGCCGACCAATGATACGACTTCACCACTCAGTAAGTCAGGGACAGACTTTCACGTTTATAGGGCTGGCCCCCACTTTTTATAGGGCTGGCCCCCACAAGTTGTGCAGTTGCTCTTTGAGTCTTACAACTGTAGAATACAATCCTTCTGAAACACGGGACAGAGTTTACTTGGATGACAAAGGCTTGATGGAGCCCTTTAAAGGGGACATATCATGAAATACTCACTTTTTCAGTGCTTATGCTCATACATTTGGGTATCTGGAGTGCCTACCAAACCACAAACTGTGAAATAAGACAACCCAGTCAGTGTTTTGTTGGCTGCCTAGATCAGAAAACATGTGATTCAACAAGCCATTCAGATCTGGCTCCCCTCCCTATGTCACATGCAGGCTCATTAGAATATATCGTCCAAAGCTTGAGAACTACCTTTGCAAAGGTGCACTATATTTTTCTCCAATTAGAGCCGACTGGGCTTTTTCAGGAGGGAGTCTTAAAGAGACAGGTGCTAAAATGGAGCGTTTCAGAAAGAGGGTGAATACAGTTATATTCAGACAGACAGTATGAGAAAAATAATGTGTTTTTGAACATTAAAGCATGCAAACATGTTCAAGAAAAACCCCAAATACAAGTATGAACCTGAAAATGAACATGATATGTCCCCTTTAAGTACTGATTTGGTGATTTGGAGGTCAAAAGACGTCTCTTGGTTAAAATTGGACTAAAAAGCTTTTGAGATGTCTAGATCATACTATATATTTCACTGGGAAGCAGATCCTAACTAAACATTGAAATATAGTCTTTGAAATACTGTTAAAACAACGGTTATATGTAACCTAGATGTCTAAAAAATGTTCACTTTTCAACTGAATTTAACCCAGTTTTTAACCTAGACGTCCAGATGTCCTTGGACCTGCAGACACCGGGCTGTCAGGGATTTAACTTGAGTTTTGTCTTACTTCTGACCCATCATAACCAAAGTAAATCCTCTCCAAAGACAAATCTTGTATGGTACCCAGATAAACACCTTTTTATTAGTTGTTCTTGTGACTTTGTGTCTCCTACCCTGCCCAAAACCTGAAGAAAAGTTTAGTAATTCAACCACATTAAAAGCAAAAAAGAAGCAGCAAAAGCTCCTGAAGTGATAAGTTAGACATCATATTGGAACATCTTGTCACTCCACTGTTTATAACTGGCCTTTTGTCATTTTACCGTTCCAATGTTTGACTTTTACTGCCTCGGCAATCTTATTTCTCCTCCCACTTGTCACCCTATCTCTCTCTCTCTCACCATCTGTGTCTCTTTGACTCTCTCCTTCCACAGGAACCTATCTGACCCACGAGGCCAAGGGCTCGGACGACGCCCCCGATGCGGACACGGCCATCATCAACGCAGAGGGAGGCCACTCCGGAGCAGAGGACAAGAAGGAGTACTTCATCTAGATAGAGGACGGGAGCGGTGGAGGAGAAGCTGGAGGACGTGGATTTAGAGGAGAGAGGAGGAGTGAAGGGGAAAAAAAAACCTCCATTTGTTTTCACGACGCTTCAGTTCTTCACTCGGTTGGAGGGACGATGGGAGGGGACGGGAGGGGAGGAACTGTGGGCAGGATAAAGCAACTGGTACTACCCTCTTTGCATTGATACAGGGAAGTGAGATTTTGCACTGATATACGGACGAACTGAAGTTACACACTCAAACACACATACATACGTGAATCAGTTTTGGGGGAAACTCTTCTCACACAGACTTGAATGCTCGTAGATGTTCAGATTAACAAACAGGAGCCTCCTACTGTACTAACACGTCTGAATTATTTCTGAATGACACATTAACACGTTTCTACACATTGTATCCTATACTTCTAACTGTCAGCGCCTCGAAAAAGCAAAATTGTAACTCACATTCCGGCATCCACTGAGCTGATACTTCACTTGTCACACCTCGCCAACCTGTCTCCTCAACATTTAAACCAAACCAGCTCTGTCTGTTCACTTTTATTTTTTCCTCATTCTTTCCATCTAACAAGGCAGTATCCCTCTGTAAACATCCCAGTGGCAGAGAAATCCATCCAAAGCAAATTATTACTGACAAACATAATCTCCCTCTCTCACAGTTTAATCTTTTCATGCCATCAAACCTCATCCTGCGTCATCACAAAACCCTGGTACAAGCCGTTGAATTTCCCACAGCGCAGCACCACACGACATGCAACACTCATGCAACGATAGCATTCCCGCCTTGCGTTACCAAGCCGACGGGCTCCAGTATACATATATAAATATATATATATAGAATTATATAGCATTCTTTTTACTTGACAGAAAATGTTTGGTGTGCTGTAAATACACTCTCTCTCTACCTTCTGTCCTTCTTCTATCCCTCTCCTCTTTCGCTCTCATCTCTCCTGTATCTCATACAGTCTGTTACTGCATTACAGTAACTTATATACTCAAAAAAAAAAAAAAAAGCCTGCCTGTTTTTATTACATGCGTGGAAATGCAGAGTCAAAACTATCAATATCTGGGAAAAAATATATAAAAATAACGATGATGATGTTGCGATGAAAACTAACCTTAACTGCAAATATTTGTATGAGGAATGTTTTCCTTATTTTATTTCTTTTTCTTTTATTCCTTTAGATTTTTGGCCACTTATGAGAGATTTTCTCTTGTCAGTGCCTCAGTGTGTTACTGTCAGTGTTAACAGTTTACAGTGTCTGTCGGTTTGTCAGTCCAGGAGTCCATACATCTAATTTTCCAACTTGTATTTGAGGTTTTGATGCTGTTTCTTTACTTTTATTTTCTGTGTGCCACATTCAGTGTCGCCATTTTTTCCCTGCTTTGTTGGCCCTCTGCTGCCAAACACTAAACTGTAGCAAAACCTCAGTCGAACGCAGCTTCGAAAAGGTGTCAAAGTGTTTGGTGGAGTTTTCCTGGAGTAGCACTGCCTGCCGCACGTGGTCTTCCTCGCTGAACGTACCGCTCGACTCCGCCATCATTCTCCCTGCAGCAGACTGCTTGCCTTGGCGAGGCCACCTGGCGCTAAATTCATTGAGTACAGTGACATCATGACTTTCTCTTAAGAAGCTGGCACGGTCGCTGCTTCTGGGAGGTGAAAATGTTTGCTTGCTTTCCACTACGGGGCCAAACAGGACTGCCTACATGCATTATGACAAACTTCCTAGCAAAAAAAAACCCTTTCTGTTATTGTTTCTTTCTCTGTGTGTGTGTGTAGCAGGAATCATTCGCCAGTTTAGCAAAAGGTTCCCATAAATGAATGGTGTTTTATTAAGGTTGGGAGTTCGCCTTGGCGCTGGCAAGCTCCACTTGGCCCGGTCGTGGAAATTGATTGCAATCTAACTAAGAGGCTCTGGGCTCCAGACTGTACACATGCCAAGGTTTGGCTTGGTGGGCAGGGTGCCCGAGCTGGAGTCTGGGCTGCACTAACACTGAAGAAAGTCATTTAGGAATGTAAATGTCCTCTTCTCTTTTTCTTTCCCTCCGCTCCACTCGTCCAATTCTTTCCATTCTTTAATCAATCATCTCGTCTGCGTCCTGATCCACCTTCACCTGGACTCTCCTCCCCTCATCGCTCCTTCCCCCTCGTCTCCCACCTCCCATCGCTGATCGATGTCCGGTTCTCCTCGCTGGTCTCCCTCTCATTCAGGAGTCCCTAGACGTACAGTAGAAGTAGCGTCTCTCGGTTTGCTGGCGTGCGCTGATGGCTCTCTGCAGCACTTTTTGTTAGTGTTTTGGAGAGGAATCCATTTGCTGTTGTCAGTCTACCCGTAGACAGTTAATGTCTGTGATATTTTTTTGTACACCCTTCTTGGGAACGTTCAGGGATTGTGCTTTTCGTACCTTTCCCCGCATAGAGAGGCGAAGTCCCGCCCCTTCCAGTGTCCCCCATGGGACCTTATATCGGAAAAAATATGTACGGTAGTCAACGGCGAGAGACAAATAATTTTTTGATACCATTTGAATTGTGGCATGAATCACACATATGATGTTTGTCAATTTAAAAGATAATTTTGCAAGTCAAGAAAGTCGCAGTTTGTTGTAGTTTTGTGTGAAACCGCTCAGTGAACTACATCTCTTCGCACAATATACGTCACCAACACTAGCTAGCTAGCTTACGTAGCTATGTTCCACACACAGATGAAATATTATCTTACCTGATGTGTTTGATCCAGCGACTCCTGGTCTTTTTATCAGCCAGGAAGTGAATAAACGAGCAAAGTTGCTGGTGTGAGTACAACCCAGTACGAAACACTTTGGCTATGTTCCAAATCGCATACTTTTTCTTTTTACTTTTAGTACATACTGCAGCTTTCCTTACAAAGTACGTACTGTTGCATGCAGCATACAATTGGGACGCATTACTTTGTCAAAACATTGAACTTTGACCCTCTTGCTCATACAGTATATCCCCTGGATTGGGGGTCAGAATAGCCAGAAAAGCATGCTGGCTTGCATACTGCAGTAGGACATCCTGGTATTTTTGACATACTGCATTTGATATACTATTTATTGGGACATACTGAATCTTTTCCTGGCATACTAAATAGTATGGTATTATGGGTATTGGATTGCAGAGATAGAAATCGTAGCTTCAGTGAGAGTGGGTGAGTAGTCTTTCTAATTATGTATTTTCACAACCTTATACTTACAACAGTTTTACGACAAACTTTGACTTTCTTGACTTGCAAAATGATCTTTTAAATTGACGAACATCATATGTGTAATTCATGGCACAATTCAAACAGGATCAAAAATCAATTTGTCGCCGTTAACTACCATACAAATTTTTTCGGAAAGGGAGGAACTTCGTCTCTCTGTTGTCGTTAACTGTTACCTAGCGAGCTGCTTTGAAAGCAAGTGGCCCGGCTAGTGTGTCTATAAGCTAGCTATACTACAAAGGGTAACGTGACCTGAAGCAGGGTCAGCTGTTGTGTGTTTTTTTTTCTTCCTAGAGCTCTCGGTAGGAATTTGAGGTGACGCTAGTGTAAACTTGGCTTGAACAGTGTTCTATCGGAGACTGTTTGGATGTGCACCAGACAACTTTAAACAAACCAAGATGAATATCTGGAAGAATTCAGAACACTGTTTATTCCCACGTTTGCTCTGCAGCTGTTCACAGTGTTCGTGTCTGCAGACCAGAGGATGGGCTTTGTCTCACAGAGCTTATTGTCCACTTTGAAGAGTAACCTTTTGATTTGTATTTAACCCCCAGTCGAATTCTGCTCAGTGAATGGAGAAAAGAATACCTGCCTCATACTCAACAAAGTGTAGTGTCTTTTAAAAACTAATGGACATGTATTTGCCTGTAATTTATCGTCCTGTCCTTCGTCTTAGTTAGTGTGCTAGCATGTAGCTTGCATGAGAAAAGGTTGGAAATGTAGATAGTGTTGGAGATGACTAGTGCCGACAAGCATCTCTCCTGAGACAAGAGCGGCGGTCTGCCCTGCTGACCTCTGATCTGCAAACATAGACCAGTCTGTACCTCCTCAACACAGCAGTCCTCGGGATAAAACTGATGAAGTAGGACTCATTCTGCTTTCCCCCACCACTACTGCATTAAACCGATGTAGGGGTACGCTGGCGTCGAATTGGGGCGTCTAATTCATATTTCATTGCATCAGTGCAGTAATGACAAACTGTCACCAGATGCCGGCAAACAGCAGCTTTTCTTTGCCCTCTTGAGTCAGACCAAGCTGTCCTTCCCAATCACTCACCAACTCCTCTTCAGGCAGACGCACACTAGCTGCCAGTCATCTTTTTATTTTTGTAGTACAAACAAATTGATTTTTACATTATGTTTTGTAAAAGGTGTGCATAATCTTAAATGTATTACTTTCAGTTCAATTGATAATCATTTTCTTTTTTTGTTTTAATTAGATTTTCCAAATCTTGAATGTTAGAAATTTCTTTTTTCGCATTTTATTGTTTCAACAACCACTTTTCTATAATTTCATGTATATAGTGTTGCCTTTACTGGATACTCATACACACTTTGCACACACACTTTGGGTACATGCACATCCACACACATATCTGGATATGCACGGCAGGCATGGCGTCTGTGACTATGGTGTATTTTTGCATATGTGTGTGTATGTGTGTTTGCGTATGAGTGTGAGGTGTGTATTAATCCACCCAAACAGACTCCGGAGACACTCTTTATGTGTGTTGCATTCACAAAAATGTTATTATTTCGGTGACTAAAACGGCGTCTTTGTTTTTAGACTCATTATTTTGGATGAAAAGTCTTCCTTTTGAATAAATATCCATATCACATGAGAATAGTGCTGTCATGTATGTTAATTTGTACTATGGCTGATGATGTCATCAAGGCGAGACCCAACCGCATGCTGTGGTGGGTTTGTGTCTGTTGGATGTTCATACAGTATTTGTTTTCTTTGTTTTTTTGTTAAAATACCAGTTCAGTTGTTGACTTCAATAAACATGCATTTGGGTTAATTTCACCCATCTCGTCGTTGGTTCTTCCTGTTCAGAAACTTTCAAAATCAGATCTGATCCTAAATACTGAAATGTTGGTCCAGACAGTGATCCGTTTTCTGCCTGGGTTGGTCCTTTTCTTGTTGCGGTTCATCGCAGTTTATTTTTGTTTTGAACTTTCTTTAAGTATATATTTTGTAACATCCTGATTTTTCAAAGGGTAAGTATCTTCCTTTTCATGAAGAATTGTTTCCTTAGTTACTATGTACAAAAGTTTGGAACATTATCTTTTCAATAAATAATAGATTTGATAAAATAATTCACAAAACTTATTATCACGGAATGTGAGACAGTATAAATTATCAACAGGTTCTAAAAAGCCATAAGCAGTTAAAGAAAATGTCCAACAGAGGGCAGTACAGTGCAACAATTCAATAATTCCTTGTTTATAACAAAAAAGGTTGGTTGGTTTTAAAATTAGGAAAACCACCAACTGAGTTTCTCTCTTAATTCAGTCAAATTACATTTCGTATTGGCAGAGTATCTGTGAGTATCTCAGAGACAAAAAATATGCATCTGATTTCTTTCTTTCTTTCTTTCTTTCTTTCTTTGTTTCTCTCTCATTGGCTTCCTTTTATCCCGCCTATCCCCTCCCTGCCTCCACCCCTTCAGTATGGACTATGGTTTTGGGGAATATTGTTACCACATATTGATACTGGTCTAGAAGTTAATAATCAGACTTATGCTACCAGTTAATTACACAGTAAATGATCGTAATCCTCACACAGATGGATATCCATAACTCTGTCCATCTGTTTGAGGATAAAGGACTTATTTTTGCTTGCCTTTATACCTTATGCCGTGTACAAAAAAAGTATGCTGATGTTAAGACTTAATCAGTTTTCACCAAACCAATGTGATCTAGTTAAGACTTGTTAATGTAAGAGCTAAAAGTGTGCAGTCTCACAGCTGACCTCTTTTGAGCGAATAGCACAGTTTTCATTAGAATACTTATTTCACCAAATATAAGTTCTGCAATATATTGCTATATTTGCAAACTGTTAGCTCATGTATCTGTAAGAATATAAAGGCTTGTATAGCTTCTGATCTTTAACATTTTTGGAAAATGGTTTATCTGACCTCAAGCTTCCCTAAAAAGAAGTCACTTTAAACACACTACATGCCGGAGAGTAAGTTCCTACTGAAAAATGATGGAAATAACAGAATTATAGCAAAATATCGCTAAAAATTCATATACTGTGGTGAGGTCACTATAGTTATTAGTTTAGTCCATACAGTATGACACAACTCCTATGTTACAGGAATAGACTGTAATGGAATTATTACAGGAATGGAAATGTTACATAAGGCCAGTCACTGCAGATACTCTAGTAGCAGCCATACTGTGAGCTGAATAGCAATATAACAGTGATAATATACAGACAAAAAGTCACAGTGACAGTGAATTAAAGGCAAGTATTTTATTTGAGAAAATATTTGTTATAATGAGAATAGAGGTACACTTAGTGATCCAACAGTGTAGAGAACAGTAACAGTACAAATTCAAAAGGTAGCATTATAATTAAAACCCAAATAATTTGGGCCTGATATTACAGTACTTTCATATTGACTGACAGGTCTGTCATATAGAGAGTTACAGTAGACAACAAAGGTTCTTCATGTTTTCTGACACTCTTAAGAATCTTTCTATGACTGTGAATATTCACGACTTAACACACAAAAGTGAAACGTTTTTTGTTAAAGCTAGGGTGGATAATGTATGTTAGAAACATTTTTGTTATATTTGTTGAAATTCTCATTACATCCCGACAGAAATCAATAAATCAAATGCTCTGAAAAAAACTGTTTAAAATCCGGTAGTGGCTGTCAGGACTGTAATAAACCCGTCCAATCATTTCATACGGGTTACCTGTCTGTCTACCTGCCTGTCTACCTGCCTGTCTACCTGCGCGTCTACCTGCGCGCACTCTGCCCGTGCACTCATTGCGCATGACCGAAGACTTCCACAGGCTGCTAGCTTGACAGCTGTGAGTACAAACAATAGCCATGTGCGTTGTTTATGTTCATTTGGCGACTTTCTCGCTATATTTAGCGACTTTTGGAGCTAGTGCTGCTTGCTACTTTCATTGGAGAAGAGTTGCACCACTGGGCTGGGTTTCTTTCGTTTGAATCATTTTTTTGATTTTTTTTTTAAATCTAGCGATCTCTCTCTAGTTTCTCCAATGTTACTGACCCACGCAACGAGAGTTTAACACTCCTTTAAAAACTCCGCTAATCTGCTCTATCGGGACTGTTTGGTTCATTAGATTGATTGACAGTGGCCTGGCAAAGCATTTTGATTCAAATGTTTCACAATTGGGGCATCAGAATACATGACATCATCTTTCTCAAGCACTGCCCACCTAAAACCAGTGAGAAAAGCAAGGACGAAGACTGATATGCAGAGATATGCCATGTAAAAACAGTGGTGGAAAATAACTAAGTACCTTTACTCATGTATTGTACTTTAGTAAAATTTTGAGGTACTTGTACTTTGAGTATTTCCAATTTATGCTACCTTATACTTCTACTCCACTACATATGGAAATTTTGTATTTTTTATTTCACTGCATTTATTTTACAGTTACTTTGATTTTACAAACAAAACGTGATAAACTTAATACATTTTTAAAAATAATAATACATTTTATTTGTATAGCGCTTTTCTAAAAACTCAGACACTTTACACAGATAAAAACTTATTAAATATATATATATTTAATAACTTATTAAATATGATGCATTGTTGTATATTAAAAGCCCACATCCCTAGGAGAGCCCCTGAAGTTCCCCCCCAAAAATGTTTTTTTTCCTCTTTTTTTTTTTTTTTAAATCTTATAGCATACGATAATAATTTATTATCTTGTGTAGTATATGTAAGATAAAAAGATATAATCTCTCGGGACCTTGAGGTTTCCATAATTAAACACTCTGAAAGTCAATTGGCATATTGATGACTTTTACTTTTGCTACTTTAAGTACATTTTGCTGGTAATACTCTTGTACTTTTACTCAAGTAGAATTTTGAATGCAGGACTTTTACTTGTAACAGATTTCTTTTACAGCGTGGTATTATCACTTTTACTAAAGGATCTGATACTTTTTCCACCACTGTGTGAAAATAATAAATAAAAAGGGTTCTAACTTTTGTAGAAAATGTTGCGTTCCCGTACAGAACCCTGTTACTCATTGCAACAAGCTGATTGAGAAAATAGGTTTTAAAATATGTATTTACATCGATATTGTTGGTGAGCACAGAGTGAGTAAAACAGGATGCTCAAAAACGGGTGAAGCTATGTGAGAATTTACCTGTATTTTTAATCAGTTTGGTCCGTTAATTTAACCGCAAATCTACATTACCATTTTGTAACTTAAAATTTTAAAATATAAAAATATTATAAAAGATTTAAAACCATAACCTACAAGATAATATTCTGTGCTAAAGGTGCACTCTGAGTTTAAAGTACTTGATGATTTTTAATATTTTAAGCGCAGTCCTCGTTGCGGCCGCTGGAGCGCCCTCCTCTTCCTCTCTGTGGAGTCCAAAACGGAGATTTGGAGCGGGGAGGAGGTGGAGGTGGTGGAGGAGGAGGAGGAAGAGGAGGAGGGAGGGGGTGTGCGCTACTGATTGTATGAGAGGAGGGGGGCAGAGAGGGAGAGAGAGAGAGAGAGAGAGAGAGAGAGAGAGAGAGAGAGAAGAGGGAGAGAGGAATTCAGTTCTGTTTAAATGGAAATCTAAAGCGCAGAGAGGAAAAGGGACAGACAGAAAAACCAAGAGAGAGAACAGACAATAAAAAGTGGAGACAGATTTATTTTACGCACGGGAAAAACAGGGAAACGAGTAGAAGAAAGGAAAGGAGGTGAGAGGAAG